>CM028757.1:2675262-3875262 GCA_016801395.1 Leptodermis oblonga
GGGAACTATTACCCCGGCATGGGAGGGCACCCCTTAGGTCAGTCTGGATATCCCCAGCTCGGTCAAACCGTCCTCCCCGGATCCGGATATGCTCAGCTCGGACGAACTGTCCCCACATCTCGCGTGTCTCATCCTTTTGGATGGGAGATTCAAATGGCACAATTTCCCCCGGGATACAGAGGACTAGGTAAGGTTGACAACGACGTACCACGGTGCCACCGACCCCACGGCTCACTGGATGCAATGCGTGAGCGTCATGGATGCCGCCAACCTGTCCGACGCTAACCGATGCATGACATTCCATTTGACTCTTAAAGGTCAGGCCATAAATTGGTATTGTACTCTGCCTCAAAATTCCATTCATTCGTTAGATCAGTTTGGTGACCTGTTTTTAGCCAATTTTATGGGTAACAAGATATTGTCTAAACCAATTTCACACTTAATAAACATAACTCAAAAAATGGGAGAGAGATTACAGGCTTACATAGATCGGTTTAACGTAGAGTCTAGACAATGCCACAAAAAAGATGATAGGATAATGATGGGATCATTTATTAATAGGTTACGGTCAGGACCTTTAGCTACCGAATTGGCCATCCGACCCCCACATTCTTACTTTGAAATGATGGTTACTGCCGTTAATTTTGCTGTTGTTGAGGATGCTACAGCTATAAAACAGGAACGGGAGAGAGGTTTTTTCGATCTATACTGTAAGAGGAAAGCTTCTTCCTCGATTCTTTCACCAGGAGGAAGTAAAAAACTAAACTTTGCAAATACTACTAATCCTATCCCGAAGACCGAGGTAAGTGTAAACGCTGTGCAGGTAGCCGAGCCATTCTCCGTCCCCCGAGCCGACATATATGCGGCCATTCAGCATCAAGGGCTGCTGCCCCCAGCCCAACCCATGACGGGTCCCACAGATCGGCTCAATCTGGGCAGGTATTGTAATTACCATAAACACATTGGTCATAATACTAATGACTATCGTGATTTAGCTGCAGAGATAGCTAAATTAATTCAAGCTGGAAAACTACCTCAATACGCGCAAGTGGCGCCTCTACCTAAACCGGTGGCTTCGGCAACCTGTGAACGACCTAACGGATGCTACCGGTGTGGGGAGACCGGTCATTTCGCTCGTGAATGTCCCCAGCCCGACCCCCGAGCCCCGAATACTGGGGATGGAACCGACCTGAATATAGCAGGGATTGTAAATACCATAGCAGGAGGACTCACCTAGGGCGATTCTAATCGCCAAAGGAAACAGGTATACCGACAAAGGAACACCGTTCTAGGAAAGCGTAAATTAGAAACCATGACACCAGGAATTACTTTTGATGATACAGATATATTTTTGCCTTACAATTGTGACGATCCACTAGTGATCGATTGCTACATTTCAAATTATCAAGTACGTAGGACATTGCTAGACACGGGTAGTTCTAGCATTATAATTACAACCAAGGCACTGGCTGGTTGTCAATTAAACAAGGCACAGTTAAGTCCAGTTCGGACACCATTGATTGGCTTCGGCAACCACCATGTTATACCTGTGGGACATTTGAGCATTCCGGTCACGTTACTAGCTGGACAGCTAAAACGTACGGAAACCATAGACTTCGTGATCATTGATGAGCCATCACCATATAACGTATACCTGGGTCGGCCTGGATTGAATCAGTTCCAGGCCATAGCTTCTACCATACACATGCTCTTAAAATTCCCCACCATAGGTGGGGTAGCTACTATTCGTTGTGATGTTTTGCAGGCTAAGCAGTGTTACATGGCTTTCTTGAAGGAACCGACTCTAGTAGACCAGAAATCAAAAGTTCCCTCTACATTTATTCCGACCTCCGTTAACATTACCGACCTAACAGGTGGTTCGGACCTGTCCATTGAAGCAGGGGTTGAGGTAAAAATCATCCCCCTCGCAGCCGATCCAAACAAGGTAATAAAAATTGGGGCTGATTTGCCCCCTCAATTACAACATGATTTACTTAACCTTTTGCGTGAGTTTGCGGAAGTCTTTGCTTGGGGATCGGAAGACATGCCTGGCATTTCTCGAAATATCATTGAATACAGGCTATCTATTGATGCCAATCATAGGCCGGTTCGTCAACGAAAGCGTAACCTCGGGGGAGAACGTAGCAAATACGTGGAAATCGAAGTCAACGCCCTGTTGGAAGTACGTATCATCCGAGAAGTAGATTATCCGGAGTGGTTAGCTAACCCTGTGTTAGTTCCCAAGCCCGATGGCTCATGGCGCATGTGCATAGACTTCACCGACCTAAACAAAGCTTGCCCCAAAGACTGGTTCCCCCTACCTTTGATCGATGTTTTGGTCAACGCCATAGCTGGATTCCGCTTCCTTAACTTCTTGGATGCATACAAGGGTTATCACCAGATCTTCATGGCCAAGGAAGACGAGGAAAAAACTTCTTTTATCACGGATAAAGGTACTTATTGCTTTATTACCATGCCTTTCGGTTTGAAGAATGCTGGAGCTACTTTTCAACGTTTAGTAAATAAAATTTTTAAAAAACAGTTAGGGCGAAACATGGAAGCATATATTGATGATTTTCTTGTTAAAAGTAAAGATGAATCTGCTTATTTACTTGATTTACGTGAAACCCTTGAAACTCTAGTTCAATATAAATTAAGGCTAAATCCAAAAAAATGTGTCTTTGGGGCTACTTCGGGAAAGTTCTTAGGATACATGGTTTCTGAGGGGGTATCTTGGTTAATCCTAAAAAAGTAGAAGCTGTATTACAAATGCACCTACCTAGATCTATCCGTGAAGTACAACAATTAACAGGTAGACTAGCGGCCTTAAATCGGTTTTTAGCTCGGTCGGCTGAACGAGCCTTACCATTTTTTAACATTTTAAAGAAAACAGATAAATTTTTGTGGACTTTGGAATGTCAAAATGCTTTTGAACAATTAAAAACATACTTAGCTTCTTTGCCATCTTTGCCCATGCATATTCGTGGAGAACAATTGTACATGTATATAGCTACCACCGAATCTGTAATTAGCTCGGTTTTGCTCCGAGAAGATAATCGGGTCCAAAGACCCATCTATTTTGTTAGCAAAGTTTTGCAGGCAGCAGAGAAAAATTATTCTAGCTTAGAAAAGCTAGTCCTGGCTCTAGTTCACTCCACACGGCGTCTTCGGCCTTACTTCAACTCGCACGGAGTCACCGTCTATACCGACGCACCCCTCAAAGCCATTTTGCAAAAAGCAGGAGTTTCGGGTCGACTCACCAAATGGGCTATCGAATTAGGGGAGTATGACATCACCTTTGCCCCACGCACAGCAGTCAAAGGACAGGTGTTGGCAGATTTCATAGTTGAAGGAATACCAGACAACCAAGATAGCATGCCTGGCCCATCACAAGAAACCGATCTGCTTTTAACAGTAGCAAAAGGTGATGACTCGTGGATCCTCTACGTGGATGGTGCCTCCAGCCAGTCCGGATCGGGTGCGAAGATCATCCTCACCAGCTCAGGAGGAGAAATTCACATTTATGCTCTACGATTCTACTTCACAGCCACAAATAATGAAGCAGAATACGAAGCCATGATAGCCGGTCTAAAGTTAGCTCGGAAACTCGGGGTCAGAAATCTAAAAATTTGTTCAGACTCCCAGCTTGTAGTTAAACAAACTTTGAGGGAGTATAAGGTTAATGATCGGCAAATGGAGGAATATTTAGCACTGGTGCAGCAGCAACTAAAATTTTTTTCAAAATGGGCTATAGAGCGGGTTCCACGAAGTCAAAATACAAATGCAGATGCCTTGTTCAAGTTGGCTTCTTCGGTTTTTTCTCACATGACTAAAAGCGTTTTAGTAGAAGAAGTACAGACCAGGAGCATAGCCGAACCAGCAATCTTGTCTATAAGTGAAGGTCAAGATTGGAGGTTTCCTATATGGCAATACTTACAAAATGGCGCTTTACCAGATTCACGAAAGGAAGTACAACGAATACAAAGGAAAGCTGAACACTATCGGATAATTGGAGAGGATCTGTATAAAAAGGGTTTCTTAATGCCCCTACTAAAATGCTTAGGTTCGGGAGAAGAGAAGGTCATGCTGAAGGAAGTACATCAAGGAGATTGCGGGTCTCACATTGGGGCTCGAAATTTGGCCAAGAAAATAATTGGGGCTGGATTTTATTGGCCCCGATTATTCCAAGAAGCAGTGGAGTATGTACAACGGTGTTCCAGTTGCCAACACAATGCGACAATTCACAGGTTACCGGCCTCCAGCTTTACGGGGATAATTGCCCCATGGCCTTTCGCGGAATGGGGGATAGATCTCATGGGTTCGTTCCCTAAGATCGGTTCATGCCATTATCTTGTTGTGGCCATAGATTATTTCACAAAGTGGGTGGAAGCCGAGGCACTGACAAATATTACTAGGCGAACCGTAGCTCGGTTTCTTTGGAGACAAGTCATCTGTCGTTTCGGCGTGCCCAGCTCGATTATCTCGGACAATGGGACACAGTTCGAATCTAAGGAGTTCACAGCCTTGTGTTCAAAACTTGGTATCACCCAACGCTTCGCATCAGTAGCTCATCCTCCAGCAAATGGACAAGTAGAACTCACAAACCGAACTTTGTTGCATGGGCTGAAAACCAGACTAGAAGATAAAGGTAAAAATTGGGTAGAACAGTTGCCCCATGTGCTTTGGTGCCACCAGACTACGCCCAAATCGGCTACGGGGAAGACCCCTTTCGAGCTGGCCTTTGGGGTCAATGCTGTTATCCCCCCAGAAATTCAAAGTGGTGCCCCTTGAGTTATGCACTTCGAAAGGGATCAAAACCAGAAAAACTTGGAGCTCAGCTTGGATTTAATGGAAGAAGTTAGAGACTCTGCCTATGTACACCAACTAAATTATAAAAATTTAGTTCAGCAACACTATGATGCTCGGGTCAAACATCGAGCCTTCGTACCAGGGGATTTAGTCTTACGAAGCAGAGCTATCAGCAAACCACAAGAACAAGGCAAGTTATTATCTAATTGGGAAGGGCCTTATCGGATAATTGAAGCCCGACCTACTGGGAGTTATATTTTGGAAGACTTGCAAGGACGTTTGGTTCCCCGGGTTGGAATGCAGCACACTTGAGAAAATATTATCAATGAAACAGTTAGAGCTGGAAGTCGGGAAAAACATCAAATTGAAAACAACAGAAGGAAGAAAAAGGGATTGTCTTTATTCAATTAACAAGGTCGAGTACAAAGCCGATCTAAAAAATTACAAAAAATTCTTCGAAAGGGACCAGAATCAGAAATATTCTTCAAAAAAATACAAAAACTAGGGGGGTTGGCGACATGGTCATGGAGGATAAGCCCGATCTGAGGAAGGTCGGCGACATGGTCATGGAGGGTAAGCCCGAGCTGAGGAAGGTCGGCGACATGGTCATGGAGGATGAACCCGATCTGCAGAAAGGTCGGTGACATGTTCATGGCCACCGTTAAGAAGGGTAAGCCGACCTCAGGAAGGAGGAGCTTGAGAAGACGCTTCATCTGCTGCATCCTGGGGATCGGCAGCCAGATCTTCTTCGACTTCTTCTGGAATTGGAATCCCGTTGGCTCGGCATTCTTGCTTAATTTCCTCTACCAGATCGAAGGGATCGCGTCCCTCCGGAAGCAAAGAAGTCTGGGCCATGGAGTCTGCAGGAGCATCTTCTGCCGACCTGGAGCTTTTTACCAGCACAGGGTGTACCCGCAGTGGATTAACTCCAAGAAGCGCCGATTCATCAATTCCAGCAGGGGCCCTTCCTTAAAAGTCTTCAGCTCGGCCTGGCGTGCTGCCTCAACTTCTACCGAGCTGAGCAGCCCGTCAGCCTTTTCTGCCGCCTCCTCCGCAACTTTCACCAGGTCAGTTTTTTCCTTCACCCAGTTGGCCTTTTCTTCCTTCAGGGCGGCCTCACTTTTCTTCAGGGTCTCCACATCGGCCTCCAAGCCCTGGATCTTGGTCTCTAAATAATATCAAAATCACTCTTATGAGCATGGTAAAGCATCATACCTTTTCCAGTAGCATAATGCAACGGGGTGAATTCTTTGTTGTTTCTTCTTGTAACATTTTCGCCATTATCAATTTAAAAAAAAATAATTAAAAACCAGAATGCTGCAGTTCACAGAAATTGTGATGCCAATCTTTATCTGTTAATTCTACTCAAGGCACTAATTCTTTGTGGATTTTGTATCACAGAAATACTATCACCAAGTAGCAACTTATCACAACACCTACCCAAAATTGTTGACTGATTGACATAGAGTAAAATTAGGTGAAATCATATAATGTTCTTGCTCTTTTTCTTTAACTTGAACTTCTTTGATTACCAGGCTCCAAAATGTTTGTTTTTAGTCAATGGACATTTTTTTTTCGAGGCTATTTTTTTTTACTGTTCTATACATAGTATGTAACCTTGGTAAAAAAATAATTGCAAGCATAACTTTCTAAGTTGGATAGAGGTAATAATCTATATCCACTACTGCAAAACCCATTAGGGGAGGCGGGTTCTAAGCCTATTAGGAGGCGGGTGCCGCGAGGCCAGTGCGGGCGCCTCCCTTTGGAGGGGCCTGCACCCGCCTCCCCATCTCTAGTTATTGGAAGCGGGTGCACTAATACCATTTTTTTTTTTTTTTGAGTGTTGGGTTTTTTTTTAAAAAATTTATTTTTCTTCAATTTATGGCTTCGTAGTTAAACCTTGGCCACTCACATAGAAAATAAGAGTACTTATCACTATACCATTGTTCACTTTTGTTTAAATTATTGTTTTAATTCATTTTTATATGAATTATGAACTTTCTAACAATCTATTAATTTGACCATCCAAACTAATGTTAATTTTATTATCATTCCTTACCATTTATAAAATCAAAACTATCATAATTTTTATTAGTTGTTTTCTGTTCAATTATAATTTGTTTAATTTATTCATGTATTAACTTAAAATATGTTTAATTTTTTTTACATCAAATTTTATCTTTTTTTGTCTAATAAATATGTAGTAATATAATTTTATATATTTTTTAATAGAAAATAAGAAATATTTTATAGTTGATTTACTTATTGGGTTTTATAATAATGAATTTTAATGTTTAATTTAGTTGTAAAATTTGCAAAAATATATAATTGTTGTGAAAAAAAAATTTTAAATGTTAAAAATAATAAAATTAAAGCATGTTTATATATATATATGACGTCATCCAGTTTAACCCCGACTCGAATCGGTCGAACCCCCATTTCGAGCGAACCCTTGGCCTCACCGGTTCAGCGTCCGGTCCGAGCCAGACAACCATCTCTGAGTCCCTATTGAAGTGGGAGAGTGTTTCTTGGGATGGTTGCCTAGATTGTCATGGCAATGCGCCAATGATGAAAAAAGGCATCGCGGTTCTACAGGTAAATAAAACACCAACTATCTGAGACAACACTAATATCACGTGCAAAATTAATGTTGATTCATCAGGTATAGTTTCAACTATAATAAGTAATAATTGATATTAATCATTGAATAATGATACTCACTCAAACATTTACATTATTTTACTAATAATACTGAGAACTATTAAATTAATTAGCATGCGGTTTTCCACCTTCAGTTGAAAAATTAAAGAGAGAATTAAAGTGGTATTTAGGTCCAGATAATTCACATAATGTATGCAATTGAACATGATGCAGCTTAGAAAATTTACTAATTTTTAATAGGGCACATCTTACATTTCCACCAATATGACCTGGTAAAAAAAATTTATACTTAAAAGTTATAATCACTGAAATGGCATTACCATTGCTTTGATGCAATATTGTTTTGATGTAATAACCTTCATGAGTTCTCTTTTCAACATTTTCTAATACAAGACTAAGTTAGACATGATTATGTCCAAAGTGTTAACTTGGCATGCAAATCACACAACCATATAGGAGCGATTAAAGTAAATTTATTTAGTAATTTTGTCACGGTTTATTTTTCTTCATTTCATGTATATGCTAATATGAATTTAACTAATATATTATTTTTTAAGTTTTATTTTTCTGTTTTTTATAATCAAGTTTTAATTAATAATTTGCAGGAGTCATTCTAAATATGTCTGGGACGTCACACATGAGACGTACCACAAGTGCTCAAGCATCACTTAGCGAGCAAGAAGGTGAAGAAAATATGGGACAAATTTTACATGAAAATGAAGAAAAAGCTTCATTTATCATGACGTGGGACGTCACACATGAGACGTACCACAAGTGCTCCAGCATCACTCAGCGAGCAAGAAGGTGTGAAGAAAATATGGGACAAATTTTACATGAAAATGAAGAAAATTAATGCTTCATTTATCATGATGCTTATGACCTGTGGCTGTCGGATATTATATTGGATATTAACCTTCACATTTGGTTTGATCTTTAGCTATACATACAGGTAAAATGCTCTTATAGTTACCTCCAATTTCTTTTTTGCCTTTTTACATTTTCTTGATTAGTATATTTAAATAATGACTCTAATTTTATAATTTCATACAAGAATACCCCGAGTTACCCCTAGCTCGCAGCCACATCGACGCACGACTAGTGCGCCAGACATCTTATTAGTAAGTTTGCAATTATATAATCATTCAGTAAATAGAGTTGTCTACAAATTTAAAATATCTTAATTAACATGTCTTTTAATCAATCTCAGGTTGGCATGTCTCTCATTCCACAAGGAGATGACCATACCCATCACTCTGTCATGGTTCACATTTTTTTTCCACTGAGATCCATTACGAGTTTGATGAAAGTCAGCCACAGTCACCAATAGCCAGTCCACCTATGGTTGGAGCTCCGTCACCTCCAGCCAATCCGCCTATGGTTAGAGCTTCGTCACCTCCAACCAATCCGCCTATGGTTAGAGCTTCGTCACCTCCAGCTCACCCACTCCCACCTATTCCAGCCCCTCATTGATTCATTGTACTCAGAGTGCTAGCCATTACCATTGCAATAACAGTGGGATACGCCAACAACTTTATAGGTAATTTCTAATAAGTTCTTATTCTTTTTACATTCACAAAAGGAAAGTGAAAATATAAAGGTTCAATATTATGATACAAAGTTGAAACATTTTTATTTATAAGAATTTTTCAAAAATTATATGACTTGATATCTTCTCAGCAAGTAAAATAGACTTTTTTTTCTTCTCATCATTCATTTTTCATATAATCACATTTGCCTTTATCATTCTAATTTTTCCGTGATGTGCAAGGAGGTGTTTTCGGCACACTTATATTTGTACATGGTTTTTTCCGATCCATGTATCACAAGCAAATTCATGCAAGGTCTATAGACTTTTGTGCATTTGCTGATGTCAGATTCTTGATGCTTGCATCCACGATGTCATTCTATGTGTGCTTGTCGTTGTGGATGGCATTCGATGGGGACAAAGAAGTATATTGTTGAGAGGCGCACTACTTCAATTGGTAGTAATATGTGCGTACTTCTATACTAGTGGAGGGGAACATGAAACCGATATATTATTAAGTAAGAGTATTTAAAATATTATAGTAACAGAAGTAATTAAACTTTGGTACACTTTTAAATTGTATCCAAAATTACTTTTATTAAAAATTACACGTAAATCAAATATAAACTTTGAATTGATATAATAATTATGGCACATGAAATAAAACTTGCACGTGAATCGCTCATAAATTTTGAATTAATATAATAATTATGCACATGAAGTAAAATTTGCACGTGAATCGCTCATAAGTTTTGAATTAATATAATAATTATGGCACATGAAGTAAAACTTGCACGTGAATCAATATAAGCTTTGATTAATATTTCACATAAATAACCCATGAAGTAAAATTTGCGCGCAAACTATGTCTAAATGTTACTTTTTGTTATGATAAAATAATGAAAATGTAATCAATCAACTAGTAACCTCCACAAATATGAAATATTTTTATTTATTAGAATTTTTAAACAACAATATGATTTGATATTTTTTGAGCATGTAACAGATCTTTTTTTTTTTTTTCCTTCTTTTCTCACCATTCTTTTTTCTTTCTTTCTTATATCTATAATTATTGTACCGGAAGCAACTCTATGTGACGTCCACAAAATTTTGCACGTTTACTAATTCTCGAATCCTCCTCCTAGGTTCGACAATTCCACTTTGTGCATGCCTATGTCTGGGGATGGTATTTGGTTTGAGCATGCGATGTGGACGCAGAGTTGTATTGTTGAGCGGCTCAATTCTTCCGCTTGTAGGAGCTGCATCTATCCTCCTGATCCCGACTACTAATGGTGATCATAGGACTGATCACTATTGGATTTGGCTATGGATTTCTTCTTCAGGTAAAAAATGTGTAATTTTGTTTAGGCTTAAATTACTTTTTACCCCATGCATGTGTTATAATTTTTTTACTAATAGCCACATGTGTTTTAAAAATTAACACTAAATCCCCCTTGCCATAAGTCAAACAAAATAAAACAAGGAAATGACCAAAATGCCCCTAATAGCTCTTTCTTTATTTTTCCCTTTTTTTCTTCTTCTTTTCCTCTTCCGCTTTAGGGCTGTAAACGAGCCGAGCTGAGCCCGAGTTGGGGTCTAATCGAGATGGGCTTAATAAAAACCAAGAGTATAGTTATTTCAAATTTTTTTGAGATAATTTTCTTTTTTCATTCATATTTGTTAAATTAAATCTTATGACTAAGTGTTCACTTATTTTTAAAAAATTCATTACTATCTCAAATGGATAAAGTAAATTAATTTCTCCATTTACCTATACTCACATGAACGTAATCATCAGCTTTGGCATAATCCTCTGCATCCCATACAGAAATCGCTATAGGAAAATATGACTCGGTCTTTGAATATAGTTGGATTTCACTGTGCTAGCTAATAGGAGCGCCATTTTATGCCCTGTAAGGTAATTGAGGTAACTGAGAAACACATGACAAAGTAAATATTGTTAATTCATCTCAACGGAAGCTAATAAAATTAGTGATTTGGAATGATAATATTCAGTTAAGATGTTCTGTAGCAAAGGATATCGTAGGAAGAAAATAGTGCCACGAAGAAACTAATTTTAATTAAGAACATCCTCCTAAAAAATGAAAATGGTTGACAGGAAAACAATATTTAGAAATAATTTTTAAAAATTGTATCAACTTAAAAAATAATGTATTACTTCATAATCCAATATATAGTAGCATTGCAGGTGCAAAATTGTTAGTGATTTTGTTTGTTCATGGACAATGTAAATTAGGATAGGGCTAATGCGTGCACACGGATCTTAGAATTCATCACTATTTTCGTAAATATCGAAAAATAGGTTGCAACCAGTAAGTAAGTCTCGTGTATCAAAGTCTTTCCTTTTGTCACAGACCAACTAAAGTTCTCGGTACGTAGTATTAGAACGCTTTATCTTTCTCCTGCATAACCAGCTTCATATTTTCATGTTCAAACTGCCTTAGTTTTCCCTCCAATTCTATCTCATTTGTTGTAAGCTCTGATAGATTCTCATGTGCAACAAAGAATAATCATACTTCATCCTCCATATATAGGAATATCCAGTGTTATGTATGCCAAGCATTATTTAAGTTTCTCAACTCGACAAAGAAATTGGTTATACTTTTGAATTGAAAGGGAGAGTTTCCTCTCAACATGAGAAAGTATACTACAAAAATTATCGTCGTTGATGAATTGCAGCAAATTATGCTAAGACTCTATATGCAGTCTCCATTAATGCTACTCCTTTTTCTTGCAAGAAAGTACAATTTACAACTCAATTTAGTTAATAGAATCATATAGATCTTACATATATGCAAAGTCATTGTGTTAAATGGATATGGAGATATATATATATATATATATATATATATAAAAGAGTAATGATAGTCTTAGCAACAAATCATAGCAACTTTTTAATATATATATATATATATATATATAACTACATAGTGAATAAACACAATTCTCTTTAGCTTAAAATTGTTTCTCTACAACAGTTTCCTCATCTTTTGTTTGCAAAAGCGCTATCTCAGCAATCAAGTCATAAACAGTTTCCTCATTTGATCTATGCTGAAACCACAAGAAAAAAGAAATAATATCAAAATATTTCACTGATTTTTCCCTCCCTTCACGGAACAGGAAGGGTCACCGTTTTGAACAGCTTCCATTCCAGGCGCCGCTAACCTTCTTTCTTCTTTCTCCCATAGCAGAGAACCGGGCATTAGGAATATAAACTGCCACACACAATGTTGCGTTCAGTCCAAGATCATGAGAAGCAGGGACCTTAATTATAATAAAAATAACTAATGCTACGTTCAATCGACACCTACCGCAGCACCCTCCACGGCCCCAAAAATTTGTTTTTCAACAAAAACCTGCATAAAAACCATCGAAGTTGTAAACCTTCTGCCAAATTTTATAGGACACAAAATCAAAATCAGTTAAACATAGAAATCTACTCCCCAATAATCTGAAAGGGAAAAGAAAAAAGAAAAAAAAGAGAGGCCTTACTTGAGAAATCGTAACATTGGAGGGATCCTTAACGGCCATAGTTGGGAAACCACACAGTGGGATTGTGATCCTTAGCACGCGAAAAAAAGGAGATCGCCCTTCATCAGAAACAACATTATTATTTTACACTCAATTGCTTTATCAGATCTGGTGACGTAGAAGGCCAGGAACCCGGCGCCTTTGGACTCCGTAAATATGTATAAAAACAACACATGCGATACCGTAATCATTAGCTCGTGAAGACAATGATTCCTAGGGGATGAACTTAACAACAAATCAAACATTGAACAGAAAAACCAGAGGAAAGAAATACCTCTTCTTGGAAGGGCCATAACTGCTTATGAACAAAAAGAAGAAGAGTAGAACGTTGTTTGATCACGTGAAAGGAAACGACTCTTTAATTTTTATGAAGAGTAAAGAAAGCTGCTTTACTGCAACCATAGGATGAATAAAAAATTATCATCGCCAAATCAATACGAACCCTTAGATTAGAAATTAAGAAAATGTATGTCACCTTAAGACTGTTAGATGAGGACCATCCACAAACAACGAATGTGAACCGTTGGATTAAAATGAAGAAAATTTATGTCATATGTTAATAAGTGAACCCTTAGTCACAATATTTAATTTGTTAAAAATGAATATCAACAAAAAAATTATCTCAAAAAATTAAAATTACTATACACTACACACAAATAAGTGAACCTTTAATCATGAGATTTATTTTGTTAAAAATGAATATTAATGGTAAAATTATTAAACTATCCCAAGTGATTTATTTTAGGGCAAACACCTCAAAACTCCTTTGTGGTTTCCAAAAGTTACACCCCCTGTACGAAAAAAAAGCTACTCATCACCTCCCCCCCCCCCCCCCACCCCCCGTGCTTTTCCGAAGTTTGCAAAGTTACAAAAATGAGACCAAAGTGCCCCTATTAATAATTTCTGTTAGGATCCGACTTTCATGAGACCAAAATGCCCCTATTAATAATTAATGACCAAAATACCCTTTCCCGGCTTTGGATTCGTCGAAAATTTCAGAACCTTGGTTCTGCAATTTCCGGCTTTGGAGTCGCTGGAAGGTTCTACAATTTTTGGTTTTGGAACCGCCAAAAATTGCAGAACCTTGGTTCTGCAATTATCGGCTTTCGAATTGCCAAACCCAGCTTTGCAGTCGTCATTTTCTCCGTTGTTGCAGCAGAAGAAGAAGAAGAAGAAGTGGAACTGAAGAAGAAGAAGAAGAACAAAAGAACAGAAGAAGAAGAGGAACTGAAGAAGAAGAAGAACTGAAGAAGAAGTGAATGATTTCTGAATTTTTTTTTTTTTTTGTAATTTGGGTAATTTGAGGGTTAATGTTAAGGTAAATTGGTCAATTCACCACCCCTCCATTAGTTTTAGTTATTTTCGTCACTTTACGGACTTCGGAAAAGCACCGGGGGGAGGGGGGGGGGGGGTGATGAGTAGGTTTTTTTTGTATAGGGAGTGATGAGTAGCTTTTGGAAACCACAGAGGGATTTTGAGGTGTTTGCCATTTATTTTATATTGGTAAAAGATTTAGGTAGATCTGTAACTAAAAATTCCGTGGTAAATTGAATAATTATATTAAGGTAAAAAGTGATTTCACGGTATAAGTATACAATAATTAGAATTTATCAATTCATAAAAAATTAAGTGTTAGCCTATGATTATATGTTTAATGAGTCTTAATATAGCTTACATACATATACATATATATATATATATATATATATATATATATAAACATAAGTCTAATTAGTCAGCAGACACAGGAATAAGATACTAGATTAACATATGCAGGAGTAATAGGTTAAGTTAGGAGTAAGTGATGATATATTATTGGGCATGGCGGCTATTACCTTAAAATTATTAATTACGATGGATTCATTATTTGTAAATTACTCCTTCCGTTTCATTAGAAGGTGTCTACTTTAAACAATGTACAACTTATTATTAATGCTAATGTACAATACATAAATAAGTTAATTTGACACACTTTATTCTATTTATATCATTACTTATTAAGTATGGATTAATTGTGCACTACACATAATTATATTAATAAGGATAAAAAAAGTAAAAAATTTGAAAGTAAATACTTCTATTGAAACAGAAAATATTTTTCAAAATTTATCCTTCTAATGGAACGGATGGGTACTTTCGTATGATCAAAGATTAGGCAGTCGATTTGACTTTTCGATTTTTGTTTGATCCCTATGCTATGATTTGTCAATAAATCGATTAATTAATTAATGGTTAATCCATTAATCGATTAATTAACTTGGTGTAGGAAAGATGTACGTAAATGATCCACGTGAGGTAAATTATAGTTTGATTTGATTTGCATAGTTAATAAACTATGAGTTTACTAAGACAATTCATTAATTAACATAATTCATACTCCTTCCGTTCTATTAGAAGGGTCCACTTTGACTAATGTACAACTTATTATAAATGTCAATGTACAGTACCTATAATAACCAATTTGACACTCTTTATTCTATTTATATCCTTATTTATTAAATATGAGATAATTGTGGACACACATGATTATATCAGTAAGGGTAGGAAGAGTTAAAAATAAAATTGAAAATAAACGCTTCTATAAGAACAAAAAGCATTTATTAAAGTGGATTTTTTTAATGGAACGGATGAGGTATTTGATTAATTAAACTCACTTTTCTTATAGAGATTTAGGTCTAAGTAAAAAAATTAGGTTTTTCATTTTGTGTAATTTCCCCTCATGTTCTAGTTTTTTTGGGAGGTATTTATGAGTTTATGGTAAGTGATACTCCCTTTATCATAATAAAAATATATAGTATTTGTACATTAATTATAATTTAGAAAGTTATATAATTCTAAACATGACCTTTTTATATATTGTGGGGGGAGAGTTAGCTCGTCACCTCTTCCAACGCAAACGTTGGTTATGTATTGCAAAGTTCGCTCAACACTATATAGTGAAAATATTGTGGTGTGTCTAAAAGTGAATTTTGAATTAAGCTTGGGCTAAGAAGGATAAAAGTCCATAAAACAGCGTTAATACCAGAGTACATGGAATGTCGGAAGAAAGAGGATATCAGGATAAATAGGATGTTGGAATAAATTAGATATTGGGAAAATGGTAGGGTTGTACTAATATATTTGAAAAAGATTAAAAAACAGGGGAGTAACCATTAAGTGTTGGATAAACGGTAACAATGGATTTAATGGCTCATCTAAAATGGAGGCAAACATTAAAAGCTCGATGACCGTTACATAGAAGTTCAACGTATACAGAAAATGTAAGAAAACTCTATAAATACGAAGGGAAAATGTCTAAATAAAAGTACATAATTTTGACTCGAAGTACATTAAAACTAATAAATTCTCGCTTTTTTTAATTTGAACGTAGGAGTAACACAGGGAGATAGCCCTGCACTTGTAAGTTGATACCAAAGTCCAAGAGGTTTTATTGGAATCCACAAGGAGAATTGCCAAATTCTATTATCGCTTGCCAAATCGTGTTTCATCGTAATCGTTCACTTAGGGTTAGAAATGAGTTGAGTGCAAAGCTATTCAAATGTAGAGTCAATAATTATACGCGATCATGAGTTGCGGAGCACAGAGATTGTCATAAGCACTCTTCGTACGCTGAAATCTAATTGCATGAAAAGTATGAGATTTCAGTATGGGAGGCTCTAGTTCGAAGCCACATTCTAACGGTTAGTACCGCGGGTTTGAAACTCACCCAGGGTTAGAAAATTGTAATAGAGCCGGAACTCAATGGGCCCCAAATTCCAAAATAAAATACATATAGGAGTCTCTCATTTTATGGCAATCTACTAGAGTAATGTTCAAGAGAGGCAGGATGGAAGTGACAAAGTATTACGAGTTGATGTATATTTGTACTCCTGGAACTTCTTTACAAATGATCATGTTTTACATAATCCCGCAGAGTTTTTACTTACAATCATTCTTTGCTGGGCAACAATCACACACACACAAATCGAACCAAAACACGGAATTTAACAGAGAAAACTCCGATCAAGACACAAGAGTTGGCTCATCCCCTATGATGCCAACTACTTCACCGAAGAATCTACTGCTTAATGTCGGCAGAGTAAACGATAAAGAACCATCAAGAATGACTTCTGCCGATTCCCCCTTCAGAGGGCCGGCCGAGTCTTGCATCTCCTCCCTAGGCTGTCCAAGACCAGTACTCATGGTGTTTTCTTCTGACTTTGAGGTTTCATCAACCAAGTATGAAACTACATAGGTTTTCATATCACCCCTGGAAATTCCCAGGTGGTTTCCGGCCACCTGAAGATATTTTACCCTCCCGGCATCATCTAGGGTTTTCAATCCAATCCAGTCCAGTCCTCCTTGTAAAGGTCCCTCTGCATCAAAGATAACCCTTCAAATTTCAAACTTTAGAATTGGCCAATGCCTGCAACTATATTTTCACATTTTTGGATGCTTTTTAACCGGTATGAATGTCCCTCAAAATCTTATAGAGTTTAGAGGATTTAACAAACTAAGAGAAAGGTTATTAAGCCTTTATTATGCAACTATTAAAAGAGGAGGAATACCTCATTTGGAGCCAAGATTGGTTTGAAAGACCCATCTGGATAATACCCGAACCATAGGGGTGGGCATGGTTTGGTCCAATTCGAAATTCGAACCGAATTCGAATTTACCGAATTCGAAAAAACCTAATTCGAATTCTGAATTCGAATTAGGTTTGGTTTGAAACCGAATTCGAATTATGAAATCGATTTTCGAATCGGTTTTCGAATTGGGTATTCAAACCAAAAACCGAACCGAAAACCGAATTCATATTCTCCCTTCCACTTTGATTTTCCAACTTTGTAATATTTATATGGTACTTTTATAAAAAGGTTTCTTCAATCACGTGGATGCTCATTCATTGTGTGGTTAATTAATATTAATAATGCTCTCTCTTTTCCTTCAATCAGGCAAAATGTTTCCACTTTGATTTTCAAACTCACACTACTGCACTACACTAGGATAATTAATATTAATAATGCTCTCTCTTTTTCTTCAATCAAGCAAAATGTTTTCACTTTGATTTTCCAACTCACACTACTGCACTAGCTGATCTTCAGTTCTTCACCGCCACCCTCTGCCTCCCTTCTTCTCCTTATTTTTTCAACTCTGGACAAATCAAGTCAAAAGGCAAATCCCGGCCGATGAAGAGCTCCAAGGGAGGAGACTGGAGAGATGGAGGGCGATGGTCCGGCCGATTCCCCTTGAGCCGCCTGTGACCATGGCTACTCTATCTTGGGGAAGCTAGATTGAGGACTGGTAACCAAGCTGCCATTGGATTTCAAGCTTTTTTTGTTTGTTTTTTAATTTAATTTGGCAAAAGAGAAAGAGGAAGAGATTGAAATGAATGACTTGATTTGTGTTGTTTTTATTTATACATAGATCTATGTATGGCAACTTCACTGCTCTCCTTCGTTCCTTCCTTTGACTCGCCGACCGAGACCCTGCCGTCGTCGACCTCCTCCCTCTTCTTCTGATTCATCTTCTTATTAAAGTTTGAATTTGGTTTTCACGGTTTCAAACCGAATTCGAACCGAATTCGAATTGCGAATTCGGTTTGGTTTCTTCGAATTTTAAACGAATTAGGTTCGGTTTTCGAATTGGCAAAAAAAAAAAAAAAACCGAATAAACCGATTCGAGGAAACCGAGGAAACCACAAACCGAACCGATGCCCACCCCTACCGAACCATGCAGCTTCCTTTGGCACCAAAACTGTATCATGTTCAAACTGTTGCAAGCAGATATTAACACATGTAAAACTCAGGGTCATTCCATCCAATTACATCAATTTGGGAAATCAAATTGCAAAAGAGATTCCAAATACCATGATAATTAGTACGAGATTCTGCGAGCTACAGAGTAGAATTCTTCTGATCACCAGGGATTCCATTGTTGAGCTTTGGAAGAAACCTCCATTTTTGTAAATTATAAGCAACCATATCCTGTTTTTTGTGGGGTGCAGAAACAATTAGTTCCAGACATTCACACCAACTTAATCATCTCTCAATGTACAGAAAACATACTTTCATTTGCCTGTCTTTTAAACTTCATCAAGTATCATTTTGGGATGCCGAGACATCGATCATAGTTAGCCAAATGTAAGAAGAAATCAATTTATCTCATTGTTAATTGGCAATGTCCTAAAACATGGCATGATCAGACTTGAGTCACCTCAGGATCCTTCAATATCAGACATATTTTTAGAGAGGCTAATTCGGCAGCAAATGGCCTTGCGCTAGAGGCAAGTTCACGGAGGTTCTCACAACACTTCATGGCTATGGATCTTCCCCGGAAAATTGCAGGATTTGTCTGGCTAGATCGAGATTTGGTTCCAAACTTCAGACTAGTTACAGATTAGCTAAAGCTGCATGAGTGAAATCAAATAGTTTAGTTTATGCATTTCCATTCAATTTTTGAAAAAAGGATCAACATAGCATTCATGGATTGCATACACTTCACACAACGCATTTGTTCACGATGCTATTTCGCGAGGGTAAGACTCATTATGTCCCCCATCTTTTGGGTGCAGTTTTTGTTGATTAATTAAAAAGAGGGTAACCAATCCTGCAAGCCACTAAATCGGCTGTTTCTTAAAATAAAAAAAATTCTAAAACTCCATGTACATAGACATTTTACTCACTTTTGGGAGTTTAAGGTAACCGCTTGGAGCTAAATGTTCCTGCAATTCAAACACAATCATCAGATGGTGTTGCACACAAACTCAACATAACCATTTCTTTCCCAGAAACATAACAACAGGTGAAGAACATGGATGAGCAAGATCACTGATTAGGCTTGTTGGAGTCATACAGACATTAACATCAAGTTTTTTCCCTACATCAGAAACTCAATAGTCGAAGTACCGGAGTTAAACTTGATCCATAGTGATTCGCCTTTGATTGTTTCTCTACCTCATTCACCGGATAATGCTCATCAATTTAAGTCCAACAACTTTGCAACAGTTTCATGACTACATTGAGTAAAATCCATAAACTTAAAAATAAAAAATAAAATTACCTATGTTCACTAGTTTCCAAAACACAGACACATATAAATTACTATATGTGAAACTAAAAGGAGAAGATCTAGCTACTTATACATTTCTTAAAGTAAATTGAGGTTCAAATGCCATTGCCAATGGTATGAAGCACACATCAGTGATATAACATTTAACCATACTTTAAATTAATAGAGCTAGAAAAACACTTTCACTTGCATAAAAGTAAAACCAAACATTAAGGCACAAAGTTAGCATATCTCATTCTTACAGTGGTCCTCCATCACAAAATTGCAGCACACCCTGACCTATTAAGTTTCCCTGCAGAAAACAGATCAAAAAATTAAGACTGTTTACTTTGTTACAATCCCAGGAAAAACAACACTTTTTCCTCAAACAAAATTCTCAATCCAAACACCTTCCTTTTTTCTTAAATTCAAAATTCCCTCTAAAATCCGAGTCACATCATTTCCAAAAATAACCTAATCATTATATTTTTTTCTCCTCTTTCCTACACAAATCCCAAAAGAAGCTCCCTCCAAAAAAAAATTCCTTCCCTCCAAAAAAAAAAAAATTCTTTCCCTAAAACAAAAACTTCCAATTATGTCCCAAAGTAGACCGACACTAAAAAAAGGGAAAATTTTCATCATCATCGTGAAACTAGAAAGAAAGGGAGAAAGGTATCGGTCAGAATTCATAAAGACGCTATCTTGCCAGGCCATAACTTTAATCCCTAGCACACACGTTCAATTTTCTGTTGTTACTTCTGGGAGCAATAATATCAGACAAGGTTGGTTTGGGTAAACAAAACAATTATTTGAATCAGTTTAAATTATGGTAAGAGAATTATTATCAGTAGAAGCATTAGAAATCATATTCGTCCATTAAACAAGCACACAATCATCCGTCGTATTTCAGCATGAGATCGATTTTCAGTGAGTGTAAACAAAAAATGCTCCAAAAATTAAATTACCTGTTCCTCCAGAGGGATAATAAACCAGTAGTCTCAACTCTCAACATATCCATCCCGGATTTCTCTGCGGTAAAAAAACCAAATCAGGACTGATTTCTCTGGTCTTACAACCTACGTCTTAAGTTCCTCCGGTTGCCGAGATGACCTTCTGGATCTGGCACCGCCGGAAATGGAATTTCGGCCGAGCGGACTTCAGTTTCATCTACAGAGTACGGGTTTGTGAGCAAATCTGGCAGAATTTACGCTAGATATTCCTATAAATTACAAGGGTAGAACAGGTGGGTTGGGCCCAGCCTTCCCGCACCTTAAGTACGTGTGCAATTATGATTAATTTTTTGAAACAGAAGTGTATTTATATTACTTCATCTGTTCCATTCAAAGAGTCCTGTTTGTAATACTTTCAGGACTCTTTGAATGGAACGGAGGAAAGTATTACAAACAGGACGTTTTGAATGGGACGGAGGAGGTATATTAATAGTGTTGCTAAAAATCATCCAACAACATTTGAGATACTGTGCAATTATTTTTCTAGTTCTGCCAAAGTAAAATCAAAAAAATAATATAAAAATTCCAATATTTCATAGATAGAGTTTTTATGTCATGTCTAGATAATCACTACTGACAATGAGATTTTTTACAAAACTATTCATTAACATGATAATGGTCTATAATACGATATTTTCTTGTAAAGAGTATACGTTATTCAATAAATGATAGGGTTACTATTACCAATAAAATAATATCTCATACTACATCAAGGACTAAAGAAATAAAATTCAAACTTTCTATTGGAAGAATTTATAAAGACAAATTGGGTCCAACTAAATTGATAAAATTGGAGATCAAGATCTTTTTTTACAAGGTACATCATACACACGTTCACTTAAATAAGAAACAGAACACACGCAAATTCAATGATTCATAAATCATAGGACCAAGATCAAACCGACAAGTTGGAGCTTTTACTACGCTTTTATTCCTAGGATACACACATATATATGCAGTCAATGGCGGCAGTTTTAATTTATAATTTATATTCCAACTCCATTTGAAGTGGAAGTGGAAGTGGCTTCGGCTGGCTGATCATGACCACCACAGAACTTCTCGTTAATAAAAATGGCTACTTTTTTCACCATGTCCCATATTGTTTCAACCTGGGATGGGTACGAGAGTACTAACTGCGCAAAGGAAAACAAAACGGACAGCGAAAACACAAGCGGCGAAAGCGATTCAGGGAGAAGAATTGAAGTAACGGAGGTCAATGACAGAGGTCCGCAAAATGATCTTGCCAAAGTATGATGCAGTACTAGTTGGTGTGGATCTTACGTTGGCGGCGAAGTAACATGAGAAACAATGACGAAGAAGCAAAGTTGCAATGAGCAAAAACATGGTTTTGGGGCGGGTTGTAAAAGGCGATTCGCTTTTCCCTTGGTACATAATCTGTACCAAGTTAATCATGACTGCCACGATAAATGCGTAAGCGCCCTGACGATACGATGTCTTAAACATTTGGTGATCAGATTCATGATCACGAGGAGAGAAAGGGAGGAAGATAACGTTGTGTTCTGAATGAATATTGAAGTAAATATTGGAATGATTTGATGTTGCTTCCGGCTCCGCCATTGTTGTTGTATGTTTAAAGAAGCAAAGACTAGTGAATTTTAAGGATAGGTGAGGTGCTTTGATTTTGTTCTGCAACCTTTTATTAATATTTATAAACAAACAATTTGACTTAAAGAGGAAAGGATCGATCCTTTCTGAAAGAGTTTGTCCACAGCATAAGTCTTGCACTAAAGATTGATTCTGTTGAATGAGGAGAGGATCGATCCTTAGTGCAAAAGACTGAGATTGATTGATTCTATTTAATTAAAACTTCAATTCTGCCAAATTTTCCACACACTTTGAATTTTGATTTTCTCCTTTTATTTTAAGTCATTTTAATTTTCTACACTTATTCATATAGATAATTAAATATTTTATTGACAAAGACAAGATTTGAAAATGAAGGGTCAAAAAATAAATATAAAATTCATATTTTTGAAATAAAATTAAAATAACTTCAATTTAAAAAATGAACGAGTATTGTGCTTTTTATGTTCTATTGAATTTAAAAAATGAACGAATATTGTGCTCTTTATGTTTTATTAGATATTTTAAGTATTGTACCTTAATATTTATAATAAATTGTACATTAATTAAAGTAGACCCTTTTAATAAAACGGGAAATGGTACTGGCAATAGGAACACACAGTTACTAATCCAGATTCAGAGAAACGTGGGATGGAAGTAACAGGTATTAATAACGTGTTGATGTATACATGAATCATTTGTCATCCTGGAACACACACCAAACAAACCCATGCCGTTTCCTTAGAAATTAACATTAATTACAGAATTCATGCTTGGGGACTATTTGTTGTGGAGTAATTTTTGCTTATCGTCTTTAGTTTGAACCATTGTACATCGTTAAGGAAAAACATTTCGGATATTTATATTATTTGTTGGAAAAATAACTCAACAAGAACACAACAGAAAAAAGGAAAACAGAAAATAAGCACACAAATTCAAAAGGCGATTCAACTCTTCCTTCGTATTTGATTTGCACCAAGTTAAGAAAACATCATCTCAACTTATAATTTGAGAATGTTTAAGACTAAATTAAATATCCGGAGCGAACATTTAATTTAATCAACAAGTTTGGAATTTGGAATGACTGTTGAAAAAATTAAATCAAACTTAAATAGGAAATTCTAGTTTCGGTAAGAATTTAATAATCAAGGTTGTGAGATGTTAAGTTATTGATAAAATAGGTGTGTAGGTAAAAACTTTCGACTTGCCCCACCTTTCATTTGTTTAGTGATTTTGTGAATGTATGTCTAAAGATCGAACCACGTTAAATTATGGGTTGTTTCATTTTTCGTTTTTTATTATTTCACTGAGCGTTAATCTCTTTAGGCGACAGGGATATTTTATATCTTACAACGGCTAATAGTTTAGTGAAAGAATGCAAAGGAGCTCTTCGGTAGCAGGAAAGAAAATTTGTAAGAGGACCCACATAAGCTTAACTCTCAAAAAATAAAAAGCTTGGAATTGTATCAGATAGGTGGTTACCGTCCACTGGATGTGTGTTCACACTTTGACTCAATCAAACCTTAGAACCAAACATCGTCTTTTCTCCTCCATGCAAATTTCCGTCCCCACCAGCATTATATATATATAACAATGGGTGGTGATAAATGCAGGAACGTCCCCACCACCTAGGCCCACGGAACCTCCCAACCTCTCCATGAATCCCAATGCCATCGCCAATTCCAGGGTTTTTATTCCAATATTCCAGTCCTCCTTGTAAAGGTTGGTCTGCATAAAAGATATATAATCATTCAAATTTCAAGCTTTAGAATTGCCAATGCCACCTATATTTTCACATATTTGGATGCTTTTGTACCAGTATATATGAATGTCCCTCAAAACCATATAGAGTTTTTAGAGGATTTAATAAACTAAAACACTCCCTCAGTAAGAAGAGGGTTGCCAACTGAAAAGGAACACAGACCAACTTCAGTGAAAGAAGCTACACACTAGTTGCTTTTTTCATTCTGCTTCACTACGGTTCTAGAATCGTAACCGATGGTTTTGGAACCGTGGCCATCCAAAGCCCTATCTGGATAATACCCGAACCATGAAGTTTCCTTTGGCACCAAAACTGTATCATATTCAAACTGTAGCAAGTATAGACAAGTAACATGTGTAAAACCGAGGTTCATTCCATCCAATTAGATCAATTTGGGAAATCAAATTGCAAAAAGATATTCCAAATACCATGATAATTAGTACCAGATTCTGCAAGCTACAGAGTAGAATTCCTCTGATCACCAGGGATTCCATTGTTGAGCTTTGTAAATAACCTCCATTTTTGTAAATTATAAGCAACCATATCCTGTTTTTTGTGGGGTGCAGAAACAATTAGTTCCAGACATTCACACCAACTTAATAATCTCTCAATGTACAGAAAACATACTTTCATCTGCCTGTCTTTTATACTTCATCAAGTATCATTTTGAGATGCCGAGACATCGATCATAATTAGCCAAATGTAAGAAGAAATCAATTTATCTCATTGTTAATTGGCAATGTCCTAAAACATGGCATGATCAGACTTGAAACTATGTACAGAGACATTTTACTCACATTTGGGAGTTTAAGGTAACCGCTTGGAGCTAAATGTTCCTGCAATTCAAACACAATCACCAGATGCAGTTGCACACAAACACAACATAACAACTGAGTATTTCTTGCCCAGCAACACAACAACAGGTGAAGAACATGGATGAGCAAGATGACTGATTAGGCTAGTTGGAGTCATACAGACATTAACAACAAGTTTTCTCCCTACATCAGAAACTCAAGGGTCAAAGTAGCAGAGTAAACTTTATCCATAGTGGTTCACCTTTGATTGTTACTCTAGCTCATACACCGGATAGTTCTCAACTACTTAAAACCCAACAACTTTACCACAGTTTCAGAGTTAAAGTCTTGAAATAGGACAAGACGTTCATTCACTTATTCATAAGCTGTACATCTGGTCATACAGCTTACATTCATTCCTTTTCCAAGGGAGTTCAAGAGAACAATTTTTTATACACAGATTGCCAACATTTATGCCTAGTGATGGGAATGTATAAGATTCACTTACAACACAAAGAGGAACAACAGAAGCCATGCCAGCATGAGGCGAAAGTCTTGACCTTTAGGAAAAATGAACAAAATGCCAACTAAATGACCAGATCGAGTAAAATATGTAAACATAAATATAATAACCTCTGTTCATGTTTTCATGGGAAAATTTATGCGGGAAAAAAATTGTACTTCCTCTATTCCATTAGAAAAGTCAACTTTCAAAAACATTTTTTGCTTCAATAGAAGAGTCTATTTTCAAAAATTTTACTACTCCTATCCTTACTAATGTAATTATGTGTGATTCACAATCAACTAATGTTAAATGGAACAAATAATATTAAATTAGTTATTTTAAATGTTGTACGTTGACATCCATAATAAATTGTACATTTGTGAAAGTGAATTCTTTTAACGAAAAATTAATTCTAATTCAGAATCACATAGTTTCCAAAACGCCAGTAGCGGAACCAGAAAATTATAACAGTGGGGGTTAGTGTAAAATATAAGGTAGCATTCATGCAATGGAAAATTTTTTTTTTTTAACGACTAAAGGTTTAAAACTCAATTATAAAAGCGATAAAAATGTAAAATATATAAAAACATAAAGAGGTTAACATTCACATCTAAGAGACTACAATTCATAATTTTCTAATTCAAACTATGAAATATCTAATTCTTGTAATTTTTAAACTCCCTAATTTCTCTGTTTCATACATAAAAATATATAAAACTCATAATATTGCTTCAAAGTTCAACTCATAACTAAAAGTCCAAAATAAATTATAATAAGCATTAAAAAAAGTAACTAACCTGAATGAAAAATTTAAAAAAAAATTAGAGAAATGTAAAATGGCCTCTCAGCGAATAGGCATCTGCTTGAATGCTTCTGTGTACTGTGGAATGAGATCTGCAGTGCTGCAGTATGGAGACTGGAGCAGCGTTCAGCAAAGAAAAATTAGCAAAAGAATTAAAGAAAAGAGAAGAGACATTTGCGAAACATCAACGAGTTTAAAAGAATAAGATGGGTTACCTGGTATGATGGAAGACTTCGTCTGCGCCGAGTCGCCGACCGGCGGGTGAAGGCTTCACAGAAAGAAGACTCGAGCTTGAAAAAACAAATTAGGGATCTCTCGATCGGGATCTGGATCTGGATGACTCGATCGATCAACGATTGTAATTTCCCTAAATAAAACAAAATTATAATTTCAGTTAATAAAACGCTAGCGCCGTCTTTACTAAGCGATTAGCGACACAAGGGTAGCATTAAATAATTAAAAAACAAAAAGAAGTAAGAAAAAGCAGAACCACTTCAGCCAGAGAAAAAGCATTAAAAAAAAAATTAAAAGAAGGGAGCATCAAATAATTAAACAAAAAAAGTAGAAAGGAAAAAGCATAACCACTTCAGCCAGACGCAGAAAAAGTAGGAAAAAAAATTAAAATAAGGGAGCATTAAATAATAAAAAAACAAAAGAAGAAAGAAAAAGCAGAAGCACTTCAGCCGCAGCACACAGCACTGCGACTGCAACAGAACCAGTGGCCAGACTGCCGGAGAAAGGGAGGGAGAAGAAGAGTGCAGAATCGCTGATGGGGGCTGAGCCGATGGTGGTGGTGGGGGCTGTTACCTCATGACATGGCTGACGGGTACTATTTATAAGCCGTGGCCGGCGAGCTTGGTGGGGGCTTGAGCCCTAACCAGCCCCCAAGTGGTTCCGCCAAAACGCACACATACAAATTACTAGATGTGAAAGTAAAAGGAGTAGATCAATCTACAAAAATATTTCTTAAACTGAGGTTTCAAATGCAAACCTCTGGAAATCAGGAAATGATATTAAGCACACACATCATGGCTAGCAACATTCAAGCACACTTTTAAGGAATAGAGCTAGAAAAACACTTGAATAAAAGTAAAACAGGAAGGCACAATGAAACCACAAAGTTAGCATATCTCACTGACATTCTTACAGGTGTGGCATCACAAAATTCCAGCACAACCCGACCTATTAAGTTCCCCTGCAAAAAAACAGATCCAAAAATTAAAATTAAAAATTAAAAAAAAAATTAAAAAAAAAAACTATCTTGCCAGAAGCACAAATCCCATAACTTGTAATTTCCGGGGGGAAAAAAAAATTTATTTGAATCACTATTAAGTTATGGTAAGCGGATCTAATTCATCCACGAAATAAGTATGGAACCACCCAACTAGAATCACTTGTGAGTTAAAAGAGGAAACAATTGAAACTGAGAAATAGTAAAAGAAAGTACTAATCACAACGGCAAACAGCATCTGACTGCAGGGGAAGAAAAAGCAAAAATTACCTGTTCCTCCAGAGGCATAAACCAGGAGACCCAATAGATCCATCCCCAGCCGGTTGCCGAGATGATCTTCTGGGTCTGGCTCCGTCGGGAATGGAATTTGGGCGGACTTGAGTTCCATCTACAGAGTAGAGTTTTGTGGCTTTGAAGGATTTACCTTAATATCTACTCTTCCTAGATCTTCCTATAAATACAGGGGAGAAACTGCTGGGGTGGGCCCGGCCCTCTAGAAACCTAAATTCGTTGGTCGGCATTAAAATTACTACTTTATAAATTCCGTCCATGATCAAATAAAATATATAAAAAATAAAAATAAAAAACGCAAATGGAATAAAACTCCAACTGTCTGTTGGAGTATTATAAAGACAAACGTTGTTCCGACAAATAGGAATTGATTCATGCAGTCCAGATCCCTAGGGATCAGATATTAGTGTATTACAAGATCCAACAAATATTTTAGAAAAACACAGACAAAAACGTCGCTTTATTCCTGGGAAACACGCCGCCATTAACTAGCGAGGGAGCATTGCTATGTCTACTGCATTGGAAGTTGGTTGTGGAAGCCATGGCAGTCGAACCTGGACTCCTCTTCTTCTAGCATTGTACTGAGGTGGCGGCTGTCCATGGAATTTCTCCATAACAAAAATGGCTGCTTTTTTCGCCATGTTCTTAACATGGCAATGGAGTAGTAGTATCTGAGACAGGATAAACAAAACGGACAGCGAAAACACAAGTGGGGAAAGTGATTCAGGCAAAACAAGTGAAGTCACAGATGCCACTGACATGGGTCCGCAAAATTGCAAAATAGTCTTTCTAAAGTACTGGAAATATGCATCCCAGTACGGAGTTCTTGTTCTTGTTGTTGACCTTAGGTTGACGATGTAATACGAGAGAAGATGATAAAGAAGCAAAGTTGCGATGGCGAGAAACATGGTTTTTGGGCGGGTTTCAAAAGGGGATTCGAGTTTACCTTGATACTTAATCTGGACCAGGTTCAACAAGACCGTGACAATGAATGCGTAAATTGCCAGACGAGATGACATTTTTTGAATCATGCGGTGATGAACATATTCAGATTCTTCGTGAGATTGCATTTCCCCGAAATGGAAAACAACATTGAAGTAGTTGTCTCCTCCACGGTGATGGAAGTAATTATTGGTGTAATGACTAGCTGATGCATCTGCTGCAGGCTGCGCCATTGATGGAAGTGAAGGGAAGGGGGATTGGTTCAGAAATCAGAAAATTTTCAATGTTGAGTGATTTATTCTAAAGCAGCCAAGGTTGAGTGATTTATAGTTGTTTGTAAGTGTACATTTTGAAAGTTCACTTGGCAATTGGCCCTACCAAAATGTTCTCTCGGCAGATGGCACTACCAAAAGTTCGTTGGGCTCCATCGCAATCACCCTACGATCAGGGGGAGCACATTTGATCATAGATCGTACGATCGGGACATGTTTCTGCGGCCCATGTGTTTCTGTCTATTCTTCTTACACCCTTTCTCCCCTCTTTTCTCTTCTTCTCTTTCTTTTCTTTCTATGTGATAACAGTCTTGAAAATTTTTTTTTTCCCCCCCCTCCTTCGACTGTTCTATTTTTTTTTGGTTTTTTGACTGATTCATCTTTTTTTTTTTTTTCCAAATAGTTAACTAAATAAATAATATATATATATATACACTAAAAATCGTTACTAATATTAATGTTTTAATTGTTGTATTTTAATGTCAATCTTAACAGACATAATTTACTCTTTTTTCTTTTTTTCCCTGGGTACTGTTCACTCTTTTTTCTAAACCTATAATAAATTTGTTTTTGTGGCCATTCAAATTTATTTAGACTAGTTTATTAATTTAATTTTTAACTATAAATTTTAACTTATAAATTATTTAATTAATTTGGAAATTTGAGTTGATTCAAATTTAGCTAGTCTTAATATTAGACTTTATAAAATGATATTTCATAAGGTAATTATAATATATTAAATTTATTATTAAAATTAAAATGAAAATAAAAATAAAAGAAACAGGCACTAAGCTATTTCATTGTGAAGTCAAACATCTTCTCCTTTTATGGAAGAGAATTGATATTCGCAGTAACCGTTTCGATATTTGCAGTAACATTCCCCTGTAAAAAGATAAAAATGCCCCTGAGTAAAAAAAAAATTTTAAAAATATGAACAGTTACTGTGCAGCCCGTGAGGGCTGCTGAAAAAAAAAATTTGAAAAATAAAGAATAAGACCCGTGAGTGGTTTTTTGCAGATATAAATTTGCAAGCAAAGCAAATTCAGTATGCGCAAACTAGTCTGCAATCATAAATTCCTGCAAAGCAGAGCCGGGTGGAATCACAAAATCAGATAAAAATCGAGACAATTCGGATCGGAAAAAGGTTAGTGGCTAAAGTTAAAATGTTTTGCGGTATTGTTTTAGGTAGTTGGTTTGATTATTTTAATTGTATTATGTCCGAATTTATTAGTAGTTTTGTCGAAATTGTGAAATTTTTTACCGGATTGGCGAAGATCCACCCGGTGGTTACTGCAAATATCAAAGTGGGGGTGGGGGGGAGGAATTCCGCCGGTCGCCGGCGATATTTCCGGCCGAAATATCGCCGGCGAACAGCGGTTTTTTTACCGGGAAATACCGCCGGCGACCGGCAGTATTTCCTCAAAATTCCTGCCGGGGAGAAACTCCCCCCGGCTGAAATGTGACAGATACGGCAAAAAATTGCCATATAATCGCAGATTTGGGAAAAAAATCCCCCCAAAATGGGTTTCTTTCCTGGCAAATGAACGGATATACAGAAATGTATTTTCGTCTAAGTTAATTCAACTAAAAAAATATGTAAACAGTGTTACTTACAGTGTAATATGGATCGAGTTCGGGTATATCGGCCATATTTGAAGAAACGTCACTGATGAAATTAATAACAAGTATCTTCTGCATTCTGAAGTAAATCCTAAGCCCTTACATATATAGAGGAATGGGCTACACTATTTCACATGTGACACTTTTATTTATTTATTTATTTTTTTAGTCTTAGGGGTATTTTGAACTTTTCACAAAAAAATATTATTGCAAATATCAAAATCGTTACTGCAAATATCATGCCCCTTATGGAATTCTATTCACTATTTCCAAAAATGAGTACGTATGACATGACATCATAGGAGTGGTAGTCTTAATCAATGACTAGATCCGTGCGTTAAGATAGTAACATTGTTCCTTCAAACAAAAGCCCAACGAAAAGAAAATAACATTAAATGATCAAATGTTTAAGTGAGTATTGTACTTCCTCTGTCTTATTCAAAGAGTTTATTTTTAAGAAAAAATTTTGTTTCATTTAAAGAGTTCATTTTGAATTTATTTACATTACATACACTTACTAATATAACAATGTGTGATTCACAATTAACTCTTACTTATAAAGTAAGGATATAAGTGGACAATATGGTGATAAATTACTTAATTTAGGTGTTGTACCTCACAACCCATAATAAGTTGTACATATTTCAAAGTGGACTCTTTAAGTGGGACGGAGGGAGTATTATATTTTAGTAGAAAATTTTATTTTAAAATTTATTTTATGTCCAATATAAGAGTTCACTTTTAAATTTTTTATTTTTCATATTTTTACTAATATAATTATGTGTTGTCCACAGTTAGCTCATACTTAATAAGTAAGGATATATAAATAGAATAAAAGAGATCAAATTAGTTATTTTAAGTGTTCATTGACATTTATAATAAGTTGTATATTAGTCAAAGTTGACTTTCTAATGGAACAGATGGAATAGTATGGACAATAGGAACATGAAGGTACTAACCCAGATTTAGAAAGACGTGGGACGGAAGTAACATGTACTTCCTCCGTTCCACTCAAAAAATTCACTTTGAAATGGATACAACTTATTATGGGTAGTGAGACACAACACTTAAAATAAGTAATTTACCATCATATTTTTCACTTATAGGTTAATTGTGAATCACATATTGTTATATTAATCACATATTGCTATATTAGTAAGGGTATATAATATAAATAAATTTAAAGTAGATTCTTTAAATATGACAAGATTTTTTTTGAAAGTGACTCTTTGAGTGAGACGGAGGAAGTATTAATAACATGTTGATGTATACATGAATTCTTTGTCATCCTGGAAGGCTGGAACACACAACAACAAAACCCATGCCGTTTCCTTAGAAATTAACATCAAGTATAGAATTCATTGTTGTGGAGTAATTTTTGCTTATAGTCTTTAGTTTGAACCATTGTATATTGTACATTTCGGACTTTTATGTTACTAATTATTGGAGAAATAACTCAACAAGAACACAACAGCAAAAACGTAAACAGGAAATAAGCACACAAATTTAATGCGCGGTTTAATCTGCGGGAGTATACATTATTACAATCAATAACAAAATTATATAATAGAAGAGTTTGCATGAAATGTTCTCTTTCATAACATCCAAGTGTCTTTGCCCTCAATTCTTGTTAGGCTTCCTCTCCCACAGTGTCAGAGGCATCAATGCCGGTCCTTAAACTTTGAAGGTCCGGAGCAATATAATAAAAGATGTCCCAATTTTTATTTTCCTGAGAATGAATTTTTAGAACTTTTTAAATTAAAAAATATTTATAATATCATATTATTTAGTTTTCAAATTGTTGTAAATTTTTTATTCAATAGAATATTAATTCTTGGCTTGGTATTATCACGCAATGTGAAAATATAGTACAGGATCAAGCAGGCTAGAAATGGCTAAAAACATGGTTTTTGGATGGGATTCGAAAGGCGATTCGACTCTTCCTTCGTATTTGATTTGCACCAAGTTAAGAAAACATCATCTCAACTTATAATTTCAGAATGTTTAAGACTTAATTAAATATCCGGAGCGAATATTTAATTTAATCAACAAGTTTGGAATTCGGAACGACTGTTGGAAAAATTAAATCAACCTTAAATAGGAAATTCTAGTTTTGGTAAGAATTTAATAATCGGGGTTGTGAGATGTTGGGTTATTGATGTAATAGGTGTATAGGTAAAGACTTTCGGCTTGTCCCGACTTTGATTTGTTTAGTGATTTTGTGAATGTATGTCTAAAGATCGAACCACGTTAAATTGTGCGTTGTTTCGTTTTTTATTATTTCGCTCAGCGTTAATCTCTTTGGGCGACGGGGGATATTTTATATCCTACAACGACTAATAATTCAGTAGAAGAGGACCCACATAAGCTTAAATCTTAAAAAATACTCCCTCCGTCTCATTCAAAGAGTTCACATTTAAAAAAAAAATTTTGTCTCATTTAAAGAGTCCACTTTGAATTTATTTACATTACATACACTTATTACTATTACAATATGTGGTTCACAATTAACCCTTACTTTTAAAGTAAGAATAGAAAATATAATGATAAATTACTTATTTTAAGTGTTATACCTCACAACCCATAATAAATTATACATATTTTAAAATGGACTGTTTGAGTGGGACGAAGGAAGTAAAAAATAAAAAGCTTGAATTATATCAGATAGGTTACCGTCCACTGGATGTGTGTTCTCACTTTGAATATGCAAATTTCCGGCCCCACCAGCATATATATATATATATATATATATATATATATATATAATGGGTGGTGCTAAATGCAGGAACGATTTATATAATTTAGAAAGTTAAAAATACAAAAATATCAATGCATTCATACAAAATGTGAAAAAGGGATTTTTCAGGATAGATGTACAGTTCAAGGCTGCTTATGCCTTTTTGCCAATTAAAATTTGTAAATGATCCATCCATGCATTTGGTGAATTTGTACGAATCCCACTTTCTTGCTCATTGATCAATAATAATAATACTCCCTTCGTCTCATTCAAAGATTCCACTTTGAAAAAAATTCTTGTCCTATTTAAATAAACCACTTTAAATTTATTTACATTACATACCCTTACTAATATAAGAATGTGTGGTTCACAATTAACCTTACTTTTAAAACACTTTTTGTAGTAGTGATATAACAAACTAAAACACTACCTCAGGAAGAAGAGGGTTGCCAACTGAAAAGGAACACAGACCAACTGCAGTGAAAGAAGCTACACCACCTCACACTAGTTGCTTTTTTCATTCCGCTTTACTACCGTTCTAGAACAGTAACCATTGATTTTGGAATCTTGGCCATCCAAAGCCCTATCTGGTTAATACCCGAACCATGGGTTTCCTTTGGCACTAAAACTGTTCATGTTCAAACTGTAGCAAGCATAGACAAGTAACATGTGTAAAACCCAGAGTCATTCCATCGAATTAGATCAATGATAAAATTCAAATTGCAAAAAGAGATTCCAAATACCATGATAATTAGTACGAGATTCTGCAAGCTACAAAGTAGAATTCCTCTGATCACCCGGGATTCCATTGTTTAGCTTTGGAAGAAACCTCCATTTTTGTAAATTATAAGCAACCACATCCTGTTTTTTGTGGGGTGCAGAAACAATTAGTTCCAGACATTCACACCAACTTAATCATCTCTCAATGTACAGAAAACATACTTTCATTTGCCTGTCTTTTAAACTTCATCAAGTATCATTTTGGGATGCCGAGACATCGATCATAATTAGCCAAATGTAAGAAGAAATCAATTTATCTCATTGTTAATTGGCAACGTCCTAAAACATGGCATGATCAGACTTGAAACTATGTACACAGATTTTGTTTTCCGATTTTGTTTTCATATTGCAATTTGACCCAATCATATCAAATATTATTCAATTTAGTCATTCCATAGTAATATTTATGGTGCTTCTATCAAATTTTCTACAAATTGAGATTGGAGAACGATTTTTATGTTGTACTTTACGGAGTTGGTGACCTCAAATAGTATCACGCTGTCACTGTTCATTTTCTCCAAGAATTTTTTTTATTTTTTATTTTTAAAAAACAGCAGTGGTCTCCGGTGTGGTGCAAATTCCAGAAGGCTTCCTGCACCTTCACAATCAAATCAAAAATCAACTTTAGCCCATTAAATTCATCCCCAATCGATCATAAAACCACATAGAAATATGCCATGAAATAACAATTTCTAATTTAGTGACAAATTGTGCTTCATGAAGAAAATTCCAGTTGATGAATGAACACAGAACATCAATCACTCAAATTAATGAATTAAACCTTGAATAAATTAATATACGTACCAATATTGTTCTCCTTAGTATGTTGATTTAGCCTCGGGTTTTGATTTGACTCCAACAGAAGATGAAGATTCATTAATGGCGGATACCATCCTAGTATCCTCGGAAATCGCACGTAGGGACGGCTTCCATGACGAGTTCGCCGACTTCACTTTTCTCCCGGCGGCGCACGGCTTGTTTCACCCTGGATCGAACGGCGGCGCAATTGTTGTGCGATCTGAAATTTCCGCCGCGGTTCGATGAAGAAGATGGTCGCGTCGGATCTGGAGTTCAGATCTGGGCGCCATCGAAGCTGCTGGACAGAGGAGAAAAATGGAGACGGCGCCGGAAAAACGGCAAACCGGCAGAGTCAGATACGCAAAGAAGATGGTTTTGGCCGGGGAAAACCCATGTTGGACCGAAGGCTGCTGTTTTTCTAAAATTTAAAAAAAAAAAAATTAAAAAAAATCTTAGAGAAGATGAACAGTGTAAAAAATCATGGAAATATTTTTAAATATTGCAACAATTGTTTTGTTACATATTTGCTCCAAAAAGTTTGTAATGAAATAATTTAAAGAAAATGGAATTGATGATTTTCTCCTCAAAAAATTTCATATGTTAGTTACTTGACGGAATGGTATGTTTCGAACAAAACAGATAGTTGCGTGATGTAAAAAAAATATTTTAAAAAAAATGTCATTTTTGTTGTAAAAGCTCATAATTACGTAATGATTTATTTCTATATATCTTGAATTTATATTTATTTGTACTAATTTAATTTCTCTTTAATTTTTAAAATTTTGGACGATCAATTTTCCCCTTTCCTCTTGCTGTATTGTTTGGAAAATTTATTAATAAATTGGCCTAAACCAAATTTGAATGGAAAAGACAAATTTACTAATAATTTACAGAGAAAGAAGAATTTTTTTGTGTAGGATAAGATTGATATTTTTCAAAACAAAGAAAGAAAAAAAGATTGATATTAAACTACAGTAAAAGGTAGGGCTAAAGGTCTCCTAGTCCATTTCCTAATCCACCAGTAATATTACTGTCACATGACTGCCTCTAACAACTAACCCCTTAACCTACCGTAAACTCCAATAATATATAATTTCTCCTCATGGACTAGAAAACCCTTAGCCAAAAGATAGACAAGGCCCTTAAGGTGAGGCTTTTGTTTTAGTTCATCCATTTGGCATCCAGGATGTGCATGCTTATCTCCACTACCTCCATCATGCAACGTGCTCGTCTTGGAAATATAACATCAGAGTTGGACCCACTCAATTTCCTCCACAAAATTTTCCACCTAATATAGATTTTTTTTTTGGATATTACATGGCATGCAAAACTGGAAACCAAGAAGGAGGGGCATTTGCTGTATTGGGGCCCGCAAAATGACTTTAGGGCATGTTCTTTTCAATGGTTGAGATCAGTTCTGAGTTTTTAGATAGAGACCGAATGGGTTGAGACCCAGAATAAAAAAACGTTGTTCTCAGACCCGGGTCCGCCCGCCGCCGCGTAGCCGCCGCCTCCGCCGCGTCGCCGCCGCCACCGTGAGCCCAAAACCTAAATCCCCAAAATTCTTCTTCTTCTTCTTTTTTTTTTTTTTTTTTGTGTTCAATCAAACCCATTTGTTTGATTGAAGTTTTAATTTTCTCCTAATTTGGGATTTGGGGATTCAAATTTGGGGAATTTACAATCACAAATGGGTTTGTGATTAATTGTGGGGGAAGAAGACCAAGAAGAAGAAGAAGAAGAAGAAGAAGAAGGAGGAGGAGGAGGAGGAGGAGACGCGAGAAGAAGAAGAAGAAGAAGGAGGAGGAGGAGACGCGAGAAGGAGAAGAAGAAGACCAAGAAGAAGAAGAAATGGGTACGAAGAACGGCGGGAGGCAGTGGGAAGGAGGAGAAGAAGAAGAAGAGGAGAGGAGGAGGAGAGAAGAAGAAGGAGGAGGTCTGGGAGAGGAAGAAGTGAGAAGAAGAAGAAGACAGCACCGTGAAAAAAGAAAAGAAGAAGGAGAGAAGAAAATTTGGGTTGCACTGGCGTTGATTTAGAAAAAAAATAATTTTATAATTTAAAAAGATAATAAAAAATTTATTATTAAATATAAAAATTACATTAAAATATAATTTAAAGATAAGACCAAAAATAAAAATTTAAAGAATATACCTAAAACAAATTGGAGGTGATTCAACCCTTTTGTTTTGGTAGGTGACGGGTCCCACTTCCCCACAGCCTTTCTCTTATTTATTTTATTTCTTCCTTGCCTCTTCAAATGTGCTAGAATTGAATATTACATGAGCACATTATCTAGAATTGAGTATACAAAGGGAGTATTATTTTTGTGTATATTTTTTATTTTAAAAATTTTTTAATGAAAAAAATATTATTATTATAATACATTTAAATATAAATAGTTTATAATATATTAAAATTTTATTTATAAATTTTTGTTTGTTAACCAATTAATTTTTGTTAATGATAGTTATTCCCCATCACAAATCAAACAACACTAAATACAATATTATATCTATTATTATTTATCACTACTATTATTTTTATTTCCATTCTCATTTTCCTCTACCAATCAAGCACACCCTACAACTTTTAACATCTCAAATAGAATCTTTTATTGGTTTGACTATCTTATAATGCATTAACCATAACTGTTATAAAATATGCTCTGGCTTCGAGTGTAAACATAATTTATTGTATTGGATGTTATAACTATGTTGGTCTCCCTCTCCCCTCCCCACTCCCACCCCTAAAGAAAAAGGAAGAAAGGAAAAAAAAAAAAAAAAAAGCCGATTAGAAATTCAGGAAACTTAATATAATTAAAGTTGGTTATAAAAATAAATCTAATTATAGGAGGACCGCAACCTTTTTTTTGTTTGTCAAAATGATATGGAACAATTAACAAATGTGGTTCAATAGGATTAACCATGCTAAATAGTAAATATGCCACAGCAATGCAATAATATGTGGATGACAATTTGAATCTTTGACTCTGCATAATCTTTGGATTATCTCCGTAACATAGTATACCTTGATCGAAAGATTGGACATGTCAACTATTAAAAAGTGAATGAAAGTCTCATCAATTTCTACAACAAACCAACTTCACCAATAAATAAATAACTGATAATTTAAACATTCACCGAAAACAATGATGAGAGACATAATAATACAAACAACAAATCAATTTATAGCATATGCCTAAAAAGCTGGAAACCATTCAATAAGAAGATCTGTAAGATTATTAGACAAAGAATCAAACACCTGATATGTAACAATTGTAACACTATCACACAAAGAATAAAACATGTTAAATGAATATAATTGTAGATTGAACAAAAACTCAGAAAATAATAGGTAAAAAGTAAAAGAAGATAGCCAAAAAACAAAAATGCGCAAATTTAAAAATACTAAATAAAATAGACGAAACTAACAGTGGAAAAAAAACCATGTAATGAGCTATGCATACCATACCAATTACAAAAGATGTTGAAACCCATGCTGAATTAATAAACAAATATTAGTCTCTTTATAAAAATAATTATAAAAAAAAAAAATTAGTTAAACGAAAAAAAAACCCCCCAAAATCAAAACTCAAAATATTGAACAGGGGAAAAAGAATCAAACTATGAAGAAGCTTACCGAGAAGAAAGAAGGAAGCAAGAAGGAGAAAAGTGGGGGGACCTGAAGAACGGGAGTAAGCGAAAAATATGGGCCTATGTGCTCTTCTGGACGAATGGGCATGAGACACGTGGAAAAGTTGTTACCGCTCAGGGAATATGAACTGGCGATGATTGAGGGATTCCCTCTTTATATGTACACTTCATATGAGATTTGGATACCATATCTGCACGGCTTTTAATTTTAATTTTTTTAATTTTTCCTTTTTGTTTTATTTATCTTTTTATTAACTATTGATTTATTTATTTTCCTGATATTTATTCTACCTTTTTCCTTACCCTTATTTTGTACACATACATGTATTTATATTTATAATTTAATAATAATTCTATTTATTTAAATTTCTAACGACACAAGACTCGTGTTATTTTCTCCAATATACGTTTGAACTAGTTTTCCATATTTATAAATGCTGGAACCCATAAAATATTTTTAATCCTCCTAATCCTAACTAAGTATCTTAATCCTATTCTATTCGGTTGTCCTGAAGTCGTGATTCTACTTAGTGATGATTTCAATTTAAAAAACATGCTAACTTTAAATTAATAACTAGGGCATTTATAACTTGAATAATAAAATATTACGTTAAAATTCCTAAAAAAATATATAAAACCTAAAGGTTAAATCTTACCTTTACGACTAAAGTAAATTAAATTTAAAGAGATAGTTTTATAAGAAAAACTATATAACCAAAAGGTTAAAGATGAAAAATTACGGGGTCTCATAACAAAATACTTCTTGCTCGTTTATTAATTTGACCAGCATGAACTGACTAGATAATGTCTCTCAGATCCAATTTGTGTCGTGTTAAAAATGATTGGGGTTCACTATTCATGAGTTCGGCTTTGCAATATCTATCATTCTAACATAATTATTTTTCTGAACTAAGCCGACCTCAACGATGACGCCCGTACACGCATTACATGTCTAGATGCACCCTTTTTCTTTTCCCTTCTTCTTTTTTCTGTTTTAAGGTTTCCCTTCTTTTTGGCTCTTCGCGTGGTTAAAGGAAAAGTACACGTACGTCGTACAGGAATCCTTGTCTTTTGGATTTTTTTAGTGCAAAAAGGTAATATTCCTCGTTGGTAGGGCTTACACCGTCCAAGCTCAATAGCATCGTGTAAGTGGTAAATTAGGGTAATTCAGCGGTCTCCTAGGCAGGATGACCAGCCCCTGGTGCCACAAGGATCCACCCCTCACATTGGGGAAATAAAAATTCCACACTACAACTACCAGGACTCAATCTTGCGTCCTTGGGTGCAATTTAATGCACGAATACCAATTGAGCTAAGCCCCTAGAGGCATCTTTTGGATTTTCTAAAGAACGGCGAAACCATCTTGTGATTTTATACGGAGTCTCTGCTACTGCAATGAACCAATCCCTCCACTTTTTCCCACGAAAAAGAAGAGAAAAGAGGTGGGGCTTTAGTGCTCTTTGTGACTCTAACTCAACTTATAAACTCTTTATTTAACTTAGAAACATTTTTTTTTTTGAAAATTTGTGTAGGAAAAAGATAAAAAGTGTAATAATTATATTATTTTTTGAATTTATGTGGGTGATAAAGATTTAAAGAAAATTTTAAATTTAATAAAAAGTGAGATTTCTTTTTTATATAAACTTTTAGAATAAAAATGATACTTTTTTTGAAATGGAAAAGAACATAGCTTAAATTTTTTTTTATTTTATAGGCTATCTTCTATAATCCTATTTTCAGTAGTGGGCTGTGAAAAGGAAGGATGCCGACCTAGGAGCTAGGCTAAAGGAACCTTTGTCTTTGACTTAATTTTTAAAAAATATTTTAGGTCAAAAAATACTCTATTTGTTTCAAACTATTTTTTTCAATCCACAATAAAAGTTATTTTTGAGGAAATAATAATTTTTAAATAAATTACGTTTTAAATTAAAAAAAATTACTTTTTTTCCCTCAACTTACTATTATTTTGAATACCCTAATAGTAATTTAACTGGGTATTAATTTGAGTTGTTGTGGATTAGCTCATGGAACAAAAACAGTCTTAATTATATTTTCACAAACTATATGAACCTTAAAAATTAATTAAACCGATATTAACTACCCAATTTAAGACATACTTATAGGGGAGGAAAAAAGTTGTGTTTGCCCTTTTCCGGATGGGATGATCCACAGATGTTTGTTGTTGGACATCAAGTCATGATGGAGTCAAGTACAATCAAGGACCTTTTTCGTTAGCTAGTGCTTCCAAAAAATTGATTTGATGTTGACGTGCACATTCGTTTGTGGTTTTAAGGCCATCTCCAAAATGCAGAAAAGTGAGTAAAAGATATGCGGCTGGGTTCCAACTGAATAAAGCGGCAATTTATGTAAAAAAATATTGTGCTTCAGCATCTGTACATTTTGCATGATGTTTAGGCTCTGTTCTCTTGTGTCATTTTTTTCAAAAATTATTACTTTTTTTTTCAAAATTTTATATAAAGAAATAATTTTATTTTCTTAACAATTTAAATTTTAAATTTTAAATAACACAATCATTATACTTTTTTATCTCTCACCTACACAATTTTTCAAAAAAAACTTCCCTCCAAAAAATTTCTAACAAAAATCTTCCCTCCAACAAAATTTTTCCTACACAAGCCACAAGAGAACAGAGCCTTAATGTTTTTTTTTTAAAATTTTTTATATGTATATATTATTATTATGTTGCTTATGTAATTTGCAGTTTAATCTTTAGTTTCTTTAATTACTAATTTGTTATTTTATATTATACAATATGATTTATTATATATAGTAGTTATTTTATTTTTGCTCATTTATTATTTATAGTTATTTTATAATTTTAGACACTTGAACATTACAATTTGTGGATTATTATTCTTTTAACTATTTAGTTAAAAATTATGTTTGGAACTAATTCGATTTAAAATATTAAATGCATTGACAGAACTAATTCGAACTGAAAATTATGTTTTGAACTAATTCGATTATTTATTAAAATATTTATGTGAAATGTAGTATTTAGTATTTTAATAGTATAGACACTTTAATACTTTCGTTGACTATTTATTAAATGTGTAATTCTTTCAAAGTAGGGGGTATTTTATAAAAAAAAATGAAAAAGTAAAAAAAATAATAAAGAAGAATATAAAAGTAAATAAGGAAGAGAATTTAATGAAATATTCTTTTTTGTGGATGGAGATGTGGAATTGGTTGGAGTAAAATCAATGTAGATCCTGCAAAATGTGGAAAAATTTACTGCAAAATGAAGAAATGGTTGGAGATGGCCTAATTGTGTAAAGATAGATTCTTTTAGGTATTTTTTGCAAATAAACAAATATTGAACATATAATGGAAAAAAATGTTGGTACTGCACGTCTCAAATCACACAATAGTGTTGTGAAAAAATTGTTTAATGTAAAATATTTTGATGATAACATAATTTTATTAAGTAAATTATGTTCTCATTGATATAGTCTTTCAAAGGAGATTATTTGGTTTTGCAAGGAGTAAAAAGTGACCCTAACATCTCTTAGGTTGACGATTCAAAAAAATTGGTCTTGTGATGAGTTTCACATTCATAGCGGGAGGAGTTGAAGCAAAAAATTGAGTAAATCTCACTTTCTGATGATGTTTGTATTCAGAACTTTGAGTCCATGGAAGAATTGGTAAGAAAAATCCTCAAAATCTAAGTACAATAATAAATGGGTCAGGTATTCTAATTTTGATTTTATTTTGAAATCTGAGGCTAATACTATTTTTTTATGGATTTATTATAAATAGGTTTTATTTGTGCTAAACGTGGGGTTCGGGTGGAAGGAGTTTTTTTTTTTTTTTTTTTTTTTTTTTTTTTTTCCCTTCTTGAAACGGAAAGCGGTATATAGTGCGATAGAAGGAGTTTATAACAGAATTAAGCGTAGAAAGACTTCTATGCTGAGAAAAATAACAAATATATAACACAAAACTCTTTTATTTAGTAATTCCCTACATGATTGGGATAGCGCATACTCTCGTTGATTAAACCACATTAAATTAATATATTTCTTATTTGAGTAATGTTGGCGTAGCGGAAGTTTATTATAAAACAGATTTTGTTAAAAACTAGAAAGCTTTTCGAAAAATTATTGAACCACGCACGATTGCCAATCAGTTAGGTTTCTAAAATAAATCAAAAAATTTAAATTGACACTTATTATAAAACAGAAAAAGTAATTAAAATTTGTTTGATGGTGAAATGAGTAATTAATATGCACACAGAGGAGAAAATGTAGAATAATTAAACTAAGTTTTCTATTAGTTTCTATTTCCTATTCGATTTATGTTTTCTATTCGTTTGTTTTCTGTTTGGTTTCATATTTGTTTTAAGAAACCTAATTATTTTAATAAATAGTTACTATCTAAATCAGTGTAGGATTTAAGGATAGTTTAACGTATAAATAAATATTTTTGGTTGCCATTGTAATCACAGAAATAAATACAAAGAAGCTACAAAGATTAAAAAGAAAAGCCTTTCGGCTGTTTTGGATTCGGGTCGGGCGAAGTTCCGCAGCCCAGTTTTATTTTGTTAGCTTAAATTTGATTTAAACTTTGATTTGGTTTTCTCGGTTCGTGAGCAATTATTGCATATAGCTTATTGCTATTCGTTCGGTGGCCGACAATCAGTACAAATCAATTTGATTCTTCTCTCTAAAACAAACCCTAGCAGCCGCCGCCCCCTCTTCTTCCTCCCTTCTCTTCTTCGGGAGAGGGGGGAAATTTTGTTTTTTTTCTTCTGTTTGTTTTATTTTGCTTTCTTTTGTTTGTTTTCTTTTTGTAAGGGTTTGGTCCATTTATTTGTAAGGTTTTTTGGACTCTCTTTGGGAGAGGTTTTTTGGAGAGGTGCCTCTTTTGGAGGTATCGGAGAAGGTGAGAGGAAGAGGAAGAGGAAGAAGAAGAAGAAGAAAAAGAGGAAGGTCTCAGTAAAGAGGAAGAAGAAGGTGTGGGTTGGGATGGGTGCTTCTTTTGTTGTATCTCAATCCCTATTTTGTTGTATCTCAATTGTTGTTGGAAGATTTCCAACGCATTTAATATAAAGCTTTTTCGTTTCAAAAAAAAAAAAATTTTGATTCAATTCTCTTGATTTGTTCGATGCGCTTTGCTCCGATTGTTCATTCGATTGCAACTTCCAAGTTGGTTAATTTCTGTGGGTTATTTATTTTGGGTCCTACAGTAAAAGACAAATGTTATATTGACCTGAGCTGTACACGGAGAATAATGAGTTTGGATACCCTTCACCACTATCAGAATAAAGTTAACTAAAGCTACATTGATTCACCAGTTTAAGATATACTTATAACTTAGCTGATGAACAGTAGTGTCTTTTTTAGTTTCTACTAGCTTTTTTCTGATTCTTTCCCTTTTTATTTACATCCATCCATCCATGATAGGGTCAAGCAGTTAATCAAGGACCACTTTCATTAGCTAGTCTGCGTCCAAAAATTTGATGCTGATGTGTTCATTTCTCGTCGATCTTGACTGCCACATGAAACCTTTTATATATATATATATGAAAGCTTATATATATATATATATAAATGTATACCTTACGGTAATTTTTTTTATCAAAAACAATCTGATTTATTTCGTACCTTTCGTTTAATGAGAAATGAGTCTTTTTTTTAAAATTTTTATTTATAAATTTAAGTGATTTTGCGTTGTTCTAATACCGTTTTTCTGAGTTTATTATATAAAGGTTTTATTTGTACTAAACTCGGGGGGTCGGGTGGCCGCCAATGCAATAGAAACACCCTAATCCCAAGATATTTGGGGCAAGAAAGAATCCCGTTGCAAATCTGGCTATGCGGGGTTCATTCTTGAAACATCAACACATGTAACCATTTTATTTCTTGTTGATGCATCTGATTGGCAGAAGAGAAATAGGATATATATATACATGGGAATTGGGTCGTAAAAGGTAATGGAAATTTCCTTTAAAAGAGTTGTGAAGATTCTTGGATGAAGTGAGATTTTAGTGGTCGTTGGTTGGGTTTTAGTTTTGAGTGAATAGTTTAAAAAACGTATCGAATATTCTAGTTGCAGTACTTTAGAAATGTGTTATAGAATTCAAATAATAAATAAAAGGGTACATAAGTCATTTACATGAAAAAAAAAAGGGTATATAATCCATTATTTTATATAGTATATAATAATCCCACACAGACCCACAGAGGTTAACGCGTATACAAAACATTGTTACTAGAATAATATAAGAAAGGAAGGTGATATTTGCACCAAATAGTGGCAAAGAAACTTGCCACTATTAAAAATTTAGTCCACAATACCCCTGAGTGACTTTCCAATCACATATTCTATTGAGGACTATTTTTGGTACACAAATTTACAAAACTGCTTTAACTTGCCACTATTTGGTGCAAGAAGCATTTTCCTATAAGAAAACGGATGGAAATGCTCACTGTTTACAAGAAAAACAAAACAATTTACAAAGGAAGTAATCCTACTCGTCGCGGAAGAAGGGGCAGTCCAACTTGTCCAGCCCCTCCGGCTCCGGGCCTTCGCCTTCTTGCATGCGGTGGAAATGGAGGCGGAGGTGGCGGTGGCTGTGGAGGAAATAAGACGTCGTCCCTGATTTCAGTGGCTGGGGAGGATAATGTGTTGTAGCGCAGATCGGAGATGAGTGGGAGCAGTTGAGACGATAGCGAAAACAAAAATGAAATTGCGAAGACAAGATGGTAAAGCGAGTCAGGAACAAGGACCGCCAAAAGACATGCCAATGCCAGCGAACCAAGAATTTCCAGGACCACCTTGGCGAAAGAGTGGTAGTTCTTCGGAGCACTGGCACGCAGGATGACAAACAATAGTACAAAAATAGACTCGAGATTGCGACTGATACAGATTTTGGACTGGATACAAAAGGAGAATCAACATTACCGTTATACTTTATCTGGACCATATCAATCAACGCTGGAAGTCTGGAACAATGAATGCGAAAATGGCAGCTTGATGCTTTTTATGGTTGTTTTGGAGACTGGGCGGGGGAGGTGCAGGAGGAGGAGGCTGGACAAGAATATTGATGTTAGTATTGTTGAGTACAAGGATGTTGTAATTACTACAACTGTTTGCCATATAAGAATGAGACAGAGCTGTAATAAGAATAAGAATGGCAAGGCTGCTTATCAAGTGAGGATAAGAATGCATGATAAGAGCCTGAAATATATAGAGATTATTTGATGCGTACGGTCTCGTATTAACTTATCAAACCACTTGATATTCAAATGGAGGACTTTGATCCATCTACAACTTATTAAGATATAATATTTAAATTAACTAATTTAACACACTTTATATGCTTATTTATTAACACATGTAAAAAAATTTCTAATGTAATGGAACGGAACGGAGGGAGTATATGATAGATTAATTTTAATAATAATAATTATACTCTTCCACAATTAATATACAAAGAAAGGAATAATTATACTCTATACAATTAATAAAGAAAGTAAAAGAAGAATATCTAACTACCATCGACATATCAGAACTAGGTGATAGGACCGTCGTTAGCTCTATCAAATACAGTAAAAGTACTATATAAACCTGCAACAAATAGTTATAAGTAGCACAATGATAAGATGATCAATCCCACAGGGAACGGAGTGTTTAAAATCACAAAAACCTATTTATTCCAAACAATTTGGTTTGCAATCACTTTTGTTGCTCAGAGAGACTTTGTAAAAAATTATTGCAAACTAAATAAAAAACTTAAATCAAGAACGAGAGTTTAATCAATGTAATAAAGTATTCCAGCAATATGTAAATCACAATAATCACGTGCATGTTAATCATCAACTCAATATATATTAAATAGCATGTCATCAACCCGTTATAGATTACCGTGAATCCGCACAGACATAACCCAATCTCCCCTTACTTTATCGACAATTACCGTGAATCCGCACATACATCGACACCTATTAACTAAGTTAACAGCCTTGGTCTGCATCAAAGATATATAATCATTCAAATTTCAAGATTTAGAATTGCCAATGCCACCTATATTTTCACATTTTTGGATGCTTTTGTACCAGTGTATATGAATGTCCCTCAAAACCATATGGAGCTTAGAGGATATATAACAAACTAAAACACTACCTCAGGAAGAAGAGGGTTGCCAACTGAAAAGGAACACAGACCAACTGCAGTGAAAGAAGCTACACCACCTCACACTAGTTGCTTTTTTCATTCCTCTTCACTACAGTTCTAAAACCGTAACAGGCAGTTTTGGAATGTTGGCCACCCAAACCCTATCTGGATAATACCCGAACCAGGAAGTTTCCTTTCGCACCAAAACTGTATCATGTTCAAACTGTAGCAACTAGCAAGCGTAGGCAAGTAACACATGTAAAACTCAGGGTCATTCCATCCAAGTACATCAATTTAGGAAATCAAATTGCAAAAGAGATTCCAAATAGCATGATAATTAGTACGAGATTCTGCAAGCTACAGAGTAGAATTCCTCTGATCACCATGGATTCCATAGTTGAGCTTTGGAAGAAACCTCCATTTTTGTAAATTATAAGCAACCATATTCTGTTTTTTGTGGGGTGCAGAAACAATTAGTTCAAGACATTCAGACCAACTTAATTATATCTCAATGAACAGAAAACATACTTTTTCATTTGCCTGTGTTTTTGGCTTCATCAAGTATTAAGTTTCAATTGCTTTAAGAGATTAACTATTCTCGTTGCTTAGGATGCTGACACATCAATCGTAATTAGCCAAATGTAAGAAGAAATCAATTTATCTAATTGCTAATGGGAAATGTCCTAAAACATGGCATGATCAGACTTGAAACTATTTAAAAACTCAGAGCCGTGTACATAGACATTTTACTCGCTTTTGGGAGTTTAAGGTAACCACTTGGAGCTAAATGTTCCTGCAATTCAAACACAATCATCAAATGCAGTTGCACACAAACACAACATAACAACTGAGTATTTCTTTCCCAGCAACATAACAACAGGTGAAAAAACATGGATGAGCAAGATCACTGATTAGCTTGTTGGAGTCATACAGACATTAACAAGAAGTTTTCTCCCTACATCAGAAACTCAAGGGTCAAAGTAGCAGAGTAAACTTTATACATAGTGGTTCACCTTTGATTGTTTCTCTAGCTCATTCACCGGATAGTTCTCAACTACTTAAAACCCAACAACTTTGCCACAGTTTCAGAGTTAAAGTCTTGAAATAGGACTAGAAGGTTCATTCACTTATCCATAAGCTGTACATCTGGTCATATAGCTTATATTCATTCCTTTTCCAATGGAGTTCAAGAGAACAGTTTTTTATACACAGATTGCCAACATTTATGCCTAGTAATGGGAATGTATAAGATTCACTTACACCACAAAGAGGAACAACAGAAGCCATGCCAGCATGAGGTGAAATTCTTGACCTATAGGAAAAATGAACAAAATGTCAAACTTCATGACCAGATGCAAACATAAATATAACCTCTGTTCATGTTTTCATGGGAAAATTTATGCGGGAAAAAAATTGTACTCCCTTTGTTCCATTAGAACAGTCAACTTTCAAAAATATTTTTTTGTTCCTACTCATATCCTTACTAATGTAGTTATGTGTGATCCACAATTAACTAATGTTAAATGGAACAAATAATATTAAATTAGTTATTTTCGATGTTGTATTGACATCCAAAATAAATTGTATATTTGTGAAAGTGGACTCTTCTAATGAAAAGTTAATTCTAATGCAGAATCACTAGTTTCCAAAACGCAAACATACAAATTACTAGATGTGAAAGTAAAAGGAGTAGATCAAGCTACAGATATATTTCTTAAACTGAGGTTTTCAAATGCAGACCTCTGGAAATCAGGAAATGATATTAAGCACACTCATCATGGATAACAACATTCAAGCACACTTTTAAGGAATAGAGCTAGAAAAACACTTGCTTAAAAGTAAAACAGGAAGGCACAATGAAACCACAAAGTTAGCATATCTCACTGACATTCTTACAGGTGGTCCCTTATCACAAAATTCCAGCACACCCCGACCTATTAAGTTCGCCTGCAGAAAACTGATCCAAAAATTAAAATTAAAAAAAAAAAAAAAAAAAAAAAACTATCTTGCCCAAAAAACAATTATTTGAATCACTATTAAGTTATGATAAGCGGATCTAATTCATCCATGAAATAAGTATGTAACCACCCAACTAGAATCACTTGTGTGAGATAAAAGAGGAAACAATTAAAACTGAGAAATAGTAAAAGTAAGTACTAATCGCGACGGCAAACAGCATCTGACTGCAGGGGAAGAAAAAGCAGAAATTACCTGTTCCTCCAGAGGCATAAACCAGGAGACCCAATAGATCCATCCCCAGGACCGTGATTTCTCCAGTTGCCGAGAGAGACCCAATAGATCCATCCCCAGGACCGTGATTTCTCCAGTTGCCGAGATGATCTTCTGGGTCTGGCTCCGTCGGGAATGGAATTTGGGCGGACTTGAGTTTCATCTACAGAGTAGAGTTTTGTGGTTTTGAAGGATTTACCTTAATATCTACTCTTCCTAGATCTTCCAATAAATACAGGAGGAGAAACCGCTGGTGGGCCCGGCACTCTAGAAACGGAAATTCGTTGGTCGGCATTAAAACTACTACTTTATAAATTCCGTACATGATCAAATAAAATATATAAAAAATAAAAATAAAAAACGCAAATGGAATAAAACTCAAACTGTCTGTTGGAGTATTATAAAGACAAACGTTGTTCCGACAAAGTGGAATTGATTCACGCAGGAATCCAGATCCCTAGGGATCAGATATTAGTGTATTACAAGATCCAACAAATATTTTAGAAAAACACAGACAAAACGCGCTTCATTCCTGGGAAACACGCCGCCATTAACTACCGAGGAGCATTGCTATGTCTACTGCATTGGAAGTTGGTTGTGAAGCCATGGCAGTCGGACCTGGACTCCTCTCTTCTAGCATTGTACTGAGGTGGCGGCTGTCCATGGAATTTCTCCATAACAAAAATGGCTGCTTTTTCGCCATGTTCTTACATGGCAATGGAGTAGTAGTATCTGAGACAGGATAAACAAAACGGACAGCGAAAACACAAGTGGGAAAGTGATTCAGGCAAAACAAGTGAAGTGACAGATGCCACTGACATGGGTCCGCAAAATTGCAAAATAGTCTTTCTAAAGTACTGGAATATGCATCCCTGTACGGAGTTGTTCTTCTTGTTGTGTTGACCTTAGGTTGACGATGTAATACGAGAGAAGATGATAAAGAAGCAAAGTTGCGATGGCGAGAAACATGGTTTTTGGGCGGGTTTCAAAAGGGGATTCGAGTTTACCTTGATACTTAATCTGGACCAGGTTCAGCAAGACCGTGACAATGAATGCGTAAATTGCCAGACGAGAGGACATTTTTTGAATCATGCGGTGATGAACAGATTCAGATTCTTCGTGAGATTGCATTTCCCTGAAATGGAAAACAACATTGAAGTAGTTGTCTCCTCCACGGTGATGGAAGTAATTACTGGTGTAATGACTCGCTGATGCATCTGCTGCTGCAGGCTGCGCCATTGATGGAAGTGAAGGGAAGGGGGATTGGTTCAGAAATCAGAAAATTTTCAATGTTGAGTGATTTATTCCAAAGCAGCCATGGGAGTGATTTATAAGAAAGCGAATACAGTTTGCAAGGAAGCGAATAAATTCACCAACAAAAAGGGTCCGCTAATGCATGAAGAAGGATTCCTTTGACTTCCCCACCTAGCTACTAGGATCTAGGTTAGGGGTAGGTCCTAAGAGAGTGGCACTACCAAGAGTTCGTTTCATGGTAATCACCCCCGAGGGGAATGTACATTTGCTCGTAGGTCGTCGTCATTAATCACCCGCGTGATAGGGACATGTTTCTGGGGCCCATGTGTATCTTCTGTCTTTTCTTCTTACCCTTTTTACACCCTCTCTCTCCTCTTTTCTCTTCTTCTCTTTCTTTTCTTTCTACAGTATGTGATAACAGTCTTTAAATTTTTATTTTTGCCGCCCTCCTTCAGACTGTTTCTATTCTTTTTGGTTTTTCGACTGATTCATTTTTTTTTGTTTCCAAATAGTAAACTAATATATATATTATAGTAATGATACATTTCTCAAAAAAAATGTTACTAATATTATTAATGTTTTAATTGTTTTTTTAATCAATTTTAACATACATAATTTACTCTTTTTTCTTCTTCTTTTTTTTCCCTGGGTACTTTTTACTCTTTTTTCTAAACCTATAGTAAATTTGTTTTTGTGGCCATTGAAATTTACTTAGACTAGTTAATTATTTTAATTTTTTAACTATAAATTTCAATTTATAAATTATTTAATTAATTTGGAAATTTGAGTTGATTCAAATTTAGATTTTAATATTTGTTTGTTGTAGTCTTAATATTAGACTTTATAGAATGATGTTTCAGGAAATAATGAGACGAAAGTAGTGGTTGAACATAAAATTGGAAAGAACAGATTCCTGCAGCACCCTTCGTCTTCGTCCCTTCCATATACTTACCCTTTCTTCCTTAACTTTCTCTTCTCCGTTTCTCTTTAACATTTTTATTCTTCTGAACTTTCCACTTTCTGATCATTTTATTCTCTATTCTTTTTTTTTTTTGTTCCTTTTATCTGGTGCTGGAGTCTTACAAAAAAAAAATTTTGTCTTTTCCTTCCCTCTTCTTTTCTATACCATTTATCTCTCTGTTTTTTTTCCTTCTCTCTGTTTTAATATTAATTTCTTCATTACCAAATATTATCAAATTTTTCTGTCTTTTCCTTCTGGATTCTTTTTCAAATTCTTTTTCTTGTTTCTTTTGCGATTAAAAAGAAAAGAGAAAGAAGAACAACAACTCAGAACTTTGCTAAAACCACCATGCATGGTTGAGAAATGCCAAAGAGAATTTATCATCACCCCTCCACCAAAACCATCCACTACTAAATCTTCCATTAAAATTAATTAAAGATGCTCGCTGCTATTATTATAGGTTCCAATTTGAATTGTAGAACTATAAACCACCGCGTTTGCTGTGTTTTTTTTTTTTTTTTTTTTTTTTTTTCCAAAATGAAGAACCTCTCAATTTGAAGAAGCCTAAAACCTGCACAAGAATCGGTAAGGAAGGATTGCAAGAAAGAGTGTACGTGTAATTATTTGAAAGAAGATGATTAATAATTTCGCAACTGAAAATACCCATTATGTTAAAGAGAGTGCAAAGTACAGAAGAATATCTTTAACATTTTTATTCTTCTATACTTTGCACTTAGGGGCTATATAATGGGTATCTTTAACATTTTTATTCTTCTGTACTTTGTATTTAGAGGTGCCAAAAAAATCTATTAACCCAAAAATTACCCAAACTCATTGGGTATTAACCCAATAAAACTCACATAAAAAAATAATGGGCTTGGACTAAATATATCATGGGCGGGTTTAGTTCGGCTGGCCCAGTTTCGGGCCTCGGACCAATTTTGTGCCAAGCTCAGTTTCGGGCCTCAGATCGGGGTCGGGGCATGCACCGGTTTATATAAATATAAAAAATTTAAAAATTGTATTTGGACAAAAAAAATTACATACGATTAAATATACAAGTACACAAAATTTAATATTTCAAATTTTATAATAGATTCAAACAATTAAAATCCGCTTTAAAAAAATTTAAAATGAAATTAAAAATTTTTGAAAAAAACATTTTATTAATAAACTATTAAATAAACCTTACATTTTTGTATAATGGGTATTATGGGTACCCATGACTACCCATTACTCATTTGAATTAATACCATTAATTGAATGGGTAATAGCTACACATTACTCATTAACTTAACACACATTTAATACCCGCCCAACCCGCCCGTTTGACACCCCTATTTGCACTTTCTTTAACTGAAAATACCATAGAATAGAAGAATAAAAATGTTAAAGAAACCATTATGTAGCAAAGAACAGAAGAATAAAATGTTAAAGAGAAACGGAGAAGAGAAAGTTAAGGAAGAAGGGTAAGTAAGTATATGGAAGGGACGAAGGGTGCTTTAGGAATCTAACCATACAACTGTTACGGTTATTAGATTTCTATTAATTTCTAGATTAATCCATAGTTTAAGGAGGTAAGTGGGTATTTTAAAAGTGTAGGGGAACTACTTGTCTTTTATACAAACTATAAGGGAGGTATTTGTTTTTTACCCTAATGTTTTTAAGGTAAAAGAAAAAAAAAATTTAAGGAAAAGGAAGCAAAGGTGAAAATAGCTTGATACTACGTGATTTTCAACAAAACTTGATACTATGTGGGGTCAATTTGTAATTTTCAGTGGAGACGGAAGGAGTATTGGTATAGAAGCACTCAATTGAAGATAATCTGATACTATGCGAGGTCAATCAGTAATTTTTAAGTAAAATTGATAACACAATTATCATTGTTTCTCATTAATAACATTTATTACAACATAAAAATGGTCCAGTTATTTTCATATTTAGATAATTTGATGAGAGCACCAAAACTATTAGTATACAAGGACTCATTTTAAAAAAATTGAGATTATTTGGGGTTAATTTGCAATTTTTAAGTAAAATAGGGAATAAATGCATTATTTTTTCTCACTAACTAGCTCAGTACAACATAGAGATCATCCTTTTTATTTTAATTTGTACTCCCATTGTCTCATTCAAAAAATATATTTTGAAATATAGATAATTTATTATGGGTTATGAGGTACAATATCTAAAGTGGGTAATTTGAACAAATATTTTCACTTATATCCATACTGGGTTAATTGTGAACAACACATTTTTGTATTAGCAAGGGTATGTAAGATAAACAAATCTTAAGTGGACTCTTTTAATGGGATAAAATTTTGTTTGAATGAGACAAAAGGAGTATATATAATTTGATAATAGCATCATAACTTTTAGTATAGAATGACGAAATTGAAAAAAGATTGAGACTATTTGGGGTTAATTAGAATTGAGGATAAGTAAAATTTACGACGCAACTATCATTTGCTCTCACAAATTCAGTTCAATACACCATATATTTCATCTTTTTATCTTTTGTTTGTAGAAAATTTCATGATAGCACCTTAACTACTGATATAGAATGACTAAATTGAAGAAAATTTGATATGATTTGGGTTAATTTGCAATTTAAGCAAAATTGAGGATACAATTGTCTTCTCACCAATTACCTTTAGTACAACATGAAATTGTCCTATTATTTTTATTTCTAGATAACATTGTGATTGCACCGTAAATATTAATATAGAATTATTCAACTGAGGAAAATATGAGACTATTCGGGGTCAATCAATAATTTTTAAAAAATTGGGGAGGCATTTATTTTTTTCCTCCTTATTTACTAGTGGTGTAACATAGAAATCATCTTATTATCTTCATCTTTTGATAGTTTGATAAGTGCACAAATTTGGGGTGGGCATGATTCGGTTTCCACAAATCGGTTTTCACAAATTTTAAATTTTTTTTGCCAATTTGAAAACCGCACCTAATTCGTTTTGAAACTGAAGAAACCAAATAAAATTTGTAATTCGAATTCGGTTTGGACTGTGGAAACCGAATTCACAAATTTGTTTCCAGAATTAATAGTTTAACACAGTAAGGCTTTGAAGAAAATGAAAGAGAGATAAGAGAAGGAAATAGGAGGAGTAAAAAAAGAAAGATAATGAAGAGAGAGAAGAAAATAGACAAAGAGAAGAAGCACGGTCCAATTCCAGATCCACTGTCGTCGCCCCTTCCCAGATCCACAACCTCCACCAACCAACAACAACAACAATCAACACCACAATTGGGATATGTCCCCGAAGTTGTATCTCAAACGTTGCTGGACGTCTCCAGTGCCATTAATATAGTACCTTATTTTCGTTTCAAAAAAATAAAAAAAAATGATTGGATTGAAGAAAATTTGATACTATTTGAGGTTAATTTGCAAGTTTTAAGTGAAATTGAGTAAGAAATTGTTATTTTTTCTCACTAATTACTTTCAAGTTTTGTTAAATTGAATTCTTCCCAAACTAATAGTTTGTTCCACTTATCAAATTGTACTAACTGTAATTAGAGAAAGAAATATAATTGCATCCACATTTTATTCAAATTGTAAATTGACCACAAATGCTTTCAAGTTTTCTTCAATTGAATCCTACTATACTAATAATTATGTGCAATTATTATTTATCTACAAATAAAAATAATATGATGATTTCTTTCTTTGTTGTATTGAATGTAATTTATGATTAAAAAGGGATGCGTCTCCAATAGTATTTAAAATTGCAAATTGATCAAAAATAATTTCAAAATTTCTTCAATTGCATTCTAAAATAATAGTTATGGCTATTGTCAAATTACATATAAATTATATAATATGACAACGTTTATGGTGTACTTTTCATAACTAACGAGTAAAATTGAGAATTATGTCATCAAACTTAAAATTTTTTTGACCCAAATAATTTTAAAATTTTTCCAATTGAGTTCTTAATATTAATAATTATGTTGTAATCATCAAATTATCTACAAAATAAGATAAAATAACATTTTCGATGTTGTACATTTTCTAATAAGGAAAAAAATGACAATTGCATCTCTATTTTTATTGAAATTTTTTAAATTAACCCCAAATAATTTCAAACTTTTATTCAATTTTGAGGCGCTCTATATCAACAGTGATGTGACGCAAAAATTACAATGAGGGAACGATGCTTCTTCGCGGCCCAATGAACTCTTGAAGACAGAAATTGCCCAATTCAAATGAAGCTTTGAGGAACCCAATGGCCCAACTGGAGATGAACAATTTTGAGGGAAGATCTAAGTAAGGTTCTTGAGCTTGGCAAAGAGGATGAAACTTGATGATTTTGCACTGTTCCGTTCACCAATTGAAGATCAATTCAGAAAAGGAGCGGGCTTTCCCCCCTGTATAGGCTCCGACGATCAAGTCAGTAATATGAAAGAGATAAACAATATATAACAAGAATGCTCAGAGAAAGTGTAAATGAGAATAGTTTAAGAAATGCTAGTGAGAATTGCAGAAATTGCTTGTAGGAACTTACCCGGATGGGAGGCTTGTACCTGGGTATTTATAGATTTTATTCTTGATAATTCCGTTGGATCATGATGTCATACGCTCCCACTTATCTTTTTTAATGATACTTTAGCCGCTCCGGGAAAACTGGCTTTAGTTTTGGCTCCTGGTCATTATTATCCTGCATTTACTAACATGATAGTCCTACCATGATGTAACTGTTTTTGAATATATTATCTTATCTCGGACCGGTTTACTTTTTACCGACCTAAGCTCTCATGTGTTTTAGTTACTTACCGACCTGAGCCATAACACTTTTGACCGATCTAACTTCTTTTAAGCTTACACCGACCTAGGCTTATTGAGTAGAATAGTACTTTTCCTGGGCCAATCTTACCGAGCTGGTTATAAAGTTTACCGATCTAAGATTCACAACTTGGTTTAGAATACTTTCCGACTTAAACCTTCGTGAGTTATTTAAATCTATATTGCCGATCTGAGCCTTTTATAGCCGACCTAAATTGGTGATAGAGACTTGGTTTGTATGATTTTTCTGACCTAAACATGTATCTGGGCTTCTTTATCCTTTACTGTTTCTTAGTTCTAATTCATTGGGCTAGGCCCAATGGGGATTTCAATTTTGCACATCAACAAGCCCCCCCAGTATTAGTTTTTACCGATCTAAAACTTAATACTCTTTGAGTTTTCAAGCTAAGACCCAGCATAAAGGACATGATTTTCTAGATTAATTCGAGCCAATTTTCCGAACTAAGCAACATACCGTGTTTTTACTGAGTCGTATGTGACTGAGGCGTTTTTTCAGTATTTATCTGACCTATGAAGAATGATATTATCCAGCTGTATAGTAATAATTGTAATTCCGATCTAAGGAATTTGAACGGTTTTCGAACAAATAAATGTAATCATAAATACGTACCTTTGCGTTACCCTAGATCGGGATTTCGAAGAGGCGGATTAATCTGGACACGCCTTTACGTTTATTGTAGCAACCGATACAACTTCCAAGGTCTTTGATGTTCCCGAAGTGCCATTAATGAACACAGCTTTTGGTCTGCCCATGTTCCTTTGATTTCCCCAAGGCTTCCATTATAAAAATCGTAAGAACGACAACCAATTGCCACCATTCGCTAAACCGCTTTCCTGAAAGAACAAAAGAGAAAATTCTTACTCTTCTTCTCTTCTTCCGACGGCCGGAGTCTTCGAATTTTGCCGGAATCCGAAAGTGTTCTCTTTCCGATCCTTCGATCTCGTTCGTATTATAACTTTGTCGTTACCATCGTTCCGTCGGCGTCTTTTCGTCCCTGTTTGTCTGTCTGCCATGGCTTCAGAAATGAGTTCCGGCACCGGAGCGTCACATCGAGTTCCGGCTGCAGGTGAGTGCATTTTTCCCTGATTGTTTCTTTAAAGTTTGCCAGTTTATACATAAAATTTTATTTGTTATTTGTGCATGATTTGGTATGCTTTATGTAGATTCGTCCGTCACCCATGAGTTTAAACCTCAAGATATAGCTTCGGAAATAACTAGGTCAGATTTAGAGAAAATTAGTCAGACAATCATATACAACCCAAATATCCAAATTCGCTTACCGACCTCCGTAGAAAGGATAAATAGCATTTCTGATGAGAATGGTCGGTGTTTATGAATATCACTTGAAGTTCGGGCTGAGATTCCCTGTTCCCGATTTTTCTAAATGAGATGATGGATTTTTGCATATCGGACTGAGCCAGTTAGTTCCTAATGCTTTTAGGTTTTTGATAGGATTTGTGTGTGTATGTGCTGGGGCCGGAATCCGACCCTCGATAGATCTGTTTTTTCAATTTACACTGCCCGCTCGTATCCTTATGGCCAGGGGTGGGTAACCTTTCAAAAAGTAGGAATAGCCCTATCCTTCTGACTGACTCCCCAGATACTAACAAAAATTGGAGGGCTAGATATATTATGGTAAAGGCCAATGAAGCAAACTTACCTTGTCGTTGGTCTCAAGTGATACTCCCGGCTGATCAAACCCGAGATATATCTAACCCTGTAGTGCAGTCAGATTATAAAATTTTAAGAAATTATACCTGTACGGTTAAATACTCGGCTAGGTCCCCTTCAGAGGGTCTTCTGGTTTGGGCCGGGCTGAGCCAAGCCCCCGGTGTGAAAGGAGAATGTAAATACCTGTCCCTTGAACTTTTTATTTATGATATCTTCTTCTTCCTTCATAGCTCGATAATTTTGATTTTTGTATGTTGCTTGTTTTCAGGTAGTCTTGGTGGGTTCGGAAGGAAGAAAAAAACCAATAAACCTGCCGCAGCTTCTGGATCTTCAAAAAGATCGGCTGAGATCGATCTTACAGATGAGGTAGAGGTTGCCGATCCACCCAGCTCGGCATTGACGACCCGGGTCACAAAAAAGAACAGGCCGACCCCTGAAGAAATCCAGGCAGCCAAGGCTGCCAAGGCTCCACAAATTCTGTCGGGCCCCCCCGCTGGAGCCGAGCTGCCTAATCCTGATGATTTGTTGGGTCCCACAGACCCAGTGACCAAAGAGAGGGTCATTGTGCTAAGAGATCAAAAGGTGAGACCGATCTCCCTAGCTCGGCCTATTCACCAGGTCGATTTGCCGGAACCACCACCAGAGGATCTTATGCCATTTCAGGAATTGGCGGCCGAGTCTTCTCAATCTTTCGAGGAGATTATCCGAGCCAACGAGAAGCTCCGGGATCATTTGAATGAAGTGGTGGAACAGGAGGCTCGTATAGCCTCGCATATAAAAAAGGTGATTTTCCGAACATGGTTAAATAAAAGGTTACCTGGGACATTACTTTCATACTATCCTCTTATCGGATTTTTGCAGGTCTTGTTTAATTATGCGGCCACAAACAGACGAACAACAGCTTTAGATATATTAGCCCAAAGCTATGAGCTGGAGAGGTCGAAGAATCCGAACAAGGCCGTGGAGGAACTGGAGTTGCAGCTGGGGCTCGAGAAAAGCAAGATCTCAGGGCTTGAAGCTGAAAAAACCGGGCTAATGCAGCAAAACCAAGACCTGAGCACTAAGTCCAGCCAACTGGTGACCAAGGTCCAAGGCCTGGAAGCAGAAATAAAGGCCCTGAAAGAAGAAAATCTTCCTGGCTGAAGGAGAAAACTGCCCTGGAGAAAGTTGCCGAAGAGGCTACAAAGAAGGCTGCAGCGATGGTCAGTTCGGAAGAGGCTGAAGCATCTCGTCAGGCCGAGCTGAGACTTTTTAAGGAAGGGACCCTTCTGGAGTTGATGAACCAGCGTTTTTTCGAGCTAATCCAGTGTGGGTACACTATATGCTGGGACGAGCTAAAAGGCTCCAGGTCGGCAGAAGGTGCTCCAGAAGACTCCATAGCCCAGTCTTCTTTGCTTCCGGAGGGACGTGATCCTTTCGACTTAGTAGAAGAAATCAAGCAAGAATGCCGAGACATCGGTGTTCCCATTCCAGAAAAGGTCGAAGAGGATCCGGTGGCCAACCCCCAGGAGATAGCGGATGAAGCCTCTTCCCAAGCTCCTCCTTCTTGAGATCGGCCTTTCTTTAGATCGGGCTTGCCCTTCCTTACAGCTGTGTGAGGAATGTAGGTAGCATGCCTAGATGCAGTTGCAGTGATGTAATCGTCTTTACACTTTGTAGAATTTTTTCTGATTCTGGTCCCTTACGAAGAACTCTTGTACTTTTCAGATCGTTCTCGTAACCGAGCTTGATTTATCGAAAAAATGATCTTTTCTGTTTTCTTCAAATTTTTACTTCTTTAACTCGAACTGCTTTACTGATAATATTTCCTCAAGTGTGCTGTATTCCAAGTTCGTGGAATCAATCGTCCTTGCAAATCTTCCAAAATATAACTTCCGGTAGGTCGAGCTTCGATTACTCGATAAGGCCCTTCCCAATTAGAAAATAGCTTGCCTTGTTCTTGTGGTTTGCTGATAGATCGGTTTCGTAAGACTAAATCTCCAGGTACAAAGGCTCGATGTTTGACCCGAGCATCATAGTGTTGCCGAACTAAATTTTTGTAATTTAGTTGATGTACATAGGCCGAATCCCGAACTTCTTCTATCAGATCCAGGCCAAGCTCCAAGTTTTTCTGATTTTGATTTCTTTCAAAGTGCATAACTCGTGGGGCTCCACTTTGTATTTCTGGGGGGATGACTGCATTGACCCCGAAGGCCAACTCGAAAGGGGTTTTTCCTGTGGCTGATTTAGGCGTGGTTCGGTGGCACCAAAGCACATGGGGCAATTGTTCTACCCAATTTTTTCCTTTATCTTCTAGTCTGGATTTCAGCCCGTGCAACAAAGTTCGGTTTGTGAGTTCTACTTGTCCATTTGCTGGAGGATGGGCTACCGATGCGAAACGCTGGGTAATGCCAAGTTTTGAACACAAGGCTGTGAATTCTTTAGATTCGAACTGAGTTCCATTGTCCGAAATAACCGATCTGGGCACACCGAACCGACAAATGACTTGCCTCCAAAGAAACCGAGCTACAGTTCGCCCCGTAATATTTGTAAGTGCCTCGGCTTCTACCCACTTTGTGAAATAATCTATGGCCACAACAAGGTAATGGCACGAACCGACCTTAGGAAACGGGCCCATAAGATCTATCCCCCACTCTGCGAAAGGCCATGGGACAATTATCCCCGTAAAGCTGGAGGCCGGCAATTTGTGAATTGTCGCGTTGTGTTGGCAACTGGAACACCGTTGAACATACTCTACTGCTTCTTGGAATAACCGAGGCCAATAAAACCCAGCCCCGATTATTTTTTTAGCCAAATTCCGAGCCCCAATGTGAGACCCGCAATCTCCTTCGTGTACTTCCTTCAGCATGGCCTTTGCTTCTCCCGATCCCAAGCATTTCAGCAAAGGCATCAAGAAACCCTTTTTATACAAGTCTTCTCCAATTATTTGATAGTATTCAGCCTTCTTTTGTATCCGTTGTGCTTCCTTCCGGGATTCTGGTAAAGTGCCATCTTGTAGGTATTGCCATATAGGAAATCTCCAATCCTGTCCTTCACCTATAGACAATATTATTGGTTCAGCTGTACTCCTGTTATGTATTTCTTCTACTAGGACGGTTTTAGTCAGGTGAGAAAAAACCGAAGAAGCTAATTTGGACAAGGCATCAGCATTTGTATTTTTGCTTCGCGGGACCCGCTCTATAGCCCATTTTTGAAAGAATTTTAGTTGCTGTTGCACCAATGTTAAATACTCCTCCATTTGTCGATCCTTAGCCTTATACTCCCCCAAAATTTGTTTAACCACGAGCTGAGAGTCTGAACAAATTTTTAGATTTTCGACTCCAAATTTCCGAGCTAGCTTCAGGCCGGCTATCATAGCTTCGTATTCTGCTTCATTATTTGTGGCTGTGAAGCAGAATCGTAAAGCATACGTGTGAATTTTTCCTCCCGGGCTGGTGAGTACGATCCCTGCACCCGATCCGGACTGGCTTGAGGCCCCATCTACATAGAGGATCCACGCATCGTCACCCTTGGTTATAGCTAAAAGCAGATCGGTTTTTTCTGACGGGCTAGATATGCTCTCTTGGCTGTCTGGTACTCCTTCAGCTATGAAATCCGCCAACACCTGTCCTTTGACCGCTGTGCGTGGGGCAAAGGTGATGTCATAATCTCCTAATTCAATGGCCCATTTGGTGAGTCGACCTGAAACTCCTGCTTTTTGCAAGATGGCTTTGAGGGGTGCGTCAGTATAAACGGTGACTCCATGCGAGTTGAAATAAGGTCTAAGACGCCGTGTGGAGTGAACTAGAGCCAGGACTAGCTTTTCTAGGCTAGAATAATTTTTCTCTGCGGCCTGCAAAACTTTACTAACAAAATAGATGGGTCTCTGGACCCGGTTATCTTCTCGGAGCAAAACCGAGCTAATGACAGATTTGGTAGTAGCTATATACATGTACAATTGTTCTCCATGAATAGGCATAGTCAAAGATGGCAAAGAAGCTAAGTATTTTTTTAATTGTTCAAAAGCATTTTGACATTCCGGGGTCCACAAAAACTTATCAGTTTTCTTTAAAATGTTAAAAAATGGTAATGCTCGTTCTGCTGATCGGGCTAAAAACCTATTCAAAGCTGCTAATCTACCCGTTAATTGTTGTACTTCCCGAATTGTCCTAGGCGGGTGCATTTTCAATACAGCTTCTATTTTCTTAGGATTAACCGAGATACCCCCCTCAGAAACCATGTATCCTAAGAACTTTCCTGAAGTGGCTCCAAAAACACATTTTTTTGGATTTAACCTTAATTTATATTGGGCTAGTGTTTCAAGGGTTTCACGTAAATCAGATAAGTAAGCAATTTCATTTTTACTTTTTACAAGTAAATCATCGATATATGCTTCCATATTTCGACCTAACTGTTTTTTGAAAATTTTATTCACTAATCGTTGAAAAGTAGCTCCAGCATTCTTTAAACCGAAAGGCATGGTTATGAAGCAATATGTACCTTTGTCTGTAATAAAAGATGTTTTTTCTTCATCTTCCTTGGCCATGAAGATTTGATGATATCCCTTATATGCATCCAAGAAATTAAGGAATCGAAATCCAGCTATAGCGTCAACCAACACGTCGATCAAAGGCAATGGGAACCAATCTTTGGGGCATGCTTTATTTAAGTCGGTGAAGTCTATGCACATGCGCCATGAACCATCTGGTTTGGAAACTAACAAGGGGTTAGCCAACCATTCCGGATAATCTACTTCTCGGATGATACGTACTTCCAACAGGGCGTTGACTTCGATCTCCACATATCTATTACGTTCTCCCCCGAGGTTACGCTTTCGTTGTCGGATCGGCCTATGATTGGGATCAATGGATAACCTGTGTTCAATGATATTTCGAGAAATGCCAGGCATATCCTCCGGTCCCCAAGCAAAAACTTCCACAAATTCACGCAAAAGGTTAAGTAAATCATATTGTAATTGAGGGGGCAAATCAGCCCCAATTTTTATTACCTTGTTTGGATCGGCCATGAGGGGAATAATTCTTACCTCGGCCCCTGCTTCAATGGACAGGTCCGAGCCACCTGTTAGATCGGTAATATTAACGGAGGTCGACCTGTCGGTAGAAGTAATTTTTGATTTCATATCCAGGGGGTCGGTTCCTTCAAGGAAGCCATGTAGCACTGCTTTGCCTGCAAGACATCACAACGAATAGAAGCTACCCCACCTATAGTGGGAAACTTTAAAAGCATGTGTACAGTAGATGCTATGGCCTGAAACTGATTTAGTCCAGGCCGTCCCAAATATACATTGTATGGTGATGGCTCATCAATGACCACGAAGTCTATGGTTTCCGTACGTTTTAGCTGTCCAGCCAGTAACGTGACGGGAATACTCAAGTGTCCCACAGGTATAACATGGTGATTGCCGAAGCCAATCAATGGTGTCCGAACTGGACTTAACTGTGCCTTGTGTAATTGACAACCAGCCAGTGCCTTGGTTGTAATTATATTGCTAGAACTACCCGTGTCTAACAATGTCCTACGCACTTGGTAATTTGAAATGTAGCAATCGATCACTAGTGGATCGTCACAATTGAAAGACAGAAATGTATCTGTGTCATCGAAAGTAATGCCTGGTGTCATGGTATCTGATTTACGCTTACCTAGAATAGAGTTCCTTTGCCGGTATACCTGTTTCCTCTGGCGGTTAGAGTCGCCTTGGGTTGGTCCTCCTGCTATGGTGTTTACAATCCCTGCTATATTCAGGTCGGTGTTACCCCCAGCATTTGGGGCTCGGGAGTCGGATTGGGAACATTCGCGGGCAAAATGACCGGTCTCTCCACATCGGTAGCATCCGTTAGGTCGTTCACGGATTGCTGAAGTCACCGGTTTAGGTAGAGGTGCTATTTGTGTATATTGTGGTAGTTTCCCAGCTTGAATTAATTTAGCTATTTCTGCAGCTAAATCACGACAGTCATTAGTATTGTGACCAATGTTTTTATGGTAATTACAATACCTGCCCGGATTGAGCCGATCTGTGGGACCCGTCATGGGTCGAGCTGGGGGCAGCAGCCCTTGACTCTGAATGGCAGCATATATGTCAGCTCGAGGGACTGAGAAGGGCTCGGATACCTGCACAGTGTTTACACTTACCCCAGCCTTTGGAATGGAATTAGTGGTATTGGCAAAGTTTAATTTCTTATTTCCTCCCGATGTAAGAATTGGGGAAGGAGCTTTCCTCTTACCATATAAATCGGAAAAACTTCTTTCCCTTTCCTGTTTTATAGCTGTAGCGTCTTCAACAACAGCAAAGTTAACAGCAGTAACCATCATTTCAAAATAAGAATGTGGGGTCGAATGGCCAATTCAGTAGCTAAAGGTCCTGACCGTAACCCGTTAATAAATGATCCCATCATTATTCTATCATCTTTTTCATGACATTGCCTAGACTCTATATTGAACCGATCTATATATGCCTGTAATCCCTCTTCCATTTTTTGTGTTATGTTCATTAAATGTGAAATCGGTTTAGACAATATCTTATTACCCATGAAATTGGCTAAAAACAGGTCACCAAACTGATCTAAAGAATGAATAGAATTTCGGGGCAAAGTACAATACCAATTTATGGCCTGACCTTTAAGTGTCAGATGGAATGTCATGCATCGGTTAGCGTCGGACAGGTTGGCAGCATCCATGACGCTCATGCACTGCATCCAGTGTGCCGTGGGGTCGGTGGTACCATCATACTTGTCGACCTTACCTAGGCCTCTGTATCCAGGGGGAAATTGTGCCATTTGAATCTCCCATCCAAAAGGATGAGACACGCGAGACGTGGGGGCAGTTCGTCCAATCTGAGTATATCCAGATCCGGGTAGGCCGAGCTGGGGATATCCGGACTGACCTAAGGGGTGTCCCCCCAGGCCGAGGTAATAATTTCCTAGGCCGGTCCCGGGATAATAATTTGGATTAAGCAAGGGAATATTTTCTAAGGGCGGCTGTATGGCTCGGTTATTGCCTAAACCATAATGCTGAAACATTGCGGGGTTGGATGTAGTGGTGTATCCGGGGTAATAACAGGGTTGATTCATTTGGCCGATTGGTAGGCCATGGCCAGGTTGATTCAATTGACTCATTTGTTGTCCTAAAGTGGGAAAGGGCAGGCCTGACATTAAAGAACCATTATTAAACTGAGCATTGGGGGCCACAAAGGGACCCGAAAAAGTAGGATTAGCCTGAGTATGAGCTACAGTGGCATAAACAGGTGGTGCCACAGAAGGGTCAGGAGGACCAGCAATATGACTGATTGAAGAAAAATTAACTCTCCCAGGTTGTGGAGGACATATAGTAGTAGATTGTGGGGGGAGACTAGACATTAAAGCAGCAGAGGGGTTGGACACAGGGTTGATGATAGCCTTGGGTGGGGGAACGGTTGGGGACCAGTGTAAACCATAGGAGTGTTCTATGTTAATTGCTTCTGTGGTGGTGGTTGTAAGGGGAGGTTCAGTAGTAAGAGTAGAGATGATAGGAGCAACATGGTTTATTAAGTGAAATAGTTCTGGAAATAAACGGAAGAACCTATCTTTTTCTGCCTGTTCCTGTTCCGGGGTAAGAGTTTCAACAAGGGTGGTAGTAGTTGGTGGATCAGATGGAGGATTAGAACTGGTGGCAGAAACAGTAGGGACCAAAGCGGTTGTAACGGTGAGCCCATTGAGGTTGTCAGAAGAAGAAGCACCCTTTCCTGAACGAGTTTGCGTCATGGTTTCAACAAATTTATTTAAATGAGGAAAATTTGATGAAATAATCTGATCAAACGATCCCCACAGACGGCGCCAGTTGATGTGACGCAAAAATTACAATGAGGGAACGATGCTTCTTCGCGGCCCAATGAACTCTTGAAGACAGAAATTGCCCAATTCAAATGAAGCTTTGAGGAACCCAATGACCCAACTGGAGATGAACAATTTTGAGGGAAGATCTAAGTAAGGTTCTTGAGCTTGGCAAAGAGGATGAAACTTGATGATTTTGCACTGTTCCGTTCACCAATTGAAGATCAATTCAGAAAAGGAGCGGGGCTTTCCCCCCTGTATAGGCTCCGACGATCAAGTCAGTAATATGAAAGAGATAAACAATATATAACAAGAATGCTCAGAGAAAGTGTAAATGAGAATAGTTTAAGAAATGCTAGTGAGAATTGCAGAAATTGCTTGTAGGAACTTACCCGGATGGGAGGCTTGTACCTGGGTATTTATAGATTTTATTCTTGATAATTCCGTTGGATCATGATGTCATACGCTCCCACTTATTCTTTTTTAATGATACTTTAGCCGCTCCGGGAAAACTGGCTTTAGTTTTGGCTCCTGGTCATTATTATCCTGCATTTACTAACATGATAGTCCTACCATGATGTAACTGTTTTTGAATATATTATCTTATCTCGGACCGGTTTACTTTTTACCGACCTAAGCTCTCATGTGTTTTAGTTACTTACCGACCTGAGCCATAACACTTTTGACCGATCTAACTTCTTTTAAGCTTACACCGACCTAGGCTTATTGAGTAGAATAGTACTTTTCCTGGGCCAATCTTACCGAGCTGGGTTATAAAGTTTACCGATCTAAGATTCACAACTTGGTTTAGAATACTTTCCAACTTAAACCTTCGTGAGTTATTTAAATCTATATTGCCGATCTGAGCCTTTTATAGCCGACCTAAATTGGTGATAGAGACTTGGTTTGTATGATTTTTCTGACCTAAACATGTATCTGGGCTTCTTTATCCTTTACTGTTTCTTAGTTCTAATTCATTGGGCTAGGCCCAATGGGGATTTCAATTTTATGCACATCAAACAGTAATTGTGCAATCATCAAATTATCAACAAATGAAGATAATAGGTTGATTTCTATGTTGTACTTAGCGTAATTAGTGAAAAGAAAGATAATTTAGTCCTAACTTTTTCTATTTCACTTAACAATTGGTATGGAATAGTCTCAACTTTTTCTCTCTCTTTTTTTTTGGTCCAATTGAATTCTTATATACTAATAGTTTTTGTGCACTCATAAAATTCTATACAAAATTAAGATAAAAAGACGATTTCTAAGTTGTATTGTACCTTTTCTAATAAGGGAAAAATAACAATTATGTCCCCAGTTTTACCTAACATTTAAAAAATTAACCCCAAATAGTTTCAAATTTTTATTCAATTATTTGACTCATTCTATATTAATAGTTACGGTACAATCATTAGATTATATACAAATGAAGGTAATAGGATGAATTTTATATTGTACAAAACATAATTAATGAGAATAAATGACAATTTCTACAAATGCTTCCCATATTTTACTTACAAATTATAAATTGACCCCTAATAGTATCAAGAATTTTCTTTTCTTTTCAATTGATTCCTTATATATACTCATAGTTTTGGTGCACTCATCAAATTATCTACAAAATGAAAATAATATGAATATTTTTTTTTGTGTTGTACTTTTTATAATTAGGGAGAAAATATGACAATTGTTAACCACTTTCTATGGCGGTTTAGATCTAAACCGCCGTAGAAAGTAACCACTTTCTAGGGCGGTTTAGTTATAAACCGCCCTAGAAAGTGGCCACTTTTTCAGACCCAAACCGCGATAGAAAGTGAAAATTAATCTAGTTTAAAGTAAAACCTGTTGTTAAAAGTTTAAAATTAATACAAATATCACCAAGATACAAATTGAAATCACTATTATATTACAGGGGCATAGCCAAAAATATTTGTACAACTATAATATCAACAAGTTTCATTAGTATCCATCAACTACGGCTAATGCTCCACAATATAACTAGCGCATATTTTTCTCATAGCATCTATATCCACATTGTCAACGTGTTTTAAGAACCTAGAGAGTTACACACATAAGAATAACTGATTAGGTTAAAATGATATATTATGGGTTAATTTATATACTCCCTTTGTTCCTTTACAATACTTCACTTTAATGTAGTATGTAATTGCCATGCATTCATTGGTAAATAATGTAGTATTAATAATTATTTTATAAAAGTGTAACCAATTAATGCATAACACCTTACTTGAGTTAAGAAAGTTCAAAAATTTATTTGAGAAGTATATCATTAATTAAGAGAATTATATAATACTCCCTCTGTCCCATTCAAAGAATCCTGTTTGTAATACTGTTTTCAATATTATAAACATGACTCTTTGAATGAGACGGAGGGAATAGAAGAGTTTCCATGAAATGTTCTCTTTCATAACATACAAGTTTCTCTGCCCTCAATTCTTTTTAGGCTTCCTCTCCTACACACACACACATTACCTCAGTGTTAGAGGTATCAATGACTGTCCTTAAACTTTGAAGTTCTCAAGCAATATAATAAAAGAGGTTTTTCAAATTTTATTTTCCGATCCTAAGACTGGATTTTTAGAAATTTTTTTAATTAAAAAATATTTATAATATAATATTATTTAGTTTTAAAATTGTTGTAAATTTTTTATTCAATAGAATATTATTATCACGCAATGGGAAATATAGTACAGGATCGAGCAGACTAGAAATGGTTAAAAACATGATTTTTGGATGGGATTCGAAAGGCGATTCTCGTATTTGATTTGCACCAAGTTGTCGCAACTTAATTTGAGAATGTTTAAGACTTAATTAAATAGTCCGAGCCAATATTCAACTTAATCGACAAGTTTGGAATAGGGGACGACTAATAGTTCAGTAGAAGAATGCGACTAATAGTTCAGTAGAAGAACGCAGATGAGTTTTCTGTAGCAGGAGAGAAAAATTATAAAAGGAACCACGTAAGCTTAACTCTAAAAAAAAAAAAAAAGCTTGGAATTGTATCAGGTAGGTTACCGTCCACTGGATGTGTTTTCACATTTTGACTGAATCAAACCTTAGAACCAAACATCTTCTTTACTCCTCCATGCAAATTTCCATCCCACCAGCTAGCATTATATAATAATGGGTGGTGATAAATGGAGAGACAGTTTATAAAATTCAGAAAGAAAAATACAAAATATCTATACACTCACATACTTGACAAAAAAGTGAAAACGAGACAAATATAAAGTTCAAGAGTGTTTATGTCTTTTTTCCGATTAAAATTTGTAAATATCCATGCATCTAGTGAGTTTGTACAAATCCCACTTGCTTGCTCATTGATCAATAATAATACTCCCTCTGTTCGAGTCTACTTTGTTGAACTGTTTTAGTTCAATAAAGTGAACTCTTCTAATAGAATAGAGGGAGTAATAGTTAATTACAAAATCATCCTAGCTTGCCCTTTTCTTTGATTGCAAATTACATTTTAAACTTTTAATTTTTGTAATCAAATCCTAGATAATTTTTGCCTTATTTTGTACACATATATGTATTTATTAATTTATATTTTAATAATAATTCTATCTATTTAAATTTCTAACGATCCGTCGTACCGAATTTTATACAATACAAGAGTCGTGTTATTTTCTTCAATATACGTTTGAACTAGTTTTTCATATTTATAAATGCTAGAACCCATAAAATATTTTTAATCATCTTAATAGTTCAAAACTTGATCCTAACTAAGTATCTTAATTCTAACGGTTGTCTTAAAGCCGTGATTATACTTAGTGATGATTTCGATTTAGAAAACATCCTAACTTAAAATTAATAACTAGGGTTCCTAAGGAATTCATATAACTTTACGATTATACAAAATTAACTTTAAGGAGATAGATTTATAAGAAAAATATATAACTTAAAGGTTAAACTAGGATGAACAATTAAGAGGTCTCACAACAAAATACTTCTTGCTCATTTATTAATTAGACCAGTATGAACCGACTAGATAATGTCTCATCAGATCCGATTTGTGTCGTGTTCGTGAGTTCGGGTTTGCAATATCTATCATTCTAACATAATTATTTTTCTGAACTCAACCGCACTTTTGTTATCTAATCTAAGAATAGAACAGGGGCTTGGGATGGAGCCACCATCAACCACTTTAAGGGCATTTTGGGGAGATTTTGGGCAAAAAAAAAAATTGATCGCAAGCCAGTAGTAGTTCTCATTATGACGTGGTGTGCCTTGGTTGGATGAGAATTTTTACTACCCTACCAAATTCTGAACAAAACGACGTCGTTTGGCGTCGAGATCCGGTTTTTTCTTTCACACATTTTCCCCTCATCCTTCTCTTCCTCTTCCTCCCAGCTTGGCATCTGCTCCTGCTTTAAACGGTTTTATTTTCTCAGCATATCTATTTTGTTTTAAAATATTATGTGGGGTGCAAAATTTCAAAAGAAAAATAATATAAAATTTATGTGCTTATCCAGAATTTATAAATCTCTAAAAATGGTTTAACACAGCAGAATATATATATATATATAATAAATAAAACAAAAGCAATGTAATTGAATTCAAAGTTTTGTGCAAAAATCAGCCCTCTCATTTCCTTCTAAAAATTTCATAGATCAAAAGGCAAGCGCGAAGCCCGGCCTGATCCCACTAGTAAAGGTTGTAAGCCGACCTCAAAGTACACGCGGTACATGACTAGATTCCACTTGGCCTTTCGCGTGGTTAAAGGGAAACTACACGAACGTGTCCTTGTCTTTTGGATTTTCTGAAACCATGTGATTTTTTTCGGAGTCTCTGCTAGTGCAATGGACCAATCCCTCCACCTTTTTCCCAGGAAAAAGAAGAGAAAAGAGGTGGGGCTTTAGTAAAAAATTTTCAAAATAAATAATGTTTTAGTAAAAATTATATATTTTTAAAATTTTTTTAACTTACTATTATTCTAATTAGGTATTAATTTGAGTTGTTGTGGAACAAAAAATAATTAAATAAACCGATATTAACTAACCAGTTTAAGATATACTATAAATTAGTTATAGTGGAGAGAAAAAAAATATATATATATATATATCTTTTTTATTATTTTTCTGGATGGGATGATCCAAAGATCTTGGAATTTCTCGATCATTTGCTTTGCTACCCACTACAAGAAAGGCCGTAGAATCCCCTTTATGCACTTTTCTGATTCTTTCCTTCATGTGGCACCGCACTTATTAGCGTGCATGACCCTGCCTTGAGTGTACTTCTAGAATGGACATTTTCAATGTATTTTATTCCTCCTTCTCCCTCTCTATTAATCTTTTGAAGTTATTGTTTTATTCAGTTTTAGGTTTAGTTTATTGTCTCACGTTCTTAGGGTAATTTGCTTTATTATAATAGATAGTTTTGATATTGAAATAAAATTTCAGTATAATATTTTTTGAAATTTTGACAATTCTAATTGGCAATCGTGCTTGGTTCAACAATTTTTTTGAAGTCTTTCTAATTTTCAGTGAAATCTGTTTTATAATAAACTTCTTCTACATCAACAATACTCAAATAAAAATACATCAATTTAATATGATTTAATCAGCAGGAATATGTGATATCCCAATCATATAGCACATATTCAATACATTCTTAAGGGTAAAAATATAATTTCAATTTCATCCTATCACTACCTTAAATTTGTGGTTAAGATTGAGTGGAACACATCTATAAAAAAAAAAAAAAAAGAAATTTAAATGCATAAAGTAGTAAAGGAAATGATCGAAACTCCAAAAAGTTTATAAGTTGAGTCCCAAAGAGCACTAAGCAAACCTCTTTTCTCCCCCTTTTTTTCCTGGGAAAATGAGGTGGATTTTGTTCATTCATCATTGCACTAGCAGAGGCTAGGAAGCACATGGTTTCGCCTTTCTTCAGAAAATCCAAAAGCCAAGAAGAAGGGAAACCTTAAAAAAGAAAAAAGAAGAAGGAAAAAAAAAAAAAGTCATCTAGAGAGAGTATTATATGTACAGATAGAATTTCTTTTGGTATTTTTGAAAAGGGAAATAGATTTTGGACCAAATTGGTCCAGGACCAAAGATCCCAAAAGGGGCTCAACTTCCCTTTCTTCTTATCTTCTCTCTCCTTTCGGGTGGAGAAGAAAGCAGAAGAAAATTAGAAGGGATGAGAGTAAAGTTGAGGAGGCAAAAAAAGCAAAGAAATGATCGGGTGGAGAAGAAAGCAGAAGAAAATTAGAAGGGATGAGAGTAAAGTTGAGGAGGCAAAAAAAGCAAAGAAAATGAGAGAAGAAAGAGGTAGTTGTAATTATCAGTGAGGGGCACTTTCATATTTTCGACTGAAGCACTAACATGGTTCCCTTTTGCAAATTGATAAACAAATATTGAACATAAATATGATTGCGGAATTTGCGGGAATGATGAGAATAAAATATTGATGGTGTTGATGTTGATACTGTGCATCTCAAATGTCACATTAGTCTCGTGGAAACATTATCTAATGTACAATATTTACATAACATAATTTTGTTGAGTAAATTATATTCTCATTCGATACAATTTTTCAAAGGAGATTATTTGGTTTTGCAATGAATAAAAAGTGACCATCACATCTTTTATATTGACGATTTAAAAAAAAAAAAAGGGTCTTGTGATGAGTTTGATATTTATTGCGGGAGAAGTTGAAGCAAAAAATGGAATAAGTCTCATTTTCTGATGTTGTTGTTGTATTCAGAACCTACCATTCTTATTTTCTGATCTTTCTTAGGTCTCTTACTTTAGAAGGTAGCTCTTCTTCATAATGCTAATGGTTTCTTTCATCTTGCATCACTAAACGGTCAAGGTAAGGTATTATTATGTCCCATTTTGAAAATTTGGCAATTGTTTTCTTATTAATAAAGGGTTCCAAGCGCCGCCCCCCCCCCCCCCCCCCCCCCCCTTCTCCCCTCTTAAACAAAAAAAAAAAAAAAAAACCACTTATTTTAAAATAAATCAAAATTTTAAATTGACACTTATTATAAAAAGTAATTAAAATTTGTTTGATGGTGAAATGGAGTAATTAATATGCACACAAAGACGAGAAAAAGACAAATGTTATGTCATTGCCATTGACCTGAGTTGTACGTGGAGAATAGTGAGTTTGGAGACCTTTCACTATCAGAAAAAAGTTAATTAAACCTATGTAACTTAGCTAATGGAACACTAGTGCCATGTTTGTTAGTTGATTTTGCTCTTTTCTGATTCTTGCCCTTTACATCCATCCATCCATGATGTTGATGTTTAGCTAGTCCGCGTCCAAAATATTTGTCGTCTTACCTACCACATGAAAGCTTTATATATATATATATATATACACTGGTGGGGTGTGGCACCGTAGGATAGTCACTAACGAAGTCTTTGTTTGATGACATATTTAATGTTTAAATTATTTGATTAATAGATAATAATTTTATTGTGTTTGATAATAGAAATTTAAATATTTTAATTGTTGAAGTACTTTTTATGTCCCTTACAAAAAATTAAGCGTTAAAATTCAGCATATTATTTATCTCTTAATGCTGAACGTAACAATTAATTTAATAATTTGTATTTGATTTCTAAAACTATCCATTTTTATGTTATTCATGTTTATTTAACTATAAATTTTATTTTTGAATAAATTATGATCTTATTTTCTTCTTCATTAGCATACCATGAGTGATCGGAAATTACAGTTCGATCAGAAATTATAGAACCTCAGTACTGTAATTACCGATCAGTTCTGCAATTGATATTGGAAATTGCAATTTCTGCAATTTCCGGCGAAGGAGGAAATCTCCGTAAAAGAAAAAAAAAGTATAAAAAAAGAAAAAGTGGACACTCAAATGCGTTTTCGTCCGTTTTCAGTTCAATGGTCGCACGAAGGAGAAGATTTAAGATTTATCCAATGGGAGCATGGGCAGTTTAGTCTTTTCACTACTTTAAATTTTAAAATGGTCTGCATTTAGTAATCTTGTCACTACAAATAACAATTTCCTAAAAAATAGGTCTAATTTATCTTGTCACTGCATTTAGTACTCTTTGCCTTTTATTAGAATGGTCTAATTTAGGAAATATTTTTTGTTCTTAATTTCAAATTTTCTATTCAAATCTTTTGCTCATTTTATCCTTAGTAATATAATTATGTGTGGTATACAATAAACTAATTTTAAATATTTATTGATATAAACATAATAGAATGTGTTAAATTAGTTATTATAGTTATTGTAATTTGACATTCCTTTTAAGTTGGACACTAATTGAGGTGAACTTTTATAAGGAAAATAGTGAATATTTATAAGCAAGGAAAACAGTACTTCTTATGTATTCGTGTCATACTTCCTCTCTGCAGCAAAACCAAAGTTGAAGCTTTTCTTTTGGAATGATTTTGTTACGTGAAGAATTTTCAAAAAGAAGAAATAGAAAAATTTAGGAGGAAAAAGAGAATTATTGTTATTTTTCATCTACGTACATAGTTAGGAGAATTATTTATAGCTTAATTATTAAACACTAACAAAAGTAAATATGTGCATTAATTCTGCACCTAAACTAACTCCTAACTCTAAGGAACACTACTTTCACTAATCTACTAACTAACTCACTCCTACACGATCTAGTAGAATTAAATGTATTCGTATCAGATTTTTATTGAAAGTCGGGTCATTTTTATTCTCTTCGACAAAACCGAAGCTCCCATATATTGATGGAGAAATTCGAATTCTTCTCTTTGGTTTCGTTTCGTCCCTCTCTATGTACTCTTTGCCTGCATTGTATACTGCAGAGTGGAATGTCTCTTGTATACATAAGGATATCTTTGTTAGCTGTAAGGGTGTTATTGCAAAGGAAACAAGCATAGAAGAAATGAGGTTGGGGGTGGTGCTTCTTAAAATCTGAGAGTAGGATCGAAGTAGAGAATGATAGTATAAACTTGAGATTTGGAAATTATTTAACCAAGACCATAAGAAAATATGAAGCTATGTATGCCGAGATGCAAAGCATGAGGGTGGACCGGGTACGGTAAAGATGTGAAATGGATCAAAAATTCAAAATCACTGAATTCTCTGTTCCTATACTGGAGAGATGCAGAAGAAACGCAGCGGGTAGAGAGGTAGAAAACAAACGCGTTTGCTATTGATTGAAGCAAAGTATAAATATGGCCTTCAGAACTCAAATGACAAGTTTACCCCTTAAATGACAACTTGCCCTTTAAAAGTTGACGGAATAAAAACTTTGTCCCCCCCAAAACACACGCTGGACAGATACATTAGTTACTGTAGCTGTGGGACCAAAGGCTATTTTCGGCCACTGCTTGCACGCTTTCTATATATACATATATATATATATATATAAGACTATGAAAAGATTACCTTTCGGTCAAATAAAAGGTAAGTACTAAAAACCTACTAATACTGTTGTTTTTAATTCATTCTTTCGTTCAACAATCAAGTTCTAAAATTTGACAAGAGTTCCGTTAAATCCGGTTGGGAACTTTGGTGCACGTGTACGAGTTTAAACTGTTGGGCAAGAGTTTCCCTTAGTTTAGCCGTGTCATGGCTTGAGATCTTTTTTTTTTTTTTTTTTCTCTTTTTTTGGGCAAGAAAATTCTTGGATGAATTGAGATTTTAGTGGTCGTTGGTTGGGTTTTAGTTTTGAGTGAATAGTTTGAAAAATGTATCGAATTTTTTAGTTGCGTATCAAATAACAAATAAAGGGTACATAAGTCATTTACATAAAAACACAGGGTATATAATCCATTATTTTATGTATAGGATATAATAATCCCATATTACACAGAGCCACAGAGGTTAACGCGTATAACAAAACTTTGTTTTACACCAAAGCAAAAAAGAATAATATAAAGAAAACAGATGGAAATGATTACTGTTTATAGGAAAAGCAAAAAATTTACGAAGGAAGTAATCCTACTCGTCGCGGAAGAAAAGGCAGTCCAACTTGGAATAATCTTCCAGCCCCTCCGGCTCCAGGCCTTCCCCTTCTTCCATGCGGTGGAGGTGGCGGTGGCGGTGGCTGAGGATGAAATACGACGTCGTCCCTGATTTCAGTGGCTGAGAAGGAGGATAATGTGTTATAGCGCATATCGGAGATGAGTGGGAGCAGCTGAGACGAAAGTGATAACAAAAATGAAATTGCGAAGACAAGACGGTAAAGCGAGTCAGGAACAAGGACCGCCAAAAGACATGCCAATGCCAGCGAAGCAAGGATTGCCAGGACCACCTTGGCGAAAGAGTGGTAGTATGTATAATATGCACTAGTTCTTCGGAGCACTGGCACGCAGGATGACAAACAATATAGTACAAAACTAGACTCGAGATTGCGACTGATACAGATTTTGGACTGGATACAAAAGGAGAATCAACATTACCGTTATACTTTATCTGGACCATATCATCAACACTGGACAATGAATGCGAAATGACAGCTTGATGCTTTTTATGGTTGGGTGGAGGAGGAGGAGGAGCTGGACATTAATATTGATGGTGCTACTGTTGGTGATTACAATGGTGTGGTAATTATTATCACTGTTTGCCATATACTGTACTAATTTGCTGGACAAGGCTCTAATAAGAATAAGAATGGCTGTGAGGAGAAGAATGCATGATAGGAGCCCTGATATATATATATGACCGGAGCGAAACGGAGGGATATATGATAGATTAATTGTAATAATAATATTTTAAGAAAAAAAACAATAATTATACTCTTATAAAATTTATAAAGTAAAAGAAGCAGAATCTGGCTAGCATCTATCTGAGATACTCTAAACTTGAGCTTACCACCCAACCCCTGAGACGCCACATCAGATCTCAACTAAAGAATACCACTGTATTCTTGAACATTCGGATGGTCGGCACACCTCTTTTCGATTTTTTTTTTTTTTAATCAAAACATTTTTATAGTTTTTTTTTTTTGGGAAATCGCCCTCAACTTATCTCCTTTTACACTTTCAGTTCCTCAACTATTGAAACTTGCACTTTTAGTCCCGTAACTATCACTTTTTTCGCCGTTTTGGTCCCTCTTACAGGCAAGCTACCAGGCTATCGGTCATTTGGGGTCAAAATGAAATATTTAAAAAGTTCTGATTTTTTTTTTTTGTAAATTGCAGAAAAATATACTATTTATAAGGGAAAATCGTATTTTTTGTCCCTCAACTTGACCCTCGTTGCACTTTTAGTCCCTTAACTAATGAAACTCTCACTTTTAGTCCTGTAACTATCACTTTTTTGCAGTTTTGGTCCCTCTTACCGGAGAGCTATCGTTTTACTGACAAAGTCAATGGTAATTTGGATCTTTTTGAAAAACTTAAAAAATATTTGGGCTAAAACATAATAATTCAAAAGTTAAAGGATTAAAAGTGTGAGTTCCAATAGAGGAGGGACTAAAAGGGTAACAATGGTATAGATGATGGATCAAAACTATAATTTTTTGCCTTTTTTAACTTTTGAATTATTATGTTTTGGCTAAAATATTTTTTAAATTTTTTAAAAAGATCCAAATTACTGTTGACTTTGTCAATCAATGGTAACTTGCCGTTAAGAAGGACCAAAACAACGAAAAAGTGATAGTTGCAGGACTAAAATTGTAAATTTCAATAGTTGAGGGACTTAAAGTATAAAAAGGGACAAGCTAAGGGACCAAAACTGCAATTTTTCCATTTTTTTGGGTCAAATGAACAACTTAATATTTTGACGAAAGGGCCCAATTTATGAATAACTTATTGGCCTGTTAACTAAAAAAAATACACTTGTATTCTTATCATGTTATAGACATTTCACTTCTCATTGTACTAATATATTTGAAAAAATTAAAAAAACATGTAACCATTACTACATTAAGTGTTAGCTAACAGTAATGGTGGAGTTAATGACTCAACTAGAATGGAGACAAGCATTAAAAGCTCAATGACAGTTACATAGAAACAGTGGCGAAACCAAAAACTACGTTTTACAAATTTTGGAGGGGGCAATATACATATAAACTTTTTGTTTATGGTTAAATACATTGTTAAAAAAAAAAAAAAAAAAAGTCTTAAAAATACACTAGTAATAAGGGTGCAGGAGAGGGTTGGAGGGGCCCGGGGACCACCTCCCCCCCCCCCCTTCGGGCTCCGCCCCTGAAGGGAAAATGTCTAAATAAAGATGCATAATTTCGACTTTGGATACATTAAAATTTATAAGCTCTTGCTCTTACTAATTTGAACATAAGAATAATACACGGAGATAGCCCTGCACTTGTAAGTTGATACTAAAATCCAAGAGGTCTTATCGGAATCCACAAGGAGAAGTGCCGGATTCCATTGCCGCTCGCCAAATCGTGTTTCATCAGACTCGTTCGCTTAGCGTTAGAACTTAGAAATGAGTCGAGTGCAAAGCTATTCAAATGTAAAGTCAATAATTATACGTGATCATGAGTTGTGGAGCACGTAGATTGTCATAAGCACTCATCCTACGCTGAAATCTAATTGCATGAAATGTACGAGATTTCAATATAGCAGGCTCTTGATTAATATATATATATATATATATAGGAGGCTGTTTCCATCAAAAAAATATAGGAGGTTCTGAGTTCAAAGCCACAGCCTAACAGTTAGTACCGTATGCTAGTTTCCCGCATGTTGCTAGTTTAAAACTCACCTGATGTGAGAAAATTGTAATTGGAGCAGGAACCAATGGTCCCCAAATTCCAAAAAAAAAAAAAAATACATATAGGAGGCTCTCATTTTATGGCAATCTACTAGAGTAATGTTCAGAACTTCACATCGAGGCAGGATGGAAGTGACAAAGTATTACGTATTAATGTATATTTATACTCCTGGAAATTCTTTACAAATGATCATGTTTCTCCACAGTTTTTGCATACAATCATTCTCTACTGGGAAATAATCACACACAAATCAAATCAACACACGAAATTTAACAGAGAAAACTCCGATCAAGACTTGTGAGTTGGCTCATCCCCTATGATGCCAACTACTTCATCGAAGAATCTACTGATTGATGTTGGCAGAGTATAAGATAAAGAACCATCAAGAATGACTTCTGTCGATTCTCCCTTCAGAGGGCTGGCCGGGGTTTGCATCTCCTCTCTAGGCTGTCCAAGACAGTACTCATGGTGTTGTCATCTGAGTTTGAGGTTTCATCAACCAAGTATGGAACTACGTAGATTTTCATATCACCCCTGGAAATTCCCAGGTGGTTTCCGGGCACCTGAAGATATTTTACCCTCCCGGCATCATCTAGGGTTTTCAATCCAATCCAGTCCTCCTTGTAAAGGTCCGTCTGCAGCAAAGATAATCATTCAAATTTCAAGTTTTAGAATGGCCAATGCCACCTATATTTTCACATCTTTGGATGCTTTTGAACCGGTATGAATGTCCCTCAAAATCATATAGAGTTTAGAGAATTCAAAAAATTAAGAGAAAGGCTATTAAGCATTTATTACGCTATTATTAAACAAGGAGGAATACCTCATTCGGAGCCAAGATTGGTTTGAAAGCCCCATCTGGATAATACCCGATCCTTGAAGTTTCCTTTGGCACCAAAACTGTAGCAAGGATAGACAAGTAACACATGAAAAACTCAGGGTCATTCCATCCAATTACATCAATTTGGGAAATCAAATTGCAAAAGAGATTCCAAAAACCATGATTCTGCAAGCTACAGAGTAGAATTCCTCTGATGGCCAGGGATTTCATGGTTGAGCTTTGGAAGAAACCTCCAGTTTTGTAAATTATAAGCAACCATATCTTGTTTTTTGTGGGGTGCAGAAACAATTAGTTCAAGACATTCAGACCAACTCAATCATCTCTCAATTTACAGAAAACATACTTTCATTTGCCTGTCTTTTAAACTTCATCAAGTATCATTTTTGGGATGCCGAGACTTCGATCGTAAATTCGTAATTATCGAAATGTAGGAAGAAATCAATTTATTGTTAATTGGCAATGTCCTAAAACAATAAAACATGGCATGATCAGACTTGAATCTATTTAAGAACTCAAAGCTGTGCACATAGACATTTTACTCACATTTGGGAGTTTAAGGTAACCGCTTGGAGCCAAATGTTCCTGCAATTCAATAACTGTACACAAACACAATCATCAGATGGAGTTGCACACAAACACAACATAACAACTATTTCTTTCCCAGAAACATAACAACAGGTGAAGAACACGGATGAGCAAGATCGCTGATTAGGCTTGTTAGAGTTCAAGAGAACAATGTTTTAGATACAGAGATTACTAGCATTTATGTTTAGTAATGGGGATGTATATGGTATTTTCCCTGTCATACTAAAATTGTTTAGAAAATACGGCATTGCCAATACTTTACTAAGTACTCTCTCCATTCTCCAAAAAAGTCATTTAAACTCTAGTTTTTGTGTTCTTTAAAAAATGTCATCCTACAGCTTCGAATGCAAAAGATAAACAAAGGTCCAACTTGATCCCTGTAGTAATAAATTATACAAGAGAAATTTTTATTAATCGAACACACAAGTTTGTTTAGCATTAATTGAAATGGAGCAAAAGTATAACATTAATTAAGGGCAAACATTACAATTTAGACTTTTCCTTAATGTGTAAATTCTCCTCCTTCCCCTCCCCCCCCCCCCCCCCCCCCACCCCCCCCCAAAAGACTTTTTTTAAGAGAACAAGGGAGTATGCTGCATATAATGAAGATGGTATCAAAGATAAATAGTTTAACAGGTAGAACTAAGATGCACCCTGCAATCAGGTGAGAAGCATCTGGTTTAGAAAAGCTGTTAGCTGATGCAGTTAAGCTTGCCAATGCCATAGAAGGTTATAAGATTCACTTATGTATGCTATAAAATATTCTTATCGCAAAGAGATTAACGAGCAATGAAATAAATTTAAAAAAATAATGAAATAAACACACAATTACAATTTTAATGTAGTTCGATTTCAACAGATCTGCATCTATACAAATTTACTATCTCACATCAATTACATCAGAGGCATAAGCAAGTACATACATTTTTATGATCTCCTAACAATACACCATTATTAACGTTGAACCATAAGCAAGAGCACTCATATCTTATGATCTCACTAAAACTCACCAAAATAGGGCTCCTCACACAACCACAAGGCAAAGAGCCGAAAGGTTCCTACATTTCAAACTCTCAACCCAACTAAAACTACACCTAGTCATAGTTACTTAAATCCTTATCAAAACTAGTTTTTCAAAACAAACCAAATCCGAATTGAAAACAAACTACTAGCACGAAGTGAGACAAAATTCTTGACCAATTAATAATACGAAAAATCTAAAAAATTGTGTTTCAGACTTCGAATAATGCATAAATCCGTAATAATTAATTACCTGTTGAATTATTCAAAAAAAAAAAAAAAAACCTGTTGAAGGTCTTCCATTTCCTTAACCTGGACTCCTGTAGTTAAGCTTTAGCTAATGTTATGATAAATTAAAGGTTCAGAGATGAGAGGATGACGAATAACCAAGAAATTATCACCTTATGACAAACAGCATCTGTCTGCTGCAGGGGAAGAAAAAGCAGAGTTGAGGGTTAAAGCTTCAAGTTCCTCGATGAACCTGGTATTCAAAAGCCATAAATTTTCTGGGTTTTGCGACGAGAGTTCAGTTGTAATAATTGCCGCCGTCAGAAATGGAATTTGGCGGAGAATGGCTGCTGTTTGTGGTTTCGGTGCCATGCGGCAAATGCTCTTGCAGCTGATTTCTAGTTTCTACGGGAATTTACTCATCCTGTACACATTTTTTTTATATTTATTTATTGGCTCCGAGTCTCAAGGAGTACGTACAGGAAAAAAATAATACATAAAAATCGAACTTCTTTTGGAATATAAAAACACTATTATAAAAACAAAGGAATGGTCCAACGAAATGGATAATGTCCACTAAACCGAATCGGAGCACAATTTCTTGCACCGAAAGTGACTTTTAGTGGACCCATTTGAGTCTCTTCCTAAAATACCCCCAATTTTCCCCTCATCTTATCTATTCTCTCTCCTCTCTCCTCTCTCCTCTCTCCTCTCTCCTACTTTCTCTTCCTCTTCCCTTACTTCTTTTCTCCTCTACGTTCACCTTGCCAATGCCAAATTCAACACTGTCACCACCACCTCTATCTCACCATAGCCACCAGCAAACCCAAGCTCCACCACCAACCAATTTCGAAATAAAATGGATATGTCATCAACCAATTTGGTAGCAAAGGATTTAGGCACAAAAATGGACTCACAAAAATTAACTTTCGGTGTGTAAATGCTGCCCCACAAAAATTATACTCCTTATTTAAAAAGTAGCGCATGTAATATAAAAATTAATATATATTTTTCTAAAACTAAAAATAAAATTTTGATGTCTAAAATAAAAAGTACCACATTTAAGGATAGGAGTAGTGTCTTTTTAAAAAACACATATAATATTAAAAGTAGTACATATTTCTAAAATAATAAGAATAATACTAACAAAATTTACTTTAAATAGTGCATATAAAGTAAACTGTACCAAATTTAAGGGTGGAATGAATACCTCTTTAAAAATATAATACATGTAATCTAAATAATAGTGTCTACTACTAAAAAATTATAATAATATTAATAATAAGTTTTGATCTTTAAATGTTTAAATGTATAAGTAGTGTATGTAAGATAAGAAGTAGTATATATTATTTCTAAAAGAATAATAACAACAACAGTAATAACAATAATAATTTCAATTTGAATGTTATAAGCACTGTTTGTAAAATAAAAAATATGATTTATTTCTAAATAAAAAAATAAAAGACAAGTAACGTTGCGCGCGTGTGCACACAATATTATAATAAGTCTCATGTCGGACAGTCAGACCGTCTGACATAAATAAGTCTTAATCTGATAAATTTATTTTACATTTATGATAATATAAAATGGCTCAAATTTGCATTAGTGAACATTACTCTTATTTATGTAAGAATGTCCCTGCTTACACCCACACATTTCAAACTCATAATCTTGGAGTTACAACTCAAATCATGATTTGAGTTTTATTTTGATTTAATAATATTAAAATTATATTGAAAATGTAAAAAATATGTGTTGATAATATAAAAAGTGTTATTGAAAATGATGAAAAATATTATAAAATCAAAATAAAATTCAAACCATAGTTTGAGGCATGATACCAAACAGGGCCAAGATCTCTCTTTTACCACCCAAACCCTCCCCCCAATCCGTCCCCTCTTCTTTTAACCCAATTATTGTTAACATTTATGAGTTGAAATTTCATAAACTTATTACTTTCTTCGTCTCATATTAAAAGTCATGTTAGTGAATACTCCCCCTGTTCTACTAGAAGCAGGGCCGGCCCTGGGCACGTGCAAGGTGCGCACGTGCTCAGGGTCCCCCAATTTTATAGGGCCCTAATTTTTTTAAAAATTAATTTTTTCTTAAGAAATAATATTTAAAATTGAATTTTAAAGAGAGAATAATTATACTCTTCTTTTAAAAAGTAGCCCATGTAATATAAAAATTAGTACCTATTTTTTTAAAAATAATACTCCCTCTGTCTCACTCAAAGAGTCCACTTTCAAAAAAAAAATCTTGTCTCATTTAAAAAGTTCACTTTGAATTTATTTACATTACATACCCTTACTAATATAACAATGTGTGGTTCACAATCAACCTTTAATTCTAAAATAAGGATATAAGTAGAAAATATGGTGGTAAATTACTTAATTTAGGTGTTGTACCTCACAATTCATAATAAATTATACATTTTAAAGTGAACTCTTTGAGTGAGACGGAAAAAATAATAAAATTTTGATGTATAAAATAAAAAGTACTGCATTTAAGAATATGAGTAATTTCTCTTTAAAAAGGATGCTGTTTACAATGACGGAGAGAGGATGTTTGCTAAAAGCGTGATTAACGATGACGGAGAGAGGAAAGAGAAGAAGAGGGGAAGTGAAAAAGAAAAAGAAGAGAAAGAGGAAGGTGAGAAGAATACGGAAGAGGAGGGAGAATGAAAGGACAAAATGGGAATTAAATTTTACGGGCCCCATCAATTGCACTTTCGGGGCATGAAATTGTGCCCCGATTTGGTGCAGTAAACAAGATCCCAACGAAATTGATAAAATTAAGTGGAGTTTATTAATGGTGGAAACCTGATCCCGAGACTCCATAAGTGGAGATTCTAACAAGATCCAATCATCCAACACAAAGTTACCTAGGCACGCATAGTATAAAAAAACACAGACAAAAACTGAAATACACGCAAATTTATAGGAACATACATATATCCAAAGAATTCAACCATTTCTCCATGAAAGCCAAGTGTCACATCGACTTGGATATCAAATCTTCTATCCGCCAAACTTCTGCCTATACATATATATCTACTGTAATGAAAAGTAGGCTCCGCATATTATATTATGGAACCTTTTCTTTTTAATTGTGACTTGAAAGCGCAAATAAGCCAACTAGAGACTAGACAGGGAGCATTTCTATTCCAATTCCATTGGAAGTGGAAGTGGCCGCGTTGCTTGGATGCGGAAGAAATGGCAATCGGACTTGGAGCCTCCCCCGACCTCTGCCACTTGTTCTTGGAGCAGGCTGAGACTGAGGTGGCTTACCACGGAATTTACCCTTGGTAAAAATGGCTACTTTTTTCACCATCCCCCACATTGTCTTAAAATGGGATAGGACTAATATCTGAGACAAGGAAAACAAAACGGACATGGAAAATACCGACGGGGAAAGTGATTCGGGCAAAATAAGTGAAGTGACACACGCCAATGACATCGGTCCGCAAAACCGCAAAATCGTTCTACTGAAGTAATAGAAATATGCCCTGTAACTGTAACGATTTGGCGATGGAGTAGAAAGCAGGGGAGTCCTTCTGAGCGTCACGTAAAAGGACACACAGTGATAAAGAAGCAAACTTGCGATGAGCAAGAACATGGTTTTGGGTCGTGTTTCGAAAGGCGACTCAACTTGTCCTTGATACTTAATCTGGACAAGGGTAAGCGAGACTGTGAGAGTGAATGCATAAATGGCCTGACGATACGACAACCTAATGTGGCGATGATCAGATTGATCATCGTGAGATTGAGGAGGAGGAGGAGGAAAGTTGAACCCCAAATGTCTGATTGGAGCAGGAGGTTCCGCTTCCCTGACATGGTAAACAACATTGAAGTAGTTGTCACCTGAGTAATGGATGTAATTATTGGTCGGATTATTTGCCGCTGCCTCCATTGATGGACAGAGCAAGCTTGTTTGAGTCAAGAAATCAGAAGAGGACTCTTGTAGATACTTTGGATGTGGTTTGGCCAGCTTTTATAGCATGGTTCAGAATCACATATCCACCTCAGCCTGATCAACGTACACTTTCTTGGCAATTTCCCTTGCTTTTGGTATAACGAGCGCTCTAAAAGTCGAGAGGCACAGACCAACTTGCATCGATAGGGTGATAACCAATACTAATCTTCACGAACAAGCTCAATATCAACTGGATAATAAACGAATACAAGCATGATTTTTAGAATGAATAATAAATGAAAACGAATACAAATAAGATGTTGAAAACTCGTTAACGTTCATGACTAAAATTGAAATCATTTCGATTAATAATAAAGGAACACTCGATAAACCAATGAACAATAAATTAGCAGTTCAAAACTCAGCATGACCCCATATCACACTAACACCAACTGATCACTCGTAGACGGAGTAGACCCCTCAAATAAAGATGGCTTATGGGATTCATCGTTCATCAAAATCATATAAAATGGTGATACACGTACATCTCTTCATCAACTAATGAGGAAACCACCCTTTTTTTTTTTTTTTGGATTACAAACTCACAACATAATAGGTAAAATAATTTTACCTATTTTAATAAACAACATTCATTAAAATATTTTATATTTTTATTAACTGTATCTGGCATTTTATTGTAAAATTAATCATTTTTGTATGTAGCTATTAAAAACTAATGCAGTAGCAAATTCGTACATTTTTAATACTCAACATTTAGATTAGCATAGTTAACAAATAGAAATAAGTGATTAAAGATTGAAAACTGAATTTTCATCATTTAAACATAAGTTACCTAATAATTCAGCATTAATAATTTTAATTTAAACATTAATTTTTATCAAAAAGTCAGCAATTCATTAGTTGAGTGATGCTCGCATATATAATTTGCCCTAGAAAAGGAAGGAAAAAAAAATCCTTAACGAGTGAATAGTAACGTTCCTACGGTCAATACAAATAAACATTTAGAAAAGAAATTCAAGAATTTCGGTGAAGTCGGTTTATACATGCAACGCGGTTTATATATGCAGCGTCGCGTCATTCACTCGCACGCCTATGCAATTAGCTCTTCAAAAACTAACTCATACCGAGAATTTTAGGTATCGGTTACTCACGCTCTTTCTAGCAAATTTCGTATATATAAGTATGATCTTTCAATAGTAGCATCCTACTCTTTCAAAAGTAGCAGTAGCATGCTACTCAGTTAAGAGTAACATGGTACTCTTTTGAATAGCACTCGTACTCATGAAGAGTTGCAATGTTGTTATTTAATAGTAGTACTTATACTCTTCAAGAGCATCATCATTGCTACTCTTTTATCAATTTTCTTTTTAAACTTATTAATTTTCTTAGTGCTACTTTTCTTTAGTACCAGTTTCATATATAGTAGTCTCGCTATTCATTTTTCATTTTTTTAAAATTTGTTTTTCTTCTTTCTCTGTTTTTTATTATCAAAGTAATACTTGAAAAGAGTATTACAGATAATCGTGAATAGTACCACGGGTACTGCTCATAAGTATCAAAGATATATATATATATATATATATATATATACACGTATATATAAAGTGATACATGAAAAGAATATTATTAATGCTCGTGAATAGTACCAATTTTGTTGGTATTATTTTTAAAGTATAAAAAACGCATAATAATATCATATTGTTCACGTGAGTAGTGGTCGCATGTATAAATCCATTTTATACAAAACTAACTTAAAAAGAAAATAACTATTCTCTCCGTTCCATTAGAATAGTCCAATTTGGAAAAAAAAAAATTCCAATAGAATAGTCCACTTTCAAATTTTTTATTTCTCCTATCCTTACTAATATAATCATCTGTAGTCCGCAATTAGTACAGACTTAATAAGTAAGGATATAAATGAAATAAATAGTGTCAAAATAGTTATTTTATGTATTTTACCTTGACATTCATAATAAGTTGTACATTGGTCAAAGTGAACATTTCTAATGGAACCGAGGGAGTATAACTTAATTTACTTTTAACTTCTTTCTCAAAAATAAAAAATAAAAAATACCCTTAACTTATATATATTTATTTATATTTATCACGATGATCCTGGTATCTTATCAAACATCCACTAATATTTTGTCATGGAAATGAAACTGCTAATTTTGAAATCGTTGTCATTTCTAAGGGCATCTCCAACAGTTTAGAATTTTACAGTCCCCCTACTCTATTTTACAATTTCTTTAATAAATTCACTCCAGCAAACTACTGTATTTATCACTCTAAAAAAATGTTCTATTTTGATTCCTTTATACACATAATTTTAAATACATTTATTATATATTATTTAAGTTATTTACACAAAAACCCCAAATAATTATTTTCTTTTACATATTAGACTAATATAATAAATTCAATTATTTAATAATGAAACAATAATGATATTAATATCAAAATCAAGATTACTAAATTAAAATTAGTTACAACACATGAATATTAATAATGTATTTGGATTTGAAAAAACTAACAAAGGAATGATGCAATAATGCCAATAAATTTGAACAATATCACTGACCCGAATTATTATGAATATATTTAGTTTCAACATGCAAAAATTATGGCAAGAATATCACAATAAAATTTTCCACCACCTCCACGTTCAGGAAATGATGATTTTGGGGGTACTTTCGGCAATTTAGGTGGATCCGGAAGCAACATGCATGACGGCTTATTGACTAAATTATTAATTATTGCAAGTTATTGTTTTGTGATTTTTTATTTTGTAGGATATAAAAATATTCATATCGCAAAGATATTAACGCGCAATGAAATAAACAATGAAATAACACATCACAATAGTAAAAAAAGGCTCCCTCAAAAAACCCGAGAACAGAGAGCCGAAAGGCTGGCTACATCTTTGACATTTCAAAGTCTCAACTCAAATGAAAACAATACTTCATGGGTTCTTTATATAGACCCATAATTACCAAATTAAATCTTTATCACAAACTAGTTTTGCAAAACCAACCAAATCTAAATTGTAAACAAACTAAACATGTAGCACTCCAACAAAACTTTTCAAGAGATTGCCTAAGTAAGATATATACACTCCCTCATTCAATGTGTGTATTTGATTTGCCATTACTTTAGTTTCTCTATTGCATGTAATGAATAATATTTCAAGCTATATCTTATAACTTATAAATAAATGTATCATGTTATTTCAGAAGGATTATATTTGCATAGGAAAGTGAAATTACAAATGAGATGAAAGTTTGGGTACACGTGCTTTATAGAATAATTACTTATATCTAAATGAATAATTTGGTAATTAAATTGAATGGCAAAATGATAGTAATCGTCACTTTTTTTCAGTTTTGTAAAGCTTTTCCAGATGTAATTCTCTAACAGGGTATAGTCAAGGTTCTAAGTTTTAATACGGCACTCATCATGACTCTTAAGGGTTAAGGCACTATTCTGCTACCATTTCATTGAGAGACAAATTAAGATGACAGCCATGAATTGTTTGTTTGGAAGGAATACTGGAATGCAAATTTTCGATTGCTGACATAAAGCTGAAATTGTCGAGGGAAAGTTCCCCGACACCATAGACCCCCCACTCTTTTTCTTTCTTTTTCTCTTGTTTGAGATATGGATAGTTTAAAAGTTCATTTTATTTTATTTTATTATTATTTTATTTTTTTTGGAACTAGAGAAAAGTATAATTTTAGTATATATATTCTTTTTCCTTTGGTCTTTCTCTACACAGATTACTCTTTTGGTCAATGATCTCTGACACTAGTTGATTCAAACGTACATAGATCTCGGCTTATTACATCATCAACTTTGGCTTTCATAGTACATCGTGGCAAGCTAACCAGATTCACTATCAGTACAAATTGCTATTAAAAAAACGGAATCGATATTTGCAGCGACGGTTTCGATATTTGCAGCGACATTTTTGCGTGAAAAGACCGTAATACCCTTGGGGTAAAAAATTTGTGAAAATATTTTTAAAATGTGCTGGAGGGAAAAAAAAAAAAAAATCCCATTACCATCGCCGGTCGCCGGCGATGGTAATGGGCATCACCATCGCCGGGCGACGGCGATGGTGTTGGAGAACACCATCGTTGGGCGATGGTTTTTTCCAGCACCATCGCCGGGTTCCGGCGACGGTCATGAACCATCGCCCGGCGACGGCGATGGTTCATCACCATCGCCGGAACCCGGCGATGGTGCTGGAAAAAACCATCGCCGTCGCCCGGCGATGGTGATGCCCATTACCATCGCCGGCGACCGGCGATGGTGAACCCGGCCCCCGTCCCTGCAGAATTTTGATATTTGCAGCGACAACTGGGCGGATCTTTCCCATTTCGATAAAAAATTTCGCAATTTCGACAAAAAAAATTAACACATTCCGATATAATAGAACCAAAAAATTAAAAACATTCGACGCACCCGCCTGATGCAAAATTTGAGAAGGAAAAAAAATTGAAAGTTGTGTACATCTGCATGTCTAGGCTGTAGGCTGCAGGCTGCAGAAAGGAGAAGAAAAAAAAAAAAATTTTTACACATTCAAAAGCTGCATGATTTCCCTTTGAAAATTACAAAGCTGCATGCCTAGGGGCTTAGGCATGCAGGAGAAGAATAAAGAAAAAAAAAAAAAAGGAAAAGTTAGAAAACTTGCTTTATAAATGAAGCGGAGCGAAGGAGTTTTTCACAGAAGGAAAATTGTAATCCATAATTGTTGCTGAGCTGATCCGAGTGGAATTACAGAATCAGATAGAAATCGAGACGCTTGGGATCGAAAAAAGGTTAGTGGCTAAAGTTTAAATTTTTTTATGTATTGTTTTAGGTAGTTGTATTAATTATTTTAGATGTATTACGTCCGAATTTATTAGTAGTTATATCAAAATTGTGTAATTTTTATTGTTTTACGTAGTTGTATTATTTATTTTAGGTGTTTTATATCCGAAGTTATTAGTAGTTTTGTCAACATTGTTTAATTTTTAACTGGAATGTGGAAGATATGCCCGGAAAGGGCGATAGTTGTCCAGAATATCGTCGGTCTCCGGCGACATTTCGGGCCGGAAATGTCGCCGGAGACCGACGACATTTGTTTGGAAAATACCGCATGCGGTATTTCCCGGAAACAGCACCGCTTGTGACCGGCGGTGCTGGACGTGTAAAATAGCGCCGGAATCCGGCGCTATTTTACGCCGATAGAAGCGCCGGAATCCGGCGCTTTTCGGGCTTGAAAATGTCGCCGGTATCCGGCGGCATTTTTCGGCCCGAAAACCGCCGGAATCCGGCGCTGCTATCGGCGTAAAATAGCGCCGGATTCCGGCGCTATTTTGCGTTGAAAATGTCGCCGGTTTCCGGTGACATTTTCACGCTTGAACGTCGCTTGAATCCGGCGACGTTCAAGCGTGAAAATGTCGCCGGAAACCGGCGACATTTTCAACGGAGGAAAGTCGCCGGATTCCGGCGACTTTCCTGCCTGAAAATGTCGCCGGATTCCGGATTCCGGTCAATTGGGGGGGGGGGGGGGGGGTTGTTCCGGCGGAGGGCGGGGCATTTTTGGTCAAAAGTTGTTTTATATTTTGTATGCTATATGTTCTGAAATATATTTCGTATTAATAAATGCGGGTTCATACTGGTTCATAGTAGGGCGAACGACATTAACATGATGATTGTTATGCACTTTGCTGAAATCCGAACTGCATAGTAGGGCGAACGAAATTATTGTGAGAAAGAGCGCCATAGAAGAGGCAGCTATTCATTTGGGAGAGTTGGTCTGATTCTGGAATATGGCTGATATACCCGAGTTCGATCCATATTACACTGTAAGTAAAACCGTTTACATATTTATTTTTCCGTAATTATATTAGACGAAAATACATTGCCGGGAAAGAAACCCAGTTTGGGGGGGTTTGTTTCCCGGATCTGCGGTTATTTGCTCATAAATGTTTGCCTCAGCGGTAACGGCAATTGGGACCCTATAAATTTTTCCGTTTAAGTGTGATTAAACATTTTTTCCGGAATTATGAACAGGATTTTCGTGTTGAAAGTGATGCCTCTTATGCTGTCCACAGTGAAGTATTTAAGACGGAAGAAGAGTTCATAAGTAGGGAACATATGATGGCATGGGTACATGCCAGAGCAGCCGCAAACAATATGACTGCAATAATTACTTCATCTGTGAAGATTTTGGGGCTGTTCGTTACAAGAGGCAGAAAAGCTAGAGTTGAGATACGGTGCGAAAGATCGGGAAAAGGTAAAGATAAGCCGACCCTACCAGAAGGGAAAAGCAGGAGGCCTAATACAAGCAGCAAGAAGACGGGTTGTCCTTTTCACCTTACGGGCCGACTAAGTCCTGGGGATATCTGGAAGCTACATGTCGTAGAAGGCAAGCACAATCATGAATTACAAGAAGTCCGAAACTGGCATTCAGCCCATACAAGGTTAACAGAAATTGAGAAGAAAAAGATTGCCGACATGTCTAGTATTAACATCAGGCCGAAGCATATCTTAGCCAAGTTGCGCGCGGATGATCCGGAAAATGTCAGTCACATACAACAAGTGTACAATGAAGCCGCAAAAAGTAAAAGGGAGGCTAGGGGAGGTCTGACTAACATGCAGTATTTCTTTAAACTTCTGCATGATAACGAATACTTCTATGCGCACGAACATGATGTCGACAGTAATGCAGTCGGGCACATCTTCTTTGCGCACAAGAAGGCGACTCAGATGCTTGTTTTGTTTCCGTACGTGTTGTTCATGGATACGACGTACAAGACGAACAGGTACGACATGCCACTGCTACAAATAGTGGCCCTCCTACCGACGGACCAGTATGTCCATATCGCATTCGTTTTTATGAGAGACGAGACCACACCGAGTTATTATTGGGCCATGTCGCACTTAAGAATTCTATTCGAGCGAGACAGATTCCCGCATGTGGTCGTCACTGACCGGGAGCTTGCCTTAATGAAGGCAGTGGAAATGATATTCCCATGTGCTACCCAACTACTGTGCCGTCGCCACATTGAAATAGATGTGAAGAAACACGTCCTGTCTGCTGGCAACGACACAGAAACAACGGACGGGTTTCTATATCGCTGGCGCTGCGTTGTTAAAGCTCAGACCTATGAGCAGTTCACGGAAGCTGTGGATTTTATTGACCGAAAGTATGGAAATAAATCTAGATTCAGAAATGTTATTCCATACTTGAAGAACACGTGGTTGGAACCCCACAGGGACAAGTTCGTGTCGGTTTGGACTAAAAGTATAAAGCATTACGGCTCGCACACCACGAACATGTAACTTTGATTTATATTTTGTTTGTTGTATAAGTCCCTGCTCTTCTATGTACTTATGATTGCGACATGTTGAAATGTAATGTTACTTTTCTTTTCAGGGTGGAGAGTGCACATGCACAGTTGAAAAGGGAAATTGATACGGATCGAAAGGCATTTCCAACTATCTTCAACGACATTAACAGGATGATTGTTATGCACTTTGCTGAAATCCGCACTGCAATGGAATCGTCTCGCAGTAGAACTTACCGGAAGAGCGACTACTTACTCTATAGTAGGCTCAACGGTAGATTATCTTTCGCTGCCATTACACTTCTGCAGCAAGAATATACAGGCAGAGTCGGACTCATCGGGGAAGATGGTGCGGGGTGTGGTTGCGAACTCCGAACTAGCTGCGGGCTCCCCTGTGCATGTGAGATGGCGCAGTTGGTGCGGTCGTACCAGCCGATTGATCCTCTCGACGTAGACGCCTTCTGGAAGACGCTGCATTTGGGAGATGATGATATTCCGGAAACCGTTGAGCAGAGACAAACCGCTGAAGGCCGACTGCAGGAAGTGTTTGACGATGTAGCGTCGCGGCCAAGCGCTGAGATATACAGGGTTTTAGGTGTGGTGCATTCGGCGCTTTATCCAGAAACCGTTGATCTAGCTGAGCCTGTAAGTAGGCCGCACAGGGGACGACCGAAAAACAATTCAACCAGACGCGATCCATCCGGTTATGAGCATGCCGAACGGAATGCCATACAGAAGGGTGCGAATATATGTCATTTGGTGCAAATGTTATTCTGGATACCTACATATACTAATGCCTGATTCAATTTCATTTAAACGTGCAGGTCGGCGATCCACAGGCGGACAGAGAAGACGAAGGGTTATGCGTCCCCATAATTCTGCCTGGCCCTACGACCTCCCCGTATTTCTTAAGCAATTTGTGTTCGAATACATCACAGGGCACTGTGATGTAGAGCCCGATGGACATTGTGGGTTCAGAGTAGTATCGTACTTCGTACACGAACGAGATGCGTCTCAGTGGTCCCAGGTCCGTCGCGCTGTGCACCAAGAACTCTTGTATCAATATGCTTTGTGGACCTACGTCCTTGGGCCGGAAGATTACGCCGCAGCACTTAAATTGGTCGATTTTTACGGGGATTCGGCACCCTATGCACACTGGTTTGAAACCCACCTGATGGGATTACTTGTTGCAACGACATACCAGAGGGTTCTTACGGTATATGCCCAGCAGAGTTGGACTTTCCCCCCGCTTCAATGGCGGGGTGCCGGCGTGTCGACTGATCCGGCCAGTTTCATAAATATGGGTTTCATACGACAAAACCATTTCATTGCGCTGTTAACGTCCGGGGAGGTATTGCTACCGCCATTATATCCGACGTGGAGACATAGGGCCTCACATGAAATGCAGCTTTGGCAAACCCATTTGCAAAGAAAATTGGACGAATACAGGACGAACTCAACTGCGGAGTGTTAGTTTCACATTGGACGCATACATTGCATTCATATGTAATTTATACAAGTCATAATGCCGCTAACATATTACATTTCAAACTTTTATAATGTATACCGCGAATGTATTACATGTCATTCTTTCATGATTTATACCGCGAATGTATTACATTTCATTCTTTCATGATTTTTCCCGCACGAATGTATTACATTTCATACATTTATAAATCCAGTCCCGGCATCAAATCCTCCAAAAAGATAGCCGCATCCTCTATTGCGCTCCTTCTGACAGAGCTGGGAAAGTTGGCCCTATTTTGGGGATGAGAATAATATAGCTTACTTGCTATATATTGCAACCGCTGCAACGGTTAGAAAAGAGGAAATAAAATCAAAAACATTGCAACGCTATCAATTTGTACATTACAAAAGTTTCAACAAATTGAATTACTTACCGCAGCATCGGACATAGACCTGGGGTCCAGTTTGTCGTCAACTTCCACTGGGTCTGGACTTACACGCGCGTGCGTTCGCGGTATGTAGTATTCGAGATACTCAGAGCAAGTCTGGTCGGACCACTTAGCCCGCTGCTCCCCCCGCAACAAATTTCTCTTGTACGTGTGGGGGATATTCAGATTCCACTCGTGCACGCAAGAGTACTTTTTTATTTCAGGCCCCCTGTAGCAACTCTTTGGCATTATAGCTGGGCGAGGGATCGACTGGACGAATCCAAATTGTCGCAGGAATCGATCTGGCATATATGGCTCGACGACACCCGGGCAATGTATGAGACCCCTGTACAAGGTTGTTGGGTGGAGTCTCGCCGGATTTGTCCCAAAAGGAAGCCAATTGACCTAGGGGCCGGTGAACCAAGTAAGTGGATTTTCGCAGTTCCAGAAGTTTGTTTGATATAATATAAATTACAAAGTTTCCACCACTTCAATAAGGGAATATTACCTGTCCAGATGTCATCGCGTCTATTGTGAGCCGGTATGTCAGCATATCTGCCTCAGGATCCCGCTTTCTTCCGGTTCCGATCTTCCACTTCAGTGCAGCCGCGTACCTGTCATCCCATGAACTGAGTTGGGGCGGACTAAACGCGGGGAAGTACTCGTATATCCAGCTCTATTTAAAAAAAAAAACCAAATAAAGTTTTAAATGGTTATGTAACTGTATAAAGTATTGAAATTGTTTATGAACGCGTCTTTCGTACCTGCAATAATGTCAGACAACCGCCTAACTGGGCTGCATCCGCTCTAGAGGCCCTTCCAAGATTGCGGTACAGGTTGGCCAGACACGCAACACCCCACGGAAGTCCTGCTGCGCATTCTGCATCGCGAATGTAAGGCAGGAAGTGCCCAGGAACGTGGGTTTTTTTCTTGTCCACAAACAGGGTGTTTCCTACCAACCACAGCAAATACCCTGCGGCAACATTTGCGGCGTCTAACTTTCTGCTCCCACAGTGCTCCATAATGAGGGACATTTTTACGAGCGAAAAATCTTTATCCCCGAGCTCGGCTTGCTCAATCCCCAACACTTCTAATAGCATATCTTTCAAATCGGCCGGTTTGATCTTCCAACCGATTGCCTGTCCACCAATCGGGACACGCAGTATGTGGTATACGTCGTGGAGAGTGATACTCATCTCTCCGAATGGCAGGTGGAATGAATTTGTTTCCGGATGCCATCTCTCAACGAAGGCGCTAAGTAGAGCGGAGTCTAACTCCGGATGCATGCTCCATACCAAATGGGACAACCCGGACTGTTCAATTATGACTCCTTCTTCCCCAACGGGTAACTCCCACCTTTGCACTCGCTCGTAACCATTATGGCACAACAGTACACCACGTTCCTGCGCCGATTAGTGTATTAATTCATACTTGTTCGACACGAACGTAACAAAAAAATAGCCAAAGTAAATATCATTTAAAATACGAAATTTATAAAACGGCATAACACGATACCTGGCCGTGCCATACGTAGTATGCAGTATGACCCTTAAAACTTCGCAACAGCTCGGGATCTGTAGGTCCACCGTCAATCGGACCATCTAGGGGCCGGTATTCCATCCACCCGACATCCGTCCGGGAACTTGAACCGGACCCGGCCCCTGACGCTGTGCTACGCGATCCATCCATTATTTCTTTCCCTTTGTCGGTCCTTCGCTGGGACCCGACATTTTCCCTATCGTTGTCGTCCCCCCTCCAGCCCGAATACCCTTGATCGAACCCATGCGACTGAGACTGAGACATGTCCCGCTCCAATCGTTCCGCATTTTCCCTAGCTTCGTCCTCCTCCGGATTTCCAATGTACGGCGGGGCAAAAGGTGTATCGCTGTGTTCCACGTTACGTTCCCCCGCCGCAAAAGAAAACCGCGCAGACCCATGCGCTCTTCCGGCGACCCTTCTAATCCTCTCGGATGCGGTTGGGGGAATTCTGCCACCGCCTTCCCCCGCTGATGAATGTCTCGCCGCAGTGGCTGTCTGCACTGAAGGACCCTTAGCATCTTTCTTGCTTTTGCCCTTGCTTAATTTTAGTGCGATTTTCTTAATTGTTTCTGCCATCTGCATTAATATGACCACAAATTTATCAATACAAAATTAATTTGCTAACATGTAAAAAGTATTTGGATAGCCGACAGAAACGTTAAAAAGTGCACAATTTTGACAACAATACTAATAAATTCGGACATCATGCAACTAAAATAATTAATACAACGCCCTTAAACAAAAAAATTTACACAATTTTGACAAAACTAATAACAAACTCGGACATAATAGAACTACAATAATTAATACAACTACCTGCAGCAAAAACAATTACACAATTTTAACAAAACTACTAATAGATTCGGACATAATACAACTAACATAATTAATACAACTACTAGTGAAGTCGGACATAATAGGCATAAAATAATTAGTACCACTACATAAAACAATAAAATTTACCCAATGTTCATAAAACAACTAATAAATTCGAACATAATACAACTACAATAATTAATACAACTACGTAAATAAAAAAATAATTTACACAATTTTGACAAAACTATTAATAAATTATGCCATAATAGAACTACAATAATTAATACAACTACGTAAAGAAAAAACAATTACACATGTTTAACAAAACTACTAATATATTCGGACATAATACAACTAACATAATTAATACAACTACTAATAAAGTCGGACATAATACAACTAAAATAATTAGTACAACTACATAAAACAATAAAATTTACCCGATGTTCACAAAACTACTATTAAAACGATTTTCGCCCGACATTCCCCCCCCCCCCCCCGGTCGGATTGCGGGCATTTTTGGTGAACATCGCCGGATTCCGGCGATGTTTTCGCCGGAAAATGTCGCCTGGTTCTGGCGACTGTTTCCGGCGAAAACATCGCCGGAATCCGGCGATGTTCAACACGACACACATCGCCGGAATCCGGCGACCGTTTCCGGCCAGAAGGTCGCCGGATTCCGGCGACCGTTTCCGGCCAGAAGGTCGCCGGATTCCGGCGCTATTAACTGTGTGCAAATAGCGCCGGAATCCGGCGCTATTTCCTCACGGATTCCGGCCACCTTATGGCTGGAAACGGTCGCCGGAATCCTTCGACATTCTCTTTAAATGTCGCCTGCGACTTCAGGCCGTTCGGACACATCCCCCTTTCTTATTTACGGTAAACACCGGGCATATTTTCCCCATTCCGATACAAAATTTCACAATTTCGACGAAACTATAAATAAATTCGGCCATAATAGAACTAAAATAATTAATAAAACTACCTAAAATAATACGTCAAAACATTTAAATTTTAACCACTAACCTTTTTTCCGACGCCAATCGCTGCGAGTTTTATCTGATTTTGTGCTTACACCCGACTCTAATTTGCACCTGTTATGCAAATGTTTTTGTGAATTTCAAAACTTCCTTCATCTTCATCATCTTTTATAGGCAAACAAATAAATTTTTTTTTAAAAAAAAAAAAAAAAGGGTGCAGCCCGTGAATCATGGGCTGCACCCCCATAATGACAATCATGAAAGGGAATGTGTCATTATGACACATTTTTTTTTTTTTTTTTTTCTCCTTTTCTCCTGCAAGTGTAATAATGATAGCCTTTTAATTTTTTTTTTTTTTTTACATTTTCCAGTTGCCACCTAAGTTACTTTCTTTTTTTTTTCTTTCTATTATATCGAATTTGATAGTATTTTTGCCGAAATTGCGAAATTTTTTATCGGAATGGGAAAGATACGCCCGGTGGTCGCTGCAAATATCAAAAATTTCCTAGATTCAAGGGGGGGGGGGGGGGGGGGGGGGGACCATCGCCGGTCTCCGGCGATGGTTTTGCCGAAAACCATCGCCGGTCCCCGGCGATGGATTTCCGGAACCATCGCCGGAGGCTGGCGATGGTTAAACCATCGCCGTCGCCCGGCGATGGTTTCCCCAAAAACCATCGCTGGGCGACGGCGATGTTCCGGGTTGAAAAAAAATTTTTTTTTCCAAAATTTTTTTTTCCACACTCATTGGAATTCTTGAATAAATTTTTTACACTAAGGGTATTTCGGTCTTTTCACAAAAAAATGTCGCTGCAAATATCGATTTCGTCGCTGCAAATATCATGCCCCTAAAAAAAAATTGAAAAAATAAAAAGGAACTTTCTTTGCAGTTTCCTTGTAGCACAATTCGAACGCGTAGAAAATGTATTTCGAATTTATTTTTTAAATATCTTATATATATACTTTTCTTTTTTGAAAGAAAAATTTGCAACACAGTCTATGAAACCTTGGGGCGCTATGAATTCCATTTCGACCGGATCCATGCTACCACAAACATGGTGTTAATGGAGTTACAGATTTTGAGTGCCAACTACACCTCTAACATCAATTCATTGTCCTTGAGTGGTGATTTTACCACCGTGTACTCCTCACAATCCATAAGTAGACCACCCAAACCTGAAGTCCTCTTTGTTGGATCCTTCACTACCAACCTCCGCGATGACAAAAGTTCAGATGTCAAGATTAAGCAACCTTCATAATTCCATACAACACTCACCCATACATCTAAACGCACTTTTCCCCGAGACTACTTGGACCCTCACCCAACCCTCGATCCCACAAAATCATAATCAACCAGTCAGTGGCGGAGTTAGGCCCCCCAAGATCAGGTGGGGCAAAATATTTGAGACAAAAATATTATACTACATTAAAAAAATTTTGAAAAATGTGAAAATAACTACATTTAAATCTTGTTGGACAAATATTTAAACTCATTTTTTGCTTTACCAAACTAAAAATTCACTAAAAATACTTGTATATATTCTAACAACAAACACACTTTTAATTAATCAAATACTAAATTTTTTTTTTTTTTAGTTGCCCCCATTTTTCTTAATTTTTGGTGGGGCAAAATCAATTATTTTATCTATTTTTTGTAGTTTTTATATAGCAATCAGGATATTTTGAAAATTTTGAGGTGGGGCAACACTATGTGCCTCCGCCCCTGCAGTAGGCTGATAATTTTTTCGTGATTGTCCACCATTTAATGCGGAAATCACGAATGAGTGCACATGGGCGACCCTGAGTGATTGGCTTGATCTGAAAACTCCAAGCAAAAATCCAAGGAACCCTGAACTCTGCATGGAAAGCAATTGGAATACGAAAACCCAAACGAGAAGACATGTTTCTCGCATAGATTTCCAAGCCTTTTTCCGCCATCGGAGTATAAATTTGATTAGTAGGACCAAAGTAATCCCACCAGTCAAAGAACCAATCAGAAAAATTAGTTTTTTCACAATTTGAAGAAAAATTAATAAACCACGAGTGATCAAAACCTCTGTAGTAAAGAGCCCGAGACCATGCGAGAATATTGTCAAAATAATTAAATTCATCTGGAGCATAATTAATGGAGAAGGAGTGTCGTGTATGAATGGAGTCAAATTCTCTGGGATGGCAAATATTTTTTATTATAAACTTTGAGTAGGAAATTCGGTCTGGATTATTTTTATCTGGAATATGAGTGATATCAACGGAATTAGTATCTACGAGAATAAGTTCATAGTATGTTTGAGTTTTGGAAATATCATCAGCAAACCACTGACAATTTGGCAAAAATAATCTTTGAGTAAAGTTCTTGAGAGTGGGAATATCTGGTGGAGTAGTATATGGGGTTTGAACAAGATATTCGTACTTGGATTTGGTCACATAAGGAGTAGCAGATGGTTTTTGAATTGGAGTATTTTGGAGTTTAGCAGAAGGAGTCTGAGCAGCATGAATATAAGTGAGTGGAGGAAAATCTGGAATTTGAGTAGTTGGAGTGAGGGGTTTGGGAATCACTTCCCTTTTCATTTCATAATCTTTTACGGATTTTGGAGTGGGTGGAGTAAGTGCAGAAGCCGCCGGGGCTTTTCCCCGATCTTTAAACGACATTTTGTTTTCCTGTAAGAAATTCACGAGTAAGAAAATCGGGTAAAGAATTAGATGAGCCTTTGATAAATTCAATATTGAAGTCAAAAACATATAAAATGGCTTGCCATCTAGCAAAAATTTGTTTAGAAACAAGATTTTTTACATCTTTTTGCAAAATTTCTTTTGCTGACTTACAATCCACACGGAGTAAAAATTATTTATTGTATAAATCATCTTGAAATTTTGAAATACACAAAACAATTGATAAAATTTCCTTTTTGACTGTTGAGTAATTTTTCTGTGGTCCTAACCAGACACCTGAATGATATCTACCTAACTGTTCATGAGTAGATTCTTGTAGTCGTTGTTTTAATATACCCCCATACCCAATGTCAGATGCATCAGTTTCAACAATCATGAATGCACGTGGATGAGGAATGCCTAGACATGGAAGTGTCTTAATTTTTTCTTTTATTTCTTTCACAATATTAGTATGCTCATTAGTCCATGCTGGTGGTTCCTTTTGGAGTCGCTGGAATAAAGGAGCACATAGAATTCACAATTTCGGGAAAAAATCAGAAATATAATTTAAACAACCAAGAAAACATTGTAGTTGATTTTTATCTTTAATTTCATCTGGAAATTTATTAGTAAAATCCAAAGATCTTTGAATTGGTTTTATTAGTCCTAAATGAATATCATGACCTAAAAATCTCACTTTTGTCTGAAACAATTTCATTTTAGTTGCTGATAAAACTAAACCATTTTTCTTTATTACATAAAAAATAGTATTTAAATGCTTAAAATGCTTTTCTAATGAGTCCGAAAAAACCAAAATATCGTCAATATAGACAATAACAAACAATGAGTAATCATTAAAAATATCATTCATGATTTTCTGAAATTCAGAGGGTGCATTTTTTAAACCAAATGGTAAAACGTTCCATTCATAATGATCGAATGGTACTGTGAATGCAGTTTTATACCTGTCTTCTTCAGCAATTTGAATTTGCCAATATCCTGATTTTAAATCAAATTTTGAGTAAATTTTTGCTGATACCAATCGATTAAGTAAATCTCTTTTATTTGGAATTGGATATCGAATCCATTGTAAGACTTTATTGAGTGGTTTATAATTAATAACTAATCTTGGAATACCTCTTTCTTTTTCATTTTGATTATTGACATAAAATGCCGGACAACTCCATGGAGACTGTGATTTCCTATTGGGGAGGGGAAGAAAGATGGGTAATGTTTGCAAAGACTCCTTGGTATTTCTCAAGTCCGAGTACTCCCGAGATATGTCTAGGTATGCATGACCATGCGAGTAGGTATATTGCTACATCAAACACCTTCGAATGTCTCTACCAAACTTGAATACAAGAACATTCAATTTTATTTACATAATATATTAATATGACAATTTTACCCTTCAAATTGAAGGAAAGTTAATGAAACATTCAAAAACATGGGTGTGGTTGATACTTATCAATATTTAAACTCATATTTTGCTTTACCAAACTAAAAATTCACTAAAAATACTTGTATATATTCTAACAACAAACACACTTTTAATTAATCAAATACTAAATTTTTTTTTTTTTAGTTGCCCCCATTTTTCTTAATTTTTGGTGGGGCAAAATCAATTATTTTATCTATTTTTTGTACTTTTTATATAGCAATCGGGATATTTTGAAAATTTTGAGGTGGGGCAACACTATGTGCTTCCGCCCCTACAGTCGGCTGACAATTTTTTCGTGATTGTCCTTCATCAGATTGAAGTGAAGCTTGTCAAGTCCTGCAATCCTTGCGGACAAGGATTCTTCCACTGGGGGGATTGATACGGTTAAATATAGTAGTAAACCGTGTAGGAGCAGGTTAACTGTTAGGAGAGGTTGAACTAGTATTCCTTAGATTTAGGAGTTAAAGAGTTAGTTCATGTGCAGAATTACTGTATACATTAATATTTCAGTTAGTGTTTATTAAGAACTCTATAAATAGTCATTCTTACTCAATATGTACTATGATGAAAAAACTATTATTTTCCTCCTGAATTCTTCTATTTCTTTCTTTCCAAAAATTTTGTACGTATTATAATAAAACTATATGTGATTCATCATTAATATAGCTTTGAAAAATAAGAACATTACTAAAAAAAATGGTTACAAATTATTTATTTTATATGTTGTACATACAATTGATAAAAAAAATTTATACATTTTTTAAAAATCAAACTCTTCTAATCGAATTAAATCAGTATAATATTTTAATTGTAAATATATATATTTTAAAAATGTATAATTTTTTTTATCAATTGTATGTCCGCAAGGATTGTCAGGATGATCCTGAAATAAGTTATTTTAGGACTCATCAGATATCCAATCATAGGTTGTCACATTTTTTTTTTCTAAACTGATATATTCAATTATATGGTATACTTATCTTATTAAAACTAAAATTTACATTTACTAACGTAAATATAATTATATGGAATATTATTTAATCTTACATTTTTTTATAATTTCATTTTTTAATTAAAAAATTATATTAAAAAATTAAAAATAACTATACCCTACTTACAAATAAATGAACCCTTATTCATAAGAGTTAATTTGTTAAAAAATAAATATGAATATCTTTCAAATATATATATATATATATATATATCTATGAATGAAAAAAAAATTATCTCAAAAATTAAAAATAACTATACCCTATATACAAATAAGTAAACCATTAGTCACAATATTTAATTTGTTAAAACTGAATATCAACGAAAAAAAATTATCTCAAAAATTAAGAAACTATACCCTACACACAAATAAGTAAACCTTTAGTCATAAGTTTTAGTTAAAAATGAATATTAGTGAAAAAAAAATTTATTTATAAAATTTGAAATAACTATATCCTATATACAAATAAGTGAACACTTAAACTAATGGAAAAATTATTAAACTATTCCAATTGATTTATTTTATATTGTTAAAGATTTAGGTAGATCTGTAACTAAAAATTCCGTGGTAAGTTCAATAATTATAGCAAGGTAAAAAGTTATTTCACAGGATAAGTATACAATAATTAGAATATATCAATATAAAAAAATTAGGTGGCATCCTGTGATTGGATGTTTAATGAGTCATGATATAAGCTATTTCAGCATAATGCTGACAAATATTAAACTCATATGTGTGTGTGTGTGTGTGTGTGTATATATATATATATATATATATATACTCCCTCCGTTAGAATAGTCCACTTTCACAAACATTTTTTGTTTCAATAAAAGAGTCAACTAACATTTTTTTTACTTCTCCTACCATTAATAATATAATTATGTGTAGTTCACAATTAACCCACACTTAAAGGTAAGGACATAAATGAAACAAATGGTGTCAAATTAAGTATTTAAGTGTTGTATCTTGATATCTATATAAAGTTGTGCATGAGTTAAAGGAAACTCTTATAATGGAATGAAGGAAGTATATAATTGACCCAAAACTATATATATATAATAATAATAATAATAATAATAAAAACTAGGTAAAGTATGTTTTATTTTTTTTTCTTTTCCAATTTTTACTGTACATTTATATCTTGTCATTATTTTTGAGTCATTTTTAATTCTATGTTTCATTCAAAGAATCCATTTTGAAAAATATATAATTTATTATGACTTGTAATGTACAACACTTATAATAGTTAATTTGACACTATATTTTTCACTTATATCCCTATTTTATAAATAATAGGTAATTATAAATCATACATTATTATATTAATAAAGGCATGTAAAACAAATTCAAAGTAAACTTTTTTAATGTGACCAAAAGCAAAAACTGAAAAACGGACTCTTTAAATGGGATGAAATGAATATATATTTTCACTCTCAATATCTTAAAATTTTATTTTCTGAAACATATTTTGCAAATACAATTTCAAAGTAAGTTAATACAGCAGAGGTGCTCACATATATATTATTATTATTATTTGTCATTGTCAAGAAAGAAACTAATACAGATGAGGTCATGATCATCAAAACAAAAGAGAAAATGAAACCATTACAGATGAGGTCATGATCCTCAAAACAAAAGGGAAAATGAAACTAATACAGAGGGGCCAAAAATTACCAAAATAGATCATTTTTTTTTATTCCCAAAATATAAAAAACGAAGTTGGGAGATTCGTTTTCAATGAAAACGAATCTCCCAACTTCGTTTCCTTCAAGAATAACAAAAAAAAAATTAAAAAAAATCTGGAAGAAAACGAATTCATGGAATCCGTTTTCTTTGGAAACGAATTCCATGAATTTGTTTTTCTTTGGAAACGAATTCTTTGCCTTCTTTTTTTTTTTATTAATTTCAAATTAATTTTTTCCTTTTTTGTTTTTTTTATTAATTTCATTAATTCAAAAGAACCCCCATAATTCATTTTTGAGTTGTTATGAAAAAAAGCAAAATATAATTATATAACTGAAATTTTAAATTGTAATTTAATAAAATTTTAGAGGAAGTAATTTACGGCATTTTTTGAAATGGTGGTCAATTACCTTTGTCTTCTTTATTCTCTCCATTTTCTATATTATCGCGCCTGCCTAATCCCACTAGTATTTCCCTATGCAAGCTCATTTAAACTAAAAACAATTAAAAATGGAAACATCAATATCGGTCTAATGTTATTTCTCTTTGAGAGAAACGAATTTATGAGTTTTGTTTTTAATGAAATTAATTATTTTTAAAACATAAATGTGTGACTAAATTTTTAAAGATAAATAAATTCCCCAAATTCATTTATACGGAGATTTTATGTATTTCAAAAAATGCCGTAAATTACTTCTTCTAAAATTTTATTGAATTACAAATTAAAATTTCAGTTATATAATTATGTTTTGCCTTTTTTTTATTTTTTATAACAACTCAAAAACGATTTACGGGGGTTCGTTTTGAAAACCCTAAAATTTGTTTTTCATTAAATAATATTTATTTTAAAAAAATGAATAAAAACTTAGAAACATGTTGGTGAACCGTTTTCAATGAAAATAATTATTTAATTTTTTAAAATTCGTTTAAATATAATTATTTTTATTTATTTTAAATTTTATTTTAGTGGAATTCGTTTCTTAATGAAATTAATGAAAAACAAAAAAAGAAAAAAATTAATTATGGAATTCGTTTATTAATGCAATTACTAAAAAACAAAAAAGAAGGAAAACGAATGAATTCGTTTTCTTTTGAAAACGAATTCCCTGCATTCGTTTTCAAAAGGAAACGAATGCATGGAATTCGTTTTCATGCATTCGTTTTCTTCAAGAAATTTTTTTTTTTTTTGGTTAGTTTTGAAGAAAACGAAGTTGGGAGATTCGTTTTCAAATGAAAACGAATCCCCCAACTTCGTTTTCTATAGTTTGGGAATTTCAATTTTTTTTTGTTTGTTTTGGTAATTTTATGCGCAAAAGTTAATATTAAGGTAAAAAAAATCCTAATACAGATGAGGTCATGATCATCAAAACAAAAGAGAAAATGAAACTATTACAGATGAGGTCATGATCCTCCAGATGAGGTCATGATCATCAAAACAAAAGAGAAAATTAAACTATTACAGATGAGGTCATGATCCTCAAAACAAAAGGGAAAATGAAACTAATACAGATGAGGTCATGATCCTCAAAACAAAAGGCAAAAGAGAAAATGATAGCTTGGAGATTACGGCCATGTTTGGTAAAAAGACTCAAACCATGAATGATAGCTTGGAGATTACGACCCTGTTTGGTAAAAAGACTCAAACCATGTAATTTTGATTTTATAATAATTTTTCATCATTTTCAATACGTTTTTTTTACATTTTCAATAAACCTTTTTATATTCTCAACACACATTTTTACATTTTCAATGTAATTTTAATATTATAAAGCCAAAATGAAACTCAAATCATAGTTTGAGTCTCTTTACCAAACAAGGCTACAACTCCTCTAGGCGCAGTTCGCCACCCAAGGGGACTTAACTCCTTTTGGCGTGCAGGTTTTGGGTTCGAAATCTAAGGGCCTGTTCTTTTCGTTTTCGTTTTAGTTTTAATTTCAACAATAAATTTAATATATTATAATAAGTTTTCATTATTTTCAATACAACTTTTTATCAAATAGTTATACCTTTTCACATTTTCAATAAAACTTTCACATTATAAAATTATTTTTCAAAAACATATTTTCAAAACCGTTTTTTAAACAATAAAAAAGAACAGGCCTAAAGGTATATTTATAGAGTTGTCAATCACAAAAAAATGTACAGTGCACCTACTGATTTAAAAAGGTCGGATCATTAATCGTTGTACTATCGGGAATCTCACAGCTTGCAGTTTGGATTTTAACTGAAAAAGAAAAAGGAAAAAAAATCATAAAGGGGGCATTTGGTCTAAAGTTGGAAACCGAAATGAGAATGAATCTGATAATAGTGTGTAATGATAATAAGTTTAGTCATTCCAAAATTAACGTTTGATTTTAGTCTTGGACTGGGTATAAAAATCAACAAATACCATTTTTACCTTTACAGTTAAACTTAGTTATACTTTTTATTTTAGTAGAAAAGTTCAGTATTTTAAAAAATGTACAATTTATTATAAATTTCAAAATACAACACATAAAATAGTTAAATTATCATTATTTATTTTATTAATAAATTTACTTTCTAAGTGTAAATTAATTATGAATCATTTATTATTATATTAGTCCTTTATAATAATAATAATAATAATAATAATAATAATAAGAACGATGAGCTCTCAAAAGCGACGATGTGATACTATTACTAGCCGGCATGCTCGGGCGAGGGGTGGGGTCCAATAGCAATAGACCAATTTACAAGGTACAAGTTTTTGCCATCAAAAAATAGATCAAAATACAAAAATAATTATAACATTTATTAAAAAATAAATCATTAGTTTAAAAAAAAATACAAATTAAACCCTTTAACTAAGATATACATATAATTTTTCAAACAATCTTCAAGCCTACAATAGATCACCCCTTTAATTTAAAATTTTTTTAAAAAAAAAAAAAAACAGAGGGATTCTGTCTCTTGGCTGCCGGGTAATATTTTTTGAGAGACGCAAGATGGAAGTGACAAAAGCATTACGTGTTGATGTACATCTAATATTTATACTCCTGGAACTTCTTCACAAATGATCATGTTTCTCCACAGTTTTTACAGTCATTCTCTGCTAGGAAATAATCACACACAAATCAAAACCAACACATGAAATTTAACAGAAAAAGCTCCGATCAAGACACAAGAGTTGGCTCATCCCCTATGATGCCAACTACTTCATCGAAGAATCTACTGATTGATGTCGGCAGGGTATACGCTAAAGAACCATCAAGAATGACTTCTGTTGATTCACCGTTCAGAGGGCCGGCCGGGGTTTGCATCTCCTCTCTAGGCTGTCCAAGACCAGTACTGTTGTCGTCTGAGTTTGAGGTTTCATCAACCAAGTATGGAACTACATAGGTTTTCATATCACCCCTGGAAATTCCCAGGTGGTTTCCGGCCACCTGAAGATATTTTACCCTCCCGGCATCATCTAGGGTTTTCAATCCAATCCAGTCCTCCTTGTAAAGGTCCGTCTGCAGCAAAGATAATCATTCAAATTTCAAGCTTTAGAATGGCGAATGCCCTCAAAACCATATATAGTTTAGAGGATTCAACAAACTAAGAGAGAGGTTATTAAGCGTTTATTATGCTAATATTAAACAAGGAGGAATACCTCATTCGGAGCCAAGATTGGTTGGAAAGCCCCATCTGGATAATACCCGAACCATGAAGTTTCCTTTGGCACCAAAACTGTATCATGTTCAAACTGTTGCAGCCACAGACAAGTAACACATGAAAAACCTCAGGGTAAAAGTAGGAAATGAAACTGCAAAAGAGATCCCACGTACCATGATAAGTACGAGATTCTGCAAGCTACTGAACCGTTCCTTGTAAGTTGAATTCCTCTCGCCAGGTATTTCGTTGTTGAGCTTTGGAAGAAACCTACACTTTTGTAAGTAACCATCCAAATTCTGTTTTTGCAGGGTGATGAAACAATTAGTTCCAGATATTCAGACCAAATTTATTCATCTCTCAATGTACCGAAAACATACTTTCATTTGCCTGTGTTTTTAACTTCATCAAGTATCATTTTCCAATTCCTTTAAAAAGATTATTTTCATTGCTTGGGATGCTGAGACATTTAACATAATTAGCCGATTGAACGAAGAAATGAATTAATCACATTGTCAATTGGCAATGTCCTAAAACATGGCATGATTAGACTTGAATTATTTAAACACTCAAAGCTGTCTGGACATAGACATTTTACTCACATTTGGGAGTTTAAGGTAACCACTTGGAGCCAAATGTTCCTGCAATTCGATAGACGTTATTACACAAACACACTCATTGGATGCATTCATGTATACACACACACACACACACACACACACAGAGAAAAGAGAGAGATGAATACCTGTACATACTCAGAGTAGATCTCTGCCTTGATTAGGATGTCAGCTATAATACACATGATGCCTGTCTGTTTATCAATACCAAAACCAATACGCCACATTAAGTGAAAAGAATAAAAAAGTTGAACAATTTTCAAGTGAATGCACAAATAACATGAGTCCAAAATCTTCTGCTGGCGAACAAAACTAACAAAGTAGAACAAAACCAGGGGCATACACATTCTTATAGTCCAAAGGACCGAATTTTTGCTGAGGCTAATGACCAAGTACAGGAATTCTGTCACCTGGATTGCCTCTAGCATTCTGACAGAAACCAGAAATTACTATAGAAAAAGTGAGACGTTAGCGTGTTGGATACGCAGCACTCTCTGGGTTAAATTTCTTTCCCAGCAAACGTAACAACATGTGAAGAACACTGATGAGCAAAAAGACTGACTAGGCTTGTTAGAGAAGTTTTCTCCCCACATCAGAAACTCAAGAGTCAAAGTACCAGAGTAAACTTGATCCATAGTGATCCGGCTTTGTCTGTTTCTCTAGCTCATTCACCGGATAGTGCTAAACAATTTAAGCCCAACAACTTTGCAAAAGTTTCGGAGTTAAAGTCTTGAATAAGACTAACAGGTTAACGCTTTCATTCATAAGAAGTACATCTGGTCATACAGCTTACATTCATTCATATTCCATCGGAGTTCAAGAGAACAATTTTGGACAGAGATTCCCAACACTTATGCTTCGTAACAGGAATGTATAAGGCTTTTCCATTTGAAACTAGAACACGAATACTGTTTAGAAAATACGTCATCGCCAATACTTTACTAAGTATGCCACGTAAAAGAAAGATGTTCTCAAAATCAATAGTTCAACTAGTAGAATCAAGATACTACCTGCAATCAGGTGAAAGGCAGATGATGTAGGAAAGTTGCTAGCAGATTCAGTTAAGCTTCTCAATGCCATAGAATGAAAAATAAGAAGGTTGTAAGATTCACTTACACCACAAAGAGGAACAGAAGCCATGCCAGCATGAGGCCCTCCCAGTGAGACGAAATTCTTGACCTATAACATAATAGGAACAATAACAAAATGTCAAACTTCATGACGACATTAAGTAAAACATATACACATAAAAATATAAATACCTCTGTTCATACTTTTATGGAAAAAATTATCCGTAAATAAAAGTAATTTTTAATTCAGAACCACCAGTATCTAAAACACAGACATACAAATTACTGTATCTTCAAGTAAAAGGAGAAGATCTAGCAACTTATACTTTCTGAAAATAGACTGAGGTTCAAATAAAATCCTCTGGCAATCATATGAATCACACACATGGGTTATAACATTTAAACATACTTTCAGGAATAGAACTAGAAAAACACTTGAACTTGCAAAAAAGTAACACAGTAAGGCACAATGAAACCACTAAGTTAGCATATCTCATTCTTACAGGTGGTCCTCCATCACAAAATTCCAGCACACCCCGACCTATTAAGTTCCCCTGCAGAAAACAGATCCAAAAATTAAAAAAGCAAAATTTTCATGATCAGTATCATGGAACCAGGAAAAAAGGGAGAAACATATTGGATAGAATTCATAAAGAAGCTATCTTGCCAGAAGTAAATAATCTATCAGGGCCATAAATTTAAATCCTCACATAAACATTTAATTTTCTGTTATTTCAGGAAGCAATACCATGCAAAAAAGGTTTGGGCAACAAAACAATTAATTGAATCACTATAAATTATGGTCAGAGGAGTATTATTTGTACAAGCAATAGAAATCAAGGCTGGACATGGATCTCATTCATCCATGAAGTATATAATCATCCAAGTAGAATGACTTGTGAGTTAAACAAGGAAACAATTAAAACTGAGAAAATAGAGTCTGTCAATGTTCCATCATTTTTCTGCTCAATATACCTAAAGAACATATTCTGGACAAACTTTTCACTCAGAAAAGTAAAGGATTAATCGAACCGATTTGTGCTAGAGACAGGAATAAGGTGTTGGAGGGGAGGGTGAGGCACTTGTAACAATGCATAAAACACTAATTATTACCTGGGAAAGACCAACGATGTTGTAACCCTGTTGAAGGTCTTCCATTTCCTTCACCTGTAGTTAAGCTTTAGCTAATTGTCTGATAAATCAAACCTTCAGAAATGATAGAACGATGAATAACCAAGAAACTATCACCTGACGACAAACAGCATCTGCCTGCAGGGGAAGAAAAAGCAGAGTTCAGGATAACTGATACATGCAGAAACAGTCAGCATGAGATGCACAGTGAATGTAAACAAAAATTGTTCCAATAATTACCTGATCATCCAGGGGCATAAACCAGGAGTCCCAAGTTCCACCCCCTTCTCTATAGTAAAAAGACAAATTAGCAGTGTTATCTTCCCAAAGAAAATTGCACAACTTATCAAGAGAAAAATGAAGAATGTAACTGCAAATAAGCTTCCTTGGATAAAACAGATACAAATATAGGGGCAGCAAGAAACACAGGAGAACATCAAAATTTCTTCACGCCCTCAACTGGTACTTTATCATCATTATGTTTTCAAGGATATAACATATCATTTTGATGTTCAAGAGAGTGGGTAATCAATAAGCCTCAATACCTAAAATGTTTACAGCAGGATTAAACTCTGTATACAGAAAGATGACTTTTTCTTAACATCCAAGAGTCAATCAAATCACTGTTACTACACAAAGCAACCGTTTTTATCATTACTCTGTTTATATTCTGGTACAAGAGACAAATCAGTAGTAAATTGTTTAAAAGATGCAACCAGAACATGTAGCCATCAATTTTGGATGAAAACAATAAACGAGGGACAACAGCATCTGGCCAGGCATCATATAAAACTCGGAGTACAAAAGCAAACCTTAAACAAAAAGTTTTGAAGCAAGCTCATAATTTCATTTGTAGAACAAATAGTTTTCGAAAGATTTAAACAATAACGCAAACCTAAATCGCAAATTATTTGTGTCTATCTGCTGCAAAAGCCTATCATTCAGATTGTCACAGTATATGATAACACATTAGGCCTTGTGAGCCTCTCAGAATACTTGTCTAATTCTTTTCCTCTTTCAAGTATCATAAGAAAAGTACATGCTTAATTTTAGGCAACTGTCTCATAAAACTCACTACTAATAACGGAAAGCTCCAACCATCAACACGGAAAGATAAAGGCACTGCCATGCTAATTAATCATAACTAAATTAAACAACCCTCCACAAAAAAATCAAAAATAAATAAAGAAATACTTATTAAACTTGTCATACATGCAGTATCCTTTAGAATTGGACCACTTGCTCAGCAACTCCGTGAAATGTCTCATACCTCTATTAGCGCACTGATCTCCGATTCCTATCACCACAAACATTCATAAGCTAAAACAATACACAGAACCCATCAAACAACAATCGAAAACGAAACCAATACTCAACAGAAAAATGCTAGAAGTACCGTGAAGCACTATAAAAGGAACGGAAGAGCTCATTTGAATCAAAGAAAACGCAACAGCGAAGCTGATACACAAAACAACTGAAGCTACGTGACGGGCCATGAGAACCACAACCAAAAATTACAAGATTGCAACTTCTTTGGAATTGGGGACTTCCCGTTCCAATAACTTTTTTGCGGAAATCCCGGAAATATTGGTTTTGGCCCTATATTCTGAATATGGGTTTTGGCGATGAGTGGGATTAAACCCCACAAAACCCACCGCCGAGGTGAGGTAAGTCGCCGGAGTGGAGTTGAAGGTGGAATTGAGCGGGTATTTGGGAGATGAAACAAAGAGCAATCAGTATTTATTGGCCTCAATCTACAAATATCATACAGTACTTCCGTGCAATTTCTCGGCTGCTTGTCGAGGATAATACAGTATTTGTCAGCGGGCCCACCCAGCAGAATCCAATCAATCCGATTTTTGGAATATAACAAGGAATTTACATTTGTTTTTTCACCCTTTTGCTTCTATTGATGGGTTTCTATAATAAAAAATAATACTCACGAATATATTTTTTTTCTTTTATTAGAAAAAGAAATGGTTAAATTGTTTAAAATGAGCAAAAACTTTTGTGTTTAGCTCCTGTCGAACTAATTGTAAATATTATATTTTCGTATATTCGATTTTAACAAAATTCACTAAACATAATTATCCACTTTTTTTTTTTTTTTAAAGATTATTCATTTAATCGTCCAATAAAACTACGGAATTTGTATATTCATATTGTTATTTAGGTGATTATGTATTTTTATGAATTTTTGAAAAGATGATAGTGAATTACAATAAAATGATAGTTTACGGAGTTCGATTACAGAAATTGTAAGTTAAGGGGTTATTTGCCGTTTAAGAAAGTCCGAAATGATTTTTTTTTTTTTATTCTTTTCATCCAGCTCTTATTTTCAGTTGTAATAAATTATTGGAGGTTGGAACTGAATTACAATAAATTGATAATTTACGGGGTTAACCACAAAAGTTGTAAGTTCAAGGATAATTTATCGTCTAAGAAAGTACGAGATGATTTTCTCTTTTTCGTGTAACCAACTTTTATTTTCAGTTGTAATAAGTTATTTTGAGTGTAGTTTGAGAATTCACAGACTTAAGTATTATCACTGATTGATGTAGCATTACGCAATAGGAGCCAATTTGTAGTTTCAATTTTGAGTATCAAATAATCTATTTTCAAGTGATTCATACATCTCTCACTACGAGAATTCACGGATTTTCACGATACGTATCATCACTTGAAATCATTTGTAGTATTACTTTAAAGTTTCCAATAATATGTTTTCATGTGGTTTCTACATCAGTCGCGGATTTTCACTGTGCGTAACATCGCTCGAGATCGTGTGCAGCAATTAGCAAGATGTTTTGGGTAAGCTATAGACCAGAATGGAGTTCAAAAAAGTGGTGCCAAGAATTCATACCATACCAAAACCTGAATAATAAGCAACTTCTTACAGGAAAACAACTCATTACAAATCATTGCAACTCACTATTACTCTATAAACTACACTTCCCATCATTTTGCCCATATACATGCTAATATGATCAGAATCTTGTACAACAAATGCAAACAAGGATGATAAAAACCAATGGAGGTGGGGAGGAGATTTTGGGAAGAAAAAAAACGACAAAAAACCTCAAGGAACCTCCTTCGTTAACCTCACCGGCTTTTCCTTTATAAATGCTATGTCACTATTTACCACAGTCAGTAAATGATGATCCATATCCTCCTCATCATCTGTAGAAGCTAATGATCCTGAAGAAACAGGCTCGTCATCTGCAGTAATTGAGCAGCACAGAACACAAATACTCAGATAATTGGAACAAGGATCTTGAATTTCGGTAGAATGTATTTGTTCGTGATGAGACAGGTTCTGAACTAAAACTCCAAATGTAGAAGCAAATGATTCGAGTAGACATAAAATGGTGATTGTAAAAGCACTTGGTTCCGTAAGATTTCATGCAAACGCCAAGAAAATGACAGTTGAAATTGTTTCGTAAATGCATAATAGCCAGATATTAAACCTTTTATTGTAAGGTAAGGCTTTCCAGTTCTAGGAATCTAAATCAGAGCTTTACATGGGACCATTTTGTACCACAACCAGAGGGAGAAAAGAGAACACAAAACGATACTTACCTGAATTTACTTGACGTTCAGGAGGATGTCTGACTGTTGTGATCTGAATAGTCTCTGGCAACAGACAACTGCAGAAAGAACCTGAACATCAAAAGGAAAGTATAATCATCTAAAATGCAGAACCAGAGAGAGAGTAGAATCAAAACGACAACTTGCCTTCAACCTTAATATTGCTGCGATGGTGGTACCATATCATACAGGAAAAATGATTAGGATATAATACTACCACTTAGAGCTGATATCCAAACTGCCAATGAAGCAATTCAAAAGATCTCATTCTAAGCTAATACAGTGTTATGACTATCAATTTGTTCAATCTCCAGAAGAAGCAGCATACGTGGTTCTCAGGGTATCTGCTTTCTTTAAAGATAAATAAGGAGAAAGACAAATAAAATCCAATAATACCCTCTCTTTAAGTTCATTTTGAATGCTTCTTCCGAAACACACAGCTGAATACATATATTGTTAATCCTAGACTCAATAAAAGAAGCTCACTCAAAGATGAGGTAACACTCCTGAACTGGTAAAAATTTGGGAAGGGACAACAAAAGTTTACTGTAAGAAGAAAAGAAGTAAGAAAGTGAAGCTGGTGAATTATAATCAATAAAAGAAAAAACGGAATGAAGATGTCTAATACTTTCACATCATATGATACTAGTAAGATATGCTGCTCTAGTGGCCTAAGCAACCAGTTCAGGGAAAATTGCTCAATGAATGGCACAGAGTTCATTGTTTATTTAAATAAACTACAAAATAACAACCTTTCCCTCACCTAATCGTGCCAGTCTATTAACCCATCCAGGAATCCGCTTTCCAGTGAGGCGCATAGAAACTTCATCAGTAAAATGATTGCAATTCTTGGCAATCAGATGGTAGGTGTCTCCGTGATACTTGCTTGAAATATGCTCAAGAAATGACCGAAATTCTGAACGAGACATGTCAATGCTACCCAAAAGGACTGACCGCCTAAAACTAAAACCGGGGCAACTTTTGGGTTCCACCTCAAAGACTCCACTGGTGGGATAATCATGTGCTCCAAAACCATACTCTGAACCATGTACTGCATCAGCAAAAGTAAAAACTTTAAGGTGACTTTAAGTTCAATTTTAACATGCAGATAAATAGAGAAGATAAGAAACAATAGTTCCCAAACTTAGTGACAATAACCATGTATTCAGGAAAAAAGAAATTTTCTAGCCACAACAATAATCATCATCTTCAAATAAAACACTGGAACATAAACAGACTTTGACGATGTTTGGTCACTTGAATATGGTGAAACATCATCAAAGAAACGCAGCCCAATATTTGAAAGATTAACGGAACATAAACTTACAAAGATAGAATCATAAACAAGATTAGTAATTTGAGAGCAGAAGTTCCTCGTATTTTAAATACAGCACACATGTGATGAAAAAGAGTTCAAAGCATCCATAAGGAATCCAGGTCATGAAGACAGAAAATAGAAATGTGGAAGAAGGTGTCACCACCTGTTATAGCCTCTAAATGTGATTAACATTAAACAACCAACATTATTAATGCATTCCTAAGGATGACTCCTCTAGGTTCCCGTTCAAAGAGTAGAGATCAAGGGACAGAATAAGAATCTAGATGTTGTTCGGACATTATAACAATCTCAAAAACATGGCATCATCTGTAGGGCACGCATTTACGGCAAAGGCTTATGATATGTCTACACTCAATATTGGCTTTCAGTCTTGATTAAGATACCCTTACTAACAGAAAGACATAACATGGTAACAGTTATTCAAGCATAGTAGGGCACAGAAAAATGAAGAGACAATTAAAGGACAACTCTTTCTCAAGCTAAACTAAAGGTAACTTATCACACAAACACCTAAATTTAAGAAACAAATATCCAAAGATTCAAACTATACCCAAATGGAGAAGGATGAAAGATCAGAACTTTTTGTACCTTCAATGCCAGAATGAAAAATTCCAAGGCCGAACCAATAAAGATAGTTGTTTATATTCGTCAAATCGTAGACATTTAGATACAGCAACGCCCGATTTCTCTCGCCACTACTCCTCTCAGTCTTCTGATCCTTTGACAAATTCGCATTCAAATTCGTATTCGCACTCGAGCTAGTGCTCAGTGATGAAAACCGCATTGTAAAATTCAACCTCCAACTCCAAAATCCTTCTAATTATAAGCTCAGCACGCACCAAGAAAATTTCAGACAACCTTTCAAACAACGAAGAAAAGAGGAAATTAAAAACCAAAAAAGCCAGTCAGCCGAATCAACCTAACAAAAAATGGGAAATTCAAGATTCTTACAAAGAACCCTCTAAATTAACGTGCTCATCAAATAAAAAATCAAGATTTTCCGAGAGAACCCTTTCAATCTTAACGAAGAAACTGAATTTGGAGTCCCAAACAGAGTAAATGATGAATCTTGAACAAATAACACATCACAAGGGCGGCTAATCAGAGATCATGAGCGAAGGAAACAAAACTTACTGGGTGTACGCCTTTGCAGAAAGTAGTAAAACGTGTGAAAGTCGGTCAGCTGATTTGTCGTTCGGACATGGGATTAGAGAAAAAATATATATCTATTCATTCTGGGGATAGAGAGATCAGAGAAGAGGAGAGGAAAATAATTGGTGGGAATTTAGGAGTGGATTTTTTTTTTTTTTTTTTTTACTTTGCATTGGTCCGACTTTCATGACGAACGAAAAAAAGCTTGTCCTTTTTGCTGATTAGTGTATGATTATTAGTACTAAAATACGAATAAAACGTGGGCTTTTACGAAATTACGTCTCAGTTAATCTACTGTTCGTGTCGTTCTCCACTGCCGAACCACCGGTTAACGCCGTGAAACTGTCGGCGGTCCGTTAAACTTTAGCTTAGCTACCGGAATTTGGCTATGAAATTGATTGATCCGCGAGAAATTGAGCGGCAACAGTGATGATTTGACATCATGATAGAACTAAAATAGAGTAATTAATGAAAGACAACTATAGAATTGGAATCAATAGTCATTTTCATGGAGTTTTAGACTTTAGTTTCAATTTTTTGTAGCAAAAATTTCATGTATTAATTTTTCAATTTATAATTTACATCTTCAACTCTTTAATTTGTATTTTTTTTAGGAATAATTTTCTTGCTGTGTTATTATATTTATCTATAAAAGTTTATAAGAAGTAGTGAAACCTTAAGAAATATTAATGTCCTAATTTTAACGCAAAAACTTGATGCTTATCGAATTTAATTTTTGATAAAAGCTCGCGTATCGAATGTATCGTAATTCTATTATGAAAATACGTATATTGGATATAGTATCAAATGTATCATGTATTGAATTTAAGTTCTGGTGTATCGAGTTTAACTGTTGATATATAGCGGCTATGAGTTTTGTTACTAAAATATTGCGCATCAAGTTTAGCATCCGATGCGTGTCGATTTTAGCCTCTAATGTGCTGGAATATCACATTTCGAGTTTAACTTTTGATTTATCGGATTAACCATTGTTGTATCAAATTTAACTCTGATGTATCACGGTCATGAGTTTAGCCGTTGATAGATCGCGTATCGAATTTAACTACTGGCGTATTGTGGTTATAAGCTTAATCTATGATGTATGGCATGTTATGTTTAACTTCTGACGTATCACGTATTAAATTTAGTTTCTAATGTATCACGCAAGTTTAGCTTTAACGTATCACACGTGAAAAGGTCAAACCACCATACAGGAGACTGTACCTAATTTAAATATTTGAATTTCATTGGACAGATAAATCGTTTTGTATTGTAATGGATACAATGTTGACAATAAAACGTTCTATAGGTGCTTATTATATAGCATCATTTTCATTTAAAAAATGGCACTATATAATACTCTTTCCGTCTCATTCAAAGAGTTTATTTTAAAATGTGTACAATTTATTATAGATTGTGAGGTACAACACTTAAAATAAGTAATTTATCATCATATTTTTCATTTATATCTTTACTTTAAAAGTAAGAATTAATTGTAAACCACACATTGTTATATTAGTAAGGGTATGTAATCTAAATAAATTCAAAGTGAACTCTTTAAATGTGACAAGATTTTATTTTGAAAGTGGATTCTTTGAGTGAGACGGAGGGAGTATATTGTTTTGTCAAATTCATCAAAACAAAATTGATTCTTTTTTAGGTTGATCCGTATAGCAAATTATGTTCAAACCAAGTAGTTTTCGTTTTTAAGTATCCTACGTTGTGTGAAAACATGACTGAAATCCAAACATTTGTAGACATTGTAATAATTAGGTTATTAAAAAAAAAAGTTATTTATAATTACTTTATTTGTTTTATTAGAAAAAGATATTAATACTATTTTTAAATACTGATTATATGTTTTTTGTTTATTTTTAAATACAGCACTATTACATGATGCTATATACTCTAAAATTAGCAGAATTGACAGATGTAAAAATCGAACTCTCGACATTTAAGTTACTCTCTAGATGTCACAAGTGTTGAAATACTGACTCATTCCTAACTTTCTAATTATATGCCTGACTATTAATATATAATCAGTTTTTTTAAATTTTTTTTGAGTCTTGAATTGTTTATTGGTTTGACTTAAGAAGACAAAAGTAGCTAACCTATGTATCTGTTTACTTAAGTTTAGTACAAGAATGTACACGCAAAGTTCACTTTGAAGTTTGAACTTTGAAGTAGAAGTTATCCTGATTTTAAAGAAATTTTCATTATATCAATATGATATAATTTAATTTATTTAAAGAATAATAAATAGGAGTATAAAAGTTAAATTAAAACATCTAGCATGAAACATAGGGATATACAGTACTATTCATATTCCACTATGTTGGTTCATAAATAATTAATAAAATGTAATTTTTTAATATATATTTTCATAAATATATGTTTTTTTTCCAACTATTCAAAAAGTTCACTTTGTATTACCAAAAATAACATTACAAAGTAGACTTTCTAAATAAGATAGAAAGAGTATAATTTTACAATTTCATTCTATACTTTAATTAAGGGTGTCAAGTTTGGACATGACACCAACCCAACTCAATCTCAACAGATTAGGGTTAAGGCTTAACTGGTTTATCGAGTTAAAATGGTCGACACAAATAACGAATAATTAAACGGGTAAAATTAAGGTTGACAATATCGATAAGTGAACCCACAAATCCAAACTCGACACGGGTAACTTATACTGCACACGAACTCAAAACATTTGCGATCAACTAGGTCCATACAAATAATTAATTAGGTAAATTCACAATTGAGAAGTGTGGACAAAAAAAATCCGCCAATCCAAACTTGTTAATCAAGACACAGTATGAGTTGTCAATCTTTAGATCCAATGCTACTACTCCATAAGTCTACAAACACTGGTTTTACCTAAAAAATGGGCTAAGCTAAACTGGAAATATAGAAGATGACATACCCATCACTCGAGAACCGGGCTCAAATCCTATGTCCCCAATTACAATGTTTCTATTATGTCCTCTTCACATATATGAGGGTGTTACTAGTGGACCCACTAGTAGGCTCCCCATATATATAAGGGGGAACACATTAGGGACACTTCATTTGGAGACAACAGATCTGATGCCGAATCTTTGATTATGTTTCTTAGAAAGTCTTTTGCAATTATCTTTCTTTTTGTATGTAGAGCATTTTGGTTATTTATGATGGGTCATACTATTTGCAGGCACTTTTTTACTATTTACAGGCACATTTTTCTGTGAATAGTCTATTTTGCCATTTCCGTATAAAAATAAAAAAATAAATACTTTTTTTCACATTATAAAACCTTATTTTCTCAGTGTAAATGACAAAATCCCGCCCAACTTGGGAGGGATTTTGACCAAATCCCGCCCAGTATGGGCGGGATTTTCACTGAAATCCCGGGATGGGTAGGATTTTTGAAAATCCCACCCATCTCGAGTGGGATGTTTAAGCAAAATCTCACCCATCCCGGTTGAGATTCTACTATTTGCAAGAACATTTTAAAAATCTCACCTATGATGGGTGGGATTTTCCTTAAAAATCCCGCCCATCCCATCCTAGGTGGGATTTTAAAGCAAAATCCTAGCTATTTGCAGGAACATTTTAAAAATCCCACCCGGGATGGGCGAGATTTTGCTTAAAAATCCTACCCATCTCGGGTGGGATTCTATTATTTGCAAGAACATTTTAAAAATCCCACCTGGGATGAGTGGGATTTTGCTTAAAAATCCCGCCCATCCCTGGTGGGATTCTACTTTTTGCAAGAACATCTTTAAAAATCTGACCCTTACTGGTGGGATTTTGCTTAAAAATCCCACCTGGGATGGGCGAGATTTTAAGAAAATCCCACCTAGGATCTGATTAGTATGAACTTTTATTCAATTTGTTCGATTTTTTGTTTTTTTTTTTTTTTTTTTTCCAAACAGAACAGCTACACGAGAGCAGCTTGAGGGAGAGGATTGCAGGAAATGTTATTTTTAAATACCCAAGGGTATTTTAGACTTTTTACAAAAAAATGTGCCTGTGAATAGTAAAATGTGCCTTCAAATAACAATTCCGTTTATGATTTGTTTGGTTTGATTGATGGCAATGAAAGTTAGGCGTTAAATTTTAAAACACTATAGGAAAGCTGATAGTAAAAATATGATAATACTAAAATTTAGTAAAGCGTTAATTTTATAAGATAGCAATAGATTTTTGATTAATGCGATAGTCGTGCTGGCTGCATCTGCATGTGTAGTGCCAAAATTTGGAGGACAAAAAGACGAGAATATGGAAGTTGAAGACTTTGAACTTTGAAGTCTTTTGTCTGGCAATGATACATTCAATAATGTCTTTTCTTTTTCACCAATGTGAACTTCTCCATACCTCAGTTTCTTCCCCCAATTAGACAGATCGGTAAATGCGTCAAACATCTAAATCGACGGCTTTTGAGAAAATAGGTAACAAATAGTAGCTTTATCTATCGGATATAGCCAACGGTCTAAGAAAACCCGGTGACTTTGTTGTTTGGTTAGGGACAAAGCCACCGAGCTTTTTGATAACTGGTGGCTTTTGCTGAGGATTTTTCGGCAAAGCCATAAAAAAATATGTGGATTTATCACTCTTATAAGCTACGCCCCCATCTTCTTTGATGTTAATCGCTTTTGCCCTATTTTTTTTTTTTCCTTTGAGTTAGATTTACTACATATTGTATGTTGTTCAAATTTTAAATTTTGTATTATGATTTTGAATTGATTAGTTTATTACATATGTCTAGTTTGATGTGTTGGCTAAGTGTTTGATTAAATGCTTCATATATATAATGTAATTTCTTATATGTAATTAGTTAAGTGATTGGTCTGTTTGAAAGGATATGATAAGACTATACACACATTGTGTTTAGGTATATACTCATATTTATCGAGACAAACTTATACGTCAAAGTTATTGTTTTGGCAATACCAGTCGGGACAAATTAAAAGCAAGTAACATAGATAACTCTGGCAAACTTTCCATGAAAAAAAGACAATCAGATATTTACAAATGTTACATAGTTTCAGTTCAAGATATATACGATAATGGAAGTCTCCATCTCCACTGAACCATGGAAAAAGTGAGATTGCAGCAAATGAAGCCTTCCATTTATTCAATAACTCTCTGTCAAAATACTATGTAATCTGAAACCCTGTGTGGGAATTCTCCTTAACTGGCTTGACAGTTGGAGTTCTTGTCTTCAACAAAGTTGAAGTACAAAGAGGAAAGTCTTCCATCAAACTTGGATGCCATTTGATGGACTGCTAATCCACAGTAACTCTTCCTGAGCCTCGCGATGCAAATGTCGATGATTTTCTTGAACATCGTGTCTTCCTGGATCAACCGCTGATTCACGAACTCAACCAGAGGCATCCACTGCAACACATATGAAAATAGTATTAGAAATGAGACTCTTTGTAGTGGAACGGGGAGAGTCATGTTTATATTCTTACCTTGGCTGCCTGAATTTCATGATCATCAACCTTAATCTGTGTTGAGAGGGGGTGTAGCATACAAATGAAGAACAAATCTGACTTCTCAAAAGCCACATTGTGAGCATGCCTGAAATGTCAAGTGAAACCATTACTAATCTTTACTGCTTGAACATGATACTCCCTCCGTTCTATTATAAAAGTCCACTTTGTAATGGACGGAGGAAGTATGATAATTTCACAATTTCGATTCATTTTCTTGTCATGATTTGAGAACGAAGTGCCTATTTAGGTTTCAAGAATCAGTTTGATCAGTCAATTTGGAGAGAGGAGAAAAAAAAATGATGCTGTTATTACCTGAAAGCTATGACTTCCACAAAGTCAGTTTCAATCTGGAAAACAAAAAACACAAAGAGCATACTTGATAAACAAATTGTAGCATGGTAAAAGTTTACTCTCTCCGTTCCCGTAAAAGAGTTAATGTTTCTAAATAGTGTTAAGAAACACGACTCTTTTAGTTACACTATTTTACTTTGAGAATCTAATGCTGAAAATGGAAGTTGCATGATATCTTACTCCTGTTTCCTCCTTCACTTCTCTTACTGCACCTGTAAAGATCTCCTCTGACTGCCAAAATCCAAATGGTACACAAAAACTAAATAAAAAACTAATGGATGTAGGTGAAGATACTGTATGATTTCTCTCTTCATTCAAGATCTTCTTATTAGGCTTTTGATTTAAAACATATGATTCAAAACTGTGACTGATACCGCGAGAATGAAACCAGTTGGTATTTTCCAGAGCCCTTCTAGACCTTCGGCACAATACTTTTCTCGTACTACAAGCACCTGTAATCCAGGAAGGATGGAACAGATTAAAGTTGCTGATATTACTTGGCCGCATTCTTAGACTTGGTCAATAACATCAAGTTCAAATCCATTATATACCTACCATGTACCTCAACTTCAAAAACTTGTGGTATAGAATTGGTACATAGTTAATGGTACAGATGATCTGCTGTAAATAACATAAGGTTTCGGAGAAAATGACAACTTTGTATACCTCATCCTTATCATTTATTACAAATCCCCCAATTCCAACTTGATGAGAGGCATTGGGGGGGAGCAAACAGGGTGCTTCAGGAATCCAATATGTCATCATCACATACTCTCTTTCAGCATGGTGGTACAGAAATCCTTCCTATATTTCACCATAACCAAATAAGCATTCTAAAGAAACAACAAATCATGTATCTTCATGAATTTAATGTACAACGTGTATTGAAAATGTAAAAAATGTGTACTTGAACGGTAAAAAGTCGTATTGGAATGATGAAAAAGTATTATAATATATTAAATTTACCGTAAAAACCAAAAAGAAACCAATGAAAACCAAGTGTACCTTTACTGCTATAGGAACTAGGTAAGATTTAGTTATTGGCAGCTTCAACCAAACTCCCTTCTTCCCCTGCAAAGATTTCCATAAACTAGTAAATTCCAATTTCTTCCAAGACTAATGAACAAAGATGCGATGATCATATGGGATCAAATCGTCTATCTCACTTTTAATGCTCCACAATGGCAAGGATACTAATGAAACACTAAAAGTGGGACAGAGGATCCTCTCTCGCCAAAGTCCTTTCAACTACTACTGGAACCATAAAATCAGGAAATGGATACTAGTTGGAAGATAGAGACAAAATATAAGTTACAAAATAGTTAACTTCAGCCACCTAAAGTTATTAGGAAAATAGTGATAGTAAGATCAAAATTTTTTATAGAGATTCAAACATTGCAACGGTAAGTCAATCAATCTATATGCAACGGAATAAACATAGATTATACCTTAGTTTTCCAGTAAGAAATTGACGAACGAAGCAGAGAGGCAAAATCTGTAGGGTTAGACGGTAGACCTTCTGAATGAACAATTACTCCATTGTACTCATCATCGTAAGCTTCAAGAACTCTGGCTTCCCTAACCTTCATGCTCGAACCATTTTTGCCATTGACTCTGTAAGGTTGAAACAAAACTTCTTCTCTAGCTGCTGATCTAATACTCGAATAAGAAGCCTTTACACATGTTCCTGTCCACAAACTCAGCAATCAGACAATCAAAATCGACATGGAAACAAAATACAGCTGTATTCCTTGAAATGGGAAACAAGAAACGTTAAGGACATTGTTCCATAACAAACACCCAATGTCTATACAGCTGTTTCCTGCCCCCTCCCCCCCTCCTTCCCCAAAATCAAAGAGTTATAGCTTATAACTCCATAAGCAGTTGTATCTCGTGACTCTTCTAGTGAACGGAGGGAGTAAATGATGGGTTGTGAAAGGCAGGGGAGATGCCATTTTCCCATATCTGGAGGCTAAATTCATGAAATGAAACGATCTTCAAAGTTGTAGCTTATGACTCTATAAACAGATGTTACTCATGACTCTTTTAGTGAACCGAGAAGGTAAATGGTGAGTTTTGAAAGGCGGGGACAAGCCATTTTCCAATTTCTTGAGAGAAATCCATGAAATGAAACCATCTTCTTCAAAGTTTAAGGACGAAAAAAGAAAAATTACCTTTGCAGAACAAAGATTGTGGATGACTTGCATCTTTGCAGCCAATCATAAATGAACCAGAGAACATCTCTGTCCCAGAAATCTTGGACTTACCACCCAAGAGATTGAGCTCCATGAAGACTTATTTACTGAAGATTAATTTTCCCTCACAAAGTCACCTCCAAATTTATAATCTCTTTTGGGATAATTTTTGAGAAATCCCTTCTGAAGACTTATTTAGTGAAGGTTAATATTCCCTTGTAAATGCTACAGATTCACAAGAGGACTCTTAGGATTTCCAACGGTCATGGCGGAGCAAACGAAAGGGTGAGCCCAAAATATTTTACAAGAATGGACAGTGAAGACTCCATAGAAGCTAAGAAGATAGAACAAAAAGTTGGAAATCCATGTTTTTTTCGCAATCTGAAACATCCAATGAAATTTGGTTTTAAGGAAGGAAATTGTGGTCTGGAATTTTTGCAACGGGAAAGTGACAAACTACGTGGAAATAAACTAAAAAATATCCGCACCTGATGCATGGCTATTAGTGCTAACTTGAAAATGCTATTTATTTATTAATTTTTTTTTTTGGTTTGAAAAGGAGACTACAGTACTATAGATGCACTTGGCGCTCGAGAATGGAAATATAAATTAAGGACATCTCGTATCCAAAAATAGATAAAATTTTCATTATAAGAATCTTAGATTACTTTTACACAATATAATAGTTTAAATTATGAAATTATTATTCGTACCAAATATTAAAATTTTATTTCAAAGAATCATATGTGTATTCCCTTGCTTCCACTCGGGCGCGTCAAGTGCACCCTCGTTCAATAATTTAAGGTGACTAATGATACTCATAGTAACAATTTCATAATTGTTATACAGATATCAAATTGGATAAATAACTACAACTCTTGTGAACATCTGTCTAAATTACTAAATGAATTTTGAAATTTTAAAAATTTTACAAAATATCCACATATATATACTTTACCATTCCTTTATAAGAGTTCGGTAGTACACTTGTTTGTGAGTCACATTCTATAATTCGAAATAAGACTCTTTATATGAGAGAGAGGAAGTAATTTATTCGGTAATTTAAACAAACCTCGGGGAGAGTTTTGATAATTTACCCAATCAAATTTTAGAAATCTAGGATTATCAATTTTCATCAATGTCTAACTTTAATAAATTTATAAAATAAAAAGAAAATGATTAAAGTTTATTAAATATCAGATGAGAAAATAAGAATGAGCAAAACTAGAAGAAGAAAATTACCATTTACTCTTAAATTTCATCCATCTTAATTAACTTTATCTAACTGATCCTAGAAGCAAGAATCTATTAAGACAAACGCATAAATTGAGAATTTTAACTCAAGAATCCATCTTACTAAAAAACAAAAACAAAAAAAACTAAAGAATCCATCTAACTGATTCATACGATGGAAATGGATATACACTCATCTTAATGTCATCGATTTAGTATAATAATAATAATAATAATAATAAAGAGAGAGTCTCTTACGTCGACAAAACTTCTGTCCGTAAAATCGATACGCGTGTTTTCTTGTTAAAGACTATAATTGCTATTTTAAGATAATTGAGATACACCAACAACTAAAAGCAATACATCATATAATAAACTCATTATGCGATACATTATTGTCTAAACTCATAAACGCACTATATCACCGATTATTAAACGCGATACATTAAAAATTAAAATCAATAACACGCTGAGTCAGAAGTATTATCTATTTATGAATTATTAAAGAACGTAGAGCCAAGAATCTCGGTCCCTGTTCATGTGCTCACAATCTGCAACTGTGATTTAATATTGAGGAAATATAAGTTCAAATGTGAGTCCCATTGCATTAATTAATTTTCATTCTTTGAAACAAACTAGGTGGAATCATTATCAGAAAGTGGATAGTTTGTGGATAATGCTAGCATCATTTCATATTCCTCATAGGCCATATGGATATTTTTGTTTAAGGATTGTTCATAATAATATTATTGGAAATTCATCGGTCCTACCACACGTGTGTCACATTATTACTCGCTCCGTTCCATTAGAAAATTTAAATTTTATTTTTCTTCATTCTGTTAAATGAGTTTAGTTTTTATTAGTTCACTTTTCATATGCTAACTAATATAATTATGTATGGTTCACAGTTAACTCACATTTGGAGATTACAGACACTAGTGAAAGAAATTGTGACAAATTATTTATTTAACTGTTGTATCTTACAACCATTTTACTAAATGCAAGTACCACTTAAGAGTGAAAATAGAAAGATAACCCTGTACTAATACAAAGAGAAAGGAGGCCGACGACGTTTGGGAGGTGTTGATCTGCGATATATGGCATCACCAGAATTGCAGGAAGAAGAAAAATGGGAAGAAGAAGAAAAAGATAAACGGGAAGAAGAAGAAGAAGAAGAAGAACAAGAAAAAAAGAAACGGGAAGAAGAAGACAGTTTGTGAAAAACCTTACCTTTCTCTCTCACTTTGTAGGGACGGAACTGGAACCTTCGCCACAGGCCGGCGAAGGTTTTAAACCTTCGCCATGGATCGCCGAAGGTTGAAGAAAACCTTTGCGGCAGAAATGGTGTTCTTTTAAAAATATATATATATATATATGTATATATATATATATTCAAGTGAAAGATTTTTGTTGAATGGGAGGATATTTTAGTATTTTCACTCCTTAAATTTTTTTAAACGGTACTTGCAAATAAACAAACTTTTCTAATAAAATAGAAGGAATAGTAAAAGCTGTTATAAAACGGGTTTCATATTAAATCCCTATTTAATCGTAATTAATCACACGTTTACATGGATGTTAGAAGAAGCAAAATTATCGCGAATAAATCAGTTACTTATTACATAGTGTTTGAAAACGAAACGGATCATTATTAAATTGGCGAATACGTATTGGTGCTTTCGAGTTTAGATTGGCTAATTTCCAAAAGTACCATTCTACGTTTCAAAGTAAAACTCTTCATATGAAAAAGCATATAAACTTTTTTCTTTTTCCTGTTGTTGTTGTTGTTGCTTTTTTTTTTTTTTTTTTATAACAACCGATTAATTGGGCGGGGTATGGTGATCATTTATTAAAAATACAGGAATAGCCGGGGGTAAAAAGAGCTAAGGGGAACACAATGAACCTTACATTAGTAGTACAAGAATGCATAAATGCAGATGCAAAAATAAAGTTCGATACATGTAGCGACTCATCCCCTAAAATAGGGAAAAGAGCGTGCATCCAAACTAACTAAACCACTCGTCCTTGAGGGTAGAGAAGTATGAACAAAATACTCCGCATCCGCATGTGCGCTAGCTCGCCTTGCCAAGAAGTCCGCCACCGCGTTTGGAAAAAGCATATAAACTTAGTTTTCAATAATATGAACTATTACTTTTGACAATTGGAGTTATTGTTTCAAAAGAAGAGGATCGGGATTTGATTATTGGATTAGTGGTTCGTCACAAATGAACCAATTGCGGAAGTTGTGAACTCAAACCCTAATCACGACAAAGGGTGAGTACAAGGCTGGGATGACCCCATAATTTAAAAAGAAGAACTCTATTTTTCTAAAATTCAGGAAAAGTAATCCTAAGAGCTTAATTCACAATGTGAGAGACGGTCAAAAATAAAGTTTTTTAAAATAAATATTCATTGGTTACGATCAATAAAATGTCTCTTCAATGAAGCTCATAAGTTAAGTTAAAAGATGGCATCTTAATGGAATAGAGAGCTCCTTATTGGCTATAAATTTGAGGATTAATCTTCTTAGTCCTCACACATTCCATTCACATATTTGAGAATTCAAGTCAAGATCATAAAATGTTTCATCATACTTCTTCCAATTTGGTAATTGCTTCTTTTCTACTAATTCTTTCATTCGGCTCCTCAGATTTGATAGACGACACATGCAAAAAAACTCCAAATTATCAACTTTGTACCTCAATTCTTAGGAATGATCCGAAAAGCCTTACCGCTGATATTACTGGTCTTGCACTTATCGTAGTTGATTCACTCAAGCCCAAATCCCGATTTGCTGTGTCGATAATCAAAGAACTTTTGATATCCCACCCAAGTTTGAAGGTTCCCTTAAACGCGTGCTTTGATAGTTACAATTTCATTCTAAAGGATTATATTCCTGAAGCTGTTGAAGGTCTAACCAAAGGGAACGCAAAATTTGCTGAAGATGGTATCAAAATAGTGGCGTTTGATGCTCAAGCGTGCGAAGATCGCTTCAAACCCAACCCTCCTCCCATGTCCAACATTAATAATCCTATTCATGATATTGCTGAAGTTGCACATGCTATTGTTAGAATGTTGCTTTAATTTTGTCACAATCTCAATTTATTTTACTCTGTCAAAATCCTGCTTAAACATGATATGACATGTAACTAGTTACACAATTTTCATTCAATTCTTTGTCAGGATTTGAGAAAGATCGATTCCAAATGCTCCATCGATGGAGAAGATAAACTAAGATTATGCTTATATATAACCCACAAGAAATGCTCGATATATATATTTTTTTGAGTAATGATACTCATCTCAATTATTTTGTAATAACTTTTTTAATAACAAGGGATGTGACATGCATTTATTGATTATGTATTTATGAAACTGACCACCATGCCTATTGTAAATGTCGACAAAGACTGGCCTTTTGAAGCCCTAGGTTACCATTTTAATACACTTTTTTTTTTCTTCAATATTTTAAAACCTAATCTACAACGCATTTTGAAATTCATTTTGTTACAAGAGAGGCTCATTATCAGCAAGTGCTCTAAAGCATTTTAATGGACACTAACATAATATTTTAATTGACAGAACTCTGCAGGCGGCTTCCCATAACCCTCTACTTTCAGTGTAATAGATAATGGTACAATGAAATAGTGTTGAATTCAAAAAAACATAAAAGCGTCATATACTCTTCTCCCTCTTTCTTTCTTTTTTTCCTCCTTTTTTTTTTGCCCTTTCTCTTCCCTCAAATATACTGTTTTTTTTCTTTTTTTGCCCTTTTCTTCCCTCAAATTATTTGTTTTTCTTCCCTCAAATTTACCGTTAATTTTTTTATTTGTAAAAATAGTTTTTTATTTTTTTCTGCAATTACAAATAATTATAGTAAATTACAAATAATTACAGTAAAAATAGTTTTTTATTTATTTGTAATTATTTGTAATTACTGTAAAAATAGTATTTTATTTATTTGTAATTATTTGTAATTGCTGTAAAAATATTTTATTTATTTATTGCTAATTTACTGAAAATAAATAAAAAACTATTTTACTGTAATTACAAATAAATAAAAAACTATTTATTTTCTGTAATTACAAATAATTACGGTAAATTACAAATAAAATTACCAATAAATAAAAAACTATTTGTACAGTAATTAAAAATAATTTCAGTAAATTAAAAATGATTACAAATAAATAAAAAAACTATTTTTACTGTAATTACAAATAATTAAAAATAAATAAAAAACTATTTTTACTGTAATTATTTGTAATTGCAGAAAGTAAATAAAAAAACTATTTATTTTCTGTAATTACAAATAATTAAAGTAAATTACAAATAAAATTAGCAATAAATAAAAAAAATCTGTTTTTACAATAATTACAAATAAATAAAAACTATTTTTACTGTAATAATAGTAAATTACAAATAAATAAAAAACTATTTTTACTGTAAATATTTGTAATTTACTATAATTATTTGTAATTGCAGAAAAAAATAAAAAACTATTTTTACTGTAAATATTTGTAATTTACTATAATTATTTATAATTGCAGAAAAAAATAAAAAAACTATTTTTACAAATAAAAATATTAATAGTAAATTTGAGGGAAGAAAAACAGATAATTTGAGGGAAGATAGTTTTTTATTTCTACTGCCTGCATTTCTGAGGCTCCCATGCTGCCCCCCATGCCTTCTGCAGCAAGTCAGGAAATGGTGGCAGGAAATCTTTCTGCAGCAAGTCAGGAAATGTTCCTCCACTGCTCTCTGACTCCGCAAGCTCAACAAATCTTTCCCATTTTGGAGGTCCACTCACCATCTCATTCAGCCCCCACCCTAGTTTCAACTATCCGAGAACATTCACGATCCACACCCAAAAAATTGGAACAACCCCGCAAATCTTACCAGCTCTTCCCCAAAGTCAAGCCGATCACGAGAATGCTTGCCCCAACGTGTAGAATTTCGATGGATAGTGAACTCATAGCTAATGTGCCTACTGAACCACTCAAGAAGGCTTTCACTCCAACTGTTGTGCACAGGATGCCTACTTATGCGCAGATTTTGGAAAGCACCCCCAAGGAACCACATATCCCAGCTACGACTTCAGAGCCGCACTCCCCAAAGGACCCCAACCAGGAAGATGACAATGATCAAGAGACCGAGTATGGCCCATGGGAAACAAACAATGAAGATGAGGAACTCTCAAATGATGAGGAAGAGCGCTACATGCTAACTCCACAAAAGGCCAACTACCGACTTAGGTACAAGCCAAAAATAGATTATTCGAAATATCGATAGTTTGTACGCCTTTTTGGCTCGAATGCTTTGTATCTTTTTTTTCTTTTTTAAATTTAATAAAATGGGTAACCAATCCAGCCTTTAAAAACAAAAAAAAAGGGCAAAAAAAAGAAAAACAGTATATTTGAGGGAAGAAAAAGGGCAAAAAAAAAGGAGGAAAAAAAGAAAGAAAGAGGGAGAAGAGTATATGAATAGTGGACAAAAATACCCCTCAAAATACAACACTTCCGTCAAAACTAACACCCAAAATCACAAATATGACATTTTTGGCACGTTTTAATAAGTATTGTGACATTTCTGAAAAATAAAAAAGTTTAGTTACCAAAGCAGACATAGTAAGAAAGTAAGGTTACATTTTGGGCAGTTCACTCTATTCAAAACGCCACAAATTGCAGAAGGTCCCAAGCACAAGGAAAAAATAATCTCTTGCATCATAAATATGAGTAGAATTTCGTAAGGGAGAATTACAGGCATACAAAAATAATAAAAACACAAAGACACAACACATGTACCTAGCTATAAGATGAATATATGGCCTCAAACAACACTGCAATTTTCAAATTGATCGATTCCAACTATTGAATTACTATTTTAGGAGGAAAAATCATTGTCCTACTACTTAAACGCACCAACCAAAAACATCATTCCCATGCCAACTACAGTGATTTCATCATCAAGAAAGTTTACTTATAAAACATCAGAATTTAACATTATGTCAATAATTTATATTTCTTATTAGCAAGTGATTTTTCACAGGCATGGAGATGAACTGTTGGATATTATGTTCAACAATGAGACGGTGTTGGTTGATGTCGCCGAATGCAAAGCATAACAACACCCAAATTAAGGGAAAATTGCGGTTTTGGTCCATATTCTTTACTCTCGTTGCACTTTTGGTTTATCTTCTATGCAAATTCGTATTTTGGTCCTCCTTTTTTCACATTTTGACATTTTTTGTCCCTCTGACCGACAACTAACCGGTTGACGAGTCATTTGGGATTAGAATAAATTTTTTTAAAAATTGATAAAAAGTTTGAAAATAGTCATTCACGCTAGTTTTTTATACGACAACATTGACTCTTTTTGGGAAAATTTGGATCATTCTTTGTAAATTGTGATAAACTAAATCCTTTAAAGGTTTGAGGAATTATTATTTGGCCCAAAAAATTTGTAATTTTTTAAAAATGGTCCAAACTATTGTTGACTTTATAGGTCAACCAGCAAGAGGGACCAAAAAAGCCAAAATGTGAAAGAAGAGGGACCAAAAATATGAACTTGCATAGAAATAGAACAGAGACAAAAAATGTAATGAAGGTAATGAAGAGGGACCAAAATTATGATTTCCCCCTAAATTAATTAAGCTAAAAAGTAAAAACTTTATGACTACATCAGTCAAACTTTAAACATTAGGGGCTAAATTTCAAAAAAAAAAAAAAAGAAGGAAAACATTGGGGGCTAAAACCGTGATTTCAATGCATTATTTTTTCTAAGTTCCAGTCGGCTACTAATTTTTCACCAGCTGATACGACGCCCCTGTTTTTCTCTTTCATTTGCCATCGCCGTCGTCTTCGGCCGCCGCCATTGTCTCAAAACGACATCGTCCGCAATATCGCCGACGAACAAGTTGACCACAGTCCTCCATCTTTCTTCTTTCTTAGTGTAAATTGGGTTTGAGAATCTAAAGAGCCCTACCACCACCACCACCACCACCACCGTCACCGCTACCACCACCATGCCTACTGTGAGCGTCGGCAGAGACCGGCTTTTTGAAGCCCTAGGTCGCACTTACAGTTAAGCTTCTATGAAAACTCTCTCGTTCTGATTATATTTACTTCCACGTTTTCTATTCTAATTGTTTGCCAGTGCATTTACATTAACCGTGCAGCTCAGGAAGAGTTTGAAGACTTGTGCTTTAAATTCGGCATCGAGCTCGACGACGTCGTAAGCACACATTCCCCTTTCTGTTTAGCAATCTCTTTCTTATTACTATGCTTGAAGTTTCAATCATATATCCTAAACAATGCGTTAGAGATTTAGTTCTGCGGAATAATGTTGAAGCTCTAATTTTTTTCTATCTTTTTTGGTATTTTTAAATAAAAAAATGATTTGCTTGGGAGAAGTAATGAAGTTGACGAGGAAAGTAACTTATGCATACTATATGCTTGTGGAAATGCAGACCACAGAGAAGGCAATTTTGAGGAAAGAAAAGCATTTGGGAGAGGAAGAAGAATCCTCAGAGGATGAAGAAATTATTTACAAAATTGATGTGCCAGCGAATCGGTAATATGAGATGGTTCATTTTACCAAATATATTGCTTTATGTATGTTTATTGATAATGCCAATACAAGTGGTTTGTTTTTTCCATTCTGGTCGCCTACTGTATTATAAAGTACACTACAAAGTTATAGAAGTGATTAAGAATATGCAAATGATATTGGCTGTTACCATATACTCAAAATATAGTGTTTCTGTTTCAGAAATTTGATGTCTTTAACCTGTACATGTCTGGATATACAAATTATGGGCTTTTTGGAAGTAAATGCATTGTTAGAGGTTTTCTTAACCTTATTAAATGACTAAATGCAGATATGATTTGCTTTGTCTTGAAGGCCTATCTCAGGCCCTTCGCATATTTAATGGGCTTGACCCAATTCCAACGTACAAAGTTGCTGACATTAAAGAGGGATCATTGCTCGAGATGCATGTAAAACCAGAGGTATACGTAACATGGATTAGTCTTCTCGTGTACTTTATGATTGGAATTTGGAGTTTGCAGAAAAATAAATTATTGGTTATTTTAGCTCTCCCTAGGTGTAAAAAAATCTCAGTGAAAACTTCTGAAGTGCATGCCTTAAAATGGTTGTTTAAATATTTTTTACACCCCCTATACTTGCTCTGAATTGAACCTCTGCGCCGCCACTACTATGTTTTAGATGTGAAAATCTTGTGCTGCATGCTATGGTTTGGGGTACCGGTGATGGTGGACTGGGATACTGAAAGAGTGAGATGAAAGTATGTTGTATAGGAAAAAATATGGTAAACAGAGTGAAAGAACAAAAGGGAAAATTTTTGTTTAAAGTACCCAAATGGCTTTAGAGGTCTCAATATTTTCAGCCAAGCCCTCCATCACTGTGTCAGATTGAAGAAGTTTAACTGGTTTGAATGGGCCCAAATTGACAAAGTCTGTTCTTTGAAAGCTTAACTTGAGAAAACTCACTTTACAGGTTGTGATTGGGCGTTTTGCCTGCTTTTGATGCCAATATGGCATCATCCTTGAAACTGTTGTTCTCATCTTTCAAAATTCTGTTATTATATTGTTCTTTGTCATTGCAGACATCTCAAATACGCCCGTATGTTGTTTGCGCTGTTTTACGTGGCATAACATTTGATGAAGTCAGATACAACAGTTTCATTGATCTTCAGGATCGGCTTCACCATAACATCTGCAGGTAATTTAACCAGACCTGGGCATGTAGTTTCTCTCTTATAAGATGTTTTGACCATAAACATTCCAAAACCTTTATTTTGCATCTAATGGATTTTCTTAAGCACACAATCACTAATCGGGTGATTCATTACATGTGAATATGACTACCACGCACATGAGGTCTGAAACTAATATGCCTACTCTTGCATTTATTTGGTGGTTGAGGGGTGATACTGGAGAAGTAGAAATGTGTGGCACAACTCTAAAGAATATACAGCATTTTGAAGTTAAAAGACTAGCATCAGATATGGAGTCTGCATGAGCGATTTCTCCTGCAATATTGACTTTTTAATACCAAAAAATAGAAAAGAAAAAGCATTGTTAAGATATACATTTACTCTCAATAATAAAGTAAAGAAACTATTTGGTGATTCCTGGAGCACTGGACAAGAGTTCTCATCTGGCTGCACAACTCATATAAAGAGAGGAATGTTTGGACTGCTGATCTACTTTGCAGTTGCCTTGCACTTTTTCATGAATTACTGCTTCTCTGGACACCTAGGAAGAGTTTGTGGATATTTTGTTTTACTAATTGTTTTTTTTTCTGAAGTTTCATATCTTATGTGATGTATTTTTCTGAAGTTTGTGCTGGCAATATGGTCCGACCCTTCCTGAATCTGGCACATGCATGAAATTCTATGCATTTGGCTACTGTTTTATGTATTTACTTTTTGGTTCTCTAACTTCTTTGCTCTCTTTCTAGGCGAAGAACACTGGTTGCAATTGGTACACATGACTTGGATACGATAGAAGGCCCTTTCACATATGAGGTATGCTAAGTTTTTCTTAATATGATAGATTCTTGTTGTGCACTCTTGCTTAATTCTGGCATTGTAATCCTCTGAAAGTATGATATGATTTTGATTAGGTTGACATCACATTTTTTCAAAAAGTTGTCTTCTCTAGATATACTGCACTTCTTTCTTCTTTTTTCTTAAAAATTTGTTTTAAAGGCTTAATTGGCATGTTTTTAACTTGATGTATGGTACTTTGTATGGTCATTACAACTTCTATATGATTTCATTTCTTAATTGGTGAACAAGCTTTCTAGTAGTTTAGCTTTTCCTATACTCCATTAGTTTTGGTTCTAACTTGGATTTGATTCTTAAATTTTCAGGCTTTGCCCCCTTCAGAAATTAATTTTGTGCCACTGAAACAGGTAAATATTCATTTTATTTAGAAACCTTTATTTTGAGAATTTGCAACTTAATTTTGCATTTCTAGCAAACTTGTAGTTACATCGGTTTACTATTTCTGTTTCATATTATTGCTTATTTTGTGTGATACTTTTTGTACCGAACATTCTACTTGGGAACTACTAAATCTGATTCGCCTACTTTCTTTGTTTAGACGAAGAAGTTTGCAGCTGATGAGCTGATGAAATTTTACCAAGTGAGTCATTGGTTCCATCTGTCTTGGATTTATACCTAATGAACATCCCTGGAGGCTATGATCCTTTTCATGGGGATTATTCTTGTCGTATTAAGTTGGTGCCTAACTTTATAAACTTCTGTAGATTTTTTGTTAGCTGTTGATGCAATGGTTTGACGACAAGTTTTATTTGGTATTTGCAGTCAGATCAAAAATTGAAGAAATTCTTGCATATTATTGAGGGTTCTCCTGTGTTCCCTGTTATATACGATCGGAATAGGTACATCTGGTTTGTGATTATGATACTGCTCTTGTTTTAGCTACACAACAACATGAACTTGATTGATTTTCTCTCACCTTTTTTTGAAAATACAGACTTTATGGGTAATGGTTTTAAACCACAAGTATACAAGATCACCTTGATTAATAACCATGGCAAGCACAATTAATATCCACAAGAAATTGTCTAACCTAGTTTATGCTCAAATAAAGCCACTGAGTCTTAGGGCCATTTTATTAAAACTTAATGCTTCACTTTGAGTGCTGAATGCTGAAACCAAAATGTTCAATTGATTAAGTAACTTAAAGTTGAATGTTGAAAATTTAGTTTTCAGCGTTTGAATCAAAATGCTTAATCATTTGATCTTGTTTGATAGTGATACTGATTTGAATGTTGAAATACTAAAATGTAGAAATTTTCATTTGAATTGATTTTTATTTAGTGTATACACAAATTAGTTTTACAATAAAACATCAAATATTGTTAATGAAAAATATGTCAAAAAATAAAATATTAATGAATGTTGTTTATAAAAATAGGTAAATAAAACAATTGTACATTAAAAGGTTAAACTAATGCAAAGAAGAATGAAAGTTTGATCCTCATCACTGGATGAATGTTTGGCTATTTGTTTTATTAATGATTTTTTGTCTTTAATCTTCTGGTTGGCAATGTACCTATGATATGGCCATCATATGTTTTTGTTTCCGTGTATATTTTGGCTCGTAGTGCCACTAGTTAAACTATGCTGAAGGTCTGTGGCATAATGTCCTAATAGTTGTAGGTGTTTTTGGATTTTCCTGCTCTATGTTTACTGATTTTTTTCTGTAATTTAATTTGAGAAATTATGTTCCTGATGTCTATGCAGAACTGTGCTATCTTTACCCCCTATAATTAATGGAGCTCATTCTGCAATTACTTTAAAGACAAAGAATGTGTTCATTGAATGCACCGCTACTGACTTAACAAAGGCCAGCATTGTTTTGAACACAATGGTGAGAAGACACACGGTAGCCTTTGTATTGTGTTTGGTTGGTTTGTCTCGTATTCTAATTATAGTTCATATGCAGGTAACAATGTTCTCCATGTACTGTCAAAACAAGTTTGAAGTTGAGCCAGTGAGAGTAATCAACCCTGATGGGAAATCTTATTCTTACCCTGACTTATCTTTGTACCACATGGAGGTGCCTCTATCATACATAACTAGTATAGTTGGAGTTGCTTTGCCAGCAAATGAGGTATTGTTGTTATCATTTACTTTACTAGATGCTCTTATTCTTTCAGGCTCTTCAATGCTAGAACTGTTCTTATGTTGAGATTATGTCGAGCAGTTAATATGTTTCTGAATACTTTGATCTGTAAAGCATTCTTATGTCTGTTTTATCGAATTTTTCTTTCAATTTCAGCAGTGCTTTAGATCCTGTTCATTACCATATTTTCACAAACATGTTTTGCAGTTTTGAATTTTATACTATATTCTCATCATTTCCTATACACATTTTTACTTTTTAACTACACATTTTCATATTTCCAATACATTTTTTTTAACATTTAAAAATAATTTCCAAAACCTGTCCAAAACGATCAAGGCCTTAGAATCAGTGTATAGGATATGGATATACATTTGTTTCAACCTGTTTGAAATTTCTGTGTAACGTCTTTATCGGTTCCTTTATTTTCTTGAAGGATAGATTCTAAAAATTTATTTTATGCCCGTCTATTTTCAGATAGTTTTATAAGATAATTACTGAAATAGCAGTCACTCGTCAACTCATACTTCATAGGAAGGCTAATAATACACATAGAACATGCTCAATTCTATATGCACAAAAAGGATCTAAACTATATTATTTGAGATACCAAGTATTTTAAGCTCATTTGCACTAATTTATGGCATTCATAATCTGTGCTGCTGTTAGTGCACTGAGGTACTAGGGTGTATTTTTACCTTTTAAATTCCACTTCTGTTTCTTCTGATTTCTTCCTTGAATGATCTCTTATAGCTTAATGAACTTTCAGGTGGCCGCTTTATTGAATAAAATGCAATTGCATGCTGAGCAATCTGTATCAGGAGATAAAACAGTAGCTTTTGTTGTTTCTATACCTCCTACCAGAAGTGATGTTCTGCATCCCTGTGATGTGGCTGAGGTACCTTCTGGGTTATTTTTCACAATGATGATTAACCAATTGTTTTCTTTTTTACTAGATGACTGATCACTGCTCTGTTGCTTTTTAAGGATGTGGCAATCGCTTATAGTTACAATGCGATACCAAAGAGAAAACCTTCATCTTTGAAGCCATTTTCACTGAATCAGCTCAGTGAGCTGATTAGAATGGAGGTAGTATTTCTTACCTCACTGTTTTTTAGCCACTGGCTTGATATTTAACGGCTACATTTCCATCTACTCACTTTGAAGTTCTGGGAGTGAGAAACTTTTAGTCAATAAGTAGCTTACCATGCCTAGCATATTGAAATAGTTTGGAGGAAGCAATAACAGGAGAGTCGTCACTGGTGATGGCTTTAAAAACAGGGTGGATTAAGATATACTTTTGAGGGATTCAGAAAAATAGAAAACTTGGGCTTTAAATGAATGCCACATTTCTGGATACTTGACTGCCATGTCTAGTATGTAAAATATCGTCAATTTCTAGAAGTGTGAAATACCCATCTTTTATTTTGATCAATTAGCACAAATCCAATGGGAGTTCAGTGAATCTTCACATAATAGCTTAATTGTTTTAGTTAAGAAATCCCTGGAGTGCTTACCATAACTAAGTCAGTTGGAATTTAGGTTTTGCAACTCCCTGTATACCCGGAAAGAGTTTGTACTTCATGTTTTTATTTATGAAAGACTCATCAACGTCATTCCCATTTGTCTCCCATGAACTGGCATTTAGTTTGTTGACATTGATATAGTGACCTCCTTCATTACCAATGTTCATATTTGTTATGTTGAGCATGCACTCTTTGCTTTTTTGCTATGTATCAGATTGCCATGTCTGGATTCACAGAGGTACTAACTTGGATACTCTGCTCGTATAAAGAAAATTTCACCATGCTGAATCGGAAGGATGATAAAAAAACAGCAGCAATTAATGGAAATCCTCGCTCTGCTGATTTTGAGGTTGGTTTGCCTATTGGTGCTAATAACAAATATGTTTACATTATCATGTTGCTATCATTGATTGTAATGTAGAATTTTCTTTTCCTTATTGATTCATTTGTTTTTGCTTCATTCATCTATTATGGTGTGCCCTTGGCACTTAATTAAAGGGGTAAAAAGAAGTGATGGAGATGCTCTTACTCACTGTATCAGTTCTATCTTGCAAATCTTAATCAGATACTAATATGTCCGACCTCATTTTTGAAGCTTGGCCCTGCATGATTGATTTTCAGGTTTTGGTCAGCTTAAGCACTGCATTAACATGTGTCCACATGGATTTTAGGATTAAATGATGAAAATGGAAATAAATGTTAAGATGAAAAACAAGTACATTTTGGAAGATCCACATGGTCAACCTGTCATCTTCCCGCTAGTACAACCATTATGGGAAATAGTGTTGCCCTGTTTCCATATCGAAAGTGTTGGGTAAAGTGATAGCTACTGAGGGAAACGTTTTATGGTCTTTTTTTGTAGATTAGTTCTAAGTGAGTTATCTCTACACAGAAAGTTTCTGAGATCATGACTAAAGAATTTATCTTTAACTGATTGAATGGAAGAAGCTGCTTGAGCAAGGTTTGACTGATTTAAACATTTAGTCATTGACTTGAAGAAAATTTTGGAAGGATTTAACTTTTCTTTACTGCCCATGGCATAATTTTGAATAATAGTGTAGAATTGCCTTTATTTATTGGTACAAAATTATCTGTTGCTTGAGTCGCTTGATCTGATAATATTTGCTTTTCCGAGGTGCAATTTATCATCTTTCTACCCTGTAGATGTAAATATTGATTAATTTCCTCTGTTACTACTACATTGTTTCTGCTACATGATCTGCTACTGATTTATATTTGCAGGTGGTACGGACCAGCCTTATGCCTGGCATACTGAAAACTGCTGCACACAATAAAGATCACCCCAAACCGATAAAGGTAAATTAGGTTTGTTATAGATGCATACTGATTATGTTGTAAAGAACAACCCAGTGCAGAGAAGATAACTACATGTCCAAGGTTTGGTAAGCATCAAGCCATTAAAGGGCAAGCTACTTGTGTCAAAGTCTTTCATAATGTTAGTGACATTGACTTATCTACTCTTTTTACTGCCGAAGGGTTTACACTAGTCGAATGGAAGTCAGATATTTGTTAAGGATAATAGTTAGATTACCTCAGAGTGGGTTTTATCACCAATTCAAGCTTATTCAAGATCTCCACGTGTGTTGATCTACATTTAAAACTTTTTATTCCCCCTTTTAGAATGATTTTGATATTTAACAGTTAAAATTAGTTTGGAATGGGGATGTTTGCGACAGACTTACCTGCTTGTCACTGGAATGAAGTTTGACAACTAATAATTTAAAGTATTATAGGTATGCCTGACTAGCAGTAGATAAGTATCTCTGATATGGTCAAAGCATTGTAACTTATTTTATCTTTTCCAAGTTGTTTCAGCTGATTTATATGTTTGGTGACTGAGTCCCAATCTCTTAACTAATTAGTCAAGGAGATAATCCACTGACTGCAATTTTCATCTTTAATAAATATCTACTTCGAACTAAAGCTCTACTGTTATGGCCATTAAAAAATGGACTGAATGCTAAACAGATTTGGATTGTTGCATGGAATTGGTGATGGAAGGTGAGGGAACCAATTTTGGCTGAGGGGATGCACTCGCTTGACTTGTTCTTTCCTTCTTAAGGTTGTTAGTGATGTGGCTGAGATTTACTGGTTGGGAAATAGGGTTTTAAGATTTGACTTGAGAAAAATTCACAATTCTTCTCTCTGTTCGATATGATTGTTTCTAATTTCTTTTAAGTTCTAAAATCCAAGAAATATTACAACGAATATAAAATTCTCTTTGATCCCTCTCTTTTTCTTGTGCTGACATTTTTCTTACACTTCAATGCTACTTTAGATATTTGAAGTTGGTGATGTAGTGCTATTGGATGATTCCAAAGATGTTGGTGCAAAAAATCAACGTCAGCTTGCAGCTTTGTATTGTGGTGCTAATTCCGGGTTTGAGGTATTGATTGTTTTCCACATTGCTGTCATCTTGAAGCTAAATTGAGTTCTAGTTCTATTTGGCAAATATAGTTACATTGGCTTCTCATGGTTGTCTAGTGGCTTTCAGTTTTGAGACAGTTCCCTAGGCATCTGTGAATACATTTGTGCTTTAGTTGGAGAAACTGTATTGTAAGGGTATTTTCCTCATTTTCTGTGACCAGAGATAAGATACATGCAATAGGGCTATGCTTTATACATAATTTTGGGCACAATAGCTTTTAGGTCTTGAAATTTTTTATGGATTTATTTTCTCAAGTACAATGCAATATTGGCTATGGCTTTTTCGCCTGGTGTTAACTGTTTTTTTTTGCAGTTGATACATGGTCTGGTAGACAGAATCATGGAAATTACTGGAACACCTTTCGTATCACCAAGTGATGACACAGGTTATCACATCAAAGCATCAGATGTAAGTGTTAATGTTCGCCAAAGCAGTTAATTTTAATTTCGAGTTTGATAATTATTCTTGAACCTATGATAGGAACCTGAGTTTCTTTCGGGTAGACAAGCAAGCATAATTTACAAGGGGAAGAAGATAGGCACTTTTGGCATTGTTCATCCAGAGGTATGTAGTTCACAGCTAAGTAAAATCTTGGAAAGTGAAGGTAAAGGAAGTAAAAGTGAGTTATTTTCTACAAACTCAATTTGTGAAGTTCATAGGGATTCCTTTGGAGTTTACTTCCTTTTCGAACATTGGGGCTGTGCTATTGGTATTATAATTGTTGTGGATATAAGTTTGTTTTGCATGGGTAAATACAGTACTTTAGCTAATCCTAGCATGCATTTCTGATGATATTATGGTGTTGCACAAGTGCTCACGTGTTATGCATAATTATAGATGAATTTAACAGAAGTTACAACTAATCCGATTTTGAACTGGCACAGAATCAACCATGAGTGTGATTCTTTATGCCGTCTTTTCATGAATGTGATCAAATCTGATGTATGTTTGTGACTTTTCTTGTGGGATATTAGGTGTTGCAAAACTTTGACATTCCGGATCCATGCTCCTTCGTGGAAATTAACATGGAGAGTTTTTTGTAGCGTTAGATCTTCAATGTAAGTTGCTTCCCTTTTCTTGGAAACCCAAGTAATGAGCGTTCAAGAGTTTTTTTTAGCATCATTCAACCCTTTCGTCAATATTGATTTTCATCGAAAAGAAAGGTGTAGAATTATGAGGTTGCTTGGCTATTTTCCAGCGGAGAAAATATGCGGTCTTAATCGCTTACCTGCCGAGGAAAGAGGGAATGAGCTGCAAAGGCATGAAAACTATGTTTTGAATTTAAGAGATTGATGATTGTTGTTACTGTCGAACACAAGTTTTTGCTAGAATTCAATCAATTCATAGGTCTTGGTTTCACTAGCCAGGATGATGTATTAGTGTCCATTATATATGTGAGGCGATGGACTTGGTCCTTTGCTTAGATATATAGTAAACACAAAGTGCATATAGTTGGAGAAATTGTTTAGACTTTCAGCATTCAATTGTGATAAAGATTTTGCCAAATTCCTTTTTCATTTTGATACAAATATTGTAGACATTGAGTATATGCCTCATGATTCTATCATGGAATATAAATATGTACGTATTTGGAATTTTCTACGTTAAATTGTTTACACACCTAAGGAGTATAGGGGTGTAAACAAGCTGAGCAATAAAAGTTTGGCTCAATTAATCAAGGAGGTACTTAGGATGACATTGTTTAGACTTTCAGCATTCAATAATGTTTGCGGATGACAGCTTGTTATTTTCTAAGACTGACACACAAAGTGTATACAAAATGGCCAAAGTTTTAAATGATTATGCTGCATCATCAAGACAACGGATTAATTTTGAGAAGTGCTCCATGATGTTCAGTCCAAATGTAGAGGAAGGGCAAGCTCAATTAATCAAGGAGGTACTTAGGATACGGAGAGTCTTTACAGAGGGGCGGTATTTGGGGCTGAAGTTAGACTTCTCTCATAATAAGAGACAGGTATTTTCGGAGCTAAAAGGAAGAATTTACAGCAGGATAAAGTCTTGGCAATTGGATACCCTATCAGTTACAATATGAGTTGCTTTGGCAAAATCAGTGCTGAACTCAATGGCAACATACACTATATATAGGAGCCTTTCAGATACTAAAGACAATCTCCGAAGAGATAGACAAGTAATATGTAGATTCATATGGAAAGGAGACAAGGAAGGTAGAGGATAATCACAAAACCACTATGCCATAGAGGATTGGGGGTAAGAAGTACGGAAGCAGTAAACAGGGCGATGCTGGCAAGACTGTTGGAAAATCATCCGGGGAAGATTCCTTCTTAGTAAAATTCCTTAAAGCCAGGTACTATCAGGGAAGGAATTGTATGGGATTTCCAATAGAACTGAGGGTTCCTGGGGCTGGAAAAGAATACTTTGGGGTAGAGATTTGATTAACAATGATCTGAAATGGAAAGCGGTAAGAGGAGATAAGATAAATATTTTAGAGAACTGGATAACGGAAGTTAATCTGCAGGACACTCAGGGATTACAAGCACCACATCAGACTAGTTTAAGAGTGGGGCACCTGATTGATTAGCATCGTAGGTGGAGAGAACCATTGCTCTAGGCTATATTCCCACAGTAGATCCAAGATAGGATCAGATCTATTTACCTATCACCATGGGTGGAAGGTGTGGATACACTGTGGTACGATCCAGAAAAGACAGGGATTTATTCAGCAAAGACAGGTTATGGAAGCTTAAAGCCAAAATACAGTTCCTAGTGAGGCGCATACTGAACAATCTGATGTGGAGCATTTATTCCTGCAATGCGAATTCCAAGAGGGTATGGAGGATATCGCCACTGGTATTCAATTTTGATGCGATGCCATAGGTAAGGTTTATAGAATGGTTTTGGAATTGGATGAGAGAGGCATCAGAAGATGAGGCTATAGAGCTTTCAGTGCAGATCCTGTATGGAATATGGCTGGGTAGGAATAACATGATTTGGGAACGTAAGCTTATTCCACCTGATGTCCTATGGTAGATCAAAATGGAAAATTAGGGTAAAAAAGGGAACATAAATTAGAGGAGAGAACCCACAAGTATATGAATTAGAGGGACATGTGAATTCTGGAGGAGGACAACAATCAAACAGAGAAGGAAATGTCTCACAAGTATTGATCCTGGTTGACGGAGCTTTTAAAGCTGAAATAAATACAGGGGCAATTAGATGGGTCATAAAAGATAAGGACGAAATCACCCTACAGAAGAAGGGACTGAAAGCTCAAGGGACATCAGCATTACAAATGGAAGCTCTAGCTTGTCTGCGAGCAGCACAATGTGCAATCGCCAATGGATGGATACCTAGAATATGTACGGACAGAGCGGAACTGGTGAGACAACTTAGGGACACATCCAAAGCACATAAGGAAGTCCAGGTAATGCTAGGGGATATCAACAGGTATGTGACTCTCTTTCTTAGTTTCATAATCAAGAAAGTCATTAGGGAACTTGTGCAAGAAGCACACGAGATAGCAACTAAGACTCTTAGAGAGTCTCACATGATTCTGAATTGGAAGTTTAATGAAAATATTTGTTTTTCAAAAAAAAAATAAAAGTTTGGCTCAAACTTGGTTAAGAGCAAACTTCAGCCGAGTTTGAGCCAGCTTGACTAAGAATCGAGCTGAGTTCAAGCTTACATATTACTAGCTAGCTTGGTGGCTCAACGAGCCAATCAAGTTGGACTGTTAATAGTTGACTAAATTTTATTTTTGGTCACTTGTATTTTGTTTACAAACTTTTTGGTCCCTTATATTCAAAAAAAGTAATGATAAACATCTCAATTAATTCATCTCAGTTTTTATATAGCAACTCATGTGACATGTATTCATTGGTTACATTTTTATAAAATAATCATTAATATCACATAAGTGGTCAATGAATACATACCACATGAATTGCTATGAAAAAGTTGTGAGGATTAGTTGAGTTGTCTATCATTATCCGGTAAGAGAAGTTACTACTCACTCATACGCTCAACATCGTTACTCCATGACAAGGAGCGCGTAACAGCCGGGATCGGCTGGAATCCGTTATCCATAACAGGACTCGTTAGTACATGCGTTAGAAGAGAATAATCCAACATTAAAGTCCCAACCGAATGTAGGAAAAGCTGAAAAGAACGGCAAACTAACACAAGAATGCAATTAATTAAGGATTTAACATATAAGGGTTCAATTCACAAAGTGAAAAACGGAAGAAAATAAAGTAGTTTTTTCTTTTTTTTTTTTTGTTTTTTTTCCCTCTTCATGTTTACACGTTTATGATAATTATATGTTTCTTTAATGAGGCTCATAAATTAAGTTAAAAGATAGACATCTTAATGGACTAGGAAGCTCTTTTTTTGCTATAAATTTGAAGATCAATCCTCTTAATTTTCAGCCACTCCATTCAAATATTTGAGAATTCAAGTCAAGATCATAAAATGTTTCATCATAGTTATTCTAATTTGGTCATTGCCTCTTTATTACTAATTAATTCTTCCATTTGGTTCCTCTGATTTGATAGACGACACGTATAAAAACTCCAAATTATCAACTTTGTATCTCAATTCTTAGAAATAATCATAAAAGGCGTACAACTGATATTAGTGGTCTTGCACTCATAGTGGTTGATTCACTGAAGCCCAAATCCCAATCTGCTGTGCCAATCATCAAACAACTTCTTAAGACCAAACCAAATTTGAAAGCTCCCTTAAGTGCGTGCTTGGAGAGTTACAATTACGTTCTCAAGTATTATATTCTAGAAGCTGTTGAGGGTCTAACTAAAGGGAACGCAAAATTTGCTGAAGATGGTGTCAAAGCGTGGTGTTTGATGCTCAAGGTTGCAAAGATAGCTTCAAAACCAACCCCTCTCCCATGCAGTGGCGGAGCCAAAAACCAAGGTTAGTGGGGGCACATTAACATTCACAACACTTGAAAAAATATATATATATAATTAACTCAAAGATTTAAGTTATCATGTTTAAATCAATGTGATTTTGCATGCATCAAACCATTCATGTACAAATGATATAATATTTCTTCCCAAACTTTATGTGTGAAAAAAATATGTTCTTCATATTGACACGGGCCATTTTAAGATAATATCTTAAAATATCTTAAAATAATCTATTTTTTTGTTGAAAATAATCTATATTTTTTCCTTAACCCAAGATCAGACTGATTATCATTGAAATTGATTCCTAAATAATTTCTTTTATCATTTTTTTTTCTCTTTATCAATATTTTTGTTCTCTGCACTATTATATAAATATTCTTTCCCCATTATTTCCTTTTGAAATATCGTTTCATACAAATAACATTATAAAATACAAATTACAGTTATAAAACTGCGAAATCTAACTCTAAATAAATTATCTGAGCTAATTGAGTTGATTTGAAAAACCACTAAGGTGAGGTAAGTTTATTTCAAATTTTGAGGGTAAAGTAACTTTTTATACCCAATGAAAAGGTAAGTTGATTCGGAAAACAGTGGAGTGGGGGCTTTTCACTACAAAGAATGTATTTAGTGTAAGCACATATATGTCAATGGGGTTTGGGTGGGTTCCAACATTAACAATCCTATTCATGATACTGCTGATGTTGCACATGCTATTGTCAGAATGCCGCTTTAGTTTAAACACAACCTTAATTTGTTTAATTTACTCTGTCAATATATGTGAGAATATGAAAAGTTAATAATAAAGTTTGAAGAATTTTATTGAATAGTGATTCATCCGTGGAAGAATCCAAATGGAAATGGAAAACATAGTCGTCTATCCTATCTTATTATGTTCACAGTTAAAATTATTTACGAATGGATAAAAAGTAATAGGACAAAAATTGGATTAGGGATATGAAAATAAGACAATTGTGGGGTTAATTATATTTTTCTCTACCCAGGTTAATTTGAAAAAAATCATCAATAGTCTTGAAGTTTTTCTAATTATCAAATTACCAACTAGTCCCTTTCAATCAAAAGAAATAAATATAGACCTCACTGGTCATTAATAGTTTGACCGATCTGAGAAATATTGTTAATATCTAGAGAACTTAGGAGATTTTGGTGATTTGACTAAGGAAAAGTAAATGTAATTAATCCTAATATATAAAGAGAGAGAGAGTCTCATATCCGACTGTCTGATGGTTCGATGCGTGATACTTAACAGTTAAACTCGATACGTGTATTTTCTTTGATACATGTTGTTTTAATATAATATACTTTGGCAGATTAACTCAATTCTTCAACGGCTAAATTCAATGTGTTCAATACTCGGTAAACATGTTTTCTTTTCGTACTTGATGTTTTAACATAATCATGATATTTTAACAACTAAACTTAATGTTTCAAAGGCTAGATACGAAACTTTAGAAGTCTTATAAACTTGATACACATATTTTCCATACTTGTTATTTTATTATCACCCAACAAATAAACTCAATATTTTATGGGCTAAATTTGATATGCACATTAAATCGCTAGACACATCAAATACAAGTAAAGCTTAATTCACAAAGAGAAGAAATGGATAAAAATAAAGTAGTTTTTTTTCTCCTGTAACTGTTATTCGAATAGTTTGTTGCGGTTTTATATGGATATAACATTAAAGTTAAACGTTGGGAAAATAATCCTAGACAACTACAGAATTACATAGAAAAAGGAAAAGGGAAGGAAGAAAAAAACATAAAGAATTACATAGAAAAATTGCCACAATATATGAATGAAACGTAACATTTATGAATTAAATGTATTTTTAACGAGGCTCCATAAATTATTTCCACTATCTATGAATGAAACCTACATTTATGAATTGTCTCTTTAATGAGGCTCCATATATAAATTAAGTTAAAAGATAGACATATGAAGAGCTCATTTTTTGCTATAAATTAATTTGGAGATCAATCCTCTTGGACTTCAAATTCAATCATTCCATTCAGATTTGAAAATTCAATTCAATATTATCTAAATGCTTCTTTAGTGTCATCTCATTTTTGTCACAGCTTCTTTACTATTAATTCCACCATTTGGTTCCTCTGATTTAGTTAAGATATATGCAAAAAGACTCCAAATTATCAACTTTGTACCTCAAAATTAGCTGAAAATGATACCAATCAAAATTGCAGCGTCTAGAGCTCAAGAATGCGAAACTACCTTCAAGCCACACTCGCTCTCTCCACCATTTCCCACAGTAAAATTGTTGTTCGTGTCGTTGCTTTTTTTTTTTTTTAATGATACAAACATATTATTAAATAAAACATTAAACTGTTACAAGTTTTCACTACAAGTTAGAAAATGATTACATCTATTGCTTCAATACTAAGTCACTGATAATTACAATCTATGTACCAAGCCTATTCGCTTCCAATTTTAGCATCGGAAATTTTCTTTTCCTGTAGTTGCTCACTTAAATGGAGTACCTGTGTCGCCAACATTCCTCAAAACTAAGTTGATCTTTTTTGAATGGTTAAACTCCTTTCCAAACCCATCTCCTTGCTGATCTCAAAATTGAGCTTCACAAATTTAATCCCTCCCAGCTTTGATTTATGATTCCTCTTTGACTCCCCTTTGACTGATTTATTCTTGAACTAAATTCCTTGGCTTCAAGATTGTTGAGTTCAATTGCCTCCTTGAGTTTTCAAGTTTCATGTTTTTGAAATTGTGGGTGGTTAAAGGTGAACATAAAGAATGGCTTTTTTTATGAATTTGGGTGAGAAATTCTTCAAGTACTCGTCTCTTCTTTCAACACTATCAAAGAAGAGTAGGATGAAATTGGTTCAGCTAGAAAATAAGGAAAATAGAGGAAGGATAAGTTTCATGTCGTTGCTGATGTTGCCACGGCTACGTACTTTAGTTTGGTTCACAATTTTAATTCATTTTTACTATGTCAATATATGTGAGAAGATAAAAACTTAATTATAAGACTTCATGGATCAAACTTATGAACATATACGTGGCCCATTAGTGGACATGTGGCATTGAAAGCATAAGGGGGATCATAAAGGGCGCCATAACTCTCGGGATCGTCATCGTTATGAGTTTTTAAAGGAAGTTACTTGTTACAATTTGACGAGTTGAATAGTAAGAAGAGTTACTATTCACTCCTGGACGCCGCTCAGCACCGTTGCACCATAATGAGGAGTTCAACGGCCGGGATCGGTTGGAATCCATTACCCATAATAGGACTAGTTAGTACAGGCGTGAAATTTAAAAAACTAAAAATAAGAAAAAAATAAAATTTGTTGTGAAGGTTCATAATTGTAATGGCTGAATTTATGCCCTTGCTTTGTAACCAAACCACCATAATATCAAAGGATAAGCAACCGTGCGGATAAGCATTCATATAGATTTTGTAAATCATGAATTATTTATAGCTTCATAAAATATTTTAAAATATTTCATCACAGTTATCCCAATTTGATAATTGCTTCTTTGCTACTAATTCTTCCATTCGGTTCCTCGGATTTTATAGACGACACATGTAAAAATACTCCAAATTATCAACTTTGCACCTCAATTCTTATGAGTGATCCTAGAGCCCCTACTGCTGATATTACTGATCTTGCACTCATCGTTGTTAATGCACTCAAGCCCAAATCCCAATCTGCTGTGCCGATCATCGAACAACTTTTAAAAACCCAACTTGAAAGTTCCCTTAGATGCGTGCTTGGAGAGTTACAATTTCATGCAAAAGTATTATATTCCTGAAGCTATTGAGGGTCTAATCAAAGGGAACGCAAAATTTGCTGAAGATGGTAGCAAAGCGGTGGCGTCTGGTGCTCAAGGGTGCGAAGATAGCTTCAAGCCCAACCCCTCTCCCATGTCCAACATTAATAATTCTGTTCATGATATTGCCGATGTTGCAACTGCTATTATCAGAATGCTGCTTTAGTTTGATCACAATCTTAATTTGTTTTACTATGTCAATCTATGTGAGAAGATGAAAGTTTAATAATAAAGTTTGAAGAATGAAAAGTATTTGCTGTTCGGATCAAATCACGGATCCAATCGATCTAAATTGATTCGAAATTTCGGATCGGTTTATGCAAAATCCGAAACCTTGGTTTCGGATCGAACTTTTAATAGAGCAGTCCTAAAAAAATCCCAACTTTGTGTGCTCTTTCACAGAATTCATCATTCTAGAATAGGGTTCTTAAGAATCACTATCATTTCGTTCTGGTTTGTTTAATTTCTTGTAGAAAATGTTGAATTTCCCTTTATTCTGAATCTGTATGATGAAACGAATTAAAATGATCGGTTTTTTCACAATCTCGTGACGATACAAAGAGTAGCAAATAGAGGACTTTCGTCACTAAAATGTGTAGCAAAAAAGAAAGGAGGAAGAGATGAAAAATTCCTAGATTGGCATGGGGATCGATTCTTTTATGATGGGTTTAAAGAATCATATTAATTTTATATAAGTTTTGAAACTATAAGAACGAATATATCAATAATTATATCAATCGATCAGTAATTATTTTATTAAAAAATTTCAACACTTTCAAGCATAAAACTCGTCAGTGCAAAGTAAAGTTACCTTTTGTACTAAATAGTGTTACATATGAAAAGCATTCGATTCATGCATGCTTATATTTTAGATTTTCAAAGGGACGAATGTTATTGGTAAACATCTGAATGATACTAGTATTTGGTAATATCTCAGTGTAGAAATAAGGCTTCATGAATGCTACAGGATCTGAACTATTAATTGGTAAAATAGTGTTAATTGAACGGTATCGTTTCGGCAGCCGCTTTACTCCCTTGAGTTGTCAGTAAAATTCCTTTAGAACTGTTAGGTATAATTAACTAGCAACAAATGTGAAGAGCGAAATGAGATCACATGTCTCGCCCGACATGTGTCTCTCCTCACATTAATGTCGAAGTCCACAGTGGGCTCCCACATTAATGTGAGGAGGGACACATGTCGAGCGAGACATGTGATCTGAACTCGTGAAGAGCATGTATTTTGTAATTCATTTCTCATCTTTAATCAGTTCTTCTTTTCTCTCTGATTCTCTCTCCCTCACATTTCTGATCTTCCCTCCTTCTGCTTAATTCTCTCTTTTCTAGTTTGGTTTTGGGAATTCCAGGCTCTAGTCCTGACATATGTCTTATTAATTGGGTTCGACCCAATGGACCAAACTCATGAACATATGTGTGGCTCATTAGGGGACACGTGACATTGAAGACAGAAGGGAAGATCATAGAGGGAGCCCATGACTCCCGGGATGATCGCCATAATGAGTTATTGAAGGAAGTTAACAATTACTTCCTCCATCCCACTCAAAGAGTTAACTTTTAAAAAAAAAATATTGTCTCATTTAAAGAGTCCACTTTGAATTTATTTACATTACATACCCTTAATAATATAACAATGTGTGGTTCACAATTAACCCTTATTTTTAAAGTAAAGATATAAGTGAAAATATGGTGGTAAATTACTTATTTTAGGTGTGTACCTTACCACTCATAATAAGTTGTACACATTTCAAAGTGAACTTTTTGAGTGGGACAGAGAGAGTACAATTTAATGAGTCGAGATCAACACCGTTATGTATTGGTAAGAGGTGTTACTACTCGCTCACGGGTTCAGCGCCGTTACTCCATAATGAGGAGCACGTGATCGCCGGGATCGGCTGGGATCTGTGACCCACAATGGGACTAGTTAGTACATGCATTAGTAGAAGATAATCCAAAAGTCCCGACCGAGTGTAGGGGAAGCTAAAAAGAACGGCATATTCAATTGCATAGACCAAATTCAATAGCTGAATGGTCCGTTGAAGGGACTATAGTTTTTCCCTAAATAAAAAAAAAGAGCTTTTATTGTATTACTCTTACAGAATAATAGGATCAGTTTCTGCACAATCGTGACAAATACAAGAGTTTAATTTGCACATGTACCCTTAATGTTGTTTTGGAAAATAAAATAAAATAAAGGGTGAAGTTGGAATTTTAGTAATTTATTCTATTGAAAATTTCAAATTGATATACTTATTTTAAAACCAAAAAACAAAAGTTGTCAGGACACTTAAAATTAGAACGGGGGGAGTACCATGTAGTATTGTGTTTCCTTGAGTTCATGATGTCGCTTTGCCTCTCTTGAAATTAGGGTGTCCAACTTAAAAAATCATAATTAAAAGGAAAAATATCAATCATGAATAATTCAAAAAGAAAATAATTAATGATTTAGAATCAATCAGGCATAATTAATAAAAGAAATAATAAATTTATAAGGAACAAATTAATGATTTAGAATCGATTATGTATAATTCAAAAATGAAATAACTAATAAGGAATAAATAAATTATCAAAAAAAGAGCATACTATTTGCAGTGACAATTTTACTATTTGCAGTAACATTTTCTATAAAAAGTCTATTTTGCCCTTTAACTAAAAAAAATTCTTTTTTATATTACACGGTAAGTAAACAATCTATATATTTTTTTACGTAAAGTTTGTTTGTTAACAGGAAAAAACCCTGTCTGGCTCGAGATTGACAAAAATATTTTGGGCAAATGTGCATTTTTGCCATCAACTTTTTTATGAAGGTCCAATTTTGCTATTATAGTTTCTTTTAGCTCAAATTTGCGATCAATGTTTTAAAAAGTGGTACAACTTTGCCCCTGCCCTAATAAAATTGCCAAATAGGATAAAATATTGTTTAAAATACTGAAGTGGCACAGTCAATCTGCCAAGTGGAATTTTTATAATAATTTAATATTTTTAATTTTCGACATCAAACAAAACTTTGCTCCCTCCTCCAACTCCAGCGGTATCGTCTCCTCCTCCTCCTTCTCCTCGCTGATTCTTTCCTCAATTCCATCATCATCACTATTAATTGCTAATTCATCATAGATTCATAGTACTACGCTATCATGCTCCAGAGTTTGCTATTCTCCCAATCCAAGCCAACCGACCCTACTTCCATTATTATACAACCCAAGCGACCCTCCACCGCCCAACACCTCCACCTCCTCCTTTCTCAAACTCCGCCGCCGCTGCTCTTCCCTCGACAACCCTTCTTCCGTCTCTGCTGAAAGAATCACTGACGACAACGACGACGGTGATGACGTGGTCGTTAAAGATCCCGATGGTTCCGCAGCCGTTCTCGGAGGAGCCGCCGGAGACACTGAGTCAACCGGTCTCCATCTCTTGGGCCTCCTCCTCCAATGCGCCAAGTGCATTGCCATGGACAATCTGGATGATGCCAGCAACTTGCTACCAGAAATTGCGGAGCTCTCTTCCCCCTTTGGGTCATCGGCGCTGGAGTTGGAGGAGGGAGCAAAGTTTTGTTTGATGTGGAAAATTAAAAATATTAAATTATAATAAAAATTACACTTGGCAGATTGACTGTGCCACCTCAGCATTTTAAACAATATTTTATCTTATTTGGCAATTTTATTAGGGCAGGGGCAAAGTTGTACCACATTTTGAAACATTGATGGTAATTTTGAGCTAAAAGAAACTATAATGGCAAAATTAGACCTTCATAAAAACGTTGATGGCAAAAATGCACATTTGCCCAAAATATTTTGCTAGAAATCTCGTCACTGACAAAAATATATTCCAAAATCCCGTCCCCTATTTACAGTAACATTATCAAAATACCGCCCGGCGGTATTTTAACCCAAAGTGGGCGGTATTTTGATATCAGGCAGTACTTTGGACCGTACCGCCCAATTTGGGCGGTACTTTGAATCAAAATACCGCCCAATTTGGGCGGTATTTTGGATCAAAATATCACCCACTTTGAGCGGTATTTTGGAAGAAACCCAATCCAACATGAAAAATATATAGATTAATTTTTTTTTGTTAAAAAACTAATTTTACTTACAAAAAATGTATAGATTATTTATTTACCGTGTAATATGGATTGTCCTCATGACTAAGTGACATAATTAGCTTGAAAATGATTTTTTTTATTTTTTTAAAAACTTAAGGGACATTATAAACTTTTCACATAAAAATGTTACTGCAAATAGTAAAATTGTCACTGCAAATAACAATTCCGTTAAAAATCCACCAGCTCCCCCAGGCTGTTTCGACCCAAAAAATAAAAATAAAAAAATAAATCACGTATAAATTTTTTTTTTTGAAAAGGAAAGCTTTTATATATGTTTCAAAAATGTAATAGCTAGAAAAAAGGAATAAAATTAACAAATTTATTAATAATTAAATGTCAGTAAGATTTTTTTTAATTTTAAAAAAGAAACAAATCATAATTAAAAGGAAAAATACCAATATCCAAAAATTAAAGAATTATTGGTAAAGAATTAATGATTTAGAGTCAGTCATGTATAACTAATAAATGAAATAAAAGATTTATAAATTAATAATTTAGAATTAATTATGCCTAATTCAAAAAGGAAATAGCTAATAATAAATAAATTAATTATTAGGAATCAAATATGTATAATTCAGAAAGGAAATAACTAATAAATTAATAATTAAGAATCAATGATGCATAACTAAAAAAAAAAGAAATAATTAAAAAAATACTAATATAGTATTAATAAAAAATTATTAATAAATAATTATCAGTTTACCAGATAAATAGATTATTAATAATTAATTATCAGTTTACCAGATAAATCGGTCGGGGAAATGCCCAACCGAAAAATCAAATAGGTTAATCGATATTTAACCAGTAAACCCGAAAAATTGGTAAACTGCCGGTTCCGGTTAGATTTTTGGTTTTGCGATTTTCATGAACACCCTACTTGAAATTACCATACAGTCTTCAAAGAAATGACGAAGCCCATGGAAAAATTGAAGCTGGGATCTGATGCAATGCATGGTACGTGCAAAATTATTGATCGAAGTAGGTAATTTCTTAGTTTGATTAATTATTTAATTACATTAAAGTATTTTTCGTTTTCAGTAACTCTTAATTTAGGTAACTTTTAGTTTCTAGAAACAATAATTGTGAATTAAGGATAATGTTGGTTGCACATATTATGTGCAAATTATTGTGCACATAATAGAATTTTTATATTATGTTTTACTGTATTACCCTTGAGTGAATAATTAATTATTTTCTTAATTATGGGCTTATTAGTATTCCTTTTTTCTAGTTATTTCCTTTTTGAATTATGCATGATTGATTCTTAATCATTAATTTATTCTTCATTATTTATTTCCTTTTTGAATTATACACTATTGATATTAATAATTAATATATTCATTATTAATTATTTTCTTTTTGGATTATACATTATTAATTCTAAATTATTAATTTATTTCTTATATATTTGTTATTTCTTTTATTAATTATGCACAAACTCGCATGAACCAATTAACTAATAAAGTCTACTGGAATTAACTTATGATCAACATGCATCCTTTGAAAAAAGGAGAATCAGTAGTAAGTGGAGGGACAACGCTCAATTTTGTCCAAAAAATTATTTTTCGGCCCCTGTAAAGTTATTTAAACATGAGTTTTTCTCAAACAAGGTTAGGAAAATTTGTCACACGTCCCAAGTAAGAATAAAAAATTATTTATCGTTCCTTTTCAAGAAAATTAGAGTGGAGGACAATCAATACTGATGAAAAGGGAAACCTTTAAAAAACGAGGACCGATTAGTACTAAATTCAGGCACAACGCTCAATTTTGTCAAAAATTTATTTTTCCACTCCCAAAAAATGACCAAAACATGAGTTATTTTCGAAGAAAGTAAGGACATTTTTTTCACACGTCCCGAGTAATAAGAAAAATATATTTATAGTTCCTTTTTAGGCAATATTAGTGTTGAGGGCAATCAATATTTACTAAAATGGTTGCCTTTGAAAAACCGAGGACCAATCAATAAGCATAATGCTCAATTTTGTCTAAAAATTTATTTTCCCGCTCCCGTAAAATGACCAAAACATGAGTTATTTTTTAAGAATGTACGAAAATTTTTCACACGTTCCGAGTAATAAGAAAAATATATTTCTAGTTCTTTTTTTGGCAAAATTAGTGTGGAGGGCAATCAATACTTAGGAAAAGAGCATCCTTAGAAAAAATGATGACCAATCAGTAGTAAGTGTAGGTGCAACTTGTCCAAAAATTTATTTTTCAGTCCCCATAAACTTAACCAAACATGAGTTATTATCGAAGAAGGTTAGGATCACACGTCCAAGTGGGAAAAAAAAATTTATTGTTTCTTTTTAGGAAATATTAGTGTGGAGGGAAATCAGTATTTAAGAAACGGACAATCTTTAAAGAATCGAGGACCAATCAGTACTAAAAGTTTATTTCAACTATTTTCTTGGCTGCAATCTTAAATGATTGGTCCTTGTTGTGCCCACATTTACTACTGATTGGGCCTCATTTTTTCAAAGGTTTCTCTTTTTCTAATTATTGATTACCCTCCACACTAATTTTGCATAAAAGTGAACTAGAAATAATTTTTCTTATTACTCGGAACGTGTGAAAAAATTTCACACATTTTTCGAAAATAACTCATGTTTCGGTCATTTTTATGGGAGCGGAAAATTAAATTTTTAGACAAAATTGAGCATTGCGCCTAAACATAGTATTGATTGGTTCTTGGTTTTTTAGAGGAAACCATTTTCTTAAATATTGATTGCCCTCCACACTAATATTGCTTAAAAAGAAACTACAAATATTTTTTTTCTTATTACTCGGGACGTGTGAAAAAATTTCCTTACCTTCTTCGAAAATAACTCATGTTTTGGTCATTTTACGGGAGTGGAAAAATAAATTTTTGACAAAATTGAGCGTTGTGCCTCAACTTAGTACTAATCGGTCCTCGTTTTTTAAAGGTTTCCCTTTTTATCAGTATTAATTGTCCTCCACTCTAATTTTTCTTGAAAAGGAACTATAAATAATTTTTTTTCTTATTCGGGACGTGTGACAAAATTTCCTAACCTTATTCGAGAATAACTTATGTTTGGGTAGTTTTCCGGGGGCCAAAAAATTTTGGACAAAACTGAGCGTTACAACTATACTTACTACTGATTTTTCCTTGTTTTTTCAAAGGATACATGTTGATCATAAGTTAATTCCAGTAGACTTTATTAGTTAATTGGTTCAAACGAGTTTGTGCATAATTTATAAAAGAAATAACAAATATATAAGAAATAAATTAATAATTTAGAATTAATAATGCATAATTCAAAAAGAAAATAACTAATAAAGAATAGATTAATTATTAATATCAATCATGTATAATTCAAAAAGGAAATAAATAATAAAGAATAAATTAATGATTAAGAATTAATAATGCATGATTCAAAAAGGAACTAATTAGAAAAAAGAAATACTATTAAGTCCATAATTAATTAGGCAATCAAGGGTAATAAAGTAAAACAAATATAAAGATTATATTATGTGCACATTAATTTGCATATAATATGTGCAACCAACATTGTCCTTATTATAAATAGGGTGATTTGCTTTATTCTAAGGATAATATATAGCTTTTGATTAATTGAGACTTAGTATTATATTTTCTTAATTTTCGGTAATCCTATTGTGGGTTTTTCATTTCGCGAAATCTTTCTCATTTATAGCTTTCGCTACGTCAATGAGTCAGCACTGCTAAAAGAGAATCGCCAGCATACATGGTATCATCTTGACATACTTTACAATAATATAGAAATGAATGCTCATAATATATAATATCTAATGCAAATTCCACATTTGAAATCCCTCAATAATGCAATTTTTATTCTTAAAATCTTCATTAGTTTCACACGTTTTTCCCTCAATACTACACGTATACATAAATATGTTGTGAAAGTTCAAAAAATACAATGGCTGAATTTATGCCATTTTTTTTTCTTCTCGTTACTCAACTACCATAATATTCATATTTTGTAACTGATCTCTTTATATCCTTATAAAATAATAATAATATCTGTTACTTTTATATAGGTTTCCTAATTTATAATAATAAAATTTTAATATCGGTTACATTTTTAAAAAATGTGTATACGTTTATAATCAATTAAATGTCTCTTGAATGACGCTCGTAATTTATGCTAGAAGATAGACATCTTAATTGACTAGAAAGCTCCTTTTTTACTATAAATTTAAACATCGATCCCCTTCATTTTCACTCATTCCACTCCGAAATTTGAAAATTCAAGTGAAGATCACACAATGTTTCATCACAGTTACCTAAGTTTGATCGTTGCTTCTTTACTGCTAATTCTTCCACTCGCTTCCTCTGATTTGGTAGACGACACGTGTAAAGCTACTCCAAATTATCAACTTTGTACCTCAATTCTTAGGGGTGATTCTAAAAGCCGTACTGCTAATATTACCGGTCTTGCAATCATCGTAGCCGATTCACTCAAGCAAAAATACAAATCTGTTCTGCCGATTATCCAACAGCTTTTGAATACCCAACCAAAATTGAAATTTCCCTTAACATATGCCATGGATATTTACAGGAACGTTATAAATCACGTTATTCCTCCAATGGTTGAGGATCTAACCAAAGGGGACGCCAAATCTGCTGAAGATATGGTCCTTGCAGCGGATTCCGCTGCGCACTGCGAAGATTACTTCAAACCCGATCCCTGTCCCTTGTCTGACATTGAAAAGTCTATTCGCGATATTGTTGGTGTTGCAGATGCTATAGTTACAAGGCTGCTTTAGTTTTGTCGCAATCTTAATTTGTTTTACTATTTCAATATATGTGAGAAGATGAAAGTTCAATAATGAAGTTGGCTTTAGTTTTTTCAATGGATTAAGTGGCTGGGGCATGAGGACACTTTATAAAAATCGTAATGAACTTTACCTTAGTATACAGAAATGAAGATGATGCAAATGCTCAATGCGAAAATTTACAAATTATGCAAATTCACTATTCTAAATTAGAGAGTTGAGTTTCCATATGAAGTTATTCATTCACGAGTTCGGATTCGATCCAATCTGATTCGAAAATTCGGATTGATTTATTTGGGTTTGAATTTTTATAATAAATTATCCGAAACCGATGCGAACTAATGGCCGCTGTCGTTCTTGAATCAATGGCAGAATTCTGCAGAATCACTCTCATTTCATATCTTGTATTTGTTTGATTTCTTGTAGAAATGTTGAAGTTCCCTTTATTCTGGCAAAAACTTTGAGATAGGCAATTTGTTTATAGCAGGGGAAGCTGAAAAGGACTGAAAACTAACACGAAAATGTAAGGAGCTTTTATTGTATTGAATTTGTGAAAATTAATAGGATCGGTTTGTTCACAATCTCGTGACGATACAAAGAGTAACAAATTGAGGAGTTTCGTCTCTAAAAAGTGTCACAAAAAGAAAGGACAAAGAAATGAAAAATTCCCATATTACAAGAGTCTAATTTTTAATTTTCTTTTCATTCTATTAGGAAAGTACTGTACTCCATATCTTTTTATTTATTTTATTTTTCATAATGTTACTAATATAATTATGTATAGTTCATAATTAGTTCATATTTTGAAAATAAAGACACAAATGAAAAAAAAAATGTAACAAAATTACTTATTTTACGTGTCGTATCTCACCATTTATGAAAAAAATGAATATTTTGGAAACTAAACACTTTTGTGAAAGAATTGTTCATAATAGCATTACTGAAATTTCAAGGGTCCTACACAGACGTGACCTATGATGTTTATGAATAGCAAAATTTTTATTAAAGGGTTCATAGATGTAATTTCAATTTAATCGCAATTAATCACAAAAAAAAAATTGTTAAGAAGAAACGAAATTATCGTGAATAAATTAGGTAGTACATAGTGTTTAAAAACGTAAGAATCGTTATTTAATTAGCGAATACGCATTGTTGATTTGGAGATTCAATGGGCTAATTTCCAAAGGTATCATTATTCTAACATTTTGAAGTAATACTCTTATTTGGAGAAATATAAACTTAGTTTTCAATTGCATGACTATTGCTTTGATGATTGGAGTTTTGAAAAGAAGAGTGTTTACTTTAAAATGCGAGATTGATATTTTAAAAAATTATACTTATACTTCCAAAAGTAATATTGATATGTGTTACATGGATATTTATACTTTTTATATACAATACTGATATTTATATTACCTGCGGGTTCAGTCTCGTTTGGTTCTGTTTCGGGTCGAACCCACAGGTAATATGTTCACCCCCAAGTAAGAGGGATCAAAAATGTCAAAATGTGAAAGAGAGACCAAAAGTGCGAGTTTATATAGAAGATGGATCAAAAGTGCAAGCTTATACAGAAGTTGGGCCAAAAATGCAATTTTATATGGAAGAGGGACCAAAAGTGTAATGAGGGTAAAGAAGAGGGATCAAAAGTGTGATTTTCCCTTTCATAATTTTTAATAATAAATTTTAAATGGATGCTGTTATTTGCACATATTATGTACAAATTATTGTGCACATAATAGAATCTTTAGACTATATTTTACCTTATTATCCATGAGTATAATTCCAATATGGAATGCCACCTATATAATTAATAATAAAAATAAAAATGATGTGAATTATTTAATTAGATTTTAGTTTCCATAAAGTGAGAATGCTTACATGGTATATATAAATATTCATGATAAATAAAAAGAACATTCCTATTTTAATTGATGCAATGGTGCTTTTTTTTATTGATTTTGTTTTTAATTTCGATTCTAATTAATTAATTATTTTTTTTTGATTATTTTATCGTAAATGCCATACCCTTTGATACAATATATTATCAATGATTAATCATTCAGTCTTCACCGTTTTATTTATTTATTTATTTTTGTTTTGATTTCTTTCTCGCATATTTAATCAATGGAGGAGTGCTTTTTTTTTATTGACTGTGTTGTTAATTCCGGTTTCAAATATTTAATTTGTTGTTTCAATTTCTTTATCTACAATAGCATATTTTGTGCTTGGCTAACTTTGCCGAGATTAAGTAATCTATGAGTAATATTCCGGGAGCGAGAAGAATATTTTTCGTACCGAATTGAGGCTGCCCTCCCAGTTAGTACTAATTGACCTCCTTTTTTCATAGGCATTCCTTTCTTTGATTAATGATTGCCCTCCACCTCATTTTTTCATCAAAATGACCTCGAAAATATTTCTTTATTTTAGTTCTGGAGTTGGGAAAAAAAGTTCCAATACTTCGCCTAGAATAAGTGAGCTATGAGTAATATTCCGGAGCAAGAACAATATTTTTTGGACCAAATTGAGCGTTGCCCTTCCAATTAATACTAATTGCCCTATTTTTTTCAAATACTACCCATTCTTTTAATACTGATTGCCTTTGACCCTAATTTTTCATCAAAATATCCTCGAATATATATTTTTTTATATTTCAGTTCGAGAGTTGTGGAAAAAATTTCCTAACCTTCGCTGAGATTAAGTAAGCTATGGGTAATATTCTGAGAGGAAACATGGGGGAAAAAACATCCTCTTGTGGGTGATAGGTGAAGTTAACTGGGAAGGGAGGAAACGATCAAATAAATAAAAAATACAAAACCATAAGAAAACCTATTCTAACCGGTAACATGTATCTATTCATGTATTAATCTAAAATAAGTTCCATTTTTCTACATAAAAAGGAAGCCTCTGTAGTGCAGTTGTGTAAATTAACTTAAGGAGTAGTTAAATCAATCACAACCATTAGATATAATCCAATGACTAATAAAAATAGGATGCAAACTCTCGAAAAAAATAATGCAAAATTTATGGATTACTTGTTACCGGTTAGAATAGGTTTGGTTATGGTTTTGTATTTTTGTATTTTTTTTTTTTGATTTGATCGTTTCCTCCCTTCCAGGTTAACTTAATCTATCACCCCCGAGAGGCTGTTTTCTTTCCCCCTATTTCCTCTCGGAATATTACCCATAGCCTATGGCGAAGGTTAGGAAATTTTTTCCGCAACTCTCGAACTAAAATTAAAAAAAAAATTTCGAGTATATTTTGATGAAAAATTAGGGTGAAGGTCAATCAGTATTAAGAAAAGGGGTAGCATTTGGAAAAAATAAAAAAAAAAGGGCAATCAGTATTAACTGGAAGGGCAGCGCTCAATTCGGTTCGAAAAATATTTTTCTTGCTCCGGAATATTACCCATAGCTCACTTATTCTGGGCAAAGTATTGGAACTTTTTTTCCCAATTCTAGAACCAAATTAAAAATATATATTTTCGAGTTCATTTTGAGGGAAAAAAATGAGGTGGAGGGCAATCATTAATCAAAGAAAGGGCAGTTTTTGAAAAAATGAGGGCAATCAATATTAACTGGGAGGGTAGCCTCAATTCGGTCCGAAAAATACTTTTCTCGCTCCCGGAATATTACCCATAGATCACTTAATCTCGGCGAAATTAGCCAAGCAAAAAATATGCTATTGTAGATAAAGAAATCGAAACAATAAATTAAATATTTGAAACCGGAATTAAACAACACAATCAATAAAAAAAAAAACACTCCTCCATTGATTAAATATGCGAGAAAGAAATCCAAACAAAAAATAAATAAATAAATAAAAGGGTGAAGACTGAATGATTAATCATTGGTAATATATTGTATCAAAGGATATGGCATTTACGATAAAATAATCAAAAAAATAAATAAATTAATTAGAATCGAAATTAAAAACAAAATCAATCAAAAAAGCACCATTGCATCAACTAAAATAGGAATGTTCTTTTTATTTACTATGAATATTTATGTATACCATGTAAACATTCTCACTTTATGGAAACTAAAATTTAATTAAATAATTCTCATCATTTTTATTTTTATTATTAATTATATAGGTGGCATTCCATATTGAAATTATACTCAAGGGTAATAAGGTAAAATATAGTCTAAAGATTCTATTATGCGCACAATAATTTGCACATAATATGTGCAACCAACATTATCCTTTTTAAATATCCGTTACTTCTTTCAAAAGCGTTTATACGTTTATTATGATCAATCAAGCGTCTCTTCGTTAATGAGGATCATAAGTTGTTAAGTTGGAAAGCTCCTTTTTGGCTATAAATAGTACAATAATCCCCTTAATTTTCATAAAATGTTTCATCACAGTTATCCCAATTTGATCATTGCTTCTTTACTGCTAATTCTTCGGTTCGGTTTCTCTGATTTGATAGCCGACATATGTAAAAATACTCCAAATCATCAACTTTGTACCCCAATTCTTATGAGTGATCCTAAAGGCCCTACTGCTAATATTACTGGTCTTGCGATCATCGTGGTTGATTCACTCAAAGCTAAAATATTACACTGTTGTGCCAATCATCCAACAACGTTTGAAGACCCAACCAATTTGAAAGTTCCCTTAAATGAGTGCTTGGATAGTTACAAGTTCATTCTAAATCATGTTATTCCTCAAACTGTTGAGGGTCTAACCAATGGAAACGCAAAATTTGCTGAAGGTGGTACCGAAGCGGTGGCCTAGAGTGCTGAAAAGTGCGAAGATAACTGCAAGCCCAACCCCTCTCCCATGTCCAACATTAATAATCCTATTTATGATATTGCTGATGTTGCAACTACTATAGTCAGAATGCTGTTTTAGTTTTGTCACAATCTTAATTTGTTTTCCTATGTCAATATATATATGTGACAAGATGAAAGCTTAATAATAAAGTTTGAAAATTCGTATTGAATAATGAGTAAGAAGTTATTCATTCACACAATCGGGTTCGATCCGAACCGATTCGAAAATTCGGATCGATTTATATAAAATGCTGTTTCGAATTTGGGTTTGAATTTTTATAATGACTTATCCGAAATCGATACGAACCAATGCCCGCTAGAATCAATGGAAGAATTCTTTGTGTGCTCTGATTTTTGTTTAATTTCTTGTAAAAAATGTTGAAGTTTCCTTTATTCTGCTGAAAATTATGAGATAGGCAATTTCTTTGTAGCAGAGGAAGCTGAAAAGAACTAGAAACTAACACGAAATATATGAACTCCTATATGAATTTTAAGAATTGTAATTTAATGATATTAAAGAAAAAGAATGAATGTAGATACGTTTTTCTGAGAAATAATATGTTGGATTAATTATCGTTTTCTCTACCCAGGTTAATTTGAAAAAATTATCAATAGTCTTGAAGTTTCTACTTGATCAATTTACCAACTAGTCCTTTCAAACAAAAAAATAAATATAAACTGCAATGGTCATTAATAATTTGATCGATTTAAGAAATATTGTTAATATCTAGCGACCTTAGGAGATTTCGGTAATTTTTCTAAATTTAAGGAAAAGTAAATGTGATTAATCCTAATATATAAAGGAAGAGTCTTATTATGTCTGACTGTCTAATGGTCCGATGAGTAGTACTTTAACACCTAAATTTGATAAGCATATTTTCTTTAATATTTATTTTTTAATATAACCGCGATATTTCGGCAACTAAATTCAATACACGTGTTTTCCTTTCACACTTGTTGTTTTAACATAATCACGATATTTCAAATGGTAAACTCAAAACTTCGAGGGCTAGACACTGTTAGGAAAAACACCCCCTCATGATCTTTGAACCACTTGTTGGAATATTTATTCTAACAAGAATACTACAGTGGAATTGAAAAATATAAAAGAAAAGAACACAACAAATTTAGTGTGGTTTGATCTCAACAGATCTACTCCACAGAACTACTGACTACTTCTTCATATATGGGAATCAAACAATAGAAGAATTTACAATGTACACCATCAACATACAAAGTCTCTCGCCCTCTATTATATTATCACTCCCCTTTTGATCTCGTCGTCGAAGGCATAAGCAGGAACACACATCTCTTATGACTTTAGAACAACCTACCAACAACGTCTTCATCTTCATCGGAAGCATAGGCAGGAATATCGATCATCTCCTATGACTTCACAATAACTTACCAACGTCAACGTCGAAAACATATGCAGGAATCTTCATCGTCGACACCCTATCTCTCACTTGCCCGAAGGCCTTTCCCACTACACCCCGCCTGGGTGGATGCTCTCTATCTAGCATAACTAATCTATTACAAACCTAACATATTTATAATAAATCAATACGTACAAACCCTAATGGGCCCAGATTAATTACCTGGCCAATACTAATTGTACTAGGAATTTGAAGAGATACCCAACATACATGATACTTTGGCGGCTTTATAAACTCAATACACATAATTTCATTACTTGTTCTATTATAACTGCAATATTTCTGCAAATGAACTCAATACTTAAGAGGCTAAATTTGATATGGGCATTTAACTGTCAAAATAAACACACCCTCATTAAAATGGAAGTAACAACAATTAAATTTTGGGAAATAATCCCAGCAACTAAAGCACAGATAGAGAATTTGGAAAGGGAAGGAAGAAAAAATATAAAGAATTACATAGAAAAATGTCCACAATTTATGAATGAAACGTAAATTTATGAATTAAATGTATTTTTAACGAGGCTCCATAAACTATTTTCACTATCTATGAGTGAAACCTGCATTTACTAATATTGTTGTTCATGATATTGCTGATATTGAAAGTGCTATAATCAGACTTTTGATAGAATATTTTACTATGTCAATACATGTTTGTTTTTGCCGATGATTTTTTTTTTTTTTTTTTTTGGTCCCCTTACACTTACATCTTCAAAGTTTGAACTCATGACTTCAGAGTTACGAGACCCTCTCATTATTCACTACCCTAATCCACCCCCACTTCTGCTGAGGTTAATTTTGAAAAATTATCAATACTTTCCAAGTTTTTAACTTGATCAAATGACCAATTAACCAACTGTCCTTCTCAAATAAATATGTAGACCTCAAGTCTCATTAGCAATTTGAACGGTTTAAGGAATATATTGTTAATATCCAAAAACCTTAAGGGGGACTTGGTAATTTTTCTAAATTTTAGGAAATGTAAGTGTGATTAATATTACTCCTACGTCATATCAAGAGTCTTATTTTGAATTGTATCTTGTGATCGACTCACAAATAATTGTACTATTGAACTTTTATAATGATCCAGAGAAAAAGAGTAATTTATAAGAGCTCAATCACAAAGAGAAAAACATATCAAATAAAGTACTCCCACCGTCCCACTCGAAAAGTCTACTTTCTATCACTAAAAACAAAGTGGACATTTTGAGTCGGTCGACGGAAGAAGTTTTTTTTTTTTTTTTTCTGTTTAAATGTCACTTGTTTTTCTCATCTTAATTTATTCGAATAGTTTGTTGCGATTTTACATGGATAACATTAAATTTATATTTGATCAATAAACATGATCCACTAGCAGTAAACATCAAAAGATAGAGTAAATACACCCTCATTAAAGTAAACTAACAATAGTCAATTTTTAAGGCATGTTCATTTATAAATTTTGCAGGCTGTTTTTATTTGATTCTTGGTTTCAGAGACTGTTTTAAAATTAATAGGATCAGTTTCTGCGCAATCATAAATTAAGATACAATTTTATTATTATTTTTTATATAGTCCACCCTCATTTTAAAAGATAGAACAAACGCATCCTCATTAAAATGAAGTAATTCATTTTAATTCAAGACAACTAAGCACATATAGAGGATTGAAAAGGGGAAAAGAAAATGGAAATTACATAAAATATTGCCACAATCTATATTTGAATGAAACGTACGTTTATGAAACATACTAATTTATTTTATTGAAATTCGTAAGTATGGGTACATACTTTAGAGAGAAAACAGAATTTGTTAAGACACTTACTAATTTTTTAATTAAAATATTATGACACTAAAAACATAATAGTCACAATTTTTTTTTTTAATTTTTATTTTTAACGAATCTGAGCGACAAAGAGCTGAATCTCAGAGGATCGTGGCAGCAAGGCTACTCTGCCCCTTACAATACCCCGTCACGTATTTAAATCGAAAACAAAAAGTCACACTTATTAGTACAATTGCTACTTTTAAAAAATAAAATTATACATTTCGTACGAAAAAAAGTGTTACATATGAAAGAAGCGTAGGTACATTTATTATTGGTTTTTTTTTTTCTAAAGGAAAGAATAACAACAAATGACATCAGAGACCACCTAATTATTTTCATATCCTCGACGTTTGGCCACTGGTTTTTTTTTTTCCCCCTTCTTTTCTGTCACTTTAACCACTGATTATTAAAAGCCGAACAATTTTAGTGTTAAATCAAACTGAACTTGCAAACATATCTACTCCGATAAGTCCACACATAAAACACATTTGCATTTTCCTAAAATTTTGGATCTCTTGCATACCCCATGCATCCACATACATCAAAGTCCTGCGAAGAATTTCATACTCATCTAAATTGCATTTTTTGAGTGTTTTTCTGGGCAACAGAAGTGGGTTAGTTGAGAACAACCTCAAAGTGTCCTTAACAGTTGCTTTGGGATAATCAAAGAAGTTTTTCAATATCATCTTCCTCCAATATTGTTTCTTCCCCCCCTCTCTTCTTTAATTTATAATGCAACTTCATGACATTTGGGTTCTTCATTAGTGATGTCAGGGCCTAAACTAGTGCATATGAATTTCATGCGTAAGCGCAATTAAGGACCTTGACTAAATTAATTAGAGGGGTAATAATAAGCACTTTTTTGGTAGGCGTTGAATATATATTTTTTCTTTCAGCGGCCCAGGGCCCTTGCTTGTGCTAAGAATGCTCCGCCACTGTGCATACGAATGTCCTTTTTTTCCCCCTTAGCGTTCATCATCCAATTCCTCTTTCGGAAAGCAATCCTGCAAACCATTATGCTGGTAATGGACGCAAGGGTGGAACTAGAAAAAAAAATCTTCGATTGAACTAATATATGAACAATTTTTTTGGGTAATTAAATACGTATATTTAATGACTAGATCACTCCTAATGTTGTTTAAAGAAAATCACTCCTCACATATACTACTAGTGGACACCGTAGCATTTGTCAAATTTGTAACCTTACTTCTTGCCCCATTCATCATTGGAAATTTTTTCCGATGGATACTTCATCTTCATGAATGCGACGGAATTGCATAATTCTTTTCTCACTCAAAAAAAATCGTGTGGAGTAGATGACTGCATGTTCCGTTTGAAATAACATTCAAGTATAACATGATGGCCAAATCATTCTACTTTTAAGAGTTTAGTGACCAAAAAAAAAAAACACAACACCGGTCAAAAGTAGTTGCCCATATAATAATGGGGCATTTTAAAAAAAGTAAAATGTGTGCCTTAATCGCCTGAAAAATCAGCTGCATATATGAACCCGTTTAACAGGAGAATGGTTTTATATGAACTGTAAGAATTATAATTTAATGCTATCATAGATAATAACTAATATATAAGTTTTGCTCTGAAAGAATATACATATATATATATATATATAGGATTGTCCGCTTCGAGATTTTTTTACTCCTCCTACCCCCTACTAATTTAATCATGTGTAGACTACAATTAGCTCATAAGGATATAAATAGAATAAATGGAGTCAAATTAGCTATTATAAGTGTTATACCTTGATAATCCTAATAAGTTATACATTAGTTAAAATGAACTTTTCTAATATAACGGATGGGGTATAATTTCATGAGGAAGAGTGAATGTGATTAATTGTAAATATATAAGAGCTCAATTCACAAAGGAAAAAAAGGATGAAAATAAGGTTTTTTTTCTTTATTTTTTTATTTTAAACAAGTAGTTTTTTTTTTTTTTTTTTTGGTTCTCTTCTTGGTTATACGTTTATGTCTATTTAACTAGGCTCACCAATTAGGTTAGAAGATAGATATCTAAACGTTTTAGAGAGCTCCTTTTTGGCTATAAATGTGAAGCTCCTCTTAGTCCTCAAGCATTCCACTCATATATTTGAGAATTCACTTCAAGATTATCAAAATGTTTCATTACTCTTATTTTATTTTTCTTATAGCTTCTTTACTACTAATTCTTCAATTCGGTGCCTCTGATTTAATAAATGACACATGCAAAAATACCCCAAACTATTATCTTTGTGTCTCAATTCTAAGGAGTGATCCTAAAAGCTCTCACGCTGATGTTAGTGGCCTTGCGCTCATCGTGGTCAATTCCCTCAAGCCCAAATGCAAACCCGCAGTGGAAAAAATAAAAGAACTGTTGAAGACCAAACCAGAATTGGAAGTTCCCTTAAGCGCGTGCTTGGATAGCTACAAGTTTATTCTAAAGTATTATATTCCGGAAGCGGTGGAGGGTCTAACCAAAGGCAACGCAAAATTTGCTGAAGATGGTACCAGAACTGTGGCGTATGATGCTCAAGCGTGCGAAGATCGCTTCAGACCAAACGTCCCCTCTCCTCTTTCCGACATTAATTATGTTGTTAATGATATTGGTAATATTGCAACTGCTATAGTCAGAATGTTGCTTTAGTTTGATCACAATCAATAAATATGTGAGAAAATAGTAATAATAATAATAAAAACCTCAACTTGGTAAAATCTTTCACGGATGTTAATCATTCTAGAATTTGGGTTCTTCAGAATCACACCATCATTTCCTTCTGGTTTGTTTAATTTCTTGTATTAACTCTTGGTTTGAATGTTTGTAACACCAGAATGTAAGGAGCTTTTATTGTATTACTTTGTGCAAATTAATAGGATCTGTTTCTGCACAATCACGGGGATACAAAGAGTGGTGGAAGGCGGACTTTCGCCTCTAAAAGTGTCACAAAAAAGAAAGGATGAAGAAATGAAATTGCCCAGATTGGCAAAAAAGAATGACAAAAAAGGAAGATCAAACTGTGTAATGTGAGTTGACATCTAAATCTAGTCCTCGGAGTCTTGCAAAGGATTCCACTTTTCCTTTCAAAGTGTGAAGCTCCCTTAATCTGTGTGAAGTAGAAAAGGCAAAAAAAAACATTAGTTTCTTCCTTGAATTCAATGTTCTGTGAATATTTGAAGTTCAAGTTGAGGATCATGGAAGACTAACCTTGCAATCTCGGCACGCCTTTTAGCTTCTTCAGCCATGACACTGATATCCCCGAAATTATACCTATCCGGGGTGGCTTTTGCCTCTACAGATTGAAGCCCATGAAGTGTTCTTTGTTCAGTCGCCCACGCTGCCTCCCTAACTTCCTTGCCAAAATCCTTTGGGTAGAGAAAGCCATCTAGTAATGGATCAACCGATAATGTCAGGAAAGTTAAAGAACAAGAAAAGCGCACGACTCAATGTTTTTGAAAGTAAACTCTGCTAATGGAATAGAGAGATCGAGTAGTAAGTAAGTCCACATCTGTTATAACTTTTACCTTTTGGTTTAGTACCAAATTCCATGCATTCCCACTCAACGCGTAGCGAATAGCGAATTTGATAGGATCAAGCAGCAAATAGCTTACAATATTGTACAGCCAGATGACAAGAGCCCATTTCACTTCAATCTTTCTGATTCCGCAGAACTTTGAGGTGGCTGTGGTAGATAATACGGTTGCAAACTGAAGAGACAGTAACAATAATGACATCAGAGCAAACCACGGATTCAAACCAAATACTCCCTCTCTTCCGTTAGAAGAGTCAACTTTGTAATACTGTTTTCAATATTACAAAGTCGACTCTTCTAATGGAACGGAAGGAGTACTGTAAATAGTTATTACTAAACCAATGAACTAAAGGAAGGTTAGGGAAATGAACTTTGAAATGTAATTTATGAAAAAATTGATTCAAAGGACCAAACTGTTCAGAGGCCTAATAAGAATAATGTTGAAATCAGCGGCAGAGTCCGGCCCCTAGGTGCCAGGAGAGGCAAATATTTAGGACAACAAATTTTTTCTAAAGTATACTAAAATCTTAAAAACACTTATATATATATATATATATATATATATTTCTTCTTCCTCCTCTGATGAAGACCCAAATTGGACCCAATGAAGACCCAAAAGAAGAAGAAGACCCGATTTAATTGGGTAAAAAAAAAATTGCCAATGAACAGTACCAAAACTGTTCATTCGGAGAAGACAATGAACAGTGACACACGTGTGAAATGACGATTTTGCCCCTGTCTTTTGTTGATTGTTAGCCACTTAACAGGATTGACAGAGTGGTACTGGGTGCACGTTTTGAAAGTAAAGTGCTTGTAATTGAAGTTTTTAAAGGAAAGTGGTGTTTTTTGCAAAAGCCGATAGTTATGTGGTATTTGGTGTATTTCACCCTTATTATAATTTTTAGTGGGGCAATTACTCAAATATTACTGGAACTGCTAAAATTTATACTAATACATGTGTTTTAGAAAAAATCTGATGGGGCAAGGCCATAAGGTGGCTTCGCCACTGGTTGAAATGTTTGAGTAAAGTAGACATATCTGCAGCAAATTTCTGAACAAGAGCTTACCAGTTGAGCAATGATGAAGGCAGCAACAAGAAGGAGGCCGGGCCTTTCCGCGTACGACCATCCTCTGGAACGCGTCACGAAGATCAAGGCCTGACTGATGGTGCTAACTTGAAGATAGACAGCAGATGCCAATTGTGCATTTAGATGTTTTTTCACATCCTCGTCTGACAGATTGAGTTTATGATGGTTGAAGTCATCTTTAGTTCCGAAATGTTGCTATCAAAAAAGAAAAATGAGACAGGATTAGGGCTTAATTTCTCAGGATTAATTCAAGTTATTGACCAAATTACTTACTGCAAAAAAGCTTGTTTCATATGCCAGATAGAAAAATATAACGGTCATCAGCGCAAGGTAACTCCCAATGACAATGCCTGTTGCAAATATTTCACTTAGCTTCCAGCTGTCTGGAAGTGGAGATGGCTTAACCCTGTCTTTTGATATGGTCATTATGGTACCTAGGAGAAAAATGCAGCAAAAGAAACCGAGTAAGGCGCTAGCCGGAGTAACAAAAAGTTGTCGTCATTGTCATTTTTCCTTACGAAAATTTTTAAAATTATCAAAATCTCGCTCAAACTACCTGTTGAACCTGTTATTACAAGTAAAATGACCAAAAGTGTCAAAAGTTACATATGTAGAGGGTAAAGTTTTTAGTCTCAAAATATAAAGGACTAAAAATGTCACGAGGGCAAACATTAGCGACCAAAAGTGTCATTTTTTTGTGAATCCAATTTCAAACATACTTTTCAATGATGGGAAATATCAAAGCTTAAAAAACTAAGGGACTTGGGATGTTACCATCATTCAGGATTGCAATGACAAGAACCATGAAAGGAGGAAAGTCAAATCTCCAAAATACAGTCAGCAGCATGAATCCCAACTGTTAAGAGATCACAACAATGAAATGTAGTGAATATTTTGGTGACGTCTGTGAAAGCTTAACTCGATTTCAGATCGAGAACTCGGGAGAGTAGCGAAGAAACTTACCACAATACGGATTGTAATAGATACAGCATAAATCTGTAGAAGAGAAACAAGTTTCAGCACATATTGTAAAAGTCTTGTACTTCATTTAAATGCTACTCCCTCCGTTCCACTAGAATAGTCAAGTTTCATAAATGTACAACTTTTTATAGATGTCAATGTACAACACTTAAAATAGCTAATTTGACAGTATTTGTTCCATTCATGTCCGTATCTTGTAAGTGTAGGTTAATTGTAAACTATGCATAATTTTGGGTAGAAAGAGTAAAACTTTTGAAGGTGTACTCTTTAATTGGAACAAAAAATGTTTTTGAAAGCGAACTATTCTAATGAAACGGAGAGAAAGTATAAAGGAGTGAAACTTATATTACAGTGTAGTTCTTCATTCTCTGGAAAATGGCTCTGCTTGTCAATACAGCACTGATTATAACACTCAGGCCAGGCTCAGTTAGAACGATATCCGAGGCGCTTCTCGCTGCATCTGTTGCATCTGCTACTGCAATCCCTATATCTGCTACCTTCAAAGCCGGTGCATCATTCACCCCATCGCCAGTCATGCCACAAATGTGTTTTCTGCTTTGCAGTATCTTCACAATTTCATATTTGTGTTCTGCAAGGGAGATAACCATTGAGTCCAGAAGGGAAAATATTGGAAATGTAAAACATTTTTCAGAACTTATTTACCAGGAAAAACGCCGGCGAAACCATCTGCCTTTTCGATGAGTTCTTCAACAGGCATTGCTGCAATTGACTGATCCTTGTGTTCTCCAAGCAAAGAAGATGAAGGATACATGTTTGTACCCATTCCAAGGCGTCTTCCTGTTTCCTTACCAATGGCTAATTGATCACCTGAAAAATGTGGCGAATTTGAGAGCATAGCGAGTATTTTCCGGCTATATGGATATATTTCGCCTATAAACATCCCAGGGCGGAACCAGGGGGGGTTCCAGGACCCCTCCAACCACCATTATTAGCAATATATATTTAGCTGAAAAAAACATTAGGTATGTATTTAACTGTCAAAAAAAATTTATTCATATGTTGGACCCCTCACGGATTTTTTTCTGGTTCCGCCACTATACATCTACAGTTTACTAAAGCCGAAAGTGACCTAAAGAAAAAAAGTTAAAAAATGATAAAGCTTCTTTCAGAAATTTGTGAAAGTTCAAAATTGTCTGAAGCCTACCAGTAATCATCTTGACACTAACTCCAAGATCCAAAGCTCTTTTTATAGTCTCGGCGCTGTCGTGGCGGGGTGGATCAAACAGGGGAAGCAGGCCAACGAATTCCCAAGGTCCTCCAAGGCTGTCTTTCGTACCTTCAGGTACTTCCTGCAAATTAGTTAGCAAGTGATCACTCACCATCCAATAGGCAAAAGCATAAAGAAAACAGTTAAAAGTGATAAAGAGTTCACTTACTTGGCGGGCTACTCCTAGGGACCGAAGACCGCGCTCAGCAAATTTATCAATCACAGAGTGCACTCTCTCTGCTATCTCGCTTTTGTTGTAGGCCAAATTCAGGATCTGGAAGTTATACATAATGAAGGAACCAAGTATGAAAATGAATTTTTTCTAGGAAATCTGAACTGATGCATTTTATCCACAACACATACTCAGGAATTGTTTAAAAAACAAGTAAACGAACAGGTGGGAAAAAACTGAACAACTATGTTTAGTAAAAGAATATTGAGAAGCAGTTTTTTGACGATCTTATTTGGTAAGGTAGTAGGCAGCAACCATGATTTCCGCTTCAGGTTTGGTTTCAGAGAAAAAATCATTTTTGAAGAACAAACTTTTGAACTCGTGCCAAACCAAGTTTGAGCTTGAAAACAGTTTCTGAAACTCACAATCAAATAAAAACAGCTTGCAAAACCTCCAAAGGAACAGGCCCTGGTGTTAGGCAAGTCATGAGCTCTTTACCTGCTCTGGCGCACCTTTGCTCACTCTGTGCATTTTACCAGCACCATCTGTGTAGGTAAGGGCAGTTCTTTTATCAGTTGGATTGAAAGGAAGGAAGTGGATTTCAGTTATTCCAGCTCGTGCCTCCTTTGGATCGCCGAGCATTGATACAATCGCCGTATCAATAGCATCTTGGTTCTCCAACCTTGAAGCTCTTGCAGCCATCAAAACAACTGTGTCCTTGTCAACACCTTTAGCAAAAATCTGTGAAGTTTGCAATAAAACAATTAGTTACATTCAAGCAAGTTCAGTAAGCAAGAATTTTGTACTTCCAGGGCAAAAGAATGACCTCAATCATATTTTTGTCCACTGTGAGTTTATTGAGTGTTAGAGTGCCTGTTTTATCACTGCACAATACATCCATCCCTGCCATTTCCTCGATCGCTGTCATTCTTTTGGTTATTGCGCCCTGAAAAAAGTGTTGAATGCTTTATTTTTTTTCTCAATGAACCTCTAGTCCTTGTAAACTATGAAGGCTAAACTTGAAGATGTACAACTTGTTTTGACCATATAGAAGGGCATTGTTGTACAAACCTGCTGTGATAAGCGGTGGGAACCAATGGCCATGGTAACAGAAAGAACTGTTGGCATCGCAATAGGAATACCACCGATCAGCAGAACCAGAAGATTGGCTATACCTTCAGTAGGGCGTCTTTTCTGGAATCCAAACATTATAACTGTTTCCAACAGCATGCCGATGGCGATGGAGCAAATACAGAAATTACCTATAGCTGTCAATACCTGCAACATTAAGCCAAAGTAAGTAACTCTTCTACTAGTAAGTAGTTTTAGCTTTCTCTTACTCCCTCCATTTTCAAAATATAAAGTGTTTTAGGTTGTTACACACATATTAAGCACATCATGTGAGATACCAGTAATTAATGTAGGCAATTAAATGCTTCACTAGTAAAGGCAAATCTGCAAAGAAAGTGTCAAAAATAGCACGAATGACTTATATTTTTTAAACAAAGTTAAAAAGTTAGAATGACTTATATTTTGAAGCGGGGAGAGGGAGTACAATTTTTACCACAGAACCGCCTCAAGATAATTCGACTAAAGTCTATCATAGGCTAACTTACTCCGGAAAAAGAGAAGAAAATAGAAAGCCAAGAACGGAAATGAAAAGGTGCATTTGAAGCTTACTTTCTGAAAATGACCAACATGTGTGGTGTTTTCCACCAGATGAGCTGCTTTTCCAAAGAAAGTATGCAAACCAGTTGCTATAACAACTGCTTCGATCTCCCCTTGCTTGCATGTAGAACCCGAGTATATTACCTCGCCAGGGTTCTTCGTTACAGGCAGTGACTCTCCTGTAAGCGCAGACTGAAAACCAAATAGGTAATAGAAAATCTGAGTTTGAAGTTTCCCTGGAAAGACCATAGGATGATACTTTATCTATTCTATTATAAGAGTTCACTTTGTAGTACTGAAAGAGGGTACCTGATCTATTTTCAGTGGATCCCCTTGAAGTAACCTTGCATCCGCGGCAATAATATCCCCGAGTTTTACACTTATAATGTCTCCTGGAACCAATACGGCTGCATCTTGCTCGGTCCATTTGCTATCCCGAAGAACCTGAAGGCATATATATAAGTATATATGTTGTGAAACATGATGATATGCTAATGGAAATTTCGCGGTAATTAAACTGACCTTAGCCTTTGGAGCCAACCGAGCCATAAGAGCTGCAGCTGCATTTCCAGCATTATTTTCCTCTATGAAACTAATAGTTGAATTGATGAAAAGCAGCACAATGATGCCAACAAAATCTTGGTAATCAATCTCTTTCTTTTTACCGGGCTGCATCACAATATTCGACAGATAAAATGGCGAATGATCTTCGTGCTCTAACGTTACATAAACCAAATAATTAGATGTATAATTACCTCTCCGCGTGGAACTGCAATAGCAATAATAGCAGCCGCTTCCATGACCCAAGAGAGAGGATTCCACATAAACCCGAGAAACTTGAGTATTTTACTTTCCTGTGGAAAACAGAAAGTGCACAAATAAATTCACCAAGATAACCACAAATACAGAGAGATCAAAAGAGTGTAACAAGTATGACAGACCTTCTTCTCTTCAAGTTTATTGTAGCCGAACACGCCTAAACGTGCTTGAACCTCATCAGTGCTGAGACCGCCTTCAGTGCACTTCAACTTCTCAAAAACTTCTTCGATGGGAATATTTTCCTGCCATTGTAGAATAGGTTATAGGTTTATATAATGTTAAGACAGCCCAGAGTACAAGAATTCATTACCATTCTCTCTGTGTAAGTTGAGATTTTAAGTTTGCTACATGTACCAAATCCTACACAAGTCCTAATTAACTTTATCCCATCAAGAGATGGGCGTTCTCTTTGTAGAAAAAACATCTAAATCATGAAAATTAGGCGTTGCACCAAAGATAACTAACCTACAATTACTAGCTAGGAAACAGTAATACAGAGTATACTCTTCTAATGGAGCTGAGGGAGTACTAACGAGTTTCAATGCTCTTACCAAATCAACCGTTTCATTATTAATAGCTTCCAGAGCCACTGAAGTTTTATCTGTATCCATCTTAAAGCCCTTGTTGTAATCCCCTCAAGTGAAGAGAAATAATCTGCGCACGAAAAGTTTTCGGTATGTCATGTTTCTTGTTGCAAAGATGTAAAATATAAACTAAAATTTCCTTCTTCAAGATGAAGTTTACCTAAAGAAAATGGAAGCTTGTTTTCATTAATCGAGTTCCACTTGTAGACCGCGGAAGGAGCGAGGGAGTGCACATTGAAGTTCATCAGGTATATAAATACAACCAAGAACAATGGAAGTATTAACATTTAAAACTATGCACAAAACAGCCTTGTGAAAGAAACTAGAAAGTTGAAGATTCAGAGGGCTTTCATCAGAGAAAAAACAAAAGCTGCCCCTTTGAAGCTCCGCCAACAGCATATTATTACCACAGCTGAATGATAATTTACAATGCACCAAAACAAAGTAAACAAAGCTCATCCATACCTCATAGTCATAGTATTAGTAGGCATTTGTTATTACATTGTTGCTAATTAACTTTTTATTTCAAATTTACAATGTTTCGAAGTTCAACAGCCAGCCAAACTATGCTGCAATTTGTCTAGGGTGCAACTTAATTACAAGCCTGTAACATTATCCAGTGGTTGATCCCTTTTAACTTGAACGAGGATGTCGATATACTACTTCTATAACACAGGGCCTTTGGGGGAGGGAATAATACATTTGGGAGACTTCCACGCATAGTTTGCTAGGAAATCCTACATGGGTCAATTTGGGTATAGGATCGTAGAATCCTAAAATTCTACGCAAAAATGTGAATATGTAAAATCACAGATAAACTATAAAAATAACTATAATTATTAAAAAGGTTTAAGAACGAGTGTAATCGGATCTATGATCAAAATCAGGATTTTGCAAACTATGAAGTCCCGCGCACTTTGTAGGCTCAGCCACCTGCCAACTTGGGCGGACCTGGCAAGGGAGGTGTACCACCAGACTAATCCCGATTCACTATTTTGTTCCCCTTTAGTCGGTTAGTGACATTCAATTGATTCCCTAAACAACTGGCTAAGTACAAATATGATTCAAATCCAAAGGTGAAAGGAAAAAAAAAAAAAAAAAAGAAACCCTTAACCATTATGCCATTGTTGTGTTCTCAAAATGATTTCTTGGAAACTTCATTTCAACTTCTTTCCTATTCATCTAAATTGTTTCTCGCTAAAAACTCTGCAACAAACATCCAGAAAACACAAAAATCCAAACTAAGCACAAAGTTCTTATTCTGTCTTGAAGTACAAATTACGTACAGTTTATTAAACAAAAACACTAAAAACTCAGTGGTCAGATGAACAAATCGTTGATGGCAATGAAGCAGGAGATAGAAACAACGTTTTCACTTCAGCATATTTTTATGGGTTCGTCCTTCTGTTCATTTTTGTTTTTCATCATCATAGGTTCGATAAATTGAGACAACACTCAAAAGTACCTCAATCATAATATCAAACGATAAACTAAAACTTTAGGGGGGGCAATTCGCATCGTGTATGAATTATCTGGTTCCGTTGGCGGGTTCCCATGTCTACGCCTCTTAACCATAATCTTATTTGTTTAAATATTCATGTCGGCTCATTTAACCAGCGAGCATTAGGGTTTTTTTTCGTGTTTACTTTATAACGTAGATAATTGCTAACTAAATTTGGGTTCGAGCAGAAAATGTTGGGTTTTCTTTCATTCTCATTCTGATGATTAATTCCAGTTTAATCACGTTGGTAAATGGAGAACTAAGGTTAAATGTTAAATGCCAAAACATCATTAACATGAAGGGAGGTTCAACAATGACAAAATATTCTTAAAATAAAATAATTAAAGATTAGAGTACAAGCACGCCAAATTTATGTACGGCTGGCCGTGTCATGAAATTATCGAACAAGCTAGGTAGTAGATATTCATTATTTAATCTTGCACAACTAGCATACCCAAAATATTTAGGATATTTAATTGATATGTAGAATATGTTCGTTTATATTGAAAATATAAAAAAATATAGTTGAAAAGTGAAATATATATATATATATATATGAAAATTGATGAAATTTAATATAAAATTTAGAATTTAAAAACATGTTTTTGAAAATATAAGTTCTTATTTCGGGAAAAAAATAGAGTAAATTATACTTACCTCCCTCGTGGTTTGTCTAAATTACTAAGTATCCCCTGAATTTTGTAAAAATTACCGAATACTCTTTGAATGTGATGAAAATACAAAATTACATTCATCAAAACGAGACTGAAACGGAAAAATGTTGATGGGTGTCAAAATAGCAAATTATTTGATGAATGTTTCAAGATTTGTAATGGAATAATGTGGGGTAGGTGATTTGGGCTTGGAAACTCGATTTCCATGTCTAGTTCCATGATTAGAGCAGGCTTGCCATACAAAATTAAGCCCATTAATGAAGAAGTTTCTCATTCGAGGTTTTATAAAATAAGAAAATGAACCATTTTTAGGAGAACTCTTTCTTTAGCCATTTGAGCCCATTCAGATTATCCATTCTGACTTTCAATTCTTCTAAGACTTTTTCTTCTTCTTTTTTTTTTTTTTTAATCAATGACTATATCTTATATGCATTGCGTCTTCACTGTATGTTATATGCATTGCGTCTCATACGATGCCGAGTGAGTCCTCAACAGTACAACAATCAATGATTTGGGCTTTTTTAAACTGGTGGGTGCATTGCACATTTTTTTGATTGACAACCCCAAAAATGCAGGTTGGATTTTGAACCCTTGGGTGGCTGGAGGAGTTGGTTATTCTTCTAGACTTGTAGCCAACTTAAATTTTGTGACACTTAAAAAAAGTCACTTTTCAAATATTATTTTTAATATTATAAACACTTTTTATATGAGACGAATGAAGTAACTCCTAAACACTAACAATATCAAAGTTTTTTTTTTTTTTTTTTAATCCTGACATTTTCAAGTATCGAACCCATGATCTCGAAATTACAAGACCCACTCATTAACTAACACCCCCAACTCTTCCACCCTAGCGACATCAGAGTTTCTAGAGTGCTTGGAGTTGATTTCGAACCGCTAAATTCATACAATAGCCTTGATGACTTGCAATGGCCTTTATGGTTTTCTCATTCAACATTGACTAGTTAAATTATATTTTATATTATTTTTAAATATCTAGTCTATTAAATTCTAATTTAAACATATTCAAGGCTTTAAGCTAATTATATAGATCCAAATTTAATACAATTATAACATCGCTATTGCACTGAAGAAAAACCTCTATTGCGAAGAGAGACGAATCTCTATCACTAGAGGAGCCCAAAGATAAAATCCTTATTTAGTGTACGAGGTTAATAATTTCTCACTTATTACTCCGACAAAGGAGATTAAAAACTAAAAATCAAATAAAAAATGGAAATAATATAACACCATATATTTTGAAGTGATGATAAAATTTCTCATAATAATGTTGAAATTATTTTAAGGTAGGTTACAATCTTTAAACCAAACAAAACTTCAGCTGTGATTTTTACTAATTACTCCACAGCCATCCCCACCTGTTTGGAGCGTCGAAAGGCCGCTTAGTATAATTAAATTGAGGATGTCTCATGTTTAACGTTTGGGGGTTTGACATCAATATTTCAACAGTTAAATTCAATACTCGTCTTTATCAATAAACGACACGTTAATGGTTAAAATTGATATGCGTGTGTTCTTCGCTTCTGTCTCTAAAATAAATACATGCACTACATACAGTAGCGGAGTCAAACATTTATTTTAAAGAGGCACATTCACAATAAGGCATTAATACAAATAAAGTAAAACATATTTAAATAAATATATGAAAAAAAAAAAAAGGCCCACAAGCCACACAATGTTAAAGTGTAGAACACAAATTTTTAAAATTGTGTTAGTGTTAGTATATGAATTTATATGAACAGGGGGCACTACACACACAATACTCAACATCCACTATAATTTTATATGTATATGTAAGTACCTAGGGTGGGGTCAATGGAAGCCCCGGGGTGCCCACGGCCCCCACCCTACTTCTGCCAGCAACTACATACAATAATTGTTTTAAAATAATTATGATACATCTAAAACTAAAAGTAATATGTCATACATTAAACTCAATACGCAATATAATATATACTAAAGTCAGTACAAAAGCTAAACTCAGAATCTCGATACAACAAAATCCAAAATCAATACGCTTGTATACAGATTTTGTCAACATTTGCATGTAGTTCTTTCCAGTTTCTTGCCTTACAATCACGTGTCAACGTTATTGCATGCATCTAAAATTCTACCGAAGATATTTGAACCTCGATTCTCTCAAACTTTGACCTAAGATATTTATACAAAACTCAACTCCATCCATCGATCCTTCCTCATTTAATTAATTTATTAGTCAATCTTGATCGACCATATCACAGTTCACATGAAATGAGGAAGAGCTAGGAAGATCCAAACTTAACATTAATCCATGCATTAATATCAAACCCTTTACTTTTCGCGGGATCAAATTATATTTAGAGTAAATTACCAAACACCCTACTTAAGTTTTCGAAAACCACCCAACGTCGGTAATATGATAAAAATACAAACTTACACCTTTTAAATAGGGACGGCAACGAAATAATATGGACAATTGTCGAAATAGCAAATGATTAAACCAATTAATATATTCTTAATGTGAAATAAAAAATATGTAGACAAAATTACCGTTATTAACCCTATCCCTGTACAAAATAATAGTTGGGTCGATAATTGAACTTGGTTTACAATAACCCATATTCATAACTAAACTTCATTTAACAAAGCATAGTTTATGAATATGGAGTTACTATAAATCACGTACATATACTTACGTTATTCACTCACAATTTATTGTATATGAGATTCGATTGATAAGGGTTTTTAGTTGAGGTATTTTTATTTTTTTTAGTAAGGGAATAGTGGTCTAACAATCTACTAATTTGATAGTTATCAACATTTTTTGTTTTCAATCCCATTTTAGGAAGTGTAATTTTGTATTTTCAGTACGTCATGGAGCGTTTAGTAGTTTTCACAAACACGAGAATTGATCTTAAATATTACATTTAATAAAATATTTCCCATGCATACCACATCTTTGACCGGAGACCACGACCCACAGAATTAATAAATTGTCGAAAACAGAATTTCCAAAAGGAATTATTGAATTTTGGCCGAGTCAAAGAAGAAGGAAGTAGAGGTCAATCGAATGCAAGTACACGTAATAACGTTACAAACCAAACAACATTGAATGTCTTACCGATGGGGACACTTGACAATTAATTCTTCCTGATTATAAGACTTTGTTTGGATTATAAGAGATTTTTTTTTTTGAAAATTATGTAGTAAAGAGAATAAAAAGTATAATGATTATATATTTTTAAAAAATTATATGAGAGCAATTTTAGAGGGAATTTTAAATTTTAAGGAAATTGAATATGTTTGGATATAGGTTTTTATAAATGAAAAAATGTACCTTTTTTTTTTCCAAACAGAGCCTAATAAACCAAAGTCATCCGAGAAAAATAACTTGTTTTCCAGGGAAATTTATTGAGACAGTACCTTTGGAAAACATGAACAAGTCAAATGCCAAATTTTTCCACAATTAGATGATTAATTTATTGGCTATACTGGGTAACTTTTTTCTAAAGCTAAAAAAAATATTCTAGGGTTTTGACAATTGACCATGAAAATGAGGAAAATCTCAGGGTTTTTGTTTTTTTAATATATTCTTCTTTCTTTCTTCTTTTTTATTGAGTCAAGATTGTCTATATATATTACGTGTGTATCTATTGATTATAAATTTAAGTATAATTACACAAAATAAGTTATAAAACAAGTATATTTACAGAGACTTTGTTTCTTTAGATGAAGACTTAACTACAAACTAACTTACAGAGACATTATGGTTGTTTGATGCACTTAATGATTCAGTTACTACGTATACTTGTTATATATTTCCTTTGTTCTCTAAAAAGAGTAGTCAAAATTCCAACTTTTGGTTTTAAAAAAATCAATTTTGTCCTTAAAAATTCAAAGAAAATTCTTTTATTAATCTAAGACAAATGTTATTATAGCAATTAAACTAGAGGGGGAAAAAATAGTACAACACTTAATTGTAGTAAATAATGGTAAAAATGATAACGTAATATTTTTCTTAATATGTGTGTATCATATATATTTAAACAACTCTTTTTAGAGAACGGAAAGAGTATGTACCCAGTACTTGGGCAAGACTACAAAGTACAATTACAAACTACTCAAACTCAAATGGTTGAACTGTGAAGTATTAATAACTACTACACATATATTTCATAAGTGTCGTTTTAGACATTTACATGTTGAATAAGGAGCTAGATACTAAAAATGAATTTTAAATTCTTAATTAATGTTAATTATCATACTTCTAGTTCTTAGTGCAAATCACCTTTTTTCCTATGTACAAATCTTCATTCTTAATAGTAATTTGAGAGAATACTAAATAATCAATTAAGTATATAGGTAAGACATGACAATGACAAATTTGGAGAGAAAATGTTACTTCACATGGAATAACACTTATTTTGAAACAAATAAACTTTTTAAAACTACATTTTTTTTTCTTTTTGAAATCGGCATTATTATATAGTTATTCTATCTATTACATTGAAGACATAAATTGCATAGACTTGTCACCTTACACTCTAAATAAGCAAAACTAACATATGTATGAATCGAACCCCTAACTTCGAATAGTCTTCTATACATCACAACCGTTAGGACACTTGTTCGTCCATTTAAAACAGCATTTATTGTTGTGAAAGTGAGTACTTCTTCCGTTCCATTAGAATGGTCCATTTTGAAAAATATTTTTTGTTCTAATAGAATAATTTACTTTTATTTTTTTTTTACTCTTCATACCTTTATTAATATAATTATATGTAATGCATAATTAACTCACACATAAAAAATATAAACATGAATGGAATAAAAATTGTACATTAATAAAAGTGAATTATTTTAATCGAATGGTGAATAATATATACATGTGTCGGGAGGACTGAGGATTTCCAGAGTTGACTCGCCGCCATGCATCTTTATTGTAGTAAATGGAAGTTAGTTTCATTTGTCATCTCTCTTTTACGTCAACAATAACGAAGTACTGGAGATCGCTGGCTCTTGCAGGAACAAAAACTTTATTGAAAGTAAATGGCAGTTAGTTTGATTTATTATCTCTATCTCTCTCTCTTTAGGTCAAACATAGAATCATCAATATGCAGAAAAGTAATTAGCACCACGTATTGCAAATGCATGTACCTTTTATATTGGGGCATGATATTTGCAGTAACCGTTTCGATATTTGCAGTAACCGTTTCGATATTTGTGAAAGATCTAAAATACCCCTAACACTTAAAAAAAAAAAACCCCAAAATATCACCAGCGCCCGGCGATATTTTGCAGGGCCAAAAATATCGCCGGCGCCCGGCGATTGTTCAACCCCCCCTTAAGTTTGATATTTGCAGTAATCACCGGGCGGATCTTCGCCAATCCGGTAAAAAATTCACATTTTCGACAAAAATACTAACACATCCGGACATAATACAACTAAAATAATCAAACCAACTATCTAAAACAATACCGCAAAACATTTTAACTTTAGCCACTAACCTTTTTCCGATCCGAGTCGTCTAGATTTTTATCCGATTTGTGATTCCACCCGGCTCTACTTTGCAGGAATTATTAAACGGAATAGAGCCCGTGAGTTGCTTTTTCAATTTTTTTTTTTCAGCCCGTGAGTTGGTTTGTAATTTTTTTTGGCCCAGGGGTATTTTTGTCTTTTTACAAGGGAATGTTACTGCAAATATCGAAACGGTTACTGCGAATATCAATTCCGTTATCTGTGACAGAACAAGAAAAAAAAAATCTGAGAAATCTAACATGAGTTTTTTTTTTTCCAGGTAAATATGAATGTTAATAAGGGTAGAGGAGAGGATTAGAGGGGCTCACGGACCACTCCCCATGGAGTCGCCTCTATGTATATGTGTGTGAAACATTACAATTAAATTAAAAAAACCATTCATTCATTAGATTTGATCAGAAATATAAGCATTGACGGATACAATTACATGTGCAATTACATATATAAATTCTAATTACTGAATGATTTTTTTTAACGAGACCGTAGTCTCACCATATATATCGCCATCATTATTGTTCATTTGGACATGATTACTTAAAATCGTGTGCTGATTCAGCGATTGCCCCTTAATTATAAGTTATAACCTATTTAAGAAGTTGAGTTTTAGAATTCAAACTTTTAAATATATATATATATATATTGACACAACCTTGACAACGTAACTTGTGCAGAAGAAAATTATGAGAACGGTACTACGTATGATTAAGAGCACATGCTATACATAGGCACACATTTGACATTATGGTCAAATTTTTTGTATTTTAAAAAATTGGCCGCCATGATGTACAATAATAACAATCTGGGTGTCCAAACAAATTATGAAGTGTTCTTTAGTCGTAATCCTATGATGCATTACTCATAAAATTGCATAAGTCATTGCATAACTCATTATTCAAATAAATAATCCCGTAAAGAAACTCTAATCTTACTCAATATTTTATATTTAGAGTTTAGACTATCCAATATCAATGTATTATGTTTCTTTGTTGAGGAAAGTTTTTTGCCCAATAATATTAATGTGTAACATTAATAATAATGATAATTTACAAACTCCTACCCACCCAACCCCACCTCTTACTACATAGGACGATTTGGATATATATTGGACCAAAGAAAGGATAAATTACATTTACCTCCTTGAGATTTGTAGAAATTACTAAACAAATCCTGAAGTTTTTAAAACTACAATTACCTCTTTTGACCGAGTAATAATATAACAAAATTTTTCCTTTGATTTTGTAAAATCACAGTGTCTCCTTTTTAAACTCAAAAAAAAAAAAAAAAATCTGCTATTTGGCAAAAAAAATTGAGAGGGGGTCTCCAATCCAACCATCGTATAATAGTTTAACATGTGATATTTTCGCTTTTAAAATATTGAATATACAATAATAGATAACATACCCTGTGATTCTTTTGATACTAAACTTGATATTCGTGTCTTTGAAAAAATATCATATATAAGCTTCTAAAAAATAGATAAAATGTGTATTGAACCATTTGACTGGGCAGATATAAGTTTTATCAAAATTTAAACGTTCAAGGAGGAAACCGGTAGTTTTATGAAATTTCAAGGTTCATTTGGTATTTTCTACTAATCGCGAGAGTATAAATGTAATTTATTTACCCATTAATAAATTATAAAAGGTGAATGCTTTGTGGAAAACTCTTGAGTAAACCTAAACAAGCGAGGTCAAAGCAATTTGTAAAAGAAAGTTTGTTCGATAGCTAATTGCCTAATTCCGTTTTCCGACCGACTTCCTTGAGGTTATATTCATTACAGTGATTGATGGCAAATATAAGAAGGCCAAGATAAATTTACGTACAAGTTAGAATGTTGGATCGGAGTAATCGTCACAAATCACTCTTTTGAATTATCAAAAGACAATAGTGTTCGCTTGCAAACTTCCCGTCAAATTTCACACATACGTCGCACTCAATATCATAGACGCCTTTAGAAAAATGGCGAGATTCTAGATAAATAGTTACTTTATTAATGAAAATGACTATTCATGTGAAACTCTTAATTTGGAATTTCTAGCTACCACAATAATTTCTTTGGACTTCCAAACTACCTACGTACGTACTGCAATTTCTTTTTCTAGGAGAAACCTGTGAATCCGTAGTACAATTGTGAATAATTTGTTAGGATAACTACAAATTCATGATTATTTCAAATGTCATTAACACTACTAATTGAGGATGTCTCCTGTTTAATCGTTTGGGGTCTGGTGTCAATATTTCAACAGTTAAATTCAATACGCATCTTTATTAATAAACGACATATTAAAGGATAAAATTGATACATGTGTTTTCTTCACTTCTATCTCTAAAACCGATACACACTACATACTGTATAATAGTTGTTTTAAAATAATCATGAAACATCTGGAATTACAAATAATACCTCAGATATTAAACTCAATACACAATATATTATATACTAAAACAATATTAATTTTAAAGATTAAATTATTACGTGTTAAAAAAATATCGTCTATATGATATGATCACTGAAAAGAAAAAGGAAAAGTATCACTTGAAAAAAAAATGTATTAACTTTTAGGATTAAAGTATTGTTTATTTTAAAAAATTATCACTTGTAAAAAAAAAAAAATCATCTATTTTAAAAAGGAAAAGTATCGCCTATTTATATAAGAGAAAAAGAATCGCGTATATGTATGAACTATTTCTATATATAAAGATATATATTGAAATATTTGACTACCACAGGAAAGTAGATATACAGAGAATGCAGTAATAAAAATTTGAAATTGTTATTTGCAGTAACATTTTTACTATTTACAGTAACATTTTTTTGTGAAAAGTCTATAATGCCCCTTAGGTCTTTAAAAAAAAATCATTTTCACTCTAATTATGGCCGATAGTCATTAGGACTATCTATATTACATGGTAAGTAAACAATCTGTACAATTTTTTTACATAAAATTGGATTTTTAACAAAAAAAAATATTGTCTGAAATTGTTATTTGCAGTAACCAAGGTTTTTTCAGATTCTTCATGTTCTTCTCTTCTTTTCTCAAATTCTAATATGGTATCAAAGCCAAAATGTTCCTGCACTTAAAAAAAAAAAAAAAAAAGCCTATTTGTGGCAAAATACCGCCAATGTTGGGGCGGTATTTTGTTTTTTTTTTTAGACTTAGGATATTTTCTTCCAAAATCTCGCCCCTGGTGGATCGTCCTCGTGATTATCGGCCATAATTAGAGTGAAATAATTTTTTTTTTAAAGACCTAAGGGCCATTATAGACTTTTCACAGAAAAATGTTACTGTAAATAGTAAAAATATTACTGCAAATAGTATGCCCCTAAAAATTTTGATAAATTTAATTGTAAGTCAATATACTTGACTAAAGTTTATATAAATATAAGAAGTCCAATTACCTCTTTCGTTTACTTTTTCTTTTGTAGCACTTCATTACACTAACATTAAATGATTCAACGCTCATTGAATGTTCAGGCCATTTTTTTTCAATTAATTATTATATGTATTGTATCTCACACAATGCGTTTGAGGCTCCTGATAATACAACAATCAATGATCTGGGCTTTTTAAATCGGTAGATGCACTGCATATTTTTTTGTGACTGCATACATCTTAAAAATTAAGGCTGAAACTAAAACTTAAACATAAAATTAAGCTAATACTCTAACTAAGTAATATAATATAAGCTAATCAAAAAATATACTTGGAAGAACCCTTCTTGTGCTGCAAATGTCTGGTCAAATCTTGCTATAAAATTAAATTTTTACTTATAATTTTCCTGTCTTTTCTTTAACCCTAGAAGATGTATCTTCTTCATTGAGAGGAATAGGGTGAGGGAAATAGATTTTTTTTTATATATATATATAAATTTTTATATACTCTATATTTTAGTTCTTCTTAATATCTCCCTCCCTATGGGAGTTTTACCATCTCCCCATAAATAATTTGGAGTTCCTTTCTTTTCACATGAGCATTTAATATTATTTTGGATAACAACAATTTTTTTTATGCCAATCTCAATTTCACCCCAAGTTTTTATAAATTTTTGTGCAGGCAATTACTCAAAGATCGACCCCTAAATTTTATATAATTTATAATATAATAAATGTGAGTTACATGTGGCTCCTCTACCGAGATTAATTTAATCACACGAAAGCTTTCATCAGACAATCAGTGACGAATTTTGGATCATATTCTTAATACGTAACAATTGATATGTATGGGCTAATAATTATATCAATTTGAATAAGTTTAATTCTTCTAAATAATGAAATATGAATTTGATTACTGTATATATATATATATATATATATATTGATACTTGGAACATTATATAAAAACCTAATAATGGTAAATTCATGCAAATTGAGGTGCAAAACTGCATGGCACTGTTCTTGATAAACCAAAAGCTTTCATTCCAAACTATATAATAATTAAGCCTTCATTAGTTTCAAATTGGTCCCAAAACTTTCATTAAATTGGAAGCAATTCGAAATAACTTCACAGCTCTTACAATTAGGTCCATTAATTTATTTCATCAATGAATTTTACAGTTGAGTCTCAAAACTGCCACCATTTTTTTTTTCTTCTTCTTTTTTTCCTTTTGCTCATCGGAGAGAGACATCGCCAACAATTAATATTTCAAAGCAACCGGAATTAAATAATTTGATTAAAAAAAAGATTGATATTATATTCACATTAATTAAAAATTGGATTATCTCATTTCAAATCACCGTCAGCTCCATATTCTGTTCCAAAATCGCACTCCAGCTTGACGGCGTAAACGGCCATTGATCTGACTCCGTCATCGTCGTCGTCATCTCCGTTTTAACTACCGAAATCGTCTGGCGTTTTTTGGTTTCCCGATCGGAAGTTATTTCCGATTTCTCCGCTTCCCTCCGCCGCTTTTTCTCCTCGGCGGCTCGCAACTCCGCCGCGTGTTTCCCGGCGTCCAGTGGGAAATTCAAGATGGCCTTCGTCCTCCGCATTTTGAACGCGGCCCTGTCGTACGCCTTCGCCGCCTCGATCGCGGTGTCGAATGTCCCCAGCCAAACCCTGGAACCCCTCTTTTTGGGATCACGAATCTCCGCCGCGTACTTCCCCCACGGCCTCTGCCGCACGCCTCTGTAGTGCCTGGTGTCCTGCTCCGCCGCCTTTGGAGCCGGTTTAGCCAGCTGCTGGGTACTCTGTTTCGACTCATCCAGGCAGTTGAACTGGATCCACTCGAATTTCTTCACCGGCGGCGGCGGCAAGTCAATCTTCAAGCACGGCTTCCTCTCCCTAGGCTTCACTTGCCTCGGAGGCGACGCCGTGAGGTCGATAACTTGGGGCTTCGACTCGAATTCCGAGAAATCCACAGGCTCTGTTTTAGTAGCATTATTATTGTTCTTGTTGTTATAATAATTAGTAAAATTTATTTCTGGAGCCGGATGATTCTGGAAGAGGTCACTCTCGATCTCGGCGAACTGGTCGAGACACTGATCGATGGAATAATCAGTGTAGCTTTCGTCGCCGGAGCTGAAAAAATCGGAGATGGAAAGGGAAGGGGAGGAGTCCTTATAATCATCACGATAGCTCGTGGCGTCGGAGGAGAAAGTCAAAGATGAGTCGGAGTTGTTGTTGTTGCTTGAATTGGAAGATGTTCGATCTACAACGGCGTTCAAGCAAGTCGCCAGGTCGGGCCCGAAGAACAACGCCGTCGGCGAGAATTCTCCGAACAAATGCTCTTCGATTTGCTCAAGAGCGAAAGCTTCGTTCTGTGTCGTCATGATGGGAACTTTGAAGAAGAAGAAGAAGAAAAATGGGAAGTTTCTTGAAAGGTTGAGGAAGTTTTTTAGTTTCTTCTACTGGCTTCTTTGTTGGTTGAGTTGGAATTGGAAGAAAGAAATGGGATATATATAGAGGGAGAAATTTTGAATTTGTCGTTTCGTAGTTAATATTACGATATTACCCCTGTTCTTTAGTATTTAGAAGAATAATTGGAATAGTCAACTGGGATTTTTTCATGTCTTCTTCTTAAAACCGAGTCCTCTTACAAACGGTGAATAGTCAAAGCTAAAATGAACGGCCCTGATTCGTCTCAAAATTTGATGGTCATGATGATCAGTTTTTTTTTTTTTTTTTTTTTCCTATCCAAAATGTTCAGTCATCATCACTCAGTAGTGTAGTAACATTATCAAACATGCCTTTACTTCACCCCTCACCTATTTTTTTATTTCCAATTATAGAATGCTGCATGCCCTTTTTTTTTCTTATTTTTTTTAAAGCAATTTGTTATATTTATATTATGTACAGTTGAAGATATATTAATTGAAAATTGGTTTTTTTTTTTTTTTAATGTATTCAATTCTGTTACTTTATAATATATACTCATCCAAGTTTAGTTTTTCCAGTTAATCATAATCATGCACGTACGTAGCCCTTTTTTTTTTTCCACATTTCGATAAGAAATTTACATTTCTACAATTAAATTATACATGTTACAAAGTCTAAACTTATGCAATGTATATATGAAATAATTTATCGTAACTATCGCTTGTACCATTCTTTGTAAACTTTTCTCCTTCTTTAAAAATCGAATATACACGTCTCGATGAGAATTTAAATCAAATCTAAACGTAAGTGGCGTCTGGGTGGTGGGTTTGGCAACGAAGTAATGGAATTATAGAAAATATGGCTGTTTGGTGGGTGGGTTTGACAATGAGTTTCTTGAAATCATGTCCAAATAATTAAACTTGAGTGAAACTTATTGGTTTCAATTTGATTCCTATTTTTATTTCATCCTATTATCAAACTCATTAACTGGAAATTTAGGGTTGTGAGACGACTAAAAGTCATAGAATATATATATATATATATATATATATATACATAAAAGAAAAAAGTCTCTAAATTTGGTAGAATATTGTACAAGAAAATGGGTGTAGGAAATTAATTTTGTTTTTCCTGTGACAAGAGCAAATTTTAATTTACTGAATAGTTTACTTTTATAATTGCAATATAAAAATGAAATTTCAAGCAAATTATATACGAATAATTTACTTTATGATAAACACTACAACGAAAGTGACTAGTACTTGGTGACAAGATTTTTTGTTACGGCTAAAAAGAGATTTAAAACTTTTTGTTACATTTCATATTATCACTAAATATTTCTACAACTAGGAGGGTTTCTAACAAAAATTGCTACAAAGAAAAATATCACTAAATTTTATTATAGTTACAAACGCCTGTGAATTTACCATTTCTAAAAATGTCACGGAAAGACAGTGATCGATTGCTTTAAATGTCACCGTAATTATAGTGGCGCTTATAAATATCACAATTACTTTTGTGATATGCATATTTGATATGCTTTCATTTGCATTTACAACTTTGTTTGGTAACATTCATAAACCTCACAATATTTTCAAAAGTACGTCACTACTTACCTCTTTTGTCGTAGTGACGATACATCATTAGTAAAGAATAATCGATACAGAGAATTTTACAGAGGAAATGTCGTATCCGAGACTTTTTCATTTCTTTAATTTGATTTTTTGTTAAGGGAAAAAATGGTTGAAATAAACTATTGGGGGTAGCTAGATATATAGCATGTATAATCAAACTCAGTTGAGTCCAAATAAAGTAAAACCGACCAAGAACAAACATACAGGCATGCTACAACACTATTTCACAAATTAAAAGGATTTCCAACATGATCCACACCAAAAATACAGTTAAGTTGGCTTCTTTTTCTTTCCTTTTTTTTCGTTCTTTTTCCCAATATGGAATGAATATTTAGAAAAAATTATTTCTTTTTTTTTTTTTTTTGAATTCAGCACTATCACATCATATCCGACCATCTATTAGATTGAAGACAGAAGCTATAGGGACGAGAAGAACGAAACTGGGGAGCCACCTGCAAATCCCTATCGGCATGCATGCACTCTATAAGCAGTTGTGACAGAGATACGAATCGAACCCGAATATCTGAGTGGTCTTCTATGCATCACAACTACTATTAATGAACCGGCTTGTTTCTAATTTATACTCCCTCCGCTCCATTAGAAAGGTCCACTTTAATCAAGATACAACTTATTATGAATATCAAGATACAACACATAAAATAGCTTAGTTGGCATCTTTTATTCTATTTATATCCTTATTTATTAAGTATGGGCTACCACTCATAATTATATAAGAGTGTGATGAGTAAAAAATTCGAAAGTCGATTATTGTAGGATATAAAAATAATATATATCCAAAATAATATTAAAGAGATTAACGCACAGCGGAATATAACTTCTTTGTGATAACTAACTGATGTGACGCAAAAATACACTTCAGGAGATGCTTCTTGCGGCCCAATAAAGCTCCTCGGAAAGCAAAGGCCCAACTCGAATGGAGCTCTACTGCGAAGAAGAACAAACGAGCTGGAGACCGGTCTGGGCGATTCAGATCGGCAAGGTTGATAAAGAAAATATAATCCGCACTGTTACGATGACAATTTCAGATGATTACGGAAGGAAGCGGGGCTTTCCCCCCTGTATAAGCTCCGACGGTCAAGTCAGTACAATTGGAGAAAGAAAACAATGAAGATGAATACTGGAAAATGGTAAAGATTGCGTACCTTCGAAAGTATGAAGACTTAGCATATATACCTCAAGTTGGAAAGTGTCCGTTGAAGCCTCATGAGTGATTCGTTCACCTGCTCCTTCTGTTTAGCGTGGCGTGGACGCTATTATTTGACCGGGTCTCATCTTCGTCACTTTAGGAAGCCTGAACACCTCTGCATGCAATTGAGTAGAGAAACCTAATCTATGACAACTTTTACCTACTGCGTCAGTGAGGCAGGGCGGATCGGTCTATCTATCTTAGATCGGTCAATTCAAATAATATGATAGAAATGTGAGAAAAAGGCTGTGGCATTCTTAAGTTATAAAGTCCGACCTAAGATTACCAAGTTGGTTTATGACGCTTGCCGACCCAAGCTTTTATGAGTTTTTACCGATCTGAGCTTTTAAGACCGACCTAAATTCGTAACACAGCTGTAGGCTTAGTTTATAAGGTCTTTCCGACCTGAACCTGAATCTGGGCTTTAATTGTGCCTTTATGTTCCACTACTTTATCCTTGTTTTTATCTATTGGGCTTGGCCCAACAGAGATTCACTTTTATGCACATCAACATGTCCCCCCAGTATTAGGTTTTACCGATCTAAAACTTAATACTATTTGCGTTTTTCCGAGCTGAAATTCAACATAAAGCACCTAGTATGGGTTTTCTGAGTTAAGCATGATACTGTATTCTATCAAGCTGAAAGTGTGACTAGGACATTTATCAAGTGTTCATCCGACCTATAGTTTATCCGACCTATAGTTCACTAACATGATAAAAACCTGAACTATGACTATGAAATCCGACCTATAGTTTATTAACATGAAAAAAATCTGAACTATGACTATGAAATCCGACCTACAGACAATAGTGTTATTCGATGCATTTGTAATAATGGCAATACCGATCTGAAGAATTTGAACGGACTATTTGGACAATTTAATGCAACCATAAAGGTGTACCTTTGCGTTACCCTAGGTCGGGATTTCGAAGAGGCGGACTTGTCTGGACACGCCTTCACGTTTATTACAGCAACCGATACAACTTCCGAGGCTGTTTATGTTCTCGAGGTATCATTAATGAGTACAACTTTTGGTCTGCCCACGTCTCTTCGGTCTCCTTGAGACTCCATCATAAAAATCGCGAGAGCAAACATTTGATCCCCTCCATTATTCGCTTTCCTGAAAAGAGAGAGAAAAATTTCCTTACCCTCCTTCTTCTTCCCTTTGCCGGAGTTTTCGAGTTTTGCCGGAATTTTATCGTCGTGTTCCAGTCCTTGCAATTTTTGCTCAGGTCGTTGTCCCGTCGTCGTCATCCTTCTGTTGCCGTGCCTTTATCTCTGTTCGCCCGTCTCCAATGGCCTCCGAGAGAAGTTCAGGCACCGGAGCATCGCGTCAGGTTCCGGCTGCAGGTTAGTGTTCCTCTCCCTTTCTTTTCTGCTGATGGCATGTTTGAGTACTTCTGTAGGATTGATTATCTACAATTATAGTGATATTTGTATTGATTCTGTAGATTCGGCCGCCACTCATGAGTTTAAACCCGAAGAAATAATATCAGAAATGACTAGGGCAGATTTAACAAAACTTAGGTCAGCCCATTACATAGATCCTACTGTCCCGATTCGTTTACCCGAGCCTGAGGAGAGGGTAAATACTGTTTCTGCGGGTTGGGTCGGGGTTTATGAGTATCATATTAATTTTGGGCTGAGGTTTCCGGCCGTAGATTTGTTGAACGAGATGTGTGATTTTCTTCACATCGGGTTGAGTCAGCTAGTACCAAATGCCCTTAGGTTTCTAATAGGGTTCATATATGTGTGTTTTGGGGCTGGGGTTCGACCTACGGTAGATCTGTTTTTTCAATTCTATACGGTCCGTAAGTACCCTTATGGTAAATGGTGGGTGACCTTTCAGAAACGTAGGAATAGCCCTATAATTATTATCGACTCCCCCGATACCAATAAACAATGGAGGAACAATTTTTTATGGTGAAGGCTGAGGAAGCAAACCTACCCTCTCGTTGGTCCCAATTTATTTTACCAGTCGAACAAACCCGAGATAAGTCCGACCCCAGAGTTCAATCGGACTATAAGGCGCTAAAAAACTATACTAGCTCGGTTAAATATTCGGCTAAATTTCCTACAGAGGATCTTCTTGTTTCGGCCGGGCTGAGCCAATCCCCCGATGTAGAAAGAGAGAGTAAATACCTGTCTCTTGACTTTTTATTTATTGTATCCTCCTTCGTAGCCCGGTGATTTTGATTTTTTGCATGTTGCTTGTTTTCAGGTGGTCTTGGTGGGTTCGGAAGGAAGAAGAAAACCAACAAACCTGCTGCAGCTTCAGGATCTTCTAAAAGATCGGCTGAGATCGATCTTACGGAAGAGGTCGAGGTGCCGATCCTCCCAGCTCGGCATTGGTGACCCGGGTCGCAAAAAAGAGCAGGCCGACCCCGGCAGAAATCCAGGCAGCCAAGGCTGCCAAAGCTCCACAAGCGCTACTGGGCCCCACACATGATCCCGATTTGCCAAAGCCTGATGATCTTTGGGGACCCGTGGATCCGTCAACAAATGAAAGGGTCCTATTGCTGAAGGATAAGAGGGATAGACCGATCTCCCTGGCTCGGCCCATACTTCAAGTGTACTTACCAGAACCTCTGCCTGAGGACGTGAGGCCTTACCAGGAGTTGGAGGCCGAAACTGAGAGATCCTTTGAGGAGGTGGTACAGGTGGGCAACCAGCTCCGGAAGAATATGGAGCTGATGATGCAGCAGGAGGCCATTCTTGCTTCGCATATAAAAAGGGTAAGCATCGAAACTTAATTGATTTGTCTAAGAATGATGATTACCTCGTCTGACACTCCCGGATCGGATTTTTTGCAGGTAGCTTATAATTATGCTGCTACGTCGAAAAGGGCAACGGCTTTGGACATCTTGGCCCAAAGTTACGAGCTGGAAAGGTCGAAGAAACCGTCCGAGGCCGTTGAGGATTTGGAATTTCAGCTGGGGCTCGAAAAAAGCAAGTATTCAAAACTTGAAGTTGAAAAAACCGGGCTAATGAAGCAATACCAGGATCAGCTTTCGAAGTCGAGCCAGCTGGGGACCAAGATCCTGGGCCTGGAAGCCGACGTGGACATCCTGAAGAAAAGCGAGGCCGCCCTGCTTAAAGAAAGATCCAACTGGGCGAAGGAGAAAGCCGATCTGGAGAAAGCTGTAGAAGAGGCTAGGAAAGCTGCAGAAGAGGCTACAAAGAAGGCCGCAGAGATGGTTAGCTCGGAAGAGGTTGAAGCAGCTCGTCAGGCCGAGCTGAAAACTTTTAAGGAAGGGACCCTGCTGGATTTGATGAACCGACGTTTTTTCGAGCTAATCCAGTGCGGGTACACTTTGTGCTGGGACGAGCTAAAAAGCTCCAAGTCGGCAGAAGACGCTCCAGAAGACTCCATAGCCCAGTCTTCTTTGCTTCCGGAGGGACGCGATCCTTTCGACTTAGTAGAAGAAATCAAGCAAGAATGCCGAGACATTGGTGTTCCAATTCCAGAAAAGGTCGAAGAGGATCCTGTGGTCGACCCCCAGGAGATAACAGATGAAGCTTCTTCTCAAGCTCCTCCTTCCTGAGATCGGCTTTTTCTTAGATCGGGCTTGTCCCTCCTTAATTTAGCTTGTAGTTCGTAGAATTTCTTTTTGATTCTGGTCCCTTTCGAAGAATTTTTGTATTATTCAGCCCTTTCTTTTGTAACCGAGCTTGATTAAAGAATACTTTTTGTTGCCTCAACTTCTGCTTTCTCCATCTTTAACTCTGACTGCTTTACTGATAATATTTTCTTAAGTGTGCTGCGTTCCAAGCCCGGGGAACCATACGTCCTTGCAAATCTTCCAAAATATAACTTCCAGTAGGTCGGGCTTCGATTACCCGATAAGGCCCCTCCCAATTAGATAATAACTTGCCTTGTTCTTGTGGTTTGCTGATAGCTCGGTTTCGTAGAACTAAGTCTCCCGGTACAAAGGCTCGATGTTTGACTCGAGCATCGTAATGTTGCCGAACTAAATTTTTGTAATTTAGTTGATGTACATAGGCTGAATCCCGAACTTCTTCTATCAAATCCAAGCTGAGCTCCAAGTTTTTCTGGTTCTGATCCTTTTCGAAGTGCATAACTCTAGGGGCTCCACTTTGTATTTCTGGGGGGATAACAGCATTGACTCCAAAAGCTAGCTCGAAAGGGGTCTTCCCCGTAGCCGATTTAGGCGTGGTCCGGTGGCACCATAGCACATGAGGCAGCTGTTCTACCCAATTCTTGCCCTTATCTTCTAACCTGGCTTTCAACCCGTGCAACAAGGTTCGGTTCGTGAGTTCCACTTGCCCATTTGCTGGAGGATGAGCTACAGATGCGAAACGCTGAGTGATACCGAGTTTTGAACATAAGGCAGTAAACTCTTTGGATTCGAACTGGGTCCCATTGTCCGAGATAACCGAGTTGGGCACGCCGAACCGACAGATGACTTGTCTCCAAAGGAATCGAGCTATAGTTCGCCCGGTAATGTTCGTTAATGCCTCGGCTTCTACCCATTTCGTAAAATAGTCTATGGCTACGACAAGATAATGGCAAGAACCGATCTTAGGAAACGGCCCCATGAGATCTATTCCCCATTCTGCGAAAGGCCAAGGGGCAATTATCCCTGTAAAGCTGGAGGCCGGCAACCGGTGAATCGTTGCGTTGTGTTGGCAACTGGGGCACCTTTGAACGAACTCTACTGCTTCCTGGAATAACCGAGGCCAATAAAATCCTGCCCCAATTATTTTTTTAGCCAAATTCCGAGCCCCAATGTGAGACCCGCAATCTCCTTGATGTACTTCCTTCAGCGTGGCTTCAGCTTCTCCCGGACTCAGACATTTTAGCAAGGGCATTAAGAAACCCTTTTTGTACAGATCTTCCCCGATTATCTGATAATGTTCAGCCTTTCTTCTTATTCGTTGCGCTTCCTTTCGCGAATCTGGTAAAGTACCATTCTTCAAGTATTGCCATAGAGGAAATCTCCAATCCCGACCCTCGTTTATTGACAAGATTGCTGGCTCGGCCGCACTTCTATTCTGTACTTCTTCTACTAGAATACTTTTAGTTAAATGAGAGAAAACCGAGGAAGCCAATTTGGACAAGACATCTGCGTTTGTGTTTTTGCTCCGTGGAACTCGCTCTATGGTCCATTTTGAAAAAAAATTTAGTTGCTGCTGTGCCAGTGCTAAATATGCCTCCATTTGCCGATCCTTAGCCTTATACTCCCCCAAAATTTGTTTGACTACGAGCTGGGAGTCCGAACAAATTTTTAGATTTTCGACCCCAAGTTTCCGAGCTAACTTGAGACCGGCTATCATGGCCTCGTATTCCGCTTCGTTATTTGTGGCCGTGAAGCAGAATCGTAGAGCGTAAGTGTGGATCTCTCCAACAGGACTGGTGAGGATGATCCCTGCACCCGATCCGGACTGGCTAGAAGCACCATCTACATAAAGCGTCCACGAGTCATCACCCTTCGCCACAGTTAACAGAAGATCGGTTTTTTGTACCGGGCCAAGGATGTCTTCCTGGGTGTCTGATATCCCTTCAGCTATGAAATCTGCCAACACTTGCCCTTTGACTGCGGTGCGAGGGGTAAAGGTGATGTCATACTCCCCCAATTCGATAGCCCACTTGGTGAGACGACCCGAAACTCCTGCCTTTTGTAAGATGGCTTTGAGAGGTGCGTCGGTATAGACGGTGACTCCATGGGAGTTGAAATAAGGTCTGAGACGCCGTGTGGAGTGGACTAAAGCCAAGACTAGCTTTTCCAGGCTAGAATAGTTCTTCTCTGCTGCCTGCAACACTTTGCTAACAAAATAGATGGGTCTTTGAACCCGGTTATCCTCTCGAAGTAAGACCGAGCTAACTACAGATTTGGTGGTAGCTATGTACATATACAATTGTTCTCCCGGAATAGGCATGGTTAAAGATGGCAAAGAGGCTAAATACGTTTTTAGTTGTTCAAAAGCAATTTGACATTCGGAAGTCCACACAAATTTATCCGTTTTCTTTAAAATACTGAAAAATGGTAAGGCTCGTTCTGCTGACCGAGCTAAAAAACGATTTAAGGCCGCTAGTCTACCCGTTAACTGTTGCACTTCGCGAATTGATTTAGGTGGGTGCATTTGCAATACAGCTTCTACTTTCTTTGGATTAACCGATATACCCCCCTCAGAAACCATATAACCTAAGAATTTTCCCGAAGTAGCTCCAAAAACACATTTTTTTGGATTTAACCTCAACTGATATTGGACTAGGGTTTCAAGTGTTTCACGCAAATCAAGCAAATAGGCAGACTCATCCCTACTTTTAACAAGCAAATCATCAATATATGCTTCCATGTTCCGTCCTAACTGATTTTTGAAAATTTTGTTTATCAAACGCTGAAAAGTAGCTCCGGCATTCTTCAAACCGAAAGGCATAGTAATAAAGCAATAAGTACCTTTATCCGTGATGAAAGATGTCTTTTCTTCGTCTTCTTTAGCCATGAAGATCTGGTGGTAGCCCTTGTAAGCGTCCAGGAAGTTAAGGAAACGGAATCCAGCTATGGCATCAACCAAAACGTCGATCAACGGTAGGGGGAACCAGTCTTTAGGGCAGGCTTTGTTTAGGTCGGTAAAATCAATGCACATACGCCACGAGCCATCGGGCTTGGGAACCAATACGGGGTTGGCCAGCCATTCCGGATAGTCCACCTCTCGAATGATACGTACTTCTAATAAGGCATTAACTTCGAGCTCCACGTATCTGCTGCGTTCTCCTCCCAGGTTACGTTTTCGCTGACGAACCGGCCTATGGTTGGCATCAATGGACAGCCTGTGTTCAATGATATTTCGAGAAATGCCAGGCATGTCTTTCGGTCCCCAAGCGAAGACTTCCGCGAACTCACGTAAAAGGTTAAGCAAATCATGTTGTAATTGAGGGGGTAAGTCAGCCCCAATTTTAATTACCTTGTTAGGATCGGCCGCCAGGGGGATGATTTTTACCTCGGCCCCTGCCTCAATGGACCGATCTGAGCCGTCTGGCAGGTCGGTGATGTTAGTGGGATGAGCGGTCTGTCTGGGGTGGGTAGGTGGCGAAGCTTGTGGTGTGGAGGTCGGAAGAACCGCTGACGCACCTCTTGACTTCCGATCTACTGGTGTTGGTTCCCTTAGGGAAGCCGTATAACACTGTTTAGCCTGTAAAACATCACAGCGAAGAGCAGCTATCCCACCCATGGTGGGGAATTTCAAAAGCATATGCATGGTAGAAGCAATGGCCTGGAACTGATTTAATCCAGGCCGACCTAAATACACATTGTATGGTGAAGGTTCGTCAATGACCACAAAGTCTATGGTTTCTGTACGTTTTAGCTGACCGGCTATTAACGTGACTGGGATGCTCAGTTGTCCTACAGGGATAACATGGTGGTTGCCAAAGCCAATCAATGGAGTTCGTACTGAACTTAACTGTGCCTTATGTAATTGACATCCCGTCAATGCCTTAACTGTAATGATATTACTAGAGCTACCCGTGTCCAATAACGTCCTACGTACTTGATAGTTGGAAATATAACAATCGATCACTAGCGGATCATCACAACTGTAAGGTAAAAAGATATCACTATCATCAAAAGTAATAACTGGTGCCATGGTTTCTGCTTTTCGCTTACCTAGAATGTTGTTCCTCTGTCTATATACCTGTTTCCTTTGGCGATTGGAGTCACCCTGGGTTGGTCCTCCAGCTATGGTGTTTACGACCCCAGCTATGGTCAGGTCGGCTCCAACCCCGGCGTTTGGGGCTCGGGGATCGGGTTGGGGGCACTCGCGGGCGAAATGGCCGGGTTCTCCACATCGGTAGCATCCGGTAGGTCGCTCCCGTGTTGCCGAAGCGGCTGGTTTGGGCAAAGGGGCTACTTGTGTGTATTGAGGCAGCTTTCCAGTTTGAATGAGCTTAGCTATTTCTGCAGCCAAATCTCGACAATCATTAGTGTTGTGACCGATATGCTTATGATAGTTGCAATACCTGCCCGGATTGAGCCGATCCGCGGGGCCCGTCATGGGGCGAGCCGGGGGTAACAACCCTTGATGTTGGATGGCTGCATATATGTCAGCTCGTGGAGCAGAAAAAGGCTCGGCTACCTGCACAGCATTAACATTTACCCCAGTCTTTGGGATAGGGTTAGTAGTATTCACAAAATTTAGTTTCTTATTTCCTCCCGGGGGAGGAACCGGGGAAGAAGCTTTTCTCTTACCATACAGGTCGGAACAGCTTCTCTCTCGTTCCTGTTTTATGGCGGCGGCATCCTCAATTACAGCAAAATTAACAGCGGTAACCATCATTTCAAAATACGAGGGGGGGGGGGGGGGGGCGGATGGCAAGTTCGGTAGCTAGAGGTCCTGATCTTAACCCGTTAATAAATGATCCCATCATTATCCTATCGTCTTTTTCGTGGCATTTCCTAGATTCTACGTTAAACCGGTCTATGTAGGCCTGCAATCCTTCCCCCATTCTTTGAGTTATGTTCATTAAGTGTGAAATAGGCTTGGACAATATCTTATTACCCATAAAATTGGCTAAAAACAGGTCACCGAACTGATCTAACGAATGAATAGAATTTCGAGGTAGTGTACAGTACCAGTTAATAGCCTGACCTTTGAGAGTCAAGTGAAAAGTCATACATCGGTTGGCGTCAGATAAGTTGGCGGTGTCCATCACACTCATGCACTGCATCCAGTGAGCCGTGGGGTCGGTTGTTCCGTCGTACTTATCGACCTTACCTAAGCCCCTGTAGCCTGGGGGGAAAGGCGCTGTTTGGATTTCCAAGCCGAATGGGTGAGACACCCGAGAGGTGGGCATGGTTCGTCCGAGCTGCGCATATCCAGATCCAAGAAGGGCGGTGTGATCGATCTGGGGATACCCTGGTTGTCCTGCGGGGTATCCCCCTATGCCGAGGTAAACCGGTAGTGGTGCTCCAGTAGTGAAGTTCCCCGCGCCGGGCCCGGGGTAATAACTCGGGTTAAGCAAGGGAGAGTATCCTGTGGATGGCTGCAGGGCTCGGCTGGTGCCCAAACCGTAATGCTGAAACATAGCTGGGTTTGACGGAGCTGGGTGCCCAAGATATCCTAATTGGTTGACTTCAGGACCGAGGTGACTAGGTTGGTTTAACGGTTGGACTAGGCCGGGCTGACCTACTTGATTCTGCGGGCCCAGGCTGAGTTGACCTAACTGATTCGCCTGCTGTCCTATCATGGGGAAAGGCAGACCCGTCGCTAAAGGGAAATTACTGAGTTGTGTGTTAGGAAATCCGAAGGGGGCTGGAAAAGTAGGAGCAACCTGGGTATGGGCTAAAGTGGTGTACACAGGTGCTGCAGTAGAGAGGGTGGGGAGACCAGCTATGTAGTTAGACCCAGAAAGAAAGTGAGCTCCCCCGGAGTGGGGAGGGCATCCTGAAACGGTCATGGACTGGGGTGGGAGGCTGGACATCAATACGACAGAAGGATCAGACATAGGATTGAACTGAGTTCCTGGCGGGGGAATAGTGGGGACAACCTGTGAGCTGAAGGGGGGTTCTATGGTGGCTGCACCTAGGGTGGTGGTGGTAATACTGGATATGGAGGGTTTCGTATTGAGAGTAGAGGTAACCGGAACGATATGGTTCATTAAGTGAAATAGTTGTGAGAATAAACGGTAAAACCTCTCTTTTTCTGCTTGTTCCTGTTGGGGGGTGAGAGGTTCGACAACGACGGCTGTAGTTGGCGGATCATTGGGAGGGATGGAAGCGATGGTGACGGTAGGGACCGCAGCAGTTGTAATGATGATATCCGCGGCGGTGTTAGAAGAAGAAGCACCTGTTCCTGAACAATCTTGAGCTTGCGTCATGATTTCAACAAATTTCTTTAGAAGTGAGGAAGATTTGATGAAATAACTTGATCAAACGCTCCCCACAGACGGCGCCAGTTGATGTGACGCAAAAATACACTTCAGGAGATGCTTCTTGCGGCCCAATAAAGCTCCTCGGAAAGCAAAGGCCCAACTCGAATGGAGCTCTACTGCGAAGAAAAACAAACGAGCTGGAGACCGGTCTGGGCGATTCAGATCGGCAAGGTTGATAAAGAAAATGTAATCCGCACTGTTCCGATGACAATTTCAGATGATTAAGGAAGGAAGCGGGGCTTTCCTCCCTGTATAAGCTCCGACGGTCAAGTCAGTACAATTGGAGAAAGAAAACAATGAAGATGAATACTGGAAAATGGTAAAGATTGCGTACCTTAGAAAGTATGAAGACTTAGCATATATACCTCAAGTTGGAAAGTGTCCGTTGAAGCCTCATGAGTGATTCGTTCACCTGCTCCTTCTGTTTAGCGTGGCGTGGACGCTATTATTTGACCAGGTCTCATCTTCGTCACTTTAGGAAGCCTGAACACCTCTGCATGCAATTGAGTAGAGAAACCTAATCTATGACAACTTTTACCTACTGCGTCAGTGAGGCAGGGCGGATCGGTCTATCTATCTTAGATCGGTCAATTCAAATAATATGATAGAAATGTGAGAAAAAGGCTGTGGCATTCTTAAGTTATAAAGTCCGACCTAAGATTACCAAGTTGGTTTATGACGCTTGCCGACCCAAGCTTTTATGAGTTTTTACCGATCTGAGCTTTTAAGACCGACCTAAATTCGTAACACAGCTGTAAGCTTAGTTTATAAGGTCTTTCCGACCTGAACCTGAATCTGGGCTTTAATTGTGCCTTTATGTTTCACTACTTTATCCTTGTTTTTATCTATTGGGCTTGGCCCAACAGAGATTCACTTTTATGCACATCACTAACAATAAACAAACCCGCACGCACACAATCTGTGCTGCGCACCTAAGCCGAAACTTGGTCGAGAAACAACCTGAAGACTATTCAGTTTCTCCCTATCTATCTCTGTGTTTCTTTGTAATTCTCTGTATTTCTTTGTACTAAAAACTCTACCATATGGGTTCTTTATATAGACCACAGAGTTACCCGAAACCTACTAGGATTCACTTGCCAAATCCTATTTATAAAACTACTTCCTAAAACAAATAGGAAACAACTAAACAAGTAATTACTAAATCCTACTTCAATTATAATTGCCTAATATTAAATACAAGTTTGGTTTAATTAATTATTTTCTAACAATTATTCTATTGAAACAATAAATATTTTTTAAAGTAGATTTTCTCATAAAATGATGGAGTATTTGTTTGATTATGATGTTTGTACTTTGTATCCGACTCACAATATATACTTTAAACTACTCGAAGACGCGACCTGCAAGTCACCTGTGTAAGGTGGACAAAAAAGAATCTGGTTTTAATGTTTCTTGTTAATTAGTTAATATTGGAGGTTAATTTATTTATCTTCTTTTTTTCTTTTCTTTTTTTGGGAACGGCAAACGGAGTGGAAAGTTCTAATTAAAAAAAGAAAATTGAATGTGTGAAAGGATAAAATGGAGTTTTCTATTTGGCCGAACTTAATTTGCAGATTCTTTTTGGGGCATGTTAATTGAATGATAGTTTTTACTAAACAATACTTTTTAAAATATTAAATAGTGAAAAAACAATAATATCCTTATACATTTCTACCATCATAAATATTTTTACCTATCATTTTTACCTATACCCTCATTTCCTCTTTAACTCTCCATTTCACTTTTTAACTCACTCCCATTTTTCTACTCTAATTCTTTCAAATTTTCTTTCACTCATCTCCATTCCTTCTGTAGTAAAATTAAGAAGAAAACAACTTTTAAAAAGAATCACCATAACCAGGCGATTCTATGAGAAAGAATAGCCTCCCCCGAGCTATTAAATAGGAATACATTGGGGTTATGTGGCGACAAAATTCATTTAATCATTCGGCGGAGGCGATTCTTTCCCATAAAATCCCCTGGTTGGGGCAATTCTTTCCCATAGAATCGCTCGGATGGGGAAAGTTGTTTTCTTCTTAATTTTTCTGTAGAAGGAAGTAGAAAGGGAAAGGGCAAAAAAGTAATTTCAAGTCTAAATTTTTTAAAAAGTGTCATTTATTTAGTAAAATATGTCATTCAATTAACAATTTCGTTATTTTATTTATCGAATTAATGGATACTTATTTAAGGATGAATTAATAACTTATATGGCTGAACAAAATTCGATTGACATGGTCCGCAATAGCATTGGTTTTCCTAATTTTATAAATCTCTAATTAATTAATTAATTACTGCCATTTAATTAATTTCGTACCTCTAATTAACTCTCATGGAATAGTCCAAATTATAATCCAAAATTTTCTTTTTGTTTCCACGAATTTCCAACCAATATAAAATATATATATTTATCACATTTCTAAACATTAATGAATTACACATACGCAAACACTTTTATATATTTGATGCGTTTGTTGGTTCTACGACTTCCATGTTAAATTTAACCTCGGATGTATTGGAAACTGTTAATGTTTTGCGGTTATATTGAAACAATCTAGTAGGGTATGTTGTGAATAAAACAAATGTATTAAATTTAAGGGTTGAAAAAAGTTTTTGAAAAAAAAAAAAAAAAAGAAGAAAACCAACTTTCCTCAAAAGAGTAAAAAACAAAAAACAATAGCTTTCAGATTTTGTCAGTTTGTTGTTCAGCATATACGAGTATATAAGCAGCTTCTTGCAACTTGTAATTAACTCTTACAATTATCAATTAATTATTTATTTGTTTGGATTAACCACAATAACTTAATTGAGGCTACATATATATTAGGCAAGCCGACCAACAAAAAATAAATAAACAAAAAAAGTAATTGAGTGAATCTTTTAATTTAATTAAGCATAGAGGAATAGGAATCTAAATGACTCAAGTGAAATTAATTAATTTGTTACCAACCATTTATAATTTGTTTGGTTTTTTTTGTCTTTGATGATGATCAAGGAAGCATGCATATTCACTAATTAATTAATTCAAAGGTCATGAAATATGCTGGAATTAATGAATCTTAAGCCAAAAAAAATAAATTCATAAGCCTGCATCAACAATCAACTTGATAATATATATATGTATATATAGCTTAATTTGTTGACTTAATTTATGTGTGTTGTATCTAGTGAAAGGGGAACAAAAGAGAACGAAGTTCTCAGTTAATGAGTAATCAATAAGTGATGATACACACAATAAAAATTTATTGTAAATTTTTGTCGCGATTGATGTTATAAACGCATGAAAAAAATATTAATAAATATTTAAAATTAAAAAAACTAGGTGACTACGGTAGGGTGATGCCATTTCGGCCGATCAGTAAGATTTTTTATTGAGTTTTTCCACTCTCTCGATCATTTTCTTAATTATAATAAACATTGAATGTTTACGTTAATTTTATTTTATTTTTTGATTGATTTTATTATGTTTTTTTTTAGGAAAATATACAACTACAAGAACTTTGAGATTAATTATATATAAAACTATAGTAAGGTATGATTAAGTCATGCAAACACTACTGTGTAAGTCAGCAAACAACTTTTGATATGGTAAATTTTGATTCAATCAATATACATAAATACACATGGATAAAGTCTAGGTTGATTGGACATAAAGTCACACTAATACAGTACACATAAGTTAAATGCATCTTGACTAAGCCCATAATTGTTCACCAACATCACCTACATTATTAATTTATTATCTATGCCACTAAATTACTGCTCGCGCTTATTTTTTGCCATTATATTTTTTTTCTGTCTACTTTTGACCATTGAACTAATGAACATGATCGCTAGTGGCTATTATGAGTTGTACATGTGATACGCATGTGTTCAACTTTGAGACTTCCAATTCCATTGTCATTAATGTTGTCCATGTGCCTGATGACCTTATTTCACAACTTAAAAGTTTTTTTTTCGTTCTATGTGCAGAAAGGTTAAATCGTGGATACTCTTAATTGTTCTGCGGATTTACTCGAAAAAATTGGTAAGAAGAAATAAAGAAACAACAGACATATAATAATAATAATAATAATGTCATGCAGATAGCTCGTTTAAGAATAATGATAGACTCAAAATAAATTATAGCAACTTTTTAATAGTAACTCATGTGGCATGCATTCATTGGTTACATTTTTATTAATATCACATAATTAGCCAATGAATGCATGCCACATGAGTTGCTATCAAAAAGTTGCTATGATTTATTGCTGAATCTATCATTATTTCTCGTTTAATCGTTTTTATTAACATTATGCCACTTTCATTAAACTAGTTTAATGACAAAAAAGGTTTAGTGACCAAAAAATAACCCATTCAATCATTTAATGACTTATATATAATTTATCCTTCAATATTTATTTGTACGATGGGTATTTTGTACCACTAAATTTACTCTAACAACGTACCAGAATTGTAATCATGCGTGCACTTTTTACCTTCCACTCGTATTTCATCATACTTTAAGATCGAGTCTCTTCTTGTCAGATCGGTACAACAAATTAAATTTAAACTCTTAAATTCGATATGTATGTATCTCATGTTTTATTTCACTATATGCGATACTTATCGTTTTAACATAATTTTAATATTTCAACAGCTACAATTTAAAAGAGAATTATCTAATTCAGAATTGCAGAAAGAGAAATACGTACAATATATTGTAACCAAAATTAATGGACTGCCTTATGACTTTGAGGTTATGGGTTTGGATGAGACATGCGATCCTAAGCGATGTGTTCGAAGACGTAAGAGTAAAAAAAATTTAAAAAAAATAGATGTCGTATATCAACATTTTGAAAGATTGGTACCTAAGAAATGCCGGCAATCATCAGGTAAAGAAAAAAGAAAAGAAGAAAAAGAAGTAGATAATATGTGGATCGTTTCTTTGACGATGACAAACTCAAATTAATCAAAACTAATTGAGAAAGTAAAGTAAAAGTATACACACCATTTAATTAATTTATTAGCTAGCCATCAAATTAATTTTTAAAAGGTTAGATTATTTTATTGGTCTCTTTAGCTTAGCCTTTTGTCTTTCTTTGGCCTCTTAACTTTGAACCAGTTTTATTTTGTCGTTCGACTTCAAAATATTCCCAAATGGTCCATTACTAAATTTTCTGCAACATGTGAGTTATTTTTTACTAGTACATGAACAATTTTAAACCAAACTATATAGAAAACAAAGTGATTTAACATTTTCTTTTCCCATTTAATAGTATTGCTAATGTTTGTTAAACTCACCTGCCGGCCAAAATAGAAACATGCTGCAAAAAGTTAAGTGAGAGACCGTTCAAGAACTATTTTTTACGTTGAGACGAAAGTGAAATCTTTTCAAAAATAACGATAGAGTAGTAAAATTATGAAGTGACTGTTGTGATATTCACGTGACAGAAATTTATTAGCCATATGAAATCATGAATAAAGTAGAATTATATATCCTCTTTTTGACATTATCTTGCAAAATATTGAAAGAGTAAAATTAAAATATTCACCATATAGCCCTAGCCAGCTAGTCAATACGAGAGTATAGGAATGGAACTCAATATAATATCCATGCTTTCTTGGACTTCAAAAATTCCCAGTTAACGATATTCTATAAGATCGATGGAACTAGTCAAGAAATTAATGGTGATCTTCATCTCTCACTATCGATCATTAAAAATAATTAGATTATAACTAGATGATGTTCAAAATGTGGACTTGAGGAACTTAGGAAATAATATTATATATATATATATATATATTACATGTCTATGATTTTTTTTGAAAAAAAGACAAAGAATTGACTAGTTCTTATGATCACTTAAAATCATACAAACTCGTAAATTATTTGGAAAGATTAGACGAAAGTTAAATCATTTGTTCACTTTTTGAATACATGATTAACTTCTTCTTATTTGTTTTTGTTTTTTTTTTTTGGAGTCTGGGCTCCTAATGGCCCCACCCTTTACTGTACACACGTTGTGAAACACCTATCATGGGTTTCGAGCTCACTCCCTATACAAGGGACGGGGGTTGATTCCATTTCCAATGTAAATCCCGTAGTGAATCATTCCCAACGAGCCCAAAATATTTTTTCGAGATAGGAATTTGATATCTTAACGATTTCAGTATAAATTCAAAAAAAAAGATGATCAATTTTTATTTTTTTTCTTTTGATTTCATCCATAAATACAAGAATAAATTTCAGAATACCACATGAAATTTGATAAAATATTCTCAAAATTTAGAAAACATCAAAATACACGAATTTGTAAAGACCTAGAAAAATTATCTTTCCTTAGGGGATATTTAATTTTTATCCAAAAATTGAGCCAATTTATACAAATTCAAAGATTATTTTAATGTGTTCTAAACCTCAGAATATTTTGATATTTTACCAAATTCCACGAACTATTTTGAAATTTACCGCAAAGAACATAGGTAGTCAACCTTACATTTTAATTAACTAAATATGTGTGTGTGCGAAATCATTTATCCATTTCTTTTAGGCCTTTATTTAGTTTACCAGGGACCAAATAACATTACCATGTCAACGAAAAATTACTTTGTTCGCTATAGATAGAAGAAAATACGAAATAATTGACCAAAATAAATCGAAGAATGTGCTCCTTCAAGTCTTGCTGGCACAGCCACATAGTCAAATATTTCGCACACTAAACTGGGTCACAAATCACAGTTCAGATTTTAGGTTAATTCCAAAATATCCCGTGTTGAATTGGTTATTCAATTTTCAGCATCTTTTTAATTCTTTGTTTCTTTAATTATGCTCAATGAAATTAACACCGCCACAAATCCTATTAAAAGAGCGTAGCGATATAATTATTTTTGAGTCACAAAAATATAACTCAAAACAGAATTCAATATACGGGAGTAATTACTTGCTAGTTTTTCAAAAATCGAGTTAATTGGAGATTTTCTATTTCTTTTACTTTTAACTATGATATATATGTGCCTGCGGTCAATTTTTATTAATTAATTGGCATCAAAACAATATTTTACCCTCGCTTAAATAGTTCATTTTTTAAAGTAAAAAGTTAATATTTTTTAGTATTATACGAGATTCAAATTTTGTACGTTACTAAAGAGCTAGCTAATCCTGTTGCTGGAATCACATTAATTAGGATTATTAAAAAGTCTAATATGATTAATTCCTCTTATGAATCATTTTCCATGCAGAAAAACCTTTGAAATCATGATTTCAATTTTATGTTATATTTCAATATAAATTTTTATCCTTTTAAATATAAATTTTTTTATATTTTTAATATATTTTTCTTTTTATATTTTCAATATACTGAACTGTTTTAATACTTCTAAAATCAATACAAACCATAGTAGTTTGCAGAAAATAAAAATCAACCAATCTATGGAAGGAATTAAAATAAATTATCAAAATAAAGATGCGTATATAATTTATTTTTTCAAATTTGGATTCTTTTCACGAGATTAATTAATTATAATTAGGTCTCTAATATTTTTTAAAACAAGAGTATATATCACAAGTCAGACATTAAAATGAGGGGCATATGTGCATGTATTAAATTCATCATTTTTAAAATAAAAAAAAAATTTGTACTACTGTCTAATTAATATTTTACTGTATTAAAAAATCGTTTTTAACGCAACTTTTCATGAAAAAAGGATTTAAAATAAAACATAAATACTGTTTATACAGACATGATCAACGTATGATCGTAGTTGATCATTTCAACTATTTCTTTTCTTCAAGAAAAAATGTGTAATATTTATAACTCACATCATGATCACTTGTTTACTTTACTGTAATTGGAAGAAAAAAAACTCAAAATTTTTTTTTAACCACGAATGTACCTAAACTAATTTAAATGGGCCAACCAGTTTGCCGTTAACTCTCCGTTAGACTTAACGGAATTAACATCCCATGCACCTCACATGCCATTTTTGAAGGGCATTTTTGTCCCTTCATTGTTCATCGTCTTCTTCCTTCTTCTTTTTTTCCCCCTTTTTCTTTGTGGTGTTCCCCGACGCAGCTGCCACTTTTCTCCCTTCTCCGTCGTCTTCCTCTCTCCCTTCCTCCCGTCGCCGCCGCTGCCGCCGTCCAAGAAGGTTGAGTTTTTTTTTTTTTTTTTTTTTTTTTTTTGGCCCGAAGGTTCTGCAATTTTTTGATTGCAGAACTTAATTGCAGAGCTTCGGCAATTCCCCCAAAAAAAAGGGCAATTCCGTCAAAACCAACCAAAGTTAATGGCAAGTACATTTTTGGCCCCTTTAAATTAGTATAGGTACATTCGTGGCTACAAAAAAAGTATAGGTACCAAAGCGGACACAATCGAAAAGTAAAGGTATATTAAAGGTCGTTCATTTTAAAACAAAAGCATATGATATGCATCAAGTGTAGCTATTGAAATATCGTCAGTAGTACCGTCAAACAATCCTTATTGGAAAGAATCCAAAGTATATCCGTATAACTGAGATTTGAAAGTTAAAGTCAGTATGGTTATTACGTACTTCATTTACTCATTATATTATGCGTTTACTTCAATGTATAAATCATTTACCAGAGAATATAATCTATATATTTTGAAGAGGGATAATTTGAACGGGTCCAGTCCATATTATGATACTATGGTAGGTACGTGCGTATCCATATACCTATATACGCAGTTTTATGCGACAATCGTTTTAGGGTTTTCTGAAATAAATTTTTTTTTTTTTACTGCTCATTCTAACCCGATAACGCTCATAACTCAAATGATAACATATTTAAAAGCACAAGTCATACGTTCTGAGCTTGAGTAGTGCTGAAATTTGAGTATTTCAAAACAACTTTTTGTTCTTTGTCAAGGTTCTATAGGGCACTTTAAATATATAAATATATATATATATATATATAAATAAATAAAGAGACGTTTTTATATATTGTCTCAATGTGAATTGTAGGGTAAATCACATTTACCTCCCTCGAGATTTGTGAAAATTACCAAAATCTCGCGGAGGTTTCATGAAACTATCAATAATTTTCCTGGCATTTAAATTTTAGCAAAAACTTGTATTCAACTTTTCAAATGATTCAACAAGCATCACTTTCTCTTTAAGAAATATTGCATATCAAATATTTTAAGGGCGAAAGTATCACCTATTGAAATATCATACGGTCTGACAGGAGACTGTTTTGCCTAATTACAGGGGGGGGGGAAAGAAACTTTAGTTTCGAGTTTAATTTTTTGACTCACAAATGGGTAAATGCAAATGGGTAAATGCAATTTTACAAAGCCATAAGGGAAAATTGTTATATTATTACTCGGTCCAGAAGGTGTTGATAGTTTCATGAAACCTTAGGGTGTATTGTTAGTTTTCATAAACTTCAAGGGAGATAAATGTAATTTACCCTAAATTGTATTAAGTTCGATATCGTGATTTCTTATTAATTCTCAATTTTTGATTATCAGTTTTAATAAATAAATAAGTTTCAACGTTGAACGAAATTCTTATAAGATATTAGTTAATAATGACCCGACATGACACATCAACAAATATTATGAATAAAAATAGAGTATTTTACACTTAATAGTGTATTAAATACATACTTTATTACTAAAATTTATATTTTATTCATCCATGCAAAAGTGAACTGTTAAGTTTCAAAGAAAGAAAATATTATTTTCTTTGGTGTGGCTTGGTCAATATTTCCTTATTTTCATGAGATATAGTATTTCCAATCACATTTTACATAATTATCAGTTTTATTTGATCTAATCATAACTTCCTAGACACGCAAGAGTTTGTTTACTTTGTGGCGAAATTGAGAAATTTTTGATTTAGGGAATAAATAATTTTTGGAGGAGATTTATTATGGGTATTTGACTTGGAAAGAGAAAAAAAAAATTGTAATGATGGAATTATTTTTTGAAATAATATGAGTGATATTTTAAGGAATTTTAAATTTTAAAATTTGAATTTAAAGAAACATGAAGGTGTTTGGATTGAGATTTTTTTTTTGAAGCAAAAGTGATATTTTTCTTGAAATGGTCACGATGTAAACATAGCCAAAGAGTCACGTTTCAAGAGAAAATAATTTATTCTAATAAAAGAATACAATTACTATTTGTTTACTTAATTTACATATCTTTATTGATATAATAGTATACGATACACAATTAACTCTTATTTAAAAAGTAAGGATATAGTGAACCTTAGCACCTATAATAAGTTGTATACCCTTTTCCTATCGACTCTTTTAGTGCGACGGATAAATATATCGTATCATATCCAAAAACTAATAATAATAATTAATTTTTGCACAGAAAACTTCCAGGAGACTGACTCCATATCCTCGCTTACAAACCCTTTTTTTACTCACAATTTTGGTTCACTATAGACTGCTTCAAGTATATATAAATTAACCTGTTGAACAAATATATCATACTTGGCTTTAATTATAAATTAGTTGACGACTATGAAGTCCACAATGCTAATTCTAATCTTAATGCAGTAGTTTTTGTTATATACACTAAGATATAATTATTATTTTTTTATTAAGAAAAGAATTATTATTAATTTAGAAGAATTATCAGGTCAATATCATAAAGTAAATGATCATATATCGTAGATTCACAATATTTTTCATGGAAAAGTTCAACTAGAAAAATGTCATTTGCGACGCATTTTCTCCTCGTAAAAAGGCAAGTTTTCGTCAGAAAACTTAGTTTACGACGACTTACGCGAATCGAAAGTAATTTACGAGTTCATATGGGATGCTGTATATGAGATATTACAACGGGAGGGATTTTCACCTCGTTAAAACGTTGTATTACAACTAATTTCTTGACGTAATTCATTTCCTCGTTGTTGTTCATTATAAACAAAATACCAAAACAGTGTAATAATTTGAATAATATATTTTGTAAACTGAATTTATATTTACAAAAAAGATTTAAATTTTATTTAGAAATGATTACTCCATAAAGAGACAAACGAATTGAACAATTTGCTAAATGAGTTTGTATTATTAAACATCAGGATAGCCCTTGATAAAGCAGAAAGCATCAACTCCATAAAATCTTTAGTCTGCACAAAGCAAATGAATCAGAAAATCTCATCAAGTTTGGTCAAAATATAAATAAGTCTTTGTAATTTTAGAAATTACAAATACTTTTATGTGATTTAGTCATAATTACATAGTCAATTTCTGTTAGTTATGATTGAAAACAAACACAAATTTTATTCAGTAAAATTTAGGATCGACTCAGTAAAAATTCAGTTCAAGTTAATTTATTCAATAACTAAATAAACGTTAACGAAATTTAGACTCGATTATTTGAAAAATATTTCAGTTTTAACACTCTAAATTTCGGCGCAACTCAAATCGACATCACCCTTTACTGTTAGTTGAAAAAAAGAATAAACACTAGACAAAAATTTTTGATTTGTTCAAGAAATTATTTGTAATTTTCAAAATCTCGAAAATTTGTTTGTAATTGACCAAATCTCAGGGAAAGTAAATGGAATTCACCCAAGAATATAATGAATGGCGCGACCTGTGTCGAAAGACAAAGTCACCACCTATACCTTGTTATTATTGTATGATTATTAGTAGATAATTTTGTTTTGTAACCATGAAACTTCATCCACTTTACACTTTCACTTTAAAATTCAGTCAATCAATCATTAGGTGCTAATGCTCTCATCTCATAAGAAAATGATGTCGCCACGTCGTCAAATCAGCAATATATTACGAAATTCAATGCTTATTTTATTTCAGATAATATTTTATAATTAGTTTTATTAATCCTTCCACAATTCCACCTGTTTCTTAGAATGGAAAAAGAACAAACCTTTCGTTTTCTTTTTCCCCTATAAAAGGCCTAGAGGAGACTCACTCCATATACCTAAAAACCATTATTTATTTATTTACTCAAAAAGTTTTGGTTCGACATTATAGACTGTTTCAAGTATAAGAATGTTCAAAATTAAATGGCAAATTTTTTGTTTTTATTTTTATTTTAATGATTAAGAAAAACCCGTACGTAATACGTGGACTGGGAAGTCATCTCCTTTAAATTCTCAGGGTGCGTGCTGATTAATTACTTTAAAAAAATTTTGTCTAATAATTAGTTTAATACTATTACTAGTTTTTGGACCTGTATTAAACTTTATAACACATAAACTTGTATACGAGGGGGCGAACTGTCCGATTGCGCATACATAAATTATAATCTATCACTTGTATGCTATAGAAATACATGTGTATCGATTTTCTTTTTTAAGGGAAATACGTGTGTTGATTTTAGTTTATGATGTATTACTGCATATTGAGTTTAATCTATAATGCATCGCTTTTAGTTGTTAATGTATCACTATGAGTTTAGCCTCTTATGTATCGCGTACTGAATTTAGCATATGATGTATCAACTGTTGATGTATCGTCATTATGCTACAACAACGACTAAATGACTTTGAATGTATCAATTTTTAGGGCAAGAGTATCGCCTATAATAAAAAAAAACACGCATATCAATTTTAGGTGTTAAATATCATGGTCGAATCTTCAGACAATTTAACAGAGAACTCACTTATTTTAGAATTAATTTTGACTCAAAAAGCTCGACATCTAACACAACTGTTGAATCCTCGCCTAGCGCCGACCTCCAATGACGTCGTTCTCCGCCTTTCCCTTCCTGCTTTTGGGAATTAATACCAGATTTAGCTCCGATGGTAAAGTTAGAATCGAGACAGCAAGAGAAAATATTTCAAACTAAGTCAGAATTCAATACCTTTCAAATGAGGGAAATGCTGAGTATTTATAGCGAGAACGGGGGTGAATGGATATAGCTGTCCAGTCAAGGTGTCATATTTACCTTGTAACACGTGTGAATGATGCCACTTGTTGAGCATTCACGAATCTGGACTTCAGGTCATCCACATATGAGGTCAGCCCCCAGGTCACCTCGGCATTAATTTAGTATCCAACACTCACCATATGGCAGCCCAGTTCGGCACCTCGTCCTTCATGGACGAGGTCAGCTTTAGCTCACCCGTCCTTAATCCACTATCCAACAACAACCATGATGAAAGGTTGCTAGACCTAGTAAGAGGTCAATGATCATTTACCAAATTGCGGAGTACATTCACATTTACTTCGATTTGATCAAATTATTAATTAATCTTCATAATTTGACATGTGAGTCGTAAAAATAATGAACGCAAACCTTAAAAAATATTTTAAATATCTCATCATTTTCAATAAATGCTTTTTACTTTATATATTTTTTTATATTTTTAATGCACTATCACATTTAAATTTATTTTTCAAATCGAGTTAAAACAACTACTCAAAAACGAACAGGCCCATTATTCATTCAACCTTTATTAAATGGCAAGAGACTTTAAAATGTTCATGGACCATTTCAATTGATGAAGTGGGCCTCGATTTATGGGCCTTGCGGCCTTGCTTTATGGGCCTTACGGCCTTGATTTATGGGCCTTACGGCCTGTTCAGAATAGCGGATTTGTGAATCCAAAGTTAACACCAGGCCTGAAAAGTTCTAGGATGCCTGACTGGCTCACATTTTCAACTTTTTTTTTTCTTTTTTTCCTTTAACATGGCGCTACATCCTAGAGTGATTTTAAATTTACCCATGTTTTAACTTTTGATAAAAACTTGTATATGACCGTACCACCGCGAGCGTATCAATTTTAGTTTAAAAGGTATCGCTTGTACGTTATAAAAACACGTGTATTGATTTTAGCCTCTAATGTACCGTGTATTGAGTTTAACCTCTGGTGTATTGCGGTTATAAAATGCATTACGTATTGAATTTAGTCTCTGACATGTATCATTTATGGTTGTTGATGTATCACCACTACGTTAAAATAACAAATATCGCATTTAGTGAATAAAATACGCGTATAAACTTTAGATTCTTATATATTATTCATTGATGAAAATATAAGTAGATTCGAATATTAGTTACCACTAGGGGTGAGAAAAGCTCCGACCCGACCCGGTTAGGCCAGACCGGGTCAAGACCCTTTTTATTTTATTTATTTTATTTTTTTTTAAAGTTTCAAAATTATGTATTTTTGCTTAAGGTGAGATTTGAATACGTGACCTAAGTTTAACAATTAATTTTAAGATAAGCTGATTAGTCACTCATTCTACTTTTTATTTTGTTATATTTTCTTATTATCTTTATTATATTATATGTTTATTTATATATCAATTATTTATACTACATATATTATAATAATTTTTTAAAAAAACAATATACATTATTACTATATAAACTAATGGTATAATTTACATTTTGTGTTTTTTGTCTCTTTACTGTTTGTACACAGTTAAAATTACACAGTATTTCACAATTAAAATTTTTATTCTATAATAATTGTGAAATACCCAGTTAAATTTTTTTATATAAAAAATAAATAATATTTTATTCGTAAATTTATATATTATTTCAAATTTAAATACTATGCTTATATATATATATACAATTAAAATATTATTTACAGTATATAGTATTTACATTTTGTACATTTATATAAAAATATTAATTTCGTTTGATGTAATTTAAAATTATTAATAATTGAAAAATATTAAATGATTTATAGTTTAATTTGTTGTATAATACAATAATAAGAAGAAAAAATAACAAAACAAAGAGTTGCTGGAGTGATTAATCAACAGGTTTTAAGTTTAGAAAATCCAAAATTGGAGGGGGAACCGAATCGAACCCGGACCCGCAGCTGTGTACGAAGGAAAAAAAAACCGAAACGGACCGGACCCGCGAATTCGACCCAGACCTGACTAATATTAATTAATTAATTAATTATTACTGCTTACCGAAAGATGAATTAACTCTGGCGTCATGATTCACATGTAACCATACTGTAATCAAGACGTCATCCTCGTTATCATATATTATATATTATGGGATAAAAATAATAATTAATTTAAACTAAAAGTGTTGTGAATTTGACCAATTACCTTTCCTTACATTTTGGAATCCGGCTTATATACGACGAAAGATTGGATCACCTATCTATAATAGTCTCTGCAATTCTATCCAAATTAATAAAATAATGTAATTTCTCTTTAAAACTACATCGTTTCACTTAAATATTTAGTGAAATAACATAGTTTTACTTCTTTTTTTCTTTTCTATTTTGAATAGACATAGTTTCACTTTAAAACGTACGTACTTTCGCTAACTAAGATAGAATTAAATCGAATATACTGGATATATGATCAGTGGCGGATCCGGGGGTAGGGGGGTCCCCTCCAACCCCCTCCTCCACCCTTATTAGGTGTGTATTTTTTAATTGTAAAACGAAATTTGTATATGTATTTTACTCAAAAAAGAAAATTTATTCATATGTTGGCCCCTCAAAAATTTTGTTCTATATTCAGCATTGTATATGATCTCATCACATAATTTTCTAAATAAAACAGAATGATTAAACATAAAAAATTAATTAATTTGCACATGTTACTATTCTAAGCCTTTGAAACAAGATTCCAATAATTAATATTAATTAGTGCTTAATTTATTAATTAATTATTACATACAACGTACGTACCCACTTAATCTAATCCAGTTGGCCACTAGCTAGTTAGCTTAATTTTTTTAATTTTTTTTTAGAGGGTACTAGTTAGCTTAATTAATTAGCTAGATCTTGACCCCAGATTTAAACTTTATAATTATATATGTATGACCATCTCAAAAACTCCAAATTAATTCTCAGTCTGCTGTCATATGACATATTGTCATATGTACATCTTACGTAGGCGGAAGACACTTATTTTTGTCGAAAAAAACAAATAAACCTGTCTTAAATAACTTCAAATAATTATAAATAATAAAAAAAAAAAAGCTATGTATATTATATACAGTGATGAGTGTTCTTCAATTTGTATCGATTTCAGAGATAGAGTAACGTGTTAGACAGCGCCTGTCAATGTTTCTTGATAATAGGTTGGGAGTTTTTTTCATTAGTTAATTAGTATGTACCTCTCATTTTTAATTTTTTTTTAGTATTCATTGAGTTCGTATCGTAAATTTTTTTTTTTGGACGGGAGTCTCTCTAGTGAATCTCATACTTAATTAAAATTCCTTTAATTACCTACCTTTGGGTGGGTTCGAGCTTGCATCCACGTGTCGGAAACTCCTAATGTCTTATTGCCGATGCAAATCCAAGAACCATATCATAAAAATTATGGTAAGTTATTATAATTTGGAGAAAGAGGTGTGTCGACTATGATTAAATCGAGATAAATAAATAAATAAAAAGTATAGATTTTCTAATATATATATATATATATATAAGAATCCCAATCCAAGCAGCCCTTTGAAACTTCTTTTTTTTTTTTTTTTTGGTGATGAATTTAATGTTGAGACGAGGGAGTTTTCGTGTATTTGAGGAGTAGAATTAAGCCTAGAAGATGGTTGATTAGAAGCCATCGATGATAAAATTGACATAATCTATAATTAATTTTGAATAGCATGTGTAAAATGGCAATTTAAGTTTATGGTATATATTAATATTATTACGGTTGTTTTGCATACTAAGTTAAATGTACTTATCACAATTCTCATGCATGCATCATGATATCTATCCTATATAAATAAATTAACATAGTTTGTTACATATAGTCAATATTTAATAATTGTGTTTGTGTTTGTGTTTACATCGGATCGAATTACTTTAGGAAAAATTTGTATTTAAATGATTTTATGATTTTTTTTTCATTTAAAATTATTATGGATGCGACATATTTATAATGCATATGATTATAATTAAATAAATTTAACTTTTTGCATATTGATTTCAATATGTTCATTCTTGATAAGTTTTTCCAAACAACATCAAATTTAATAAGTTTCATATCAATAAGTTGATAGTTCGTAAAAATAATGCTTACCTAGAAAACGACGTTTGAAATATGAGTAATGATACACTCCTCAACAAATCTTCTCAACTTTGTTAACTCAAATGAGGTGTCATGCATTCATTGGCTACACTTTTATAAAATAATTATTAATTGACCAATAAATCCATGACACCTCACTTGAGTTGAGAAAGTTGAGGATATTATTTGAGGAGTGTATCATTACTCTTGAAATATATACTAAATAAACTTTTAGAATGTGTTTGAGAATAATTAGATAGTAATGAGCAATAGCACTTTTATTTTATGTGTTTTTTAAAAATATTATTAGTTTTAATGGTAATATCAGTAAGATTTACTTAAGAATTTTTATTCAACAAGTTTCAAGACAGGAATTTTATGATGTAAATTTTAAAGTGCCTTTATTAAGATTCTATTACATAAACTAGAAGTCAACTCATGAAAATTATTATTTTATTTATTTCATAACCAATTGATTTATACTTTAAATACATTTAATTACTTAAAAAATTATGAATACAGAAAATACATATATTATAGGCAAGACATTATTATATTTTTGAATTTTTTTTTCAAATATTTGTGTAACTCTTAACAAATATTATTGTTTTTAACTCATTATTTATAACAAATTAATTATAACTCATTTTTCTAATTTTTCTTTTACGAATTTTCATATGATCATATAGTAATATTATTTGGCATATATCATGCAAGCGCACGATACTTACATCTAGTATATAATATCAACTATGTAACCAATAATTTTTTTTTTAATAACTTAACCAAACATCGATAACCGCACAAATTTCTTAAAATTAACCTAACCAATTCAAAAAAATTACCAATATAACTGAATTTCTTTGGTTCGGTACAGTTATTCATAACCGAATACTGCTCACCCCTAACCAAAAAAAAAAAATCAAAAATCAATTTTCCACATTAAAATTTACTTTGGTTAGGGAATCGAATGTTGGCTAAGGGTCCTATGTCAGTTTTCCATTTACTATGATATTATGTTTGAGAGTCTCTATAATTGAATGCATGTCGGATATTATTTTATGGAATACATTACGCAACCAACCTAGGATCAAAAACCTTAAAATAAGGAAAAAACGATAATGGGAGAAAACAAATATAAATAAAACTAAACAAACATTAAAATTTATTTTCTTTTAGGCCAACTATCCCTTTTATGCGAATAAAAATTAAAGAACCGATCATACCATTATGCATTGTGTTATTATTTAGTTACATAAATGGGTTTAGTGAGCATTAATAATATTTGGGGGTGTAGCTCATACGCTAGAGCGCTCACGGGGTTTGATTCCCTGCACCTCCGTATCTCATATCTGATCACACTTCATGTCAATAATATTTGATTTTTTTTTCAATTTTGCTCTCGCCCCCATCTCTGATCACTCTCCACGTCAACAATATCTGATTTTTTTTGTTCATTCAAGGTTAAAACAATACTTGATTTTTTTGTTGTCCTCACTATCGACAGTAGCATTCGGGATTATGACAAGATCCTTAGAAGCGACCTTGAAACTCATACTTAGTTGAACTATACACATTGTTGACTCTGTCCATCAGAGGTATCGATCATCACCTTCAGTCCCTAGACAAAGTTTAGAAATATTTTCCAAACCTTTCAACAACGGCAACTTGATTTGGGGGCAGAGTAAGAATGCACTAATTTGGCTTACTGTAAACTTAATGCTGCCAAAAAAAAAAAAAAAAAGAAAGAACTGGAGTCATAACGAAACCAGAGACTTTGGGATAAGGGTGTAAATAAGTTGAGCTGCTCGTAAGCAATTTGATCAAAACTTGGCTCAAGGTCAATTTAGATCAAGCTCGAGTCGACTTATTTAGTTTCAAACACTTATTACAAGCTTGAGGGCTCATCGAGCCAATTGAGTGAGGGTATCTATAATTTTATAAATTTTCATATTTATAATAAAAATTTGTATAAATTAAAAAATATTAGTGCGAACTCAGCTTGAGATTAGAAACTTTACTGAAGTAATTATTATAAAAATACCAGTTATGATAAATAAATCAATGCTTCTCCTTACATATAATTAAAAACCTCTGCAAAATTCTATCTTTTTAAGAAAATACAATTTTTTATTAAACAAATTATACCATACACAAAATTGCATATGTTTTATTATCATTTTCTTATATTTCTTCTTAATTCTCAATTATAAATTGTATTCTGTATTTAATTAATGAGTAAAATTAGAGTCCCTAAAAAAAAAATAATAAAAAAAAATAGTGCCTTTAAACCATTCAGTCATTGAGTAATGACCTATACATGCAATTACATATATAATGACATTAGAAAAATGCACTAATACATATCCAGTACCAAATTGAACGATTAAATTATTCATTAACGAGACTGTGAACTTTTTCATAATTATATTACTAAAATTATTTATAAAAAAAAAAAAAAAAGTGAACTATATATATTTTGTAATTATATATCGTTCAACCGCAAAATCTAACAAAGACAGATTAAAACAATTAAGCCATGATCAAGACAGAATTTAAAGAAATTCAGGGTATAAGAACTGTAATTCCCATTGACTTCGTCTGCAAAATTAAAATTAATATTCTCTATATTATATATATAATATTAAAGAAGAAGCGTCCGGGAAGCTGAGGTTTGCACGGTTGCCCTTTCCAATTCGATCACGTTTTTAGGTTTGGATATTGCTATTTTATTTTTTCTTCTTACAACTTTCTGTTTTCTAAAGAAAGCTTTCAGAGGTTACGTATTCTGTTTTGGAGTTTAGCTAAGAGTCGTTGAGGGATAGTAGCTAGGGTTCATGCATTCTTCTGTTCTTTTTTGTCGTCAAAAATAGTAAATACAAAAAAATTATGGGAATTGCGAAGAGGAAGGAGAATAAAAATCTTTGAAACTCAAATATTGCGGTGGTTCGCACGTGTGGTAATCAAATCTACAATTTTTTTAATTTTTGGCAATTAGCTTGGGCTTTGCGTCGAATAAAACGAGTAGAAAACAGAGAAATACTAATTAATATTAAAAGAAGTTGAGAAATACTTATTAAAATTGGAAAACGACTTTAAAGTATGGCATGTCATATTTAAATATAAATGAATTGGTGTGTTATTACGTGATAGTGAAATATGAACTATATAGCAGACCTTACTTACGTACGTGCTCACATTACGTATTTCTATGTTTTGTTTTGGCTAAATATAGAAATATAGGAAGAAATGTCATAGTCTTGGGTCAATTGTTTGACTAATTTGGTCAGTTTTCAATGGTCAAAGGTTCTCTGTAGTTAATACTACTTAATTGCCCAATCTTCAATTGCAAGGGCAGTTTGTAATTGTATAGCAGATGGGGTACACTTTGCTTTTTTCCTTTCTTTCTTTTTTTTCTTTTTTTCCTTTTTTAAAGAGGAGGGTGATTTTTTATTTTTTATTTTTGACTTTTGGATCCTACTTATGAATATTGAATTTCTCTAAATTCATCTTATTAGAAAGACTCATATCTCTAAATTTAGTGGTTCCAATTCGTGTTTACCTTTTATATTTTTACTAATATAATCTTATACAACACTAAAAGAAAAATTAGTACTAACAAGTTACCTGTTTTAGATAGGAAAATGATTTGAGCAGTGAGAATGTAGAGAGAATGTCGTGAAATGTACAAATTATACTGTAATTATAAAATGCAAATAGTGATTTTCACTTTTAACTCGACTATGCCATATATATCATTAATTCCATAAACAATTTCAAACTCCATATCATTACTTTTTGTATATTGTGTACTAAAACCTATAAAATTGGTTTTGAATGAAAAGAGTAATAAAAATATATTTACATTCTTAATTGAAGAAGCATGTTATGGGAAGAAAAATTTTAGACCAGGTAATTCTTAAAAGTGTTTAATAATAAAATAATCTGCAAATTAAGGGCATGTTCTTTGCTGAAAGTTTGAGTTTTAGTGTTTGGACAAAAAAAATAGTTTTATAATATAAAAAGTGTATTGAAAATGTAAAAAAATATACTTGAATAGTAAAAAATTGTATTAAAAATGATAAAAGTTAATTATAATATATTAAATTTACTGTTGAAACCAAAACAAAAACAAAACGTAAATCAGTAAGGGATTCTGCCCAATTTCTTCTTACTTATTTGATAATTGGCTATCGATCGGTCTGAATGATCTGGGTAGCTACCAAATTACATTATTTTTATTTTAGCCTCCATAATGATTAATTACCATATGAGACAAAAGGCTAATTATCACAAATTAAAGTTGCACTAAGAACGTATCTTTCAAGCAAATTTGTACAATAGAAAATTAGTGAAAAGTGTACAAAAGTGTCTCAATCAACTCCACAAACCAGTTCACTATTTCTAAACTTTCTCTTTACAAAAAATTATTATTATTATTATTATTATTATTATTATTAATTTTAAAAAATAAATAAAAGAGTTATATATTGCAAAAAGTACAAATCAGGTGCTTTGGTTCACCTTTCTTTTTTTTCTTAATTTTAAATATGAGTATCTAGTGGGTCTTACCTCTAAATTCTCCTATCTTATTCTTGGTAAGTTTCAAACTTGCGACCTTTGCAATATGTGATAGGTTTGCTTGTGACTAACCACCACTCGATTCCTAATTCACTTTAAATTATGCGTGACGGATTTCCTGGAACCCTTCGTAACTTTCTTTTTTTCATGACTAATTAAACTAACTCCTTATATATATATATGTATATATATGTGTGTGTGTGCCAATTAAATAATACAAAATTGGTAATTAAATCAGGTCAGTATCATTCACTTTTGCAACCGATAGATCAACATTTTGTCCAAAATCAATGAACCCTTACAATATTATAGGAGTTCCCTTTTTTTCCAAATTTTGGGGCAGTAAGCCAATCAATTAATTGTCCTGTTCTTTAAGTTTTGTTTTTGGTCTCAACAGTAAATTTAATATATTATAATCAATTTTTATCAACTTTTTACTATTTAGTTATACATTTTTACATTTTAATACACTTTTTATATTATAAAACTATTTTTTCAAAACCAAAACTCAACCCAAAACTCAACCATTTCATAAAAAACAGGTAAAATGCTCCACATTTATTTTATTTATAAATATATATTTATATATATATATATAATATAATATAATATAGATTCGTAATAGAATTAAATTCCTAATACACCAACCAGGGAAGATTTTCTAAATATAGGCCGAAATTGATGCAGTAAGTCAATTCAGTGAAGTGCATGTACTGAAAAATATCTAATTATTTTCATGCAAATTACAGTTTAATAGTACACAAAACAAATTTGTATTCTATTCTGCATATTGTTCCCCAATCTTCTTTTCTGAGCAATTGTTGTGATGGTATAGAGTTTTAGAAAAGTATATTATATTCGTTTTATTAAAAAGGTTTACTCTGGAAAATGCACAATTTTCTTTTTTATGAGGTTCAAGGTATAATATATGAAATAACTAATTTGTTACTAGTTAATTATGTTCTAACTTTTTAAGTGTGAGTTAATTATTACATTGCACATAATTATATTATTTTTATAAAAAATAGAGAAAAGTAAAAACCTATTCTTCTATTTAGAAAAAACAAATTAAAATTCAACTATTCTAATGAAACGGAACAAAAAAGTAACCTTGATTTGTCTCTAACCCATACACTATAGTCTACTAAAGGAATGATCAAGGATAAAAAGCAACTATTGCAAGTGCTAACATTTGGGCATTGCATATTAATTGAAATGTATGTTAAGTGTCGAATAGACGACGTGTTTCTAGTCGTAAAGAACATATCCAATAATACGAGACGGCGTTCCTTAAATAATTATCAAAACCTTTTATTTATATAGAGGAAGTGAGAGAGGGTTATTCTTTAGTCATGGTGGAGTCTTGTTGGGACTTTGATGTCGAAATGTCCTCTCCTAACACCCTTAATAACTGCCCTCATTAATGTATAACGGAATCAACCACGGGAGTTACACATCCTCATGACGGTTGTTCTATCCGCCCAGTTACGGGCTTGGTTTATTAGGCCATATCTAGTAAGAAGACAGATCAAACACATTAATATTAAGTGTGAAATTCACTATAAGTCCCTCCAAATAATATACTAAAAAATGATGTAGCAAATAACCTAAATCTAAAAGAACCAAACTATTTTGAATTTTAATCAAAGTAGAAAGTAGAAAGTAGAAAAAGAGCAAACGCCCACGCTATTTGCCAAAAATGGTTGCTTTCGTAAGACTTCGCTCTCATTTACAGGGCTCCTTCCTTGAAAGCCTATCAGAGTTCCTCAACTCAAAGGTTTACATTAACAATGGATCTATTTCGACACATGCCTAATATAATATTGTTACATCAACTTGTTCTAATCACACCTTCGAAGAAACCACAATCCCAGAATAAAAAATTCCGACAAAATTTATGAAGTTTGAATTGGAATCTTGTTGAAGTCTAATAATTAATATTTAATCTATGCACCTGAAGCTATCTGCCAAATACAATGAACGGTTTCACACAACCACTCCTTTATAAACCCAAACTCCCCTTCCCATTTCCACAGAAACTCAACAAATCCTCTGTTTTCTTAGTTTTCAATTCAACAAATTCAAAATTCCAGTCAAATTTGCAAAGTAAAGAGGAAAAAGAAAGAATCCCAGAAAATGATTTACGAAAATAGCTTTGATCTCGATGCTGATTTAGCATTTCTCGACTCGATTCGACTGCACCTGCTCGGCGAGTCTGAAATTCCGGCATTCTGCAACTTCCCCGCCGCCGCCGCCCCACCGCCGGATTATGGAAGAATTAGCGACCCTTTTGGAAGTTGTTTGTCATATCCATCCTTCAACGAGAACTGGCCACAGTCACACGATGATGACTTCGACATGGGCATTTACGCAATGCTAAACGACAGCGTTTCGACAGAGTGGGTGGCACCTCCTCCTGCTGCAATCACCACCACAAGTACTATAGTTAAGGCGGAGGCGGAGGAAGCAGTGAGTGTTGCTCCAGCGTGCGAGGCCAGGGTGGTGCCGTCGAAAGGGAAACATTACAGAGGGGTCAGGAGGAGGCCGTGGGGGAAATTCGCGGCAGAGATAAGGGACCCGGCAAAAAATGGCGCCCGGGTTTGGCTGGGGACGTACGAGACGGCGGAAGACGCCGCGCTGGCGTACGACAAGGCGGCGTATCGCATGCGCGGCTCACGTGCATTGCTGAATTTCCCATTGAGAGTGAATTCCGGTGAGCCGGACCCGGTCAGGATTACGTCCAAGCGGTCGTCCTCTGTTTCCTCGCAGGAGTATTCGTCGTCGGAGGATGGGTCGCCGAAGCGACGGAAGAAGGTGGAGAAGGTTAAGTTGGAGGTGGTGGAGCCGGCGCTGGTGCAATGTGAAAAGGATGTGCTTGTGGGATCAAATTCATATTTGTGGTGAACAAATATTGGTGAATTAAATCCGATTTAATTAATTTCTTTCACATTCTGTAGTATTATGAGAGATCAATTTTATTTTTTTTTCTTAAAATGAAACAAAAAAAAAAAGGAAATTAGATGATGAATTCGGATCATGTATATAGTACATGATTTACTTGTATTTACGTTAGGAAACATTTTTTGGTTAATGAATTTGAATTAATTTTTTGTTCAAATTTTAGCTTTCCCACTTCTTCAATTCAGTGATATAATTTGAAGTTCTAGATGTTTCAATATTTGGAAAAGTATTTATGTTATTATTAACTTCTTAAATACTTCATTAATAAGAGAATATGTTGAATTAAAAAAAATAAAAGTAATAATGAAACACATTGTGGCAGATGAACTGTGAATGTCGATTACAGGGTGAATGTTGGCTATCCAAAATACTTAGTTACGAGTGTCAGGAAAGATTCTTTATTACGTTGTGATGTTCAAATCAGTATGGCCGATAGTTAGTATAGCATATAGGTTAGGCTTATTAATAATCACATACCTTCAAATAGTGTTCCTACCTCCAAGTGATAGAGAAAAAATGAGGGTTGGAGTAGTGGGTAAATGGGAGGGCCTTGTAACCTATAAGTATATGTCCGAATCTTAAGATGCAAGGAACTAAAAATATATAATAAAAGAGAGGGAGAGAGTTATCCCCAGTCATGATGGTTTTCTATTGACTTTAATGCCGGAATACCTCCTAGCAGCAATAAAAATTCACCCCCTTAATATGTAACAGAGCCACCACCGAGAGTTACAATGGTAACTCCACTCATCAATGAGTAATGGTACTAAACTTATCCCAGATGTTATCAATTATGCAACCCCTTTTATGGCATAATAGTGTTGAGACTGGAGTATGTAATAACTCCTCTTAATAAGATGTAACGATGCCGACTCCTGGAGTTATGGGGGATTCCTTATAACTACTCCATCCATCTCAAGTATCACGTGCCTGTTATTGAGCCATGTATATGTTCATGGACTTGATCTAATAATAAATAGAGCCTGGTCAAAAGAACGAATTGTGCGCACAAGTAAAAGTGAAAAAGCTATTATAAATAAAATCTTGTGACGTTTTATTTTTTTTACTTTTAGGACCAGTTGCATATTTCAAAATCAAACTATTTTTAAAGAATAAATGGAGTATTACATTAGACTATTAATAACTCACCCTTTCAATATGTAACAAAATCATCACCAGGCGTTACAATGCTAACTCACTCACCAATGCATTGCACTGATAAACTGATCCCAACCGTTCTAGAACCTCCTTTATGGCATACCACTGTTGAAAATCAAGAGTTTGTAGTAACTCGTCTTTTTAAGATGTAATTATGCTAACCCCAAGAGTTATGGGCTTCCTTAGTTATGACTATTCCTTCCAACTCCAGTGTCACAGTGTCACGTGCCAATTGTTGGACCATGTATATGTTCATGGGCTTGGTCAATTAATAGTTCGAAAAATATTTAAAACTTAATTGTAATTTTATAATTTTCCCACAAATCTCCTTCAACTTTGGAAAGTAGAAGGTGGTTTTAAGTTGTGTTTTTTTTTTTTTTTTTTTTGTAGTTTTCAAAAGTAGAATGATGCGTTTAATAAATTTCTAACATTACAAGGGTGTTGTGAAGAATTCTTTACCTTGCATAGGGAACTTCTTGCGAGGTATCGAGTTGCTAGGGTCAAAATACTTTTCCTACTACCTTTACCTATTCAACTATGCGTGGACCAGGTACTTGAAACGTGCATGCACAAAAAGCTTGAAGGAAAAGAAAATGAATTTTTTGCCTTAGCCGTAGCATAATAGCATAAGGTTATGAACAATTTTAATTTGTGTATATAATAGTCCCCCTTCTTACTTAAAGAGTATAATTTAAAAAATATATAATTTATTATGAATTATAACGTACAACACTAAATTAAATAATTTCACATTATATTTTTCACTTATATAAGAGTTAATTGTGAACTACACATTATTCTATTTATAAAAGTATTTAATATAAATAAATATAAATCGACTCTTTTATTGAGACAAAAAGATTTTGAACTGAACTCTTTATACAGTACAGAAGATTAATACTCCCCTTGTTCCATTAGAATGATCCATTTTGAGAAAAAAAATTTATTCTAATAGAATAGTGCACTTTCAATTTTTTTTTTACTCTTCATACCCTTACTAATATAATTTTGTGTGGTACACAATCAGTCCATACTTAATAAAAGAGGATATAAATGGAATAAATATTATCAAATTAACAATTTTAAATATTGTAACTTAATATTTATAATAAATTGTACATTAATAAAAGTAGACTCTTCATGGAACAAATGAAAAAAATAATAATATGTCACAGATAGCTAGCAAAAAGTTGTTTGATCTTTCTTGCTGTAGCGGGCAAGTTGTTTGGACTTTCATTTCAACACCTTGTAAATTTTTATAATAATTAAATCGGTCAAATATTATAATTGTTTAAAATTAGTCTTCAATTAGTACCAAATTCATTCCCCAACGTTGAAGCAGCATTTGGCATTGGTTAACATGAAAAGAAGACACGTATAAACTGAGGTAGGAGACTTAGGTCCTGCTAGAACCTTTAATTACAAGTAATTAATCCAAAAAAAAAAAACAAAAAAAAAACCCCTAGAAGAAAATTAAAATTTGTTAATGACTATGCACAGTAAAAAAGTTGAAGGAATTTGCTTAGTGATTGTCATGGGCCATTGAAGATATAATTCGTGGTCCTTTCATTTTCATTTCTCTTTTAAATCTTTGAAATAATTGAATTCCATTTTGTGCTTACAAATTTGCACATTTTTATGGGAATTTGGTTGAAAGTTTAGACTATTTGTCTTGGAATCAGTCGGTTTGTACCATTAGAGGTTAACAGTATATACTTCAGTACAAATGAATGATAAAGCAAGGGTATACCTTAATATTGTGGTATATAATGAGTGTTAAAAGAAATTGGGAGTCGCGGGAATCGGATGAATATTGAGGATGATAATTCGTGTTGCGTTTGGGTTCGGGAATTCGTGCGGCAAATTTCTTGCCTCTAATCATACATGTTTAGCTATTTTATTGATACATTTAACCCTTCAAATATATTAGCTCCAACCGTTTTTATCTATTTTTGTTACACATCACAAATCATTTTTATTCGTATTCATGTGTTCAGATATCAACTTATTAAACTCTAATGTTACTAGTTTAATAATTCGTTTTACTTTTTCTTGAAGTGAAAATGTAGTACTTATAAGACGCTGAAAATCGTTCAGCAACATCTGAAATACAAAAGGCGGAGGCGTGCCTCGGTAGTATTCCTGATCTAGACCAGTTGTTCTAAACCTATCTAGCTCATGCGCATTAGCTTTCCTTCTCCGTTCCACCTAATAGAGGCCCTACAACCTAACATTCCGCAACTTAGCCACAGTGGTTACAATGAGCTCCTGCCGAGCAAGCCTGCCACCCTTACCAATCAATAAGGTCAATAATTCGTTTTACTTATGTCAACTCGTTTATACATTAGTTTGTTAAAATTGATCAATCGTAATTTCGTAAAACATTGTGTCAATTTTTTTTTTTTTCTTCTTCTTCTTTTTCTCTCTCAAATTGACCTCACGATAATTGATTGGCAATTGGAGACTCACAAATCCCAATCATGAGAAGTGAGAAGGATGAACAATTTCGGAGAAACCGGTTTTCAATACTTTTCAGCAGCTTCTGAGTAACGTCGCTATAAATAGTAATTGAACGGTGGGGCCCAGAGTCCACCTTGGCGCTTTCCCAGCTTGTAAGAGAGAGAGAGAGAGAGAGAGAGAGTCCGGACAACAGTACGGTCCACGGAGGCACATGTACCGCACATGCCTATCTGGGAAGGGCAATAAGGGAGGAATTATCCATAACTTTGACTTTGACAATTGACACGACACTCGAGTGTGTGAGATTTGACTTTGACTTTTCAACATACGTGCAGGCTAGGCCCATATTTCAGCTTCGACAGTTTGATATGAACGTAGCGTTTGATGAATAATTCCTTCTTTTTTCTTTTCTTTTTTCTTTTTTGATTTTGAGATCATTGATGCATTATTCTTAATCTAGTCAAAGTTTAAAAATGTCATTAATTATCATATATAAAGGAAAACAGAGCAATTGATAAAGATGTAACAGGTATGGTTGAAATTTGAAATATGATGAAACAAATGGAGAAGTGCATCATCTGACCATATGGTGCCGAAAAAACAAAACGGAAAATTTTTATAAAACAGTTGTTAGTCTGGTAATGATTTACGATTAGGAGTGTTAGACAACAAAATATGAATGTAAACAATAAATGATAGTGGCAGAAATGAGAATGTTGAGATGGATGTGTGACCTTAATAGGTTAGATAAAAACAAGTGATACAAGTATTAAAAATAAAGCAAGAGTAACTCCAATTGATTAAAAAAAAGAAAGAAACACGTTTAAGATCGTTTAGACATGTATCTAGGGGTTGATGACGACCTAAAAAGAATTGGAAACCAACTCTAAAATATAGCATGCTATATTTGAATATCGATGAATCAATGTGTCTCAACCGTGCACGATAGTAAAATATGATCCATGTTGCCGACCCTTGTATTTGTTGTAATCTTTCGTTTTCAAATAAGAGTTTAATATTTTTCAAATACTCTTAGTTTTAATGTACTCTACAATATAATGACAAGATTAATGTTTGAACTTAAACGTTGAATCTCTATTCAATGATCAACATTTAAGTTGTCTGTGTCGAAAACATTGATAAGGAATTAAGGATTAATTATTTGGACACCAAGTAATGTATTGCTACTATGATTAGAGTTGTGTTCTACCTTCTAACCAATTTAGCGTACTCAATTATTCTACGTATGTCACGTTATGCTCTATAATTTATGAGTAATAATACACTTCTCAATAGATTTTTTAACTTTAGAATAATTAATACACGTCTCAATAAATTCTTTAAATTTGGAATAATTACAGCAAAATCACTTGATTGGATTAGTGTATAACACTTACTCCATTGAAACCGGCGGAGCTAGAAATTTATTTTAGTGGGGGAACAATATATATATTGTATGACCAAATAAAATTATATTTTAAAATAGGGTTAAACTAGAAAAAAAAATTACAAAAATAATAAAAGAGAAAAAAAATTTTATTTAGTAATTCTTTTACGTTTTTTGCTTTGAATGCAATTTTAGTTATAATGAATCGAAACTCACTAATACTCGAGAAAAAAATAATCATAACATTAATACAATTTGGCTATGTGTTGTGAATCTTACTAAACTCAAAAAAATAATCATAATCTTAATACAATTTAGTTATGTATTGTATATTTTTGTGTTTAAATTTATAATTTTAAAAATAGTGTGGACACAGTATATTAATTAAACAAATTAAAAAAAAAATTTATACTAAATATATAAAGGGCGTTGGGGCCACTAGGGGCACGTGCCCCCATGCTAAATCTGCCAGTGGCTACATAATCTCATGACAAAGCAAATTTTTTTTTTTTATAAATAAAATCACAAATGTAAAATTGAATTATTATGCACTAATCCAGTCAAAGGGTTTGACTCTAATTTTTCCAAGTTTTGAAAATGTGTTAAAATTTACATTTTTAATAAAAACTTATTATAAGATGACAAATCCATTTTCTCATTCAGAAAATGGAATTGTTGCCAAAAATATGCGCTCTCTTTCAAATTTGCAAAAGTAACAAATGGATTCGTACAAACAACTGAACGTTCAAAAGCAAAAAGCAAATAGTTAATAACTACTCACACAATTATGAAAATTTTCCAATTTTGATTCACATTCTTTCTACTAAATGGCATATACAGTTCCCATTCTTTAAAAAATAGTTAATTTAGTTTACATTATTTTAATTAGTGACAATTTTAATGCGATAAACGACTAATTAGTTCCAACTAACAAACTTACACTCTCAGTTGTCAGTCAAACACCTATTTGGCTATTAGTCCGTCAGTTGAATCTAATTTTTCCGTCTATTGAACTAAAATTGCCACTAATTCAAAGAACACGTGCACTCAATTAACAAGTTTCGAAAGAATATGGACTACATTTACTACAAGCACAAAGAATACGGACTAAAATTACAACTTCCTCCCCATAATTATACAAACGCAAGACGGCAGGACTAAAAGAAGTTGGGGAGTTACAGCTGACTTCTAAAAGGGTATAATTTATAGAAACAACTGATTCAGTAACCGCAAAGAGATGTTGGCATACATTTCTCATATGCAAAGATCAGACAAGAGAAAAAAAGATACAAATTCATGTGCTAAAAGGCTTGTGGAGTAAAGGCTGTTATGTTCTCTCTTCATGGCAACATTAAGAGCAGCACCTACAGCTCTCCTCAGACCCTTTTGGAAATAGCCATCACGCTGAATTCAAGCGAATTCGGGTTTTTCTCAAACATCTTCTTGATGACTTTAGCCGCATCCTGTACACAGACGGTAACACTATATTGGTCATCTGCACATAACAAATTCAAAAATCTACCAGCCGATCGATTTTAGGTAGCCGAGGACTAGGTTATCTGAACAAGGAGAAGAAAAATAAGTCCCAAACCAGCCCCTTTCATTATGAACTAAAATTACAGCATTACTCGAGCTATTAATATCACCTCATCAGATACATCCATAGGGAGAGGAGAAAATAATCTACCTTGTTACTCAAAATCTCAACTCAAGCATTCAGTTCTTATGAACACGTAAGTAACACATAACTTTAGAAAGGACTAATCTTCGGGTTGCAAGAGAAAAGAAGAAGATTACAGCAGCCCATGAGAACTTTTTTGGAAGGAGGAGAAAAAATTGACCCTCACATAATCATAATTATTTCTCTATCTGCAATGACTAGCAGTAGCAAATATGAAATACTTTGCCAGTTGTTCCTCTCTCAAGCATCACATCTGTACAGAAACTTTAGAAAGGACTAATCACCTGTAACAAAGTGTCTGGGGAGGATGAACCTTGTGGAACTGGTCCTGACTTCCTTCCATCAAGCTCATAGAGTTGTCCTGAAAAGAACACGAAGCATAGCACAATAATATTTAGGCACAGGAGTATAGTATTCCATCATTGCTGCATCTAATAGGTAACATGGTTCATGGAGGAGCATGCTTGGTGCACAAACAACACTTGTACAGATATGTGCACTAATCAAAGAAAAGTGAACTACGATCTTTTGAAGTTAAGCCGGTTGGCATTAACATAAGAATTTTGGCATTTCTAATTTACAATAGTATCAAAAAGTTCAGAAACAAGTAATGAAACACAATAGCAAGATGTGATCTATATAGTTGATCTCATATACCAGGATAAAGGCTTAGTTTTCAATGTTGACATTCATGCACAACAATAGCTGAGGGACACAAAATGGGGTACACAGTGGGATAAAAAACGAGAGAAGGCAGAGAGAATTACCATTCACACATGTGTAACAGATAAAGTGATTGTTCACTTCAACTCTAGCCTGTAAAAGGGTAAAAGGAAAGTTGTAAGACAATAAAAAGAAAGAGCATCCATTCAGAAACAGTACCACTGAATTGCAACAAAGAAAACCAGATGTGGAATTTAACTAGGCCAAAGAGATAAAACAAAAGGGCAGTCCAGTGCCTAGAAGCCCAGCGTGTGCAGGGTCTAGGTAAGGGCTGGCCATTAAAGCCTTGATGTACAGATGATAATTGGTAATCGACTTGTTACTCGTTAAAACATATTGCTTCTTCCTAATTCCTAACCTCTGTTTCACCACCAGAAGCTGCAACTGAATGAGCGACTTCCATTTCTCTATCATTTTCAAGAAATTTCGCACGCTGCAGAGAAAAAAATATATATTTTCAGTATTAGAAGCCAACCAGGTGATTGCATCTGCTTCAATGACATTCAAGTAACCCCACCAGCCATATATATATACATATATATATATATATGAGAGAGAGAGAGAGAGAGAAAGAGAGAGAGAGAGAGAGAGAGAGTATGACCTCTAACGGATTCATGTCTTTAGTGGTCTTGAAAAACTTGTCCAAGTATGATCCCTCAACTGAAACAGAAGCAGAAGTCAAAGACATAAATCAATCAAACCCAAAGAAGATAAATAGGATATTATATTCCCTATTTAGATGATATACAATCAGACATTGCAAATTGAATTTTAGTTGCATCCAGTAGAAGCACAAAAACAAGTTGTGATGTACCCCTAATTTGGATAGAAATGACAGCTCATTGGGGAGAATTTATCATATACATGCAAGTCATCCTTCATTGTTTCTAGGATTTACAATTTCCAGAGTCTATTGTTTAGTCACTATCATTTCAGGTGCTACAAAATGTGTGCAAGAAAGAAAGGCAATAATGTGCAATGAATATTATTCCAAGAAGACATGAATAAATGCATTTTTAAGACAGTTCCATGAAATAATATAGGGGAAAAAGGGATTATAACACAAGAATATATCTAGCTTGTTCCACAGAAGCATAGAGACTAACCATCTATAGCATTTAAAGAGAACTCCAGAGATGCCGGATTCACAAGGCGTTGCTATTACCATTTATTAAAAATAAATAATGACAAATAAAACTCACCAAGGTTTAGCTGTGAAGAAATATTTCCGACAGCATGGAGAAGCCCAACTGTACCACAGGCATTTCCCACAGTTTGTTTCATAAAGTAAACTCCAGTTACAAGATCCTGCAGACAGATTTGGTGATACTTCCCAGTTATAATTTTGCTGCAGAAATTATAGGAGCAGGCATAGAATTTAATGTCCAACTGACATTATGAGAAAATACAACTCACTTCAAGCAAAAAGTTGCAAGAAATGTCAACTACTTCAGAAAAGCTAAGGACTATTTTCGAAAGAACATCAAGTCAGATTGAGAGCAGAAAACTGAAAGTGGACATTACAGGGTGCAGCGCACAATCAGACGAGCATGTACTTGATCTTTTAGATGAGATGAGCCCATATGTCAGGTTAACAGGTTTAACATTCTACTTGCCCCTAGCTGGATCTTCTGTTCCAATCTAGATGTGGCAAAGAAGCTAATATTTCATTCAGAACTAGGCTACTTATACTTGAATGCTGTCCTGGAAGATCATGAGGTAACGGCCTTCACAACAAAATTTTCTAGCCTGAATAAAATCTAGGTTATACCCACAGATGCAACTAAACTGACTGAAAATGCTGCTTCAAAAGCTTTTTCATTTCCTTGTATAGCTAAAACTGATTTCGACAAAGTAATATAAACTAAAAACTCAAAACACCTCATTTAGCATTCAATTAAGCATCTCATTGTGGCATCTATGCAAAAATCAAGAAAATTATACAAGCTCACCTTTATTGTGCTGTCTTCCTTTATTCTTTCTTCTTCAGACTGGAAATATAAAAATCCATATAAACTCAGTCTACCTTCACACCGTAATAAGATAACATAAACTAGAACAAGATTCACAGCAGTAAAGCCAAAGAAGATGCTATTTATGACAGACCAGAGAAGTAATGGGATATAGGAACAGCACGGCGAGCACGGGCTTGGGAACCATTTCCAAGAGCTCTTCATCTAATCCATAAACTTCATAGCACTCTGCCTCTTCAGGTGGCACACCAAGACCCCAAAGGAACTGTCAGTAATTAAAACCCAAATTCAGTACACAGCACCAACCTTAATATTTCTTTTTCCACTTCCCCATTTTTTATGCAAGTGATTGCGATTTAACTTAGTTCAACAAAATTTATTATTAGGGGAAGATATAATCACAAAGAAAATCACAAAATAACATTTGCTTTATACAAAATATCATAAACGTTCCCCAAATTGGAGTAAAAAAGTGCCCCCTTCTTCTGTAAACAGTATATAAAGAACTAACCTTTAACTCAAGATAGTACTTTTAGGAGATTCAACCTCAGTTTTCCCTAAAACCCATATTAGGGAATGATCTGAGTATCGAAAAAATTCAAAATTGAAATAAAAAGGGACCAAATTTCAACTGGGATGCAAAAATATTCCGTTATCAAACAGCTCATGTACTGGTGAAAGAAACAGAAAAACTAAAAAACCCAAAGTAAATTAACCATCGGAGAAAAGTGTAAGGAAGATTAAAGAGGAACCTGATTCATAACATCGGGGTTAGCTTCAAGAGGAAGCCATCTTTTAGCAGAAGGGTTTTCGTCCGCCATTTGTGGTTTTCTCTCTCTCTCTCTACCGGAAGAATATCAGAGGGTACAAGCAACTTCTGTTTTTTTGTTATTCTTTTTCGAGAAAGCACGGCGAGGTTTCTTTATATATAGGTTTTGGCTCTTGGTCAGGGACTTTTTTGGGCTTTCATTATTCCGTCCTTCTTGTTTCTTGAGGCCTGTTTGTTTTCAATTTTTATTTTTTTTCCTACAAAAAACTTCACTTTTAAAAATAAAAATCTCCATAATCAAATACTTTCATTTTTTTTTTATAAAATTCAAAATTTTATATTTCAATTTTGTAGGGCTATTTATTTTGTATTTTCTTGCATTTTGAGATATTTTTGATTATTTTATCTCAAGTCACAACCAAATATTGTTTCAGACATTTTTAATTTAAAAAAAATACTAATGTCAAAAATAAAAGAAGAGCAAATATGTTATTGAAAGGATAAACTTTAAGAATCAAAGTACAATTCTTTTCCGAAAACATGCAGTTATAGAATAATGATTTATGATGCATTACTAGTACAATTATATAAGTAAATTGCATAGATCATTATTTGTAACTGAATGATGATTTCGTAAAAGTAAAAACAAGATTCCAAAATTCAAAGAGATAAAATTAAAATAACCCCAAAATAAAGGGAGCATAAAGTAATTAAGTCTTATTTTTATTGTTTTCAGTAGTTCTAGTGAACAGAAAAAATGGGAATTGATACCAAAATAACCCCCTTTAGTCCACTAAAACCTCCAAAATTGTACGCATCATAGTTACCTGAAAACTTTCACATTCTCAATACAATTTTCTAAGTTCTATTGCAACTTTTTTTTACCTTTCTAAGGTAAACTGATCTCTTAAAGTCTCAAATTCTCAATATAGGAACTCAAATGGAATCCTGCCTTTTACAAATGATCTGCAAACAAGCCATCCCCTTTTGAGCTTTAACTCAACAAATGATCAAGAATACAACATCATCATCCATTCAGTTCATAAAGCCTTCCCAAGAACAAACCTGGATTTTCTATAAGCAGCGTGTTTATCGTTTCTTTGACGCAGGCTTTAAACTCGACGAACCCATTGTTCAAGTCTCAGCTGCTTCAAAGGAGGGCCTAAGTTTGGTTTACCCTTCTGAGGGCACCTCCATTTTCCTGTAATTTCTATCACATTAGGGGCCTGAATATTGGTGGTTTCTGACAGAACTTTTCTTGTTGCTACAGCTTCCTTATTGCGCTTTGGAGGGAGCGTGAATTCATTGTTGGTTGGCTTTCTGAAAGAATTCCCTTCTTCGGTTTGTTTCCTCTTTCTAGTTGAAATGAATCCACATTCTGCATATTCATTTCTAACGTTTTCTTTACTGGCATGTCCACCAGCTGACTTGTTCAATGGCCTCTTATTTGCTGCATTGAAGTTAAAGTTTTCCGCAGGTGATCTTAACTTCATGCCTTCTCCCAAATCCTCATTTGTAACACTATCTTCAGTTGGATCATTACTTTGGAATGATTTTCGAGGCAAAGTCTGTTTCCTAGTTTCTGACACATTTGTCACGTCCAACAGGGTAATAGCCTCTGTGTCAAACTTAGCATCAAAATTACCAGGACTGATGGTTGATATGTCGGAATCTTTGGCTAAGCCACAACCGCTGTCCAGCAATTTTTCCTTGTCCATAATCTGATGCGAAAGCCATTCTGGAGTTGGAGCATTCAGCATAGCCAAGTTTGTGTTTCTGTCAACTTTCTGGCTATCCTGTAATAAAGAAGGTAGGGCAAGTTCATGACACTTTCCCATCTGATCACTAAGACTTAATTATCTAAAACATATGAAAAGTGATTTTTCAATGGTCTCTTTTAACAGACTTCCAAAATTCATCATAAAACATAAAATACAAGGCATTTGCACACCACTTTTAGCAAGATGGTTAACGTGACCTTCAGGGAAAAAAGAGAAAGTCATTGCACAATTGAAGTTGAGACTTGATAGCCCTGCCCTGATATACACGGTTCAGAACATTTTTTTTTTGTTTTTGGCTACAGAATGAAAGGCAAACAAACAAGTGTAAAGCATTCACTTCGCACCAACATCACGCGCATTGAAAGAAAAGAAAGATTATACAAACAAAAAAAAAAAAAAAAAAGATTTTGTTCAATCTAGTACGAGTAAGAAGCAGTTGCAGTATTAGGAGTTGAAAGATGTAAACGATCTAATAGGAGTAAGAAATTTAAGTGTGTCATGCTTCCATTCAAAAAAATGAATCCTGACAAAATTTAGTGGATCATTACTTGGTGTTATTTGTTGTTGTCCTACTCGAGGTAAGCATACAAGTTTCCAATGCCTTCACACATTTCAATAGGGATTATTTTAGAAAGTAAAGAAGGTTTTACAGGCCAACAAAATTATCTGCTAATGTTTTTTTAGCAATATCCTAGAACTAGAACACGCATGAAACAGGCTAATGCGAGGCACACAAAAGTCAAAGAATCAGGATTACCTTTGCAAACCGGCGCAGGAGGCATTCTTTCTCTTCGGAAGAAAAAATTCTTTTAAAGAGCTCATCAGAGGATGTATCCGGAACTTTCAGATCATGCTGCTCAGCTGTTTTTGTAATGTTAATTGATTCCTCTTTCTTCTGTGTACTAGAGTTTGGAGCATGATTTTCTCCCTCTTCAACTTCATCCTCAATAGGACATGACCCGAACTCGTAGGAGGTATCTAATGCTGGAGATTCATACACATAACTAGGGAACCATTTCTTAACATCCACAGGCTCTGAAACACAAATAAAGTAACACAAAATTAAGCATTCCCCAAAAAGTGGAATCTGTAAGGCTGCTGAATGTTTTGCCTAGAACATATAAAGGGACTCCAATGGAAAGAGCTACCTTAAAATAAAAAGAAACCAAAGAATATGCTTAAACAGTGCATAATCCAAGGGTTATACTAAGCAGTTCATATTGGTTAGACAAGTCATCCATACCTGAAAACTGCGAGAGCGAGTCTGCACTCTTAGCAACCTGAAAAAATTGACATAAGAAAAGGCATGTCTGTCAAGCTAATATTAGCAGAATCATCTAATAGCTGAGATAACAAAACTTGAACCGGGCACACAAATAAAGGAATCAAAATCCTTCAAAATTGAAAAGTCAATCCTTATAGAACTGGGAAACTCAAACTATTTGATGCATGGCCGATATTGTTGTGTACCAACTACCAAGTTTCATCCTGCATGCTAATGAGAGGGATAACGGAAACTGTATATGGAAGGTTACAAGTTAAGAAAAGAGGACAACATGATTGCATTTATAATGGCCATCAGCAAGAGAGAAAAGCCCCCTAATCCAATATAAATCTACCTACAAACAGCCCTAAATGGTTTGCATAGTAAAAGCCAAAAGTAAATGCATAACAACACATAAAATTCAGCTCAACTTCACTAATTTTGCCAGTAAAAATCTTGTCAAACGGGAAATTCTTGAAGAACCAAAAGCAAACACTATTTACGCCTTTGGAGGATAACTCGGAGAAATGGACCCTATCTTTACAAAGATTAATGCAGTAGCTATTCCTATACATTATACAATTGATATGAGTGAACACAAGATATCCTATATATAGCGATTTGCAGACTGTGTTTATCCCTTCTTACAGATGAAAACTGAAAAATAACAACTTTTTGAGAAAATCATAATCTGTTAATCATCATATGTACATCATATACATAAAAGAGAACTGCATTAACCTCACTAGTCCAGTTGCCATATCCAGCGTCGCGTTTACGGGTGAGATATTTATTCGATGTAGCCTTATCATCGGCAAGCAAAGCTTCCCTCTCTGCCTCTGCGCCACTCTCATGAAAATCCTCTTCCCTTTCCTTTTTGCCATCCCCAATTTCCCCTAATACTGAGTAACCCGAGTCATTGAAGCCATCAGCACTACTCAATGCCGGAGACTCGTATGCATAACTTGAGAACCAGTTTCCGAGATCTGGAGGCTCTGTTCACAACAAAAACAACACAATTAAAACTTGAAAAATGAAAACCAAAACTGCAAAACAAGATTAGATTTTGAGAACAATTCACTGCTACAAACAAATTGCATAAGGTAGTTTACATCATAAGGGCATTCAAACAAACAGTTAATCTGCGATAATTAAAAAAAAACTTCAACATTTTCTACAAGAAATTAAACGAACCAGAAGGAAATGACAATGAATCTGAAGAACCCATATTCTAGATTGGTGATATCTGTGAAAGAATTCGCAAAGTTGGGATTTTTATTGTTATTTTCGCTGCTAAAAGATCATTCAAAAACAATAAATGAAAAAGGGTTTCTTTTCGAGCTTCAGGTTTGAGAGACACATCTACTTACGTTCTTGATTTCATACCTTGGACTCCTGAAACCGATGGTCGACAGGGAGCGCCAAATGGGAAAATTTTCGAAATTTTCCGCCAAAATATAAAAATCCCACCTTTAATTCTGCGGGCAATTTTGGGGGAATTACGTTGACCATCACCGATGTTAACTTCAATGGTAAATCACCCTTTAGTCCTCAAAGTTTTGGGTTTAGTTTCGAACTTGTAAATAATTCAAACTGGTTCTTAAATTTCAAAATTGGTAATAATATAATCTGATCTAAGTTCTAGTTGCTTTGTGACCGTTCCGGAAAAAATATCATTTTTTTCTCAAAAAATATTTTCATCCAAACACCCTCATTTTTTCGAAATTCCAAATTTAAATTTTAAAAATCCTTTCAAAATCTCACTCACATTATTTCAAAAAATAATATCATCATTACATCTTTTTTTTTACTCTTTCCTACAAAAATCCCAAAAAAAAACTCCTTCCAAAAATTTTTCTTTCTCTAAAACAAAATTTTCCTCTTTTTGTTACAAAGTAAATAGAGCCTTATCAAAGTCGAGCATGACCCCTAAAACTAAGAAAGGGCAAAATCCCTTTGGCTCTGTTTGTTTTTCATCGAATTGGAATTGAGGCGCTCCAATTCTAATTCCAATTCCAGTTCCATTGTTTGTTAGGGAAAAATGTTCAAATTTAGAATTAGAATTCTTATTCTAGAGGGGTCAAGTTCTACAACTTGAATTATTTAGGATCACTTAAGAACTATAATTCCAATTCTTTAGAATTCATAAAACTTGTGGGTCTAAAATTCAAGTAAAATAGTTAATGTCAGGTTATAATGCATAACGGGTCATTTGCCCAAGTCATCTCCAGCCCCGACTCCATACCCTACTACTCTCTCCTCCATCACTCTCCCTCTCTTCTCGGCCATAGACCACATTCCCTTTCATTTCTACAACTCTTGACCTCTCTTCTCCATCATATGGCAACAACAGTGAATTTGGCACGACACAAGTAATGACTTATTTTTATTTGTTCTTCATTTATTTCTGTTGGAATTGGGGTTTAAATTTTTGGTTGGTTAAATTTATCTATTGGTGCTTTTGGAGTGAATTAATGTTCATAAACTATCTATTGCAAATGGGTACTTTGAGTTTTGAGATTTTGAGGGTTTTTAATTTTAATCTCATGAATGAGGTAGTCATTAATTTAATGTCTCTCGAAATTGAAGAAAAGCCTACATTTATATAATTTAATGTCTCTCGAAATTGAAGAAAAGCCTACATTTATATACTTTGGTGTCTATGTTCTCCTTCTAATTCTATATGGGAAAAATGCAAAAGTGGTCCACAATCTTTATCCCTGTTTCAAATGTAGTCCACAATCTTTAGTAAGTAGCAAATGTAGTCCACAATGTATCCATTTTGTTGCAATTTTAGTCCAAAAACGGAAATTGGACCTTGACTAACGGTCAGTCAAACCCGGGTTTGACCGTTAGTCAAACCCGGGTTTGATCCTCCTAAAGCCACCCCACCCCTTCCTTCTAAAACCAATTCTCTCATCCTCTCATCTTCTTCTTCGTTCTATTCTCTCATATGGGCCAATATTGAGACCAAAAATCACGAGAGAGAGAAGCTTAGGGTAAGTCTACAACAATCTGAAAGGAGAAAGAGGAAAGCCACACCAAATCAAGAAAGATTGAAGAGGACAACTATGGCGTTAAGAAGCCATGGGTTGAATGGAGGACCCCCTCCTAAATACGGTTAGTTAATCTTTGATAAGTTTTGCTACAGATTCATTAAATGATGTTTCATAAGGTGTTGTTACGAATCTACTTATATACTTTTTTTTTCTTATGTTTATTTTGATGGGTGGTACCTGTTGATGGATTTTTAGGGTTAGATATTGTAGTGAAACTATGGCTCATGTGAGTAATTATCTACGTAAAGGCAGCATCTTTTCAGCCATAAGGTGGTCCTCGATGTCTTTGTTGTTATAGGAGACAGTGGGGTGCACAATACTTGTTTGATTGCTATAAAAAGTCTATAAATCATTGATATTGGGAGTTTGTGATTAACTTCGTAGTTTGGAGACTGTCATGTATATAAAATGTGGCTTAGTTTCTACTTTGCAAAGTGTGAGTAAACAGGTTTGTTTACTTTCTTACTCTAGTTTGTTTGGTTTCTCATATTTTAATTGACAGATAGTGACAGCACATACATATCCATAAAGTTTCACTATTCAGGACGTATAGAAACTGAACCCATTCCAAAGTACCGAGGAGGTAAAATTTGTGTGTTTGATGCTGTTGATACATTAGAACTAAAATTGAAGGATTTGGAAGGTATGCTAGAAGAAGTATGTGTTTATGGGAGGACAGAGTTTTATCTGTCAACTTTTGCTGGAAAATTCATTCCAATAGCCTCAGATGAAGAGCTTAAATACCACTGTGAACAAACAATTGTAAGGGACAGGGAGATGAAGTTGTATGTAGTTGTGAGCATGCTTCAAGTACCTGGAGCTCAATCTGGTGATGAGGATTCTGACGAGGTTACAGAAGATAGAGATTCTGATCAATGGTCTGACTCTGATTCAGAATATGGAGGTAATAATAAGGGTGGCAAAGTGGGGGCACAGAGTTCTCAGAAATTCTTGGTGCAGAAAAATGGTCTTTTGAGGAATGGTGGTAGTTTAGATATTGAGGATTATGATTTGATGCAATCAGATTCTGATTTTGACAGTGTACATGAAGATGAAGACATACCTCAGCCTAGGTGTAGAATTTACAACCCTCAGAAGGATAAGTATGGTATTCAATTAAAGTTGGGGATGAATTTTCATAACTTTAGGGACTTCAAGCTTGCAGTCAAGACATTGAGCATAGAACATGGAAGACGATGTTACTTTAAAAGGAATGATGCTATGAGGGTGCAAGCCTGGTGTAAGTTAAGGGTCAGTAATGATTGCATGTGGGAAGTCTATGCGAGGAAAATGAAGGCGACTGGACTTGTTGAAATAAGAACATTTGTTTCTGAACACAAATGTGACTTCCAATATTTCAATAAAAATATGAAGTCTGCTTGGTTGGCTGAGAAATATGTTAACTTGTTTAGAGATAATCCCAAATTATCCGCAAAAAAATTCTGGAAGTTAGCCGGTAGAAAGAACAAGTGCTATATTTCAAAACACCAAGCTTTCAGGGCTCGGGCCCTAGCCATTAAGTTAGCCAGAGGTTGTGATACAGATCAATTTGCCCTGTTGCATGATTATGTAAGGGAAATTAAGAGGAGTAACCCTGGAAGTACTACAGTACTTAAATTAGTTGATGGATACATTCATCCATTGACTGGTCAAGGCAGATTTGAAAGAATGTATGTTTGCTTTGCAGGTGTTAAAAAGGGCTTTATGGCAGGTTGTAGGCCATTAATAGGGTTGGATGGAACTTTTTTAAAAGGATCATATGGGTGTGTCGTTATAACTGCTATTGGTGTAGATCCAAATAATGGATTTTTCCCACTAGCATATGCAGTAGTTGAGGTGGAAAGTAGTAGTTCATGGCAATGGTTTCTCAGTTTGTTGAAGGACGATCTTAGAATTGTGAGGGATAGTGAGTGGACAATTATGAGTGACAAGCAGAAAGGCTTAATACAAGCTTGTGAAACTATCTTTCCTGGAGCTGAGCAGCGTTTTTGTGTCAGACACCTACACTCAAATATGGTTTCAACCGGGTTGAGGGGTGCAGCCTTAAAAAAGGCATTATGGTATGCAGCAAAGGCAACAACTGTGGCACAATTCCAAACAAGAATGCTTCTACTTAATGACACAAATGAGGATGCAGTTGCATGGTTAGAAGACAAGCCCCCATCACAATGGAGCAGATCACATTTCAGTATCCATCCCAAATGTGATATCTTATTAAATAACATGTGTGAATCGTTCAATAGTATGATTTTAGAGGAAAGAGAAGCACCTATTGTTGCTCTGTTTGAGGGGATCAGGATTTACTTGATGGATAGAATGCAAATGAATAGGGATATTGCCAAAGAGAAATGGGAAGACAAAAAGTTATGCCCTAAAATCTTCAAGCTAATTGAGAAATATTCTGAAGAGGCTACTAATTGTGTACCTCATAAGTCTAATGACCAGTTTGTTGAAGTTTGCGGTGAAGACAACAATACTTGGGTTGTTGACACAGCTAACAGGAATTGTTCATGTAGGAAATGGGATTTGACAGGTATTCCATGTAGCCATGCCATATCAGCTTTGTGGGTTTTGAAATTGGACCCACTTGATTATGTTGATGACTGTTACAAGGTTTCAACATATTTAAAGTGTTATAATCCCTGCATTTTCCCCCTGAATGGCCAACATGAGTGGCAAAAGACTGGGATGCCTCCACCTTTACCTCCATCAAATCTTCGCAAACCTGCTGGTAGGCCTAAGAAGAAGAGGTGTAAGAACCAGGCAGAGCTTGATGAGGTCAAGGAAATGCCAACTAAGGTTAGTAGGGCTGGCCAAGTTGTCTCATGCACCTTTTGTCATGAGAAAGGTCATAATAGAAGGTCATGCAAACAGCGGAAGGAGTTTGATGCTCAAAATACACCGCAATCACAAAGTATGGATGGAATTGGTTCAAGTAAACAGGTTGTTCTTACAATTTCCATTGGTTTTTTTGATTTTTTTTACTTTTCAATTTGTTATTCTGATATTGATTTTGAATATATGCTATGCAGGACAATGATGGGCAAAATATTCCCTCTCATACTGCAGAAGCAAGTAAAAGATTAAAAAGACCCATCAAGTTAAAGTCTCAAGTGAATAAGGCAAAGAAACAATCCAAGAAGAAATTCAGAAAAGGAGTAGGTACAGCACAAAAGGTATTTTAACTTTAATTACTGAATTCATTGACTTCATGAGCTCATATTCGATTTAATCTGTAATACTTTATCATTTACTAGTGTTCATCTCTGTTGTTGTTTCAATAAAGTCTCTTTCTAATGTACTTTTAGCATGCTTCAGGAACAGTGTAATGAAGTTGGAATTGTCAGACAGCTTCCACTATCCCAACCCCCCATTAGACCAAAAAAAACACTCAAAAAAGATAAAAGAAAGGCAATGGATGGCCCACGGGTTAGGCCTTCACATGGTTAATTTAGAATGTGTTTCTCTTAAATTTTTTGGCTTGGCTGATTAAGTTTTGTCCTTGAACTGTGTTTCAATGTGCAGGAGTTTAACTTAATCTCATCAGCTCCAGAAATAAATGTTGAATCAGATGATGTTAGGAACGCCAAGTGGGAAATGTTTGGTCTTCAAGCACCAGTGTATAATGTTGGCATCAAACCTAAACTCTCCAATACAATGAAACCTGTTGGACAAGGAGTTGAGCTGTCAACTTCAGACAATGTACCAAACATACTTAAGCCCTCTTCAACTAATCCTCATTTCCTTGAAGGCTACAAGCTTGGACTGCAACAGTTGTATAAATCAATGGACAGTCAACTCCCTGGTGAAGTTAGCACAGATGGATTCAGAAAAAGCATTTATGAGCTATTTGATATTCCAGCTCCCAGCTTTCTTAGCCATAACAATGATATGACTTCCAACATTGCCACTACAAGTGTCAAGGCCATTCAGAAGGGGAAGGGCAAGAAGAAATAGTGGAAGGAGTTTACCTTGTTAAGATTGGAGTTCATTGTTAGTTTTTAATGTTAGAAGGCACTTGCTAACATATTGTCTTCTGATTTTTGGAATGCATTTCAAGTGCTTTGGAAGTTTGGATGATGTCTATGTAGTTTTTGAAATGCTGGTTGATTAGATTGAATTTGGATAATTGTTAGTTTTTGTAAGCTGGATGATCTCTATGGATAATGATATTTGGTGTTTGTTTTCTGCCCCATCTTTACCACTATTTTGACTAGCTCTTCCTTTGCCTCTTTACCATATGGCATTGCGCTCTCTGGTGCATCTATTCCCCTATTCTCATCTAGTGCCATCAGCAAAATCCGATACAGCTTAGCTAAAACATTCATACTATGAGCAGTTTTTGACATACCTTAATCTAATCCGATACTTTCGAGCTAAAACCTCCTCATTCTGAATCCATAGTACCCTGCAGCCAAATCCCAGATTGAAAATCTTGAAACTAAGATGAGCACCCTGAACTATTAACGAAATGGAGGCTAACCGGTATCCCGCATCGATGATTTGCTTGTGCAATGCATCTGCTTTCGCATAATTTTTGGCTGCTCGAGCTTTTGATCTTTGAACAACAGCAGTTTGTACATCCCTGGGAACAACTGATGACTCCCTTTGATCCATGGTACTAACATATACAGTTATGGTGTCTCCATCGGCTGCAGAATCGGTTTTAGGAGAAGGAAAAGAGAAATGGTTTTGGAAGAAAGAGGTGAAGTGGTTTTAGGAGGGTCAAACCCGTTGACCGTTAGTTAAGGTCCAATTTCCGTTTTTGAACTAAAATTGCAACAAAATGGATACATTGTGGACTATATTTGCTACTTACCAAAGATTGTGGACTACATTTGAAACAGGGATAAAGATTGTTGACCACTTTTGCATTTTTCCCAATTCTATATATATATTTTTTAAGCATTCAAATAAGAAAATTAGAATTACAATTTAATTTCTAACAAATTCTGTACTCATACCAAACAATGGAATTCAAGTGAATTTACAATTCCAATTCTATCGAATCTAATTCCGATTCAATTATAATTTCATGAAAAACAAACGAACCCTTCAAGAAATCAAATACAATAATTGGTTCCTAATAAAAGGAGATATGGTCTAAAAATTATTATTATTTGTATTTATCAATTTATTCACTTATATAGGAGAGAGCCATAAAGGTTAATAAAAATGCCACAATAATAAGATTGATTTGTGTTAACATGTTAGTATTGTTAATAAACTAATTTATATTAAATATACACCAATTTAGGGCATGTTCTCCACCCAGGACTCAAACCTGGTTTGAGTTGGTTTTGGGCTTCAAACCCAAAACTAACCCAAACTTGTGTTCAGTAGGTAGGGTCATAATCCAAATCTGAAAACATGATTGAATAAAAAAAAAAATTTTCTACCCCCCAGTCAAAAAAAATTTCTACACTTACCCCCCCCCCCCCCCTTTCAACAAAACAGAGAATCACGACTATCTCCCTCTTCCTTTCTCCCCCAACTTCAATCCCTAGCTCGTCCGATGACCTCCGCGATCCATCTGGAGATTTCAAGGCAAATCTACGTGCCTAGCTGAAGCCTGCGTTCAAGCCTTCCAGACGCACTCACACTGTGAGCAAAGAGCATATTCGGGCAACTCCTCGTAACGGCAACGTCAGCAATGGTAGTTGCTACTCGTTCAGTAAATGGCAACGGCAACTGCAACGTCAGAGATGACAACCTCATCAATCGAAACTGCTGTTCATTCGGTAACAACGGCAACTGCTCCCACTTAGGGTTTTTCAATTGGTGGTAAAAACGGGCCGGTATCGATTCAAGCCAATTGAACCAATTGAAGGGCTGAAATCCTAAATTCGACAGTTCAAAGAGCAGGTATAGCAATTGCGTAATTCTTCTACAATTTTTCTGCATTTTTTTCATAAAGGTGAATTTCGTGTACAGAATAAGGAGAAAAAAGTATTGATTAAGAATTTGATTGGATTTGATTAATTGGGGGTGAATCTTTGCTTCTTTGGGGGTGATTTTTAAGGACTTTCTTGAATGATCAACTTTTTCTTTTTTGGTTTTCAAAAAAACAGAAACTTTTTCTTTTTGTGTAAATACTTCATAATGGTGTTGTTTGTCCAATGATGTCTGAATATTTTTGGTAATCAAGGATGAATTCCATGTTTTGCTGCATATTTTGAAGCTTTTAATTTAGCATTTCCCTTAATTTATGGGATGTTCGTGTGAAAGATAGATAACACTAACAGAGAATGATAACGTTAATTAGGTAGGTGTAATTATTTTTTGGGAATTTTTAAAAAATTATCGAAAATAAATTTTTAATTTTTTAACAATAAATAAAATAAAATTTGGTTTGGAAATTGTGTATAAAATAAAAATTAAAGAAAAAAGTATTGAGAATAAAATTGGTTTGAAAACCTTGTTCTTTACCTGGTTTGAAATCAGGTTTCAAAACCTTATTTTTTGAAAATAGTTTGTAACCCATTTCAACTGAAACCAGGTTACAAACCAAGACTGAGTTCAGGGTAAAGAACAAGCCCTTATTAACTTATGATAGGACCTACTCTACCGACACCCAGTTAAATATGCGGTCAAAAGTGGCATTCCTTAAGTCATATATGCTGATAGGAGTCGCAAGTTTATCCAAAGAACTACCGAGTATCAAAGCCACCTGAACAAAAAAGTTAGTATATATATTGAACTCCCGAGATAATATTTTCTGGTTGGGTTACTGTTGCTAACATACCCATCTTGCTTGTTATACCCATCACTTGTCTAAACTTTATCAAAGAGCGACATTTCTCAGGTCACATTTATGTTTAGGAACAACAATGTTAGATAAAGTGCCAAAGCCATTTGCAAGCAAGCCAATAACTCATTTTCCCTTTATGACATTCACGCTTTATGTACATCTTCTAGACATTCTCACTTTATGACATGCACGCTTCATATACATCTTCTACTGATTCTCCCCTTATGACAAGTATGCTTCGACCTACTTAGACTATTTTACTTACAGGCGGAGTAGACACGCACATTTTCACTTCTTTTGTATTTTTTAAATTACAATAGAGCCACACCACAGCGTTAGAGCAGAGGGAAAGGAAGAGGTAGAACAAAGTCGACAAATAAGACACAAAGTAAATTTTTTATTTAAGTTTTGAGATAATTTTTTTTAAAACATTCACAAATTTGAATTTAAGCTTCCTATCTCACTAATATTAAATTCAATTTTGGCCACTTAGAAGTTAGCAGAAGATTTCAAAATTTTTCAGGTTCTTTACTTTTGCTGAAAGGTATTTAAACTTTTTTTGTTTAAATGTTGTGAGTCGTGAGTTTAAATATGTAGATAATTAAATTACTTTTAGAATTTTAATTAAATCAAAATTTTAGATTTTGTTAATGATTCTTCTTGATTAAAATTAAAATTTTAGAAATAGGGATTTGAAATTTTAATTAGGAAAATGATATATTTATAATGCATTAATGAGTTTAAATGTAAATTTGTGTTAACAATTTAAAAATTAAATTAACGATGTTATTGATGGTAAATGAATTTGATTTTAAAGATCAAATTAGGAATATAGATATTTAAACCAAACTTTTAGATATTAACTATATTTATTTTTTTGAGCAAATAAAACAGTCAATATATATTAGAATCCCAAGATAATATTTTCTGGTTGTGTCACTGTTGCCCACATATCCATCTTGCTTATTATGCCCATCCCACGTATAATTTTACCAAAGTTCTCAAGTCAGATTTGTGGCTAGGAACAACAATGTTACTTAGATAAAGTGCCAAACCCACTTGCAAGCAACCCAATAACTCATTCATCCTTTATGACATGCACATACCATGCACATATTTAACTCATTCTCCCCTTCTTACACGCACGCATCATGTACATCTTCTTCCCAACTTATACTAAGTACTACACACACATGCACAATTTTAGTTTCACCATATTTTGACAAGGGGAGATACTAAACGCAGAACAAAAAAATTGTTAAACGTAGCATTGAAAGATAGTATTTTGCATTTCTTTCTAAATTATCCCCTCATATTAATTCTCCCACCCACCATATTTCACAATTCACTCTTCTGGTTGGACCACCCCATATCGTAACCCACTGCCAAACTAAGGTAAATCCTTTTTTTATTAAATAAAAAACTTAATGATGGCCAGGTGTGGGTGGCGACCCCTTCTCGTGACCCAGATCTAGCCAGATGCAGTCAGATAGGCATGGGTTTTCCTGCAAATAATAGTAATCCTTTGAGTGGCAAGATGCCGAAAAAATGAGATTGCTAACCGGTATGAACTTTATCAAAGAGTAAGATTGATAACAAGTAGTCCTTTCATTTTCATCTCTTTTAAATCCTTGAAATTGAATTCCATTTTTGTGCTGCAAATGTGCACATTTCTTTCCATTTTTGGGGGAATTTTCATTCTCATCCCACGTATGAATTTTACCAAAGAGTGACAGTTCTCAAGTCACGTTTGTGGCTTGGAACAGCAATGTTACTTAGATAAGGTGCCAAAGCCACTCTCAAGCAAGCCAATAACTCATTCTCCCTTTATGACATGCACATATTAACTCGTTCTCCCCTTATTACATGCACGCATCATGTACATTTTCTTCCCAACTTATACTAAGTACTACACACACATGCGTGATTTTAGTTTCACCATATTTTGACAAGGGGAGATACTAAACGCAGAACCAAAAAATTGTTAAACATAGCATTGACAGATTGCATTTCTTTCTAAATTATCCCCTCGCATTAATTCTCCCATTCCACCATATTTCACACATTCACTCTTCTGGTTGGACCACCCCATATCATAACCCACAGCCAAACTAAGGTAAATCTTTTTTATTAAATAAACAACTTAAAGATGGCCAGGTGTGGGTGGGGACCCCTTCTCGCGACCAAAATCCGGCCAGACGCAGTCAGATAGGCATGGGTCTTGCTGCAAATAATAGTAATCCTTTGAATGGCAAGATGCCGGAAAAATGAGATTGCTAACCTGTATGAACTTTATCAAAGAGTAAGATTGATAACAAGTAATCCTTTCATTTTCATCTCTTTTAAATCCTTGAAATTAAATTCCATTTTTGTGCTGCAAATGTGCACATTTCTTTCCATTTTTGGGGGAATTTTCATTCTCATCCCACGTATGAATTTTACCAAAGAGCGATAGTTCTCAAGTCACGTTTGTGGCTTGGAACATAAATGTTACTTAGATAAAGTGCCAAAGCCACTTGCAAGCAAGCCAATAACTCATTCTCCCTTTATGACATGCACATATCATGCACATATTAACTCTTTCTCCCCTTATTACACGCACGCATCATGTACATCTTCTTTCCAACTTATACTAAGTACAACACAGACATGCACAATTTTAGTTTCACCATATTTTGACAAGGGGAGATACTAAATGCAGAACAAAAAATTGTTAAACATAGCATTGAAAGATAGTATTTTGCATTTCTTTCTAAATTATCCCCTCACATTAATTCTCCCATCCACCATATTTCACACATTCACTCTTCTGGTTGGACCACCCCATATCGTAACCCATAGCCAAACTAAGGTAAATCCTTTTTTATTAAATAAAAAACTTAACAATAGCCAGGTGTGGGGATCCCTTCTCGCGACCCAAATCCGACCAGACGCAGTCAGATAGGCATGGGCCTTGCTACAAATAATAGTAATCCTTTGAGTGGCAAGATGCCGGAAAAATGAGGTTGCTAACCGGTATGAACTTTATCAAAGAGTAAGATTGATAACAAGTAGTTCTTTCATTTTCATCTCTTTTAAATCCTTGAAATTGAATTCCATTTTTGTGCTGCAAATGTGCACATTTCTTTCCATTTTCGAGGGAATTTTCATTCTCATCCCACGTATGAATTTTACCAAAGAGCGACAGTTCTAAGTCACGTTTGTGGCATGGAACAACAATGTTACTTAGATAAAGTGCCAAAGCCACTTTCAAGCAAGCCAATAACTCATTCTCCCTTTATGACATGCACGTATCATGCACATATTAACTCTTTCTCCCCTTATTACACGCACGCATCATGTACATCTTCTTCCCAACTTATACTAAGTACTACACACATGCATAATTTTAGTTTCACCATATTTTGACAAGGGGAGATACCAAACGCAGAACCAAAAAATTTTTAAACATAGCATTGAAAGATTGCATTTCTTTCTAAATTATCCCCTCACATTAATTCTCCCATCCACCATATTTCACACATTCACTTTTCTGGTTGGACCACCCCATATCGTAACCCACCGCTAAACTAAGGTAAATCCTTTTTTTATTAAATAAAAAACTTAATGATGGCCAGGTGTGGGTGGGGACCCCTTCTCACGACCCAAATCCGGCCAGACGCAGTCAGATAGGCATGGGTCTTGCTGCAAATAATAGTAATCCTTTGAGTGGCAAGATGCCGGAAAAATGAGATTGCTAACCGGTATGAACTTTATCAAAGAGTAAGATTGATAACAAGTAGTCCTTTCATTTTCATCTCTTTTAAATCCTTGAAATTGAATTCCATTTTTGTGCTGTAAATGTGCACATTTCTTTCCATTTTTGGGGGAATTTTCATTCTCATCCCACATATGAATTTTACCAAAGAGCGACAGTTCTCAAGTCACATTTGTGGCTTGGAACAACAATGTTACTTAGATAAAGTACCAAAGCCACTTGCAAGCAAGCCAATAACTCATTCTCCCTTTATGACATGCATGTATCATGCACATATTAACTCGTTCTCCCCTTATTACACGAACACATCATGTACATCTTCTTCCCAACTTATACTAAGTACTACACACATGCATAATTTTAGTTTCACCATATTTTGACAAGGGGAGATACCAAACGCAGAACCAAAAAATTGTTAAACATAGCATTGAAAGATTGCATTTCTTTCTAAATTATCCCCTCACATTAATTCTCCCATCCACCATATTTCACACATTCACTCTTCTGGTTGGACCACCCCATATCGTAACCCATAGCCAAACTAAGGGAAATCATTTTTTTATTAAATAAAAACTTAACAATGGCCAGGTGTGGGGACCCCTTCTCGCGACCCAAATCCGGCTAGACGCCGTCAAATAGGCATGGGTCTTGCTGCAAATAATAGTAATCCTTTGAGTGGCAAGATGCCGGAAAAATGAGATTGCTAACCGGTATGAACTTTATCAAAGAGTAAGATTGATAACAAGTAGTCATTTCATGTTCATCTCTTTTAAATCCTTGAAATTGAATTCCATTTTTGTGCTGCAAATGTGCACATTTCTTTCCATTTTTAGGGGAATTTTCATTCTCATCCCACGTACGAATTTTACCAAAGAGCGACAGTTCTCAAGTCACGTTTGTGTCTTGGAACAGCAATGTTACTTAGATAAAGTGCCAAAGCCACATGCAAGCAAGCCAATAACTCATTCTACCTTTATGACATGCACGTATCATGCACATATTAACTCGTTCTCCCCTTATTACATGCACGCATCATGTACATCTTCTTCCCAACTTATATTAAGTATTACACAGACATGCACAATTTTAGTTTCACTATATTTTTACAAGGGGAGATACTAAACGCAGAACAAAAAAATTGTTAAACGTAGCATTGAAAGATAGTATTTTGCATTTCTTTCTAAATTATCCCCCCATATTAATTCTCCCATCCACCATATTTCACACATCCACTCTTCTAGTTGGACCACCCCATATCGTAACCCACCGCCAAACTAAGGTAAATCCTTTTTTTTATTAAATAAAAAACTTAATGATGGCCAGGTGTGGGTGGCGACCCCTTCTCGCGACCCAAATCCGGCCAGATGTAGTCAGATAGGCATGGGTCTTGCTGCAAATAATAGTAATCCTTTGAGTGGCAAGATGCCGGAAAAATGAGATTGCTAACCAGTATGAACTTTATCAAAGAGTAAGATTGATAACAAGTAGTCCTTTCATTTTCAGCTCTTTTAAATCCTTGAATTGAATTCCATTTTTGTGCTGCAAATGTGCACATTTTTGTGGGAACTTTCTTGATGTTTAGACTAGATTTCTTGGAATTGATTGACTCACTTGGAAATTGATAAGAGTAAGGTGTCTAATCAAATTGAAGGATAAAGTTATTTTTGTAGAATGAGAGTTAACATGGTGGTAAAATTTTCCGAATTAAAAGTTCGTGATTTGTAACATTTCTGTGCATTTATTATAAACATCACGTGTGGCTAATTGGGATTTTCAAAGATTGGAGAGCCTATTTATAGTCAGAATGTCATGTGTTTTTTTATTTATTTTAGAATGTGAGTTAATAGGATATACATTTTTCTATGCTTTAACTTGTAGAAATGTTATACAAAAATAATAAATAAATAAAATGCTGGTCATATTTAAGGTTCTTTTCTATCATTTAGACATTTGTTTTTGTTCTTTTCTAAACCCAATTTAATGAAGAAACTAAAATGAGATTATCTATGAAAGATGCATAGCATGGTAGAAAAGACGATATTTAAATGAGTGAAGGGTGAGGAAAAGAAGGCATAAAATATCAAAGTGACTATAAAAAATAATATATTTTCTGAAGTGAATTTAGTCACATTTTCCATCTTATAATTCAATGGCCAATTTATTAGCAAGAAGATACAACAATTTTTTCCTGCTTGCAATCAATTAAATATGCCATTATATGTATGATGTTTTGGTTCTGTAGGCACTGGAAGTGGAGTGTTTCGCTTTGTAGTGATTAAATACTTTCCATTAATTCAAGGAGTCTTCATTATTATTATTATTATTATTATTATTATTATTATTATTATTATTATTATTATTATCATATGAAAGTTTGTCTCACTTTTTAATTTTTTAAATTTTATATTGTTCATATACTTGCTCATTTCTATTAAAAAGTATAGTTTCAAAATATACGGCATTTTATAAGTTTTATATACAATACCTAAAATAAGTGTTTTCTTTATCTCATATAAAGAGTTATGTTTAAAATAAAAAAATTTGTCCTAATAAAAGAGTCTAATTTATAACATTTTACTAATATTTATATTATAAATTACTTATGAATTAAACCATAATCATATTTGATAAGAATATAAAAATTATTTTAAAAAATAAAGTAAAAGGAATACTTTTTTATTGGAATCGTTTTAAAAAGAAAAATATGAATTTATTTATTTATTGAGACGCATATAGTATCATTTTTTTTATATTTGGATACAAAATAATAATTAAAAAAACATTGCCCCTACATTTTTACCCATAAATAAGGAGGAGAAAAAAAAAGAAAGTATTTTCTTTTAATCATTCTCATTATTAAAATATCTTATTACATTGAAGTTAATAAAGAAAATTAATAAAACCCAACAAGTTTACTCCATATTTTCTGATCATCTTCTCCCATCCATCTCCGGAGATGGAAGAAATAGTTTATTTTATATAACTTTTTATTCAACTTCTTTTGCTCTTCCTTATGGGCGTAATTCGGTCTCTCATCATAAGATATTTGTCTCCACGAAAATAAATGTATAATACGTTGGAGGCTTTAACTAGAAGTTTAGTAAAAGATTCAAAATCAAATTCATATTTTAGTATAAAATTTGTACGTTTGTATTATTCACTGTTATATGATATCGATCTTTATTTCATAAATAATCGAAATATGACATTTATGTTCTCAAATTTCTGGCCTTGCAACGATTCAATTCCGGGTTGGTGTGGTGATGGAAAATTAAAGTATAAATTGAGTGGAAAAATAAAGAGATGGGATGATTTTGTCTTTGCCCAGATGGGAAAAAAGAGAAAAAGAAAAAGAAAAGAAGGTAATATTTCCAATCAATATGGGACCCTTTTGTTGCCCCAAAATAGATGGATCTTTTTGTTGTTTACCAAGTTAAAAGCCTAGAAGATGAAGGAGAGAGAGAGAGAGAGGCGTGTCCATTGGCATCAAATTATAAGGGGCATGATATTTGCAGCGACGGAATTAATATTTGCAGCGACATTTTTTTGTAAAAAGACTAAAATGTCCTTGGAGAAAAAAAATTAAAATTTTCTATTTCTACTGTCTACTACTATTAAAAAAAGAAAAAAAAAAAAAAAAAAACCTAAAACCATCGCCGTCGCCCGGCGATGGTTTTACCGCCGGCGATGGTACCCCCCCCACCCCCTTAAGTTGAGATTTTTGATATTTGCAGCTACCACCGGGCGGATCTTCCCCATTCCGGTAAAAAATTTCACAATTTTGACAAAACTACTAATAAATTCGGACATAATACAAGTAAAATAATTAATAAAACTACATAAAAAATTTTAAAAAAAAAAATCCAGAACCATAGCCGGTCGCCGGCGATGGTTTTGGCCAAAACCATCGCCGGCAAGCGGCGATGGTTCTGGATTTTTTTTTTTAAATTATTTCAGTAGATTGGAAAATTTAAATTTTTTTAAATTTTTTTTACCACAAGGGCATTTCGGTCTTTTCACGCAAAAATGTCGCTGCAAATATCAATTCCGAATTATAAACCACTTTCACACTGACTAAGTTGAGCATGATTAATAATGAGTCAGTGTCCAAACGATTGTGATGTATGACAGGTTATTTAGAAGTCGATGATTCAATTTTTACATTTGTTAGTTTCTCTCATATTTGTGTATAGACTAGTAGAAACTTGTGGACGAGCTTTCTGATTTCTTTATTTCACTTCTTCAATCTTGATATCTCTACTTGTAATAATTGATGATTATATAAAGAAGAAAAAAAGGAAAAAGTTGAGTGTGACTGATTTATTCGGGGCAATATTGGCTATAAATGAAATTAAGGAAAGCCATGGCTACTTTTGTTGATTGTCTGGCTGCTACAATGACGAATCCAATCCACCGTTGGGTTCACAATGTATGAACTTCAATCACTCAAACTCGTGATCAATTTGGACAATCTCGGTTCAAACTCAATGCCAAAAACATCAAAATACCCATCAACTCTTCTAATTGAAGAGAAGAAGAGAAAGAGTGATGAAAATTTACGCTTTTTCAATTCCTCATTCACAGTTCAATGACACAACTATTTTCTTAATCACAAAATACAATTTGAAAATATCATTTTATAAATTCTTTTAAATGAAACAAATAACGTGTTGTTTTGAATTGTATATGAGGGTCAAAAACACTTATGTTACCATTTTTTTTATTTCTTTTTTTTAGTGGGGACAAAAATAAATATATTTAGATGAATATTAAGTTGAACCCTTCTCCTAGTCCATCTAATTTAGAGTAGGAATACTTTCAACGAATTTTGAGGACAAATTTGTAATAATAAAAGTATAAAACAAATAGAATTGACCATGCCTATAGCCTATAGGGGACCGCCGCGCCATTTACTAAGGGGCATGATAATTGCAGGACAGTCTTTACTAAACACATGACACTTTTTAAAATTTTAAGTGGTGAAAAAATAATAATATCTTTATACATCTCTATCCTCATAAATATTTTTACCTACCATTTTTACTTACACCCTCATTTCCTCTTCAACTCTTCATTTCACTCTTTAACTCACTCACATTTTTCTACTCAAATTCTTTCAAATTTACTCACATTTTCCTACTCCAATTCTTTCAAATTTTCTTTCACTCATCTCCATTCCATTCCACTCCACTTTCATACCATTGAATCAAGAATACAAGAATTTTGCATGCATATTATGGACGATAACTCGGATGACGATCCATATTTCACAGTAGATATGAAAATTACACATTTGGAACCTTTCAAAGATTTTTGTTACTGCACATAGAATCGCCTTATCCAAGCAATCTTATCTGATAAAATCGCCACTTACAGGCGATTCTATGTAAAGAATCGCCTCCCCCGAGCGATTAAATAGGAATACATTGGTTTCCTGTGACGACAAAATCCCATTTGATCGATCGGCGGAGGTGATTCTTTCCTGATAATTCGCCTGGTTGGGGCGATTCTCTCAGTTTAAATTACCATCCAGGCGATTCTTTTTAAAAGTTGTTTTCTTCTTAAAAGAACCATCAACAATCGCCTAGCCAAAGCGATTCTTCTTAAAAGAATTTCCAGAGGGAGGCGATTGTTCCATGTTCAATCACTTGGACCAAGCGATTTAACCTGGAAGAATCGCCTCCCTCTGGCGTTTCTTTTAGGAAGAATCGCTTCGTCCAAGCGATTTTCTTCACATTTAGCCGAAAAACCGTTTTTCCGGCGAACTAATACAGAATTTGACATAAAATTTGCACAAAACAGCCGGAAAACCCATGAAATAGCCAAACACATTACCCACACAATGTACAAGGACCAAAAAAGCTAAAAATCATTGCAATTTCAGTTTTACTCTAAAAAGTAAAAAATCGACTAACCAATTGCAATGAAGATGTAACGGGGATGGAGACGTGCGACGGCGATGGAGATGCGTGGATGGAGATGGAATGGAATCGGTGATGGAACGATGGAGATGGCGATGGAGATCCAAACCGAAGGAGGGAGAATGGAATCGGCTAATGGAAATGGCGATAGACTTGAAATCTGCAGTAAAATCCCCAATTTTATTGCAGAAGGAAGTAAACAAAGGAAAGGCAAAATAAATAATTTAAAGTCTAAATTTTTTAAAAAGTGTCCTTTATTTAATAAAATGTATCATTCAATTAACAATTTCGCTTGTATAAATTTTGCACGGTGACACTTGGACAAATATTGTTAATTACGAGAAGTAAGAGGCAAATACCAAAAGAAGGTGAATTCTGTAGAAGCGCATATTTTGGGGCAACGTGGGAAATGGGCTTCTACTGGAACTGTTCGTTTTCACAGTTTTTGTTTCTGTTATTGTTTATCGTAAATTTAATATTTTTTTCTTATCATTTTTAACACAAATTTTCATTATGTAATTATACATTTTTACATTTTCAACATAGTTTATATATATATTATTTATTTTGAAAACATGTATATTATTTATTTTAAAAACATGTTTTCAAAACTATTACATAACGAACGCGTAACATATGCAAAATGCAATAGTGTGGCTTTAGACCCGACGAACCCATTGTTCAAGTCTCAGCTGCTTCAAAGGAGGGCCTAAGTTTGGTTTACTCTTCTGAGGGCACCTCCATTTTCCTGTAATTTCTATCACGTTAGGGACCTGAATGTTGGTGGTTTCTGACAGAACCTTTCTTGTTGCTACAGCCTCCTTATTGCGCTTTGGAGGAAGCGTGAATTCATTCTTGGTTGGCTTTCTGAAAGAACTCCCTTCTTCGGTTTGTTTGCTCTTTCTAGTTGAAATGAATCCACATTCTGCATATTCATTTCTAACGTTTTCTTTACTGCCATGTCCACCAGCTGACTTGTTCAATGGCCTCTTATTTGCTGCATTGAAGTTCAAGTTTTCGGCGGGTGATCTTAACTTCATGCCTTCTCCCAAAGCCTCATTTGTAACACTACCTTCAGTTGGATCATTACCAGGCAAAGTCCACTTCCTAGTTTCTGACACATTTGTCACGTCCAACAGGGGACTAGCCTCTGTGTCAAACTTACCATCGAAGTTACCAGGACTGATGGTTGATATGTCAGAATCTTTGGCTAATAAGCCACAACCGCTGTCCAGCAATTTTTCCTTGTCCATAATCTGATGCGAACGCCATTCTGAAGTTGGAGCATTAAGCATAGACAAGTTTTTGTTCCTACCAACTTTCTGCCCATCCTGTAAATAAGAAGGTAGGGCAAGTTCATGATACATTCCTATCTGATCACTACAAGTTAATTATTTAAAATATATCAAAATTGATTTTGCAATGATGGTCACTTTTTACAGACTTCCAAAATTCATTATAAAACATAAAATAAAAGGCATTTGCACACTACTTTTGGCAAGATGGTTTTATGTGACTCTCCGGTGAAAAGAGAATATTATTGCACAATATTAGCTGAGAAACTTGATAGCACTTGAAGACTACTACAACATTTCTTTTTGTCTCCTACAGAATGAAAAGGCAAACAAACGAGTGTAAAGCATTCACTTTGCGCCAACATCATGCGCATTGAAAGAAAAGAAAGAGATTATGAATAAAGATTTCCTTCAATCTAGCATGAGTAAGAAGCAGTTGCAGAATTGGGAGTTGAAAGATGTAAACGATCTAATAGGAGTAAGAAATTTAAGCGTGTCATGCTTCCATTCAACAAATGAATCCCGATAAAATTTAGTGAATCATTACTCGGTGTTATTTGTTACTGTCCTACTAGAGGTAAGCATACAAGTTTCTGATGCCTTCACACATTTCAATAGGGATTATTTTAGAAAGTAAAGCAAGTTTAACAGGCCAACAAAATTATCTGCTAATGTTTTTTTAGCAATATCCTAGAACTAGAACACACATGAAACAGGCTGATGAGAGGCACACCAAAGTCAAAGAATCAGGATTACCTTTGCAAACTGGTGCTGGTGGCACTCTTTCTCTTCGGAAGAAAAAATTCTTTTAAAGAGCTCATCAGAGGATGTATCCGGAACTTTCAGATCATGCTGCTCAGCTGTTTTTGAAATGTTAATTGATTCCTCTTTCTGTGTACTAGAGTTCGGAGCATGATTTTCTCCCTCTTCAACTTCATCCTCAATAGGACATGACCCGAACTCGTGGCAGGTATCTAATGCTGGAGATTCATACACATAACTAGGGAACCAGTTCTTAATATCCAGAGGCTCTGAAACACAAATAAAGGAACACAAAATTAAGCATTCTCCGAAAAGTGGAATCTGTAAGGCTGCTGAATGTTGTTGCCTAGAACAGATAAAGGGACTCCAATGGAAAGAGCTCTCTTAAAATAAAGAAACCAAAGAATATGCTTAAACAATGCCTAATGCAATGGTTATACTAAGCAGTTCATATTGGTTAGAGTCGATAGACAGGTCATCCATACCTGAAAACTGCGAGAGCGAGTCTGCACTTTTAGCAACCTGAAAAAATTGACATAAGAAAAGGCATGTCTGTCAAGCTAATATTAGCAGAATCATCTAATAACTGAAATAACAAAACTTGAACAGGGCACACAAATAAAGGAATCAAAATCCTTCAAATTGAAAAGTCAATTCTTATAGAACAGGGAAACTCAAACTATTTAATGCATGCCCGATATTGTTGTGTACCAACTACCAATTTTCATCCTGCATGCTAATGAGATGTGGGATACCGGAAACTGTATATGGAAGGTTACAAGTTAAGAAAAGAGGACAACATGATTGCATTTATAATGGCCATCAGCAAGAGAGAAAAGTCCCCTAATCCAATATAAATCTACCTACAAACAGCCCTAAAGGGTTTGCATACTAAAAGCCAAAAGTAAATGCATAACAACACATAAAATTCAGATCAACTTCATTAATTTTATCAGTAAAAATCTTGTCAAAAGGGAAATTCTTGAAGAACCAAAAGCAAACACGATTTATGCCTTGAAGGATAACTCGGAGAAATGGACCCTATCTTTACAAAGATTAATGCAGTAGCTATTCCAATATATTGTGCAATTGATATGAGTGAACACAAGATATCCTATATATCGCGATTTGCAGTCAATCCCTTCTTACAGATGAAAAACGAAAAAATAACAACTTTTTGAGAAAATCATAATCTGTTAATCATCGTATGTACATCATATACATAAAAGAGAACTCCATTAACCTCACTAGTCCAGTGGCCACATCCAGCGATGCGATTACAGGTTAGAAATCCACTTGATGTAGCATTTTCATCGGCAAGCAAAGCTTCCCTCTCTGCCTCTGCGCCACTCTCATGAAAATCCTCTTCCCTTTCCTTTTGGCCTGAGCAACCCGAGTCAATAAAGCCATCAGCACTACTCAATGCCGGAGACTCGTATGCATAACTTGAGAACCAGTTTCCGATATCTGGAGGCTCTATTCACAACAAAAACAACATCCCAATCAAAACTTGAATAATGAAAACCAATACTGCAAAACAAGATTAGATTTTGAGAACAATTCCCTGCTACAAACAAATTGCATAAGGTAGTTTACATCATAAGGCCATTCAAACAAACAGTTAATCTGCAAGAATAAAAAAAACTTCACCATTTTCTACAAGAAATTAAACGAACCAGAAGGAAATGACAATGAATCTGAAGAACCCATATTCTAGATTGGTGATATCTATGAAAGAATTCACAAACTTGGGATTTTTATTGTTATTTCCGTTGCTAAAAGATCATTCAAAAACAAAAAATGAAAAAAGGGTTTCTTTTCGAGCTTCAGGTTTGAGAGACACATCTACTTGCGTTCTTGATTTCATACCTTGGACTCCTGAAACCGAGGGTCGACAGGGAGCGCCAAATGGGAAAATTTTCGAAATTTTCCGCCAAAATATAAAAATCCCACCTTTAATTTTGCGGCCAATTTTGGGGGAATTACGTTGACCATCACCGATGTTAACTTCAATGGTAAATCACCCCTTTAGTCCTCAAAGTTTTGGGTTTAATTCGCTTTTATCCTTAAACTTAGAAATAATTCAAATTGGTTCTTAAATTTCAAAATTGGTAATAATATAAGGGCCTTAATATAATCTAATCTGAGTTTACAGCTATTTACTTTCGGACCGTTCCAGGAAAAATATCATTTTTTCCTCCAAAAATATTTCCATCAAAACACCCTCATTTTTTCGAAATTCCAAATTTAAATTTTAAAAATCCCTTCAAATCCTCACTCATATTATTTCAAAAAATAATGTCATCATTACACCTTATTTTTACTCTTTCCTACAAAAATCCCGAAAAATAAACTCCCAAAAATTTTTCCTTCTCTAAAACAAAATTTTTTCGTTTTTGTCACAAAGTAAACAGAGCCTTATCAAAGTTGAGCATGAAACCTAAAACTATGAAAGGGTCAAATCCCTTCGGCTCTGTTTGTTTTTCATCGAATTGGAACTGGGGCGCTCCAATTCTAATTCCAATTCCAGTTCCATTTTTTGTTAGGGGAAATTGTTCAAATTTAGAATTAGAATTCCTATTCTAGAGGGGTCAAATTCTACAACTTGAATTCTTTAGGATCACTTAAGAATTATATTTGAATTCTTTAGAATTCATAAAACTTGCGGGTCTAAAATTCAAGTAAAATAATTAATGTTAGGTTATAATGCAAAATGGGTCATTTGCCCAATTTATCTCCAGCCCCAACTCCATACCCAACTACTCTCTCCTCCATCGATCTCCCTCTCTTCTCGGCCATAGACCACATTCCCTTTCATTTCTACAACTCTTGACCTCTCTTCTCCATCATATGGCAACGACAGTGAATTTGGCACACACAGGTAATGAGTTATTTTTATTTGTTCTTTATTTATTTATGTTGGAATTGGGGTGTAAATTTTTGGTTGGTTAAATTTATCTATTGGTGCTTTTGGAGCGAATTAATGTTCATAAACTATCTTTTGCAAATGGGTGCTTTGAGTTTTGCGATTTTGAGGGTTTTTAATTTTAATCTCCTGAATGAGGTAGTCATTAATTTAATGGCTCTCGAAATTGAAGAAGAGAAGCTTACATTTATATACTTTGGTGTCTATGTTCTCCTTCTAATTCTACATATATAATTTTAAGCATTCAAATAAGAAAATTAGAATTACAATTTAATTTCTAACAAGTTCTATACTCATACCAAACAATGGAATTCAAGTAAATTTACAATTTCAATTCTATAGAATCTAATTCCACTTCAATTATACTTCCATGAAAAACAAACGAACCCTTGAAGAAAATCAAATGCAATAATTGGTTCCTATATAAATGAGATATGGTCTAAAAAATTATTATTTTTTGTATTTATCAATTTTTTCACTTATATAGGAGAGAGCCATAAGGTTAATAAAAATGCCACAATAATAAGATTGATTTGTGTTAACATGTTAGTATTGTTAATAAACTAATCCACTATAGACCTATAATGCCGCTTGGGTTGCTCCCAATTCTTCGCCCAACAGGGGGTAGAATCGGCATGGGTTTTGCTTCTTATCGAGGCGGGTCGGAGGTCAATTGGAGAGTGCAGGCGGGCTGCAGTTTTCAAGGAAGCCTTTTGAACATGCTACCTGATCAGCCAGTCTTTCTTTCAAAGGAAAATGTCTAGCGAACAAAACGACGTCGTTTTGTTCGTCAACCCTTCTCCTTCAATAGCTTTGGGACTTGGGTATTCCTGGAAGGAACCGGCTGAGATTTCCTTCACCTCTCATTTCCCATTCCATTTTGCTTTTTCCTTTTCTCAATTGCCAGAGGTTTCGTTTTGCTCATGTGATGGCCAAGGATACAGCAGGTGGGAGGTGTCGAATTTTAATTGGCTTTGGTCTCTTTTGCCTTATGGATTATAGGATTCCTATTGTTGGGAAGCGTTTGGAGAAGCAGACATGATGCCAATTTCGCACCGGCGATGAGCTGTCGATTTGTGAAGGGCTCTGCTGTTTATTCCGAAGCTCGATGGTACGGAAACATAATCCACGTCAAAATCCAATGGATAAACTATTCGCCACCGTTCGATTGGAACTGTTGAGGTGAGATTCGCGCTCTCACCTACCCGCTTCTTCGTCTCGTCTCATTTCATGGCTGGGAGAAGCGAGGGGAACCCTAATAAATAGTCTATTTCGCCAACCCATTTCATTTATGAGCTCTTCATCACTGTTCCTCTGGTATTGTTCTTTTTTCATTTTGTTTTTCATTATTTATTTATTTATTTCACATTTATTTCAATTTTTTTGGTTTTGATATTGTTTTTCTACTTTTCCCCTTTTTTTTATTTATTATTATTTGTAATTCGTGGTTTTTCCATTGATCTTGTGGTTGTTTCATTATTATTCCTGGGTTTTGCATTGTTGTTTTGGTGTAATTATTGCTCGTCTTGATGGGGTCTGCTTGTTGCTGCTTTGCTTATCTGGTTTCTTAAATGTATTTATGGTTGATGTTCATCTTATGATATTTATAGGTGTTGTTTTAATTTGTTCTATATTTTTATTGTTGTAGCCACGACTCGCAGGTTCAGCTGCGAGAAAGCAGAGATTTGGATCGACAGACTATTTTTTTAGTGATAAAAGTCACGGTGGTGATAGAACTCTTTTCATCTCCTGTCGTTTTTGCTGATTATTTTTTCTTTTTTTGGTGGTGATGAGTGGCAGGCTCAGTTTGAGGGATTCACGGTGTTGGTAGTGGCTTTTCTGCCGTTTCTGCTGATTATGTATTTATTGTTCTTGTTTTATAGCTTTTGGTTGTTCCTTTGATCTTATGATTGTCTCATCTCATTATTCTTGTTGCAGTTTGCAATGTTCTTCTGCTATATTTATTGTTGTTCGTAGCTGCTGCTTGTTCCTTTGAAATGCTTTCTAAAGTTGCTGTTATTGAAGTAGTTCTGTTTCTTGCAGACCTTGACATGATTTTTAGAAAAGGCCTTTACAAACAAGCTGTTTAAACATCCATTGATAGTTGAGCGCAAATATAAAGAAGCTTTCTCTACAACTCTATAGAGAAGTGATGATTATGTGAAAACACTAATTCTTGGTTCACCCCAGACCCAATGAGCCAAGGATGTCTCATATACCTCATTTGTAAGTCTCTTTTATTTTGAATATACATGTGGTTACTGAAGAGGAGAAAATTTGACTTTTAAAAATGCATAGTTTTTTCTTTTTTGGTGAATAAAAGGATCCTACTGTGCCTTTTCTGATTTTAATTTGTTTTCTTGCATTTGTAAGCCTTGCAGTTGAACTATTCTGACAATAGTAATGGGCATAAGTATATAAGTTTACTGCTTTTGGTTCTCTATTTGATGACCATCTGTTTTATATGATTAGTTCAAAAAAGAAGTGGAGTTGTGTACTAATACTCAGAGCACACTATGAGTGGACCAGCAGACTAGCGGCAACTTGGATGCTTTTGTTGCTGCTAACAAGCACAGGAGGAACTGTGGCTGGTGTTTCACGATTTCTGAAGGTTGGTTCCTCTGTCTCCTAGGATTTGGTAGTTTTAATAAGGTCTCTGTTGTCATCATTAACTCATTGGCATGTGTTTCACAAGAAAAGAGCACTAAAATTAAGTGTTTCCTCATAGATCCCCCTGGTTCCGGTTTATACAACAAGGTAACAAGAGGAGTGATGTACACGAGAGAGGAGGCTGAAGGACGGAGGTTAAAAAATCCTTTTGATACTATTACAGGAGGGATTGGAATTAACAGATTAACAGAAAATTTCAATTTGGCAGAACTAGATGGGGCTTTCCGAGGCACTGATTTGGTGTCTGTTGAAATGTCTAGGTCCATTCTCTTTTCTGAAGTTCTTTTCTTTAAACAGTAACATTTGGACACAGGATTGTCACGATTGATGTCATTATTTTGCTATCAAATTTATTGATTAGTGATGCTTAATTTTGGTGGAGTAATTTATACTCTCTTCTCAGCCACTTTCCTTTTATGCAGAGGCATGTGTGGCTGGCTTTCAGTGAAACCATTATGAGGTCTTTGTGTGATAACTGTTTTGCATTGTTTACGAAGCTTATAACTTCTCTATGATGTTGTTCACATAACTAATAAATTGTGCCCATGTATGCAGAAGTGTCACTTTGCTAACATTGCAGTGCTTTCTTTCTTATTCAGGTATCTATTGAAGAATGATGGTCTTTTTGTTGGGAGTTCGTCGGCTATGAATTGTGTAGGAGCTGTAAGAGTAGCTCAAGCAATTGGTCCTGGTCACACTATTATAACAATTCTTTGTGATAGTGGGATGAAACATCTGAGTAAGTTTTATAATGCTCAATATCTCTCTGAATATGGCTTGATGCCTTCCACTGTAGGTTTGGAGTTTATGGGGCATAAAGAAATTTTGGTCTTATCAATAGTGCCCTGGTTTTAGTTTTTGTGAAATTTTGTTTGGAGACACTCTTAAAAGAGGATTGACAATCCCAGTGTACAATTTGACATCGCAGTACATAAATGGAAATTCATTGGTGCAACTCTTAATTTAGCTGTGATAGTTGATTTACCCATGATCTATTACGATTAGTGATGGTGTAGTCTTCCAAGGGCATGTGGTTCTTTTCTAACATTGTCAAGCAGGTCTTGGTTTAAACACGATCCAAGTTTGGGACGACCATGAAATGTAAGTCATTTATTGTTGGCAAATTGTTTAGGGTTCTGTAGTTACTAGGTACTAGAATTCAAGGCTGTAGCTAATCTTTGGCAAATCAACGATGTGAAGTTCATAAACATCTATACTGTATGATGTAATTTAATGTTAATTAACATGTTTAGCACCCAGGCATGTTTTGATTTTATTTACAAAATGTGTTTAAACTGAATGTTTGTACACTGGGGAAATTGGTGTGCATTTTTAGATTGGAAATAGCACTGGTTTTTCATTGAGTTTCTATAGGAGTTTGAATACTTGGCATCATGGGTGATGAAGCTCAATTTCTTCAGAAAAATATTGCATTCCTTGACCACCAATCATTTTATTTGCCATATTGTTTGCAACTGTACAATGAATATTATTAGCTAGAGATGGAAAACTCTGATAAAAGGATCCCATAAATTGTTCTCAAACAGTACTTAAAGAGTAAAGGTAGATGGTCGGTATCTCAAGTTTAGGAGTGCTGGTTAGTTAAATTGACCATTGTCTACTAACACAGCAACTGGGCTCCTGACTGAATGGTTATTGGAGTTCCATTGAATGTATCCTTTGGTCATTGGAGTGTTGAGAGTGGTTGGCAGTAGACATAATGTAACTTCATATGTCATCTTCTGGTTCAGCGAAGAGAAGTGAAGTGTGCACTGCGGCACTGTAGAATTATTCGAACAAGCAATGATACTAATTCACTTTTTTTTAACGTTGTTTCAAGTAAAATTATAGATGTCTTGGGATTCATCTGAGATGGCCACTCATCTATTCGTTCACGTACTCTTTTTGTGGCCATTATAGAAAAATCACAGAAATTAAGGGGATGTATAAATTTTTTCTTTTATCTCTATTTATGTTTTATTGTTTAATTACATTTTAAATAGGAATGTGTGTAATATATGTGCAATTAAATTGACATTATAATTAATATCACAAAATGAGATTAATTAAATAAGGGGCAATATTGGAACTTTTTAAATGTTTTGTACTCAAATGTGTAAAGAAACAAAAAAAAAATTATAATGACCACTTATTTGGGAACCAGTAGAGTAATTATAATATTTTCAAATATGAAAACTTCTATTCAAACAAAATTGCTTTTCCTTTTTTAACTGTAAAATCACCTTTCGGTCACAATTAGTTTTTTGAGCTAAATTTTCGCTTTAATCTGTAAACTGAATTTACATAATTTTAACTCACGGTGTCAACTAGTTTATATTAAATATACACCAATTTAGGGCATGTTCTCCATCCAGGACTCAAACCTGATTTGAGTTGGTTTTGGGCTTCAAACCCAAAACCAACCCAAACTTGTGTTCGGTAGGTAGGATCATAAACCAAATATGAAAACAGGAAAATTTCTACACACCACCCCCCCCCCCCCCCCCCCCCCCCCCCCCCCCCCCCCCCCCCCTTCTTCCTCCTCTTTTCAAAAAAACAGAGAATCACGACTATCTCCCTCTTCTTTTCTCCCTCGACTTCAATCCCTAGCTCGTCCGACGACCTCCGCGACCCATCTGGAGATTTCTAGCCAAATCTGTGTTCCCAACTGAAACCTGCGTTCAAGCCTTCCGGACACACTCCCACTTTGCACAAAGAGCATATCCGGGCAACTCCTCGTAACGGCAATGTCAGCAACGTTAGCTGCTACTCATTAGGAAACGGCAAAGGCAACTGCAACGTCAGAGACGACAACCTCATCAACCAGAACTGTTCTTCATTCGGTCAGTGCTCTTCGTTCGGTAAGAACGGCAACAACTCCCACTTAGGGTTTTTCAATTGGTGGTAAAAACGGGCCAGCATCTATTCAAACCAATTGAACCAATTCAAGTGCTGAAATCCTAAATTCGACTGTTCAAAGAGCAGGTATAGCAATTCTTCTACAATTTTTTTGCATTTTTTTTCAGAACGGTGAATTTCGTGTACAGAATAAGGAGAAAGAAGTATTGATTCAGAATTTGATTTGATTTGATTATTTGGGGATGAATCTTTGCTTCTTTGGGGGTGATTTTTAAGGGCTTTCTTGAATGATCAACTTTTTCTTTTTGTGTAAATACTTTATAATGGTGTTGTTTGTCCAATGATGTTTGAATATTTTTGGTAATCAAGGATGAATTCCATGTTTTGCAGCATATTTTGAAGCTTTTAATTCAGCATTTTCCTTAATTTATGGGATGTTCGTGTGAAAGATAGATAACACTAAGAGAGAATGATAACGTTAATTAGGTAGGTGTAATTATTTTTTGGGAATTTTCAAAAAAGTTATCGAAAATAAAATTTTAATTTTTTAAAAATAAATAAAATAAAAATCGGTTTGGAAATTGAGTATAAAATAAAAATTAAAGAAAAAAGTATTGAGAATAAAATTGGTTTGAAAACATTGTTCTTTACTAGGTTTCAGTCCTAGTTTGAAATCAGGTTTCAGAACCTTGTTTCTTAAAATGGTCTGAAACCCATTTGAACTGAAACCAGGTTACAAACTAGGACTGAGTTCAGGGTAAAGAGCATGCCCTTATTAATTTATGATAGGACCTACCTACCGACACCAAGTCAAATATGCGGTCAAAAGCGGCATTCCTTAAGTCATATATGCGGATAGGAGTCGCAACATTATCTAGACAACTACCGAGTATCAAAGCCACCTGAACAAAAAAGTTAGTATATATATTAAACTCCTGAGATAATATTTTTTGGTTGGGTAACTGTTGCCAACGTACCTATCTTGCTTGTTATACCCATCACTTGTCTAAACTTTATCAAAGAGTGACATTTCTCTGGTCACATTTATGGTTAGGAACAACAGTGTTACTCAGATAAAGTGCCAAAGCCACTTGCAAGCAAGACAATAACTCATTCTCCATTTATGACATGAACGCTTCACGTACATCTTTTAGACATTTTCACTTTATGACATGCACGCTGCATATACATCTTCTACTCATTCTCCGCTTATGACACGCCCGCTTTACACTACTTAGACTACTTTACTAACAGGCGGAGTAGACACGTACATTTTCACTTTTTTTTTTTTGTTATTACTATAGAGCCACACCACAGCACCAGAGGCAGAAACAGAGGAAGAGGAAGAACAAAGTCTACAAATAAGAAACTAGGTAAAATTTTTATTTAAGTTTTGAGATAATTTTTTTTAAACATTCTCAAATTTAAATTTAAGCTTCCTATCTCATTAATATTAAATTCAATTTTGGCCACTTAGCAGTTAGCAGAAGATTTCAAAAAAAATTCACGTTCTTTACTTTGGCTGAAAGGTATTCAAATTTTTTTTGTTTAAATGTTGTGAGTCGTGAGTTTAAAATTTTAGATTATTAAATTACTTTTAGAATTTTAATTAAATCAAAATTTTAGATTTGTTAATGATTATTCTTGATTAAAAATTAAAATTTTAAAAATAGGGATTTAAAATTTTAATTAGGAAAATGATAGATAAAGTGCCAAAGCCACTTGCAAGCAAGCCAATAACTGTTTTTCCCTTTATGACATGCACGCATCATGCACATATTAACTCATTCTCCCCTTATTACAGGCACACATCATGCACATCTTCTTCCCAACTTATACTAAGTACTACACATGCAAAATGTTAGTTTTACCATATTTTGACAAGGGGATATGCTAAACGCAGAACAAAAAAAATTGTTAAACGTAGCATAGAAAGATATTATTTTGCATTTCTTTCTAAAATTGCCCCCTCATATAAATTCTCTCACCCACCTTATTTCACACATCCACTGTTCTGGTCGGACCACCCACGTCGTAACCCACCGCTATACTAAGGTAAATCCTTTTTTTAATTAAAGAAAAAACTTAATGATGGCCGGGTGTGGGTGGCGACCCCTTCTCGCGACCCATCCGGCCAGACGCAGTCAGATAGGCCTGAGTCTGGCTGCAAATAATAGCAATCCTTTGAGTGGCAAGATGCAGAAAAAATGAGATTGCTAGTATGAACTTTATCAAAGAGCAAGATTAATAACAAGTAGTCATTTTATTTTCATCTGAAATTGAATTCCATTTTTGTGCTGCAAATGTGCACATTTTTGTGGGAATTTTCTTGATGTTTAGACTATATTTCTTGGAATTGATTGACTCACTTGAAAAATTATAAAAGTGAGGTGAGTAATCAAATTAACCGATAAAGTAATTTTTTTAGAATGAGAGTTAACATTGTGGTAAATTTTTCCGAATTAAAAGTGCATGATTTGTAACGTTTCTGTGCATTTTATAAACATCACGTGAGGCTAATTGGGATTTTCAAAGATTGGAGACCCAATTTAATTTATAATCAAAATGTCATGTGGTTTTTATTTATTTTAGAATGAGACCTTAATAGGATATACATTTTTCTATGCTTTATCTTAGAGAAATGTTACACAAAAATAATAAATAAATAAAATGCTGACCATCTTTAAGGTTCTTTTCTATCATTTAGTCATTTCCTTTTTGTTCTTTTCTAAACCCAATTTAATGAAGAAACTGAAATGAGATTATCTATGAAAGATGCATAGCATGGAAACTGGCAATGATCAGTTTATATTCATCTTTTCATTTCATAGAAATAGTACACTTTTAATAAAATAAAATAAAATTATTCCACTCAAAAAGTCTAGTTTAAATTTATTTATATTGTATATCCTTACTACTTTAATAATGCGAAATCGACAATTAATCCTTATTTAAAAGTTAAGGATATAAATAGAAAATATGATGTTAAATGACTTATTGTAGACGTTGTACCTTATAATACATACTAAATTTACATTTTAAATTGGACTCTGTGAGTGGAATAAAATGAATATAGACATAATTCTTAAACTCAAGTCAGAGATGGCCCTAAAATCGCTAGAATTGGCTTAACAAAGTTGATTCACCATGCAATAGCGAAATTCAGGGCATGTTCGATAAATGATAGTTTTGAAAATGTATTTTTTAAAAAGATTTTTTTTAATGTTAACAAGTGTATTATAAATGTTAATATATAAATATATATATATATAGTTGAATATCAAAATGAAAAAGTATTACTCCGTATAAAATTTTAAACTTAATATAAAAATCAAAAATAAAATCGAAACACAAACAAAACCGATGAAAACGGACACGGCCTAATGCTCTTTCATACAAATAAAAAAACTAGCCATCTCAGTCTTCTCATGTTTTCAGTTACAATTTGGATTCTTCCAGGAATGAAAGCAAGTTTTAAAGGAGGATGATGAAGAGAATCAGTAGTTTATAGAAACAAATCATTCACATTAAGAATCCAAATGCTACCATATAGTTCTGTTTTGATGTCTTTTACTTAGCTTGCTTTTCATTTCTCACAAAACTTTCAAGAAAAATCTAAAATCAGAAATCATATAAACACAAACTAATTGTCTTTTGTTAGGTTTTTTTAATGGCTGGAAAACAAAACATCAGCAGCTCAAGTTCATGCAATTCGGACAGTGATCATGAGGATCCAGATTACACTGCAAGATTGCTTCAAGAAATGAGGCTGAAAAGTGTCATCACAACAGGACAGGAAGTACTTCTACATTAAGAGCGAAAAGGCTGCGCGCACCTGGGAAGAATGATAACAAACAAGGAGATGTGCCATTGAACATAACCCTGAAACTGTTGAGTGTAGAAAGGATCAACTTCGGAAGGAAGAGGAGCTCTATGTATAGAAGAAGAAATAGGAAATTTAAGAATGATTTAGGAAAAGGAAACAAAATTCTCATGTCTAAAAGGGGTACAAGTTCTGAAAATCAGAAGAAAGCAACCATATTCTCTTGGGCCTTGGCTAATGGATTCATTAAGCCATATGTCTTGATTTTCAATTCAAAGCAGCAAATTCCTCTGTTATCTTGCATGATTAATGCCTGGAATAAGCCAGAGAACCGCCAACGTTGTAGATTCAATCACATTGAGACTAAAGGCAATGCTAATGACAGACATGACGATGCGTGCATGATTTGTGCAGATGGTGGGAATTTGATGTGCTGTGAGGATTGCAATTCGACGTACCATCAACTTTGTGTGGACTTATACAGTTCTTATAATGTTTACAGTATAATTTCTCAACATTTTTAGTACATTTATTAATTATGTAGCTTAATTTCTGGATGTTCCTAGAGGTTGTTGGTACTGTCCATATTGCATTTGCAAGTTCTGTGGCGATGCGGCTTGGGAGAATGATTGGTTACTTAAGTGTCCCCAATGTGAAAAGAGATGTATGTAATATTGTTTACTATTGATCAGGTCACAAGCAAATATTGTTTCAGACAATTTTACTTTAAAAAAAATACTAATGTCAAAAAAAGCAAAAGGTCAAATATGTTATTTAAGGATAAACTTTAAGAATCCAATTATAGTTCCTTTACGGAAACATTCAGTTATGGAATAATGATTTATGATGCATTACTAGTACAATTGCATTAGTAGTTGCATAGATCATGATTGAATGATGGTTCCCTGAAAGTAACAACAAGATTTCAAACTTCAAAGAGATAAAATTAAATAACCCCAAAATAGAAGGAGCAGAAAGTAATGAAGTCTTATTTTTATTGTTTTCATTAGCTCTAGTGAAAAGAAAAATCGGAACTGTGACCAAAATAACCCCCCTCAGTTCACTAAAACCTCCAAAATTGTACACATCATTTTTACCTGAAAATCACATTCTCAATACAAATTTCTAAGTTCTAATGCAACTTTTTACCTTTCTAAGGTAAACTGATCTCTTAAAGTCTCAAATTCTCAATATTGGAACTCAAATGGAATCCTGCCTTTTACAAATGATCTGCAAACAAGCCATCTAACTCAACAAATGATCAAGAATACAGCATCATCATCCATTCAGTACATAAAGCCTTCCCAAGAACAAACCTGGATTTTCTAAAAGCAGCATGTTTATCGTTTCTTTAGTGCCAGCTTTAGACCCGACGAACCCATTGTTCAAGTCTCAGCTGCTTCAAAGGAGGGCCTAAGTTTGGTTTACTCTCTGAGGGCACCTCCATTTTCCTGTAATTTCTATCACATTATGGACCTGAATGTTGGTGGTTTCTGACAGAACCTTTCTTGTTGCTACAGCCTCCTTATTGCGCTTTGGAGGAAGCGTGAATTCATTCTTGGTTGGCTTTCTGAAAGAATTCCCTCCTTCGGTTTGTTTGCTCTTTCTAGTTGAAATGAATCCACATTCTGCATATTCATTTCTAACGTTTTCTTTACTGCCATGTCCACCAGCTGACTTGTTCAATGGCCTCTTATTTGCTGCATTGAAGTTCAAGTTTTCGGCGGGTGATCTTAACTTTATGCCTTCTCCCAAAGCCTCATTTGTAACACTATCTTCAGTTGGATCATTACTTTGGAATGATTTTGAAGCCAAAGTCCGCTTCCTAGTTTCTTACACATTTGTCACGTCCTACAGGGGACTAGCCTCTGTGTCAAACTTACCATCGAAGTTACCGGGACTTATGGTTGATATGTCAGAATCTTTGGCTAAGCCACAACCGCTGTCCAGCAATTTTTCCTTGTCCATAATCTGATGCGAAAGCCATTCTGGAGTAGGGGTGGCAATACGGGTCGGGTTAGGGTTGCAACCTATGAACCCTAACCTGACCCATTTATTATACGGGTCACTTTTAATCAACCCTAACCCGACCTATTCAACAAGATACCAACCCAAATAACCTGTTTATTTAATAGATCTATGAACCACCCGAATCCGACCCAAATAACCTGCTTATTTAATAGATCTATGAACCAGTGGGTTAACAGGTAACCCAAATAACCTGTATACTCAATTTTCAACTCATAAGTCAAAACTATAACATTTTTGCACAAAGATCTCAATGTGAAGACAAATAACTTCAATAGGAAAAATGTAGCACCAATAATAAGCTAAATTTTGAGTGCTTGAGAGTAATCTACCAACAAAATGCAAACATGAACCAACACCATGAGCATCCAAATGAGAAAATCACAGATATCAAAAGGCAATATAAAGGGCAGTTAGGCAGTCAACAGCATGCCAAATTGCCAATAAGCCTTACAAAACATAATAAATAATATCCAAAATCCCAAACAACCAACACTATGATCTTCTTATTGCTTTTCTTGCATTTTTCTTCAACTCTTGGATACATCTCAATCCATTTTCAGCAATTGATTCTTCTCAGCCAACCAATATTTAATAACAGTGACCTATTAAAACATGTTCAGAACATACTTAGTAAGTATCAAATATAAGTAATAACTTATCAATTGTATTACTCAAAAGGAGAATAAAATTATTCAAATGCTCACCCTAAGAATGATTGAAACTTGCATCATCAACAAAAGATTCAGCTTCATTGTTAAGGTTCAAATTGATAACATCTTGAGTCAAATCTTCCAAGTTGTTGAGTGATTCAATTTCTGCCCAAAAAATGAGAAACACATAAAGTTAAGAATGTAAATTTCATTAAAAGATTAAGTAACCAAATATTAACAAAAACTTCACCTTTCTCTCCAAACAACCAGTCCCTGCTACATATCAAAGCTTCAACAGTTTCAGGTGACATTGTACTACGATATTGGTCCAGAATTCTGCCACCATTGCTAAAAGTTGATTCAGATGCCACTGTTGAAACTGGAACACAAAGAACATCCCTAGAAAATCTTGCTAGAATAGGATATCTAAATTGTTCTGATCTCCAAAAATCAAGTACATTAAGTGAAGAAGTCATTTCAATTGTTGGCTCAACTGAATATAAATCCAACTGACTAATCTGAACAGTTTTCTTCTTTTCATTAAACTCCTATTAATTGTATCAATCAACACAAAAAAAAAGAAATTAGTCAAAAGTAATAAATCATAATGTAGATATCACAACTAAAATTGTATTAACATACCTTCATAATACTTGCGGTTTTATTGCCATCGCTTGCAAGAGCATTAGGAGATTGAACCACATTACTAGCATGAGAAGACGAAGATGATTCCATAGAATCTTCATAGACTTTCTTATACTCAGCATAATACTCTTCAAGTGTTTTCAGAACATTTTTCAATTGTGCCGACTTCTCACCATATAGCTTCCCATAACTAAACTCAACAAATTCAAAACTTATAGCGAGGATCAAATATCACAGCAATAGCTAATAACATACTGAACTCACACCAATATTTGTCAAACTTATCAAACATTTTATCAACTATCTTCATATAAGGATCCTCACTTTCAGATTCTTCTCTCAACTTCATTTGGATCATGAAAACATGAGGGAAGTACAAATTTGCAGTAGTATAAAGAGATCCAGAAAAATCAACAGTTGCAGTGTAAAAAGTCACATATTTTACCAACTCTTTCCCATTCTTTAGAACTTGGATATTTCTGAAAATTAGAATCACTTAAATGAAGGTGATAAAAGGCAGGACGAAAATAGATAGCACTTGAGAGCATCTTATATGTAGAATTCCACCAGGTAGGAACATCTTGCACTAAACCTTTCTTAGGATTCAGAGAGGTTTGTGCAACACATTGCTGAAATTTTTGCTTTCTTCCTTGAGAGCCCTTAACATATTTCACACACTCCCTGATTTTCTCAACAGCATCATCAATAGCCTTCAACCCATCTTGAACAATCAAATTAAGAATATGCGCACAACATCGAACAAGCTACCACCAAACAGTACAACATTATTCATTTTCAATTGATTCTTAAGTATTTCCACACAAGTATCATTTGCACTAGCATTATCCAAAGTGATAGAAAATAACTTTTTCTCAATACCCCAATCACTAGCCAAACCATAGATCTTTTCAGCCAAGCAAATCCCAGTATGAGGAGGAGACATATAGGAAAAGTTCAAAATTCTTTTTTGCAACACCCAATTGGTATCTAAGAAATGAGCAGTCAAACTCAAATACCCATCAGTAGCAATAGAAGTCCAAGCATCTGAAGTTAAACATACTCTACTAGGGCTTGCAAGTATCTCACCCCGAATTCTATCAATTCCAGTAACATAAATCTTTTTAAGGTCAGCCTTTGCAGTATTCCTAGAGAAATTAACAACTGCAGACTCTAAATAGCTGAAAACAGTCCGCACCCCATCATATTCAATAAATGAGAATGGAAGATCATGTCTAATGATTGCATGCACCACTAACTCTCTAAATTTCTCTTGACTAAATTTTGAACAATCAAATAAATAAGACCCCCCATCAGAGCTAATCATATACTGTCCAATATCTCTAGTTGATATTCTAGCACAACTTTTGATATGACGATGTAAATTACCTATGCCATTATTACTATCAGCAGAATATTTTCTCCCACAATGTTTGCATTCACACTCAAGGGGCTCATTACCTTTTGAGGGTAGGATGCGAAAATGCTTCCAAGCTCCATAAGTAAGCTTTCTTTTTCTTTTTGCTGCATTCTTTTGTCCAAGAATGTTCTCAGGGACATTTTCATCAACCTCGTGAACTGAAGCATCACTATAACCTTCACTATTTATCTCATCCATAATTAAACTGCACACATAATAAATATTGTATTAAAACAAACATGCTTAAAGTTATGAAAGCATCTAACATTATGAAACATGATTAAAGTTAAAGTTAGCTATGCTTTCTAGTTAGCTATGAAACATGATTAAAGTTAAAGTTAGCTATTAAAACAAACATGCTTCACTAAAAAGCATATAACATTATGAAAAATGGTTTAAGTTAGAGCTAGCTATGCTTCATGTATACTATATACTACACTATAACATGCTTTCTCTGTAAACATGATTACATATATAATAGAGAAATCAAAAAATCAAGTTTAGGCCAATAAAAAAAGAACAAAACACAGAAGCATATATTCCAAATAAACAGCAACTAAGAACCACCCAAATTTCACCTTAATCAAAACGGGGGCTTACCAGTGGTTTGGAAGTGCAGTCAGCGGCGGACAGCAGGGACCAGAGCAGACAACAGCGACCAGAGCGGACAACAGCGAGCTGAGCGGACAACAGCAAACGACTAACAGGATTGCAAGTCTTCTTCAATCCAAAGAGAGAGACTGAGACTGAGAGTGATGGCCGTGACTGTCGCCGTGAGTCGTGAGCGAATGAGTGAAGGTGAAACTGAAACCTATCAAGGCTTTTTATATCTAGGGTTAGGGTGAATCAAAATTTATTATTAATTTAACAATTTACTATTATACCCTAATAATTTCTAATAAATAACAAACGGGTCATACGGGTCATTTATGATTTTTTCGGGTTGACCCGTTTTTGACATGTTTATTATACAGGTCAAACGGGTCAACCTGTTTTACCCGATAACCTGATAACCCTCAACCCTAACCCGCTTATTTCGGGTCGGTCTCGGGTCGTGTCGTCGGGTCGGGTCAGCAATTGCCACCCCTACTGTATATCAGGGCAAGGCTATCAAGTTTCAACTTCAATTGTGCAATAACTCTCTTTTTTCCCAGAAGGTCACATAAACCATCTTGCCAAAAGTGGTGCGCAAATGCCTTGTATTTTATGTTTTATGATGAATTTTGGAAGTCTATTAAAAGAGACCTTCATTGAAAAATCACTTTCATATGTTTTAGATAATTAAGTCTTAGTGATCAGATGGGAAAGTGTCATGAGCTTGCCCTACCTTCTTTATTACAGGATAGCCAGAAAGTTGACAGAAACACAAACTTAGCTATGCTGAATGCTCCAACTCCAGAATAGGGGTGGCAATTGCTGACCCGACCCGAGACCGACCCGAAATAAGCGGGTTAGGGTTGAGGGTTATCAGGTTATCGGGTAAAACGGGTTGACCCGTTTGACCCGTATAATAAACGGGTCAACCCGAAAAAATCATAAATGACACGTATGACCCGTTTGTTATATATTAGAAATTATTAGGGTATAATAGTAAATTGTTAAATTAATAATAAATTTTGATTCACCCTAACCCTAGATATAAAAAACCTTGATAGGTTTCAGTTTCACCTTCACTCATTCGCTCACGACAGTCACGGCGCCGCTGCCATCACTCTCAGTCTCAGTCTCTCTCTTTGGATTGAAGAAGACTTGCAATCCTGTTAGTCGTTTGCTGCTGTCCGCTCAGCTCGCTGGTCGCTGCTGTCTGCTCTGCTCGCTGGTCGCTGCTGTCCGCCGCTGACTACACTTCCAAACCACTGGTAAGCCCCCGTTTTGATTAAGGTGGAATTCGGGTGGTTCTTAGTTGCTGTTTATTTGGAATATATGCTTCTGTGTTTTGTTCTTTTTTTATTGGCCTAAACTTGATTTTTTAATTTCTCTATTATATATGTAATCATGTTTACAGAGAAAGCATGTTATAGTGTAGTAGTGTAGTATATAGTATACAGGAAGCATAGCTAGCTCTAACTTAAACCATTTTTCATAACAGATGCTTTCATAATGTTATATGCTTTCTTAGTGAAGCATGTTTGTTTTAATAGCTAACTTTAACTTTAATCATGTTTCATAGCTAACTAGAAAGCATAGCTAACTTTAACTTTAATCATGTTTCATAATGTTAGATGCTTTCATAACTTTAAGCATGTTTGTTTTAATACAATATTTATTATGTGTGCAGTTTAATTATGGATGAGATAAATAGTGAAGGTTATAGTGATGCTTCAGTTCACGAGGTTGATGAAAATGTCCCTGAGAACATTCTTGGACAAAAGAATGCAGCAAAAAGAAAAAGAAAGCTTACTTATGGAGCTTGGAAGCATTTTCGCATCCTACCCTCAAAAGGTAATGAGCCCCTTGAGTGTGAATGCAAACATTGTGGGAGAAAATATTCTGCTGATAGTAATAATGGCATAGGTAATTTACATCGTCATATCAAAAGTTGTGCTAGAATATCAACTAGAGATATTGGACAGTATATGATTAGCTCTGATGGGGGGTCTTATTTATTTGATTGTTCAAAATTTAGTCAAGAGAAATTTAGAGAGTTAGTGGTGCATGCAATCATTAGACATGATCTTCCATTCTCATTTATTGAATATGATGGGGTGCGGACTGTTTTCAGCTATTTAGAGTCTGCAGTTGTTAATTTCTCTAGGAATACTGCAAAGGCTGACCTTAAAAAGATTTATGTTACTGGAATTGATAGAATTCGGGGTGAGATACTTGCAAGCCCTAGTAGAGTATGTTTAACTTCAGATGCTTGGACTTCTATTGCTACTGATGGGTATTTGAGTTTGACTGCTCATTTCTTAGATACCAATTGGGTGTTGCAAAAAAGAATTTTGAACTTTTCCTATATGTCTCCTCCTCATACTGGGATTTGCTTGGCTGAAAAGATCTATGGTTTGGCTAGTGATTGGGGTATTGAGAAAAAGTTATTTTCTATCACTTTGGATAATGCTAGTGCAAATGATACTTGTGTGGAAATACTTAAGAATCAATTGAAAATAAATAATGTTGTACTGTTTGGTGGTAGCTTGTTCGATGTTGTGCGCATATTCTTAATTTGATTGTTCAAGATGGGTTGAAGGCTATTGATGATGCTGTTGAGAAAATCAGGGAGTGTGTGAAATATGTTAAGGGCTCTCAAGGAAGAAAGCAAAAATTTCAGCAATGTGTTGCACAAACCTCTCTGAATCCTAAGAAAGGTTTAGTGCAAGATGTTTCTACCCGGTGGAATTCTACATATAAGATGCTCTCAAGTGCTATCTATTTTCGTCCTGCCTTTTACTACCTTCATTTAAGTGATTCTAATTTTCAAAAATATCCAAGTTCTGAAGAATGGGAAAGAGTTGGTAAAATATGTGACTTTTTGGAGACTTTTTACACTGCAACTGTTGATTTTTCTGGATCTCTTTATACTACTGCAAATTTGTACTTCCCTCATGTTTTCATGATCCAAATGAAGTTGAGAGAAGAATCTGAAAGTGAGGATCCTTATATGAAGATAGTTGATAAAATGTTTGATAAGTTTGACAAATATTGGTGTGAGTTCAGTATGTTATTAGCTATTGCTGTGATATTTGATCCTCGCTATAAGTTTGAATTTGTTGAGTTTAGTTATGGGAAGCTATATGGTGAGAAGTCGGCACAATTGAAAAATGTTCTGAAAACACTTGAAGAGTATTATGCTGAGTATAAGAAAGTCTATGAAGATTCTATGGAATCATCTTCGTCTTCTCATGCTAGTAATGTGGTTCAATCTCCTAATGCTCTTGCAAGCGATGGCAATAAAACCGCAAGTATTATGAAGGTATGTTAATACAGTTTTAGTTGTGATATCTACATTATGATTCATATTTATGATTTATTACTTTTGACTAATTTCTTTTTTTTTTTTTTGTTGATTGATACAATTAATAGGAGTTTAATGAAAAGAAGAAAACTAATCAAACTGTTTAGAAAAGTCAGTTGGATTTATATTTAGCTGAGCCAACAATTGAAATGACTTCTTCACTTAATGTACTTGATTTTTGGAGATCAGAACAATTTAGATATCCTATTCTAGCAAGATTTGCTAGGGATGTTCTTTATATTCCAGTTTCAACAGTGGCATCTGAATCAGCTTTTAGCAATGGTGGCAGAATTCTGGACCAATATCGTAGTACAATGTCACCTGAAACTGTTGAAGCTTTGATATGTAGCAGGGACTGGTTGTTTGGAGAGAAAGGTGAAGTTTTTGTTAATATTTGGTTACTTAATCTTTTAATGAAATTTACATTCTTAACTTTATGTGTTTCTCATTTTTTGGGCAGAAATTGAATCACTCAACAACTTGGAAGATTTGACTCAAGATGTTATGAATTTGAACATTAACAATGAAGCTGAATCTTTTGTTGATGATGCAAGTTTCAATCATTCTTAGGGTGAGCATTAAGTTATTTGAATAATTTTATTCTCTTTTTGAGTAATACAATTGATAAGTTATTACTTATATTTGATACTTTAGAATTGATACTTACTAAGTATGTTCTGAACATGTTTTAATAGGTCACTGTTATTAAATATTGATTGGCTGAGAAGAATCAATTGCTGAAAATGGATTGAGATGTATCCAAGAGTTAAAGAAAAATGCAAGAAAAGCAATAAGAAGATCATAGTGTTGGTTGTTTGGGATTTTGGATATTATTTATTATGTTTTGTAAGGCTTATTGGCAATTTGGCATGTTGTTGACTGCCTAACTGCCCTCTATATTGCCTTTTGATATCTGTGATTTTCTCATTTGGATGCTCATGGTGTTGGTTCATGTTTGCATTTTGTTGGTAGATTACTCTCAACTCTCAAGCACTCAAAATTTAGCTTATTATTGGTGCTACAATTTTCCTATTGAAGTTATTTGTCTTCACATTGAGATCTTTGTGCAAAAATGTTATAGTTTTGACTTATGAGTTGAAAATTAAGTATACAGGTTATTTGGGTTACCTGTTTTAACCCACTGGTTCATAGATCTATTAAATAAACAGGTTATTTGGGTCGGATTCGGGTTGGTATCTTGTTGAATATGTCGGGTTAGGGTTGATTAAAAGTGACCCGTATAATAAATAGGTCAGGTTAGGGTTCATAGGTTGCAACCCGCCAACCCTAACCCGACCCGTATTGCCACCCCTATATACAGTGTACTCGAAAACTATCAGAACTTTTTTTTTTTTGTTTGCTACAGAATGAAAAGGCAAACAAACAAGTGTAAAGCATTCACTTGGCACCAACATCACCCCATTGAAAGAAAAGAAATATTATTAAAAAATAATGGTGAATTACATTTTCCCCCCTGGGGTTTGGTTAAATTACAAAAGCAACCTCGCAATTTGGTTAAATAACAAAAACCTCCCTTGACCAGAGGACAAGTTACAATTTCCCCCTGAGGTTTGGATAAATTACAAAATCACCCTCTTAGTTTGGTTAAATAACAAAAAGCCCCTTTGACTAGCAGATAAATTACATTCTCCCCCTTAAGGTTTGGATAAATTACAAAATGGTCCTTTTAATTTGATTATCAAATTAAAACATTTAAAAATCAAATCATGACATAAATAATTATATACTTTGGAAGACTAAAGTTGCCCTAACTTAATCTATCTGAATTTTAAAGATTAAAATGCCCTTTAGAAAGAGACAAATGAGTGCTTAAAATATATGATTTACTACGCCAAGGGAAAAAGAAAGCTTTTTTATATATTTCAAACAAAAACATCGTTGATGGTTGCCATTTCAATTCTAGAGGAGGCAATAAGTGAGGATACTTTCAATAAATTTATCTCTAAGCAGCTACAAATCTGGTATGGAAACCAATAATAATGCAATGTAAAGAAAATTTGTTAAGATTATCTTCACTCACCAACTCTTAAAGGGTTGAAAACTATTTTCATAAATGAGTTTGTTTGAAAAATATAAAAACCTTTATTTTTCCAAGTATTTAGTTAGGAACACTTTAGTTTTTCCAACTATATGATTATTTATGTGATGATTTGATTTTTAAATGGATTAATTTTATAATTTTGTAATTACCCAAACATTAGGGGGAAAAATGTAATTTCTCTACTAGTCAAAGGAGATTTTTGTTATTTAACCAAATTAGGATGGTGATTTGGTAATTTATCCAAATCTCAAGGGGTAAATTGTAACTTGTCTGTTGGTCAATGGGGGGTTTTGTTATTTAACCAAACGAGGAGGGTGCTTTTGTAATTTAGCCAAACCTTAGGGGGGGAAATGTAATTCACCCAAAAAAAAAAAAAAAGATTTCCTTCAATCTAGTACGAGTAAGAAGCAGTTGCAGTATTGGGAGTTGAAAGATGTAAACGATCTAATAGGAGTAAGAAATTTAAGCGTGTCATGCTTCCATAGAGGTAAGCATACAAGTTTCCAATGCCTTCCACATTTCAATAGGGATTATTTTTTAGAAAGTAAAGAAGGTTGTACAGGCCAAAAAAATTATCTGCTAATGTTTTTTTAGCAATATCCTAGAACTAGAACACGCATGAAACAGGCTAATGCGAGGCACACAAAAGTCAAAGAATCAGGATTACCTTTGCAAACTGGTGCAGGAGGCACTCTTTCTCTTCGGAAGAAAAAATTCTTTTAAAGAGCTCATCAGAGGATGTATCCGGAACTTTCAGATCATGCTGCTCAGCTGTTTTTGTAATGTTAATTGATTCCTCTTTCTTCTGTGTACTAGAGTTTGGAGCATGATTTTCTCCCTCTTCAACTTCATCCTCAATAGGACATGACCCGAACTCGTAGGAGGTGTCTAATGCTGGAGATTCATACACATATCTAGGGAACCATTTCTTAACATCCACAGGCTCTGAAACACAAATAAAGTAACACAAAATTAAGCATTCCCCAAAAAGTGGAATCTGTAAGGCTGCTGAATGTTTTGCCTAGAACATATAAAGGGACTCCAATGAAAAGAGCTACCTTAAAATAAAAAGAAACCAAAGAATATGCTTAAACAGTGCATAATCCAAGGGTTATACTAAGCAGTTCATATTGGTTAGACAAGTCATCCATACCTGAAAACTGCGAGAGTGAGTCTGCACTCTTAGCAACCTGAAAAAATTGACAAAAGAAAAGGCATGTCTGTCAAGCTAATATTAGCAGAATCATCTAATAGCTGAGATAACAAAACTTGAACCGGGCACACAAATAAAGGAATCAAAATCCTTCAAATTGAAAAGTCAATCCTTATAGAACTGGGAAACTCAAACTATTTGATGCATGCCCGATATTGTTGTGTACCAACTACCAAGTTTCATCCTGCATGCTAATGAGAGGGATAACGGAAACTGTATATGGAAGGTTACAAGTTAAGAAAAGAGGACAACATGATTGCATTAATTATGGCCATCAGCAAGAGAGAAAAGTCCCCTAATCCAATATAAATCTACCTACAAACAGCCCTAAATGGTTTGCATAGTAAAAGCCAAAAGTAAATGCATAACAACACATAAAATTCAGCTCAACTTCACTGTTACAATATTAGATTTTGAGAACAATTCACTGCTACAAACAAATTGCATAAGGTAGTTTACATCATAAGGGCATTCAAACAAACAGTTAATCTGCAAGAACAAAAAAAAAACTTCAACGTTTTCTAGAAGAAATTAAACGAACCAGAATGAAATGACAATGAATCTGAAGAACCCATCTTCTAGATTGGTGATATCTGTGAAAGAATTCACAAAGTTGGGATTTTTATTGTTATTTTCGCTGCTAAAAGATCATTCAAAAACAAAAAATGAAAAAGGGTTTCTTTTCGAGCTTCAGGTTTGAGAGACACATCTACTTACGTTCTTGATTTCAAACCTTGGACGCCTGAAACCGAGGGTCGCAGGGGGCGCCAAATGGAAACATTTTCGAAATTTTCCGCCAAAATATAAAAATCCCTCCTTTAATTTTGCGGTCCATTTTGGAGGAATTACGTTGACCATCACCGATGTTAACTTCAATGGTAAATCACCCCTTTAGTCCTCAAAGTTTTGGGTTTAATTCGCTTTTATCCTTAAACTTATAAATAATTCAAACTGGTTCTTAAATTTCAAAATTGGTAATAATATAAGGGCCTTAATATAGTCTAATCTGAGTTTACATCTATTTACTTTCGGACCGTTCCAGGAAAAATATCATTTTTTCCCCAAAAAATATTTTCACCAAAACACCCTCATTTTTTCGAAATTCCAACTTTAAATTTAAAAATCCCTTCAAAATCTCACTCATATTATTTCAAAAAATAATGTCATCATTACACTTATTTTTACTTTTTCCTACAAAAATCCCCCAAAAAAGAAACTCCTTCCAAAAATTTTTCCTTCTCTAAAATAAAATTTTCTCGTTTTTGTCACAAAGTAAACAGAGCCTTATCAAAGTCGAGCATGAAACCTAAAACTATGAAAGGGCAAAATCCCTTCGGCTCAGTTCGTTTTTCATCGAATTGGAATTGGGGCGCTCCAATTCTAATTTCAATACCAGTTCCATTTTTTGTTAGGGGAAAATGTTCAAATGTAGAATTAGAATTCCTATTCTAGAGGGGTCAAATTCTACAACTTGAATTCTTTAGGATCACTTAAGAATTATAATTCCAATTCTTTAGAATTCATAAAACTTGCGGGTCTAAAATTCAAGTAAAATAATTAATGTCAGGTTATAATGCAAAAGGGGTCATTTGTCCAATTCATCTTACACCTAACTACTCTCTCCTCCACCGCTTTCCCTCTCTTCTCGGCCATAGACCACATTCCCTTTCATTTCTACAACTCTTGAACTCTCTTCTCCATCATATGGCAATGACAGTGAATTTGGCACGACACAGATAATGAGTAATTTTTATTTGTTCTTCATTTATTTTTGTTGGAATTGGGGTTTAAATTTTTGGTTGGTTAAATTTATCTATTGGTGCTTTTGGAGCGAATTAATGTTCATAAACTATCTATTACAAATGGGTGCTTTGAGTTTTGAGGGTTTTTTTTATTTTAATCTTCTAAATGAGGTAGTCATTAATTTAATGTCTCTCGAAATTGAAGAAGAGAAGCTTACATTTATATACTTTGGTGTCTATGTTCTCCTTCTAATTCTATATATATAATTTTAAGCATTCAAATAAGAAAATTATAATTACAATTTAATTTCTAACAAATTTTGTACTCATACCAAACAATGGAATTCAAGTGAATTTACAATTTCAATTATATATTTCAATTCTATAGAATCTAATTCCACTTCAATTATAATTCTGATGTGACGCAAAAATTGTACTGCTGAAATGATGCTTTTTCACAGCCCAATGAATTCTTGTAACAGCAATGGCCCAATCTGAATAAAGCTGTACTGTGAACAGAAATGAGCAAACTGGGGAATGATATGGGTAGTCCGGACCGGAGAAGATGGAGAAGATTGATGATGATACTGTTCAGGTGATCAAATGGGATTTAATCAAGAAAAGGAGTGGGGCTTTCCCCCCTGTATAGGCTCCGACGATCAAGTCAGTAATATGAAAGAGAGAAAATAGTATTGAACAAAAAGTTTCAGAAAAATAGTAATCAGAAAGAATTGATTGAGAATAACTTGTGAGAATTGCCAGAAATTGCTTATGAAGGACTTACCTGAAATGAGTCTGGTGACTGAGTATTTATAAGCTCACCTTGATAGTTCCGTTGGGTCATACGCTCCCACTTATTCTCCTTGTAATGATGACTTTGGCCGTTCCCGGAATAATGGCTTTAACATGGCTCCTTTGTCATCATTGTTCCTGCATATATTAAATTCGTGGCCCTACCATGATGTCTTAACTGTTTTGACAATATTATCTTCATCTCAGACCATTTTACTCTTTACCGACCTAAGCTTTCTTTGGGTTTGATTATTCTTTTTACCGACCTAATCTTAATGAACTTGGACACTGTTTACCGATCTAACTTCTTTAAGCTTTTACCGACCTGGGCTTCTTGAGTGGAGTAATATTTTGATTGTCCCAATCTTACCGAGCTGAGTTATAAGTTTTACCGATCTAAGATTCACAAATTGGTTTATAACGTTTTCCGACCTAAGTTTTTCACGAGTCTTTACCGATCTGAGCCTTTTATGACCGACCTATATTTGTAACAGCTATACTTTGTATGATTTTTTCGATCTGAGCATGGCTTTGGGCTTTATATTAGTTTCTTTATCCTTTACTGTTTCTTTGTTTTAGTACATTGGGCTAGGCCCAATGGGGATTTCAATTTTATGCACATCAACAAGCCCCCCAGTATTAGATTTTACCGATCTAAAACTTAATACTCTTTGGGTTTTCCGAGCTAAGACTTAGCCTAAATGACTTATCATGAATTTCTAGATATCAATCCGAGCCATCTTTCCGAGCTAAGCAAGGTATCGTATTTTACTAAGCTGAATTTGTGACTTAAGGCATTTTTCTAGTGTTCATCCGACCTATAATTTATGGATTACTGACTGACAAGAAATATGGCAATGAAAACCAACCTACAGATAATAGTGTCATCCGATGTATGGATAATAATTATAGTACCAATCTAAAGAATTTGAACAGTTTATCAATTAAATGCAGTAATAAAGGTGTACCTTTGCGTTACACGAAGTCTGGTCACTTGAAAAGTCGGGATGTGATGGGGCACGCCTTTCCGTTTATTAAGGCAATCGTTTCGATTTCCTAGGTATTCATCATCTTCGAGGTGGCATTTATTGGTGAATTGGTTGGCTTGCCCGCAACCGTTCGATCTCCAAATCTTTTTTCTATAAAAACCGTGAGAACAAGATCTGGGCACCATTTGCTTTCCTGAAAAAAAGAGAAATATATTTTGGCTTGCCCTCCTTCTCCTTCCCTTCGCCGGAGTTTACGTGATTTGCTGGAGTTTGATCGTCGTGTCCCAGTTCTTGCAATTTTTGCCCGCATCGTTGCCCCACCGTCGTCGCCGCTTCGTTGCCGCGCCTTTTTCCCTGTTCATCTGTCTGCAATGGCCTCCGAAAGAAGTTCGGGTACCGGAGCATCGCGTCAGGTTCCGGCCGCAGGTTAGTGTTCTTCTTCTCCCTTTCTTTTCTGCTGATTTATTTATTTTTCAGATTTATGGCATGTTTGAGCACTTTGTAGGATTGGTTATCTATGATTATAGTGATCTTTGTACTGATTCCTGTAGATTCGGCCGCCACTCATGAATTTAAACCAGAAGAAATAGCCTCAGAAATGACTAGGGCAGACTTATAAAAACTTAGGTTGGCCCATTATATAGATCCCTCTGTCCCGATTCGTTTACCCAGGCCTGAAGAGAGGATAAATAATGTTTCCGAGGGTTGGGTCGGGGTTTATGAGTATCATATAAGTTTTGGGCTGAGGTTTCCGACCCTAGATTTGTTGAATGAGATGTGTGATTTCCTTCATATTGGGCTAAGTCAACTAGTACCTAATGCCCTTAGCTTTTTGATAGGGTTTATGTATGTTTGTTTTGGGGCTAGGGTCCGACCTACGGTAGATTTGTTTTTCCAATTCTATACAGCCCGCAAATATCCTTATGGTAAATGGTGGGTAACATTCCAGAAATGTAGGAACAACCCTATAATTATTACCAACTCCCCAGATACTAATAAACAATGGAGGGCTAGGTTTTTTATGGTGAAGGCCGAACAAGCAAATCTACCTTATCGTTGGTCACAATTTATTTTACCAGTCGACTAAACCCGGGACAAGTCCGACCCCATAGTTCAATCGGACTATAAGGTGCTAAGAAACTATACCAGCTCGGTTAAGTATTCGGCTAAATTTCCTTCAGAGGATCTTCTGGTTTGGGCCGGGCTGAGCCAAGCCCCCGATGTAGAAGGAGAAAGTAAATACCTGCCTCTTTTAACTTTTTATTTGTTGTCTTCTCATCCTTCTTAGATCGGTAATTTTAACCTTCGTTGTTTGATTTCAGGTGGCCTTTGTGGATTTGGCAGGAAGAAAAAAGGCCAATAAACCTGCTGCAGCCTCGGGGTCTTCCAAGAGACCGGCTGATATAGACCTTATGGAGGAAGTTGAAGTATCTGATCCTCCCAGCTCGGCCTTAATGACTCGGGTCACAAAAAAGAGCAGGCCGACCCAGGCAGAAATCCAAGCAGCTAAGGCTGCAAAAGCTCTCAAATGCTGACGGGCCCCACTACTGGAGCCGAGCTGCCGAGTCCTGATGATTTGTTGGGACCCAGTAACCAAAGAAAGGGTCATTTTATTGAGAGATCAGAGGGAGAGACCGATCTCCCTAGCTCGGCCTATTCACCAGGCCCATTTGACGGAGCCACCACCCGAGGACCTTATGCCATATCAGGAAGTGGCGGCCGAGTCTTCCCAATCTTTTGAGGAGATTATCTGAGCTAGCGAGGAGCTCCGGGAGAATTTGAACCAAGTGGTGAAGAGGGAGGCCCTTATAGCCTCGCACATTAAAAAGGTAAGTTTCCAAACACAATTAAAAATTTTCTTGAAATAAATGGTTACCTGGGGTAACATTCTCATAAGACCCTTGTCTCGGATTTTTGCAGGTCGTTTTTAATTATGCGGTCACGAACAGAAGGACGACAGCTTTGGATATTTTGGCCCAAAGCTACGAGCTGGAAAGGTCGAAGAAATCGACCGAGGTCATTAAGGATTTGCAGCTACAGCTGGGGCTCGAACGCAGCAACATTTCGAAGCTTGCGGTTGAAAAAACCGAGCTACTTAAGCAAAATCAGGATCTGTGTACGAAGTCCAGCCAGCTGGTGACCAAGATCCAGGGCTTGGAGGCCGATGTGGAGACCCTGAAGGAAAGTGAGGCCGCCCTGAAGGAAGAAAAGGCCAAATGGGTGAAGGAAAAAGTTGACCTGGTGAAAGCTGCGGAGGAGGCGGCAGAAAAGGCTGCCGGGCTGCTTAGCTCGGCGGAGGTGGAGGCAGCGCGCCAGGCCGAGCTGAAGACTTTTAAGGAAGGGACCCTACTGGAGTTGATGAATCGACGTTTCTTGAAATTAATCCATTGCGGGTACACCCTGTGCTGGGACGAGCTAAAAAGTTCCAGGTCGGCAGAAGATGCTCCTGCAGACTCCATGGCCCAGACTTCTTTGCTTCCGGAGGGACGTGATCCTTTCGATTTAGTAGAGGAAATCAAGCAAGAATGCCGAGACAATGGTATTCCAATTCTGAAAAACGTCGAAGAGGATCTTGTGGTCAACCCCCAGGAGGCAGCAGATGAAGTCTCTTCTCAAGCTCCTCCTTCCTGAGATCGGCTTATCCTTAGATCAGGCTCGTCCTTCCTTAGATCGGCTTACATTTTGAAGAATTTTTCTGATTCTGGTCCCTTTCAAAGAATTTTTGTATTATTCAGATCGTCTTTGTATCCGAGTTTGTTTATTGAATAAAGACATTCTCTTTCTTCCTTTTCTTTTTTCAATTTGATGTTTTTTCCGATTTCCAGCTCTAACTGCTTTATTGATAATATTTTCTTAAGTGTGCTGCATTCCAAGCCCGGGGAACCATACGTCCTTGCAAATCTTCCAAAATATAACTCCCAGTAGGTCGGGTTTCGATTACCCTATACGGCCCTTCCCACTTAGATAATAACTTGCCTTGTTCTTGTGGTTTGCTGATAGATCGGTTTCGTAAGACTAAGGCTCTGTGTGGTATGATTTCCAAAACATAGTTTTGAGATTTATTTTGATTTTATAATATTAAAATTGTATTGGGAATGTAAAAAAGTGTATTGAAAAATGTAAAAAGGTGTATTGAAAATGATGAAAAATTATTATAAAATTAAAACTTTTCTCAAAATCATGTTTTGAGAATCAAAACAAACAGGGCCTAAGTCTCCTGGTACAAAGGCTTGATGTTTGACCCGAGCATCATAGTGTTGCTGAACTAAATTTTTGTAATTTAGTTGATGTACATAGGCTGAGTCCCGAACTTCTTCCATCAAATCCAAGCTGAGCTCTAAGTTTTTCTGGTTTTGATCCCTTTCGAAGTGCATAACTCGAGGGGCACCACTTTGTATTTCTGGGGGGATGACAGCGTTGACCCCGAAAGCCAGCTCGAAAGGGGTCTTCCCCGTAGCCGATTTGGGCATAGTCCGGTGGCACCAAAGCACATGGGGCAGCTGTTCTACCCAATTTTTACCTTTATCTTCTAGTCTGGTTTTCAGCCCGTGCAACAAAGTTCGATTTGTGAGTTCTACTTGTCCATTTGCTGGAGGATGAGCTACCGACGCGAAACGTTGGGTGATACCAAGTTTTGAACATAAGGCCGTGAACTCCTTAGATTCGAACTGAGTCCCATTGTCTGAGATAACCGAGCTGGGCACGCCGAAACGACAGATGACTTGTCTCCAAAGAAACCGAGCTACGGTTCGCCCAGTAATATTTGTCAGTGCCTCGGCTTCCACCCACTTTGTGAAATAATCTATGGCCACAACCAGATAATGGCATGAACCGACCTTAGGAAATGGACCCATGAGATCTATCCCCCATTCCGCGAAAGGTCATGGGGCAATTATCCCAGTAAAGCTGGAGGCCGGCAACTTGTGAATTGTCGCATTGTGTTGGCAACTGGAACACCGTTGGACATACTCCACTGCTTCTTGGAATAATCGGGGCCAATAAAACCCAGCCCCAATTATTTTCTTGGCCAAATTCCGAGCCCCAATGTGAGACCCGCAATCTCCTTCATGTACTTCCTTCAGCATGGCCTCCGCTTCTCCCGATCCCAAGCACTTTAGTAAAGGCATCAAGAAACCCTTTTTGTACAGGTCCTCTCCAATTATCTGATAGTGTTCAGCCTTCCTTTGTATTCGTTGTGCTTCCTTCTGTGAATCTGGTAAAGTGCCATTTTGTAGGTATTGCCATATAGGAAACCTCCAATCCTGACCTTCACTTATAGACAAGATTGCTGGTTCGGCTGTACTCCTGGTATGTACTTCTTCTACTAGAACGGTTTTAGTCAGGTGAGAGAAAACCGAAGAAGCCAATTTGGACAAGGCATCTGCATTTGTATTTTTGCTTCGTGGGACCCGTTCTATAGCTCATTTTGAAAAAAAATTATAGTTGCTGCTGCACTAGTGCTAAATATTCCTCCATTTGTCGATCCTTAGCCTTATACTCCCCCAAAATTTGTTTAACTACAAGCTGAGAATCTGAACAAATTTTTAGATTTTTGACCCCGAGTTTCCGAGCTAATTTCAGGCCAGCTAACATGGCTTCGTATTCAGCTTCATTATTTGTGGCTGTGAAGCAGAATCGTAGAGCGTAAGTGTGAATTTCTCCTCCTGGACTAGTGAGGATGATCCCCGCACCTGATCCGGATTGGCTTGAGGCACCATCCACGTAGAGGGTCCACACGTCGTCACCTTCTGCTATAGTTAAAAGCAGATCGGTTTCTTCTGACGGGCTATATATGCTCTCTTGGTTGTCTGGTACTCCTTCAGCTATGAAATCTACCAACACCTGTCCTTTAACTGCTGTGCGTGGGGCAAAGGTGATGTCATACTCCCCTAATTCAATGGCCCATTTGGTGAGTCGACCTGAAACTCCTGCCTTTTGTAAGATGGCTTTGAGGGGTGAGTCAGTATAAACGGTGACTCCATGAGAATTGAAATAAGGTCGGAGACGCCGTGTGGAATGAACTAAAGCCAAGACCAGCTTTTCCAGGCTAGAATAGTTCTTTTCAGCTGCCTGCAAAACTTTGCTAACAAAATAGATGGGTCTTTGAACCCGGTTATCTTCTCTAAGTAAAACCGAGCTAATTACAGATTCGGTGGTAGCTATATACATGTACAATTGTTCTCCATGAATAGGCATGGTCAAAGATGGCAAAGAAGCTAAGTATGTTTTTAGTTGTTCAAAAGCATTTTGACATTCCGAAGTCCACAAAAACTTATCTGTTTTCTTTAAAATATTAAAAAATGGTAAGGCTCGTTCAGCTGACCGAGCTAAAAACCGATTTAAGGCCGCTAGTCTACCTGTTAATTGTTGTACTTCACGGATAGATCTAGGTGGGTGCATTTGTAATACAGCTTCTACTTTTTTAGGATTAACCGAGATACCCCCCTCAGAAACCATGTATCCTAAGAATTTTCCCGAGTAGCCCCAAAGACACATTTTTTTGGATTTAACCTTAATTTATATTGGACTAAAGTTTCAAGGGTTTCACGTAAATCAAATAAATAAGCAGGTTCATCTTTACTTTTAACAAGCAAATCATCAATATATGCTTCCATGTTTCACCCTAATTGTATTTTGAAAATTTTATTTACCAAACGTTGAAAAGTAGCTCCAGCATTCTTCAAACCGAAAGGCATGGTAATAAAGCAATAAGTACCTTTATCCGTGATAAAAGACATTTTTTCCTCGTCTTCCTTGGCCATGAAGATCTGGTGATAACCCTTGTATGCATCCAGGAAGTTAAGGAAGCAGAATCCAGCTATGGCATCGACCAACACGTCGATCAAAGGTAGGGGAAACCAGTCTTTAGGGCATGCTTTGTTTAGGTCGGTGAAGTCTATGCACATGCGCCACGAGCCATCGGGCTTGGGAACTAACACAGGGTTAGCTAACCATTCCGGATAATCCACTTTCGGATAATACGTACTTCCAACAGGGCTTTGACTTCGATCTCTACATATATGCTACGTTCTCCCCCTAGGTTACGCTTTCGTTGACGGATCGGCCTATGATTGTCATTAATGGATAGCCTGTGTTCAATGATATTTTGAGAAATGCCAGGCATGTCTTCCGGTCCCCAAGCAAAGACTTCCGCAAACTCACGCAAAAGGTTAAGTAAATCATGTTGTAATTGAGGGAACAAATCAGCCCCAATTTTTATTACCTTGTTTGGATCGGCTGCGAGGGGGATGATTCTTACCTCGGCCCCTGCTTCAATGGACAGGTCCGAGCCACCTGTTAGGTCGGTAATGTTAACGGAGGTCGGAATGACTGTAGAGGAACTTTTGATTTCTGGTCTACTAGAGTTGGTTCCTTCAAGGAAGCCATGTAACACTGCTTATCCTGCAAAACATCACAATGAATAGTAGCTACCCCACATAGGGTGGGAAATTTTAAAAGCATGTGTATGGTAGAAGCTATGGCCTGGAACTGATTCAATCCAGGCCAACCCAGGTATACGTTATATGGTGATGGCTCATCGATGACCACGAAGTCTATGGTTTCCGTACGTTTTAGCTGTCCAGCTAGTAACATGACCGGAATGCTCAAATGTTCCACAGGTATAACATGGTGATTGTCGAAGCCAATCAATGGTGTCCGAACTGGACTTAACTGTGCCTTGTGTAATTGACAACCAGCCAGTGCCTTGGTTGTAATTATATTGCTAGAGCTACCCGTGTCTAACAATGTCCTACGTACTTGATAATTTGAAATGTAGCAATCGATCACTAGTGGATCGTCACAATTGTAAGGCAAAAATATGTCTGTGTCATCAAAAGTAATTCCTGGTGTCATGGTTTCTGATTTACGCTTACCTAGAACAGTGTTTCTTTGTCGGTATACCTGTTTCCTTTGGCGATTAGAGTCGCCCTGGGTTGGTCCTCCTGCTATGGTGTTCACGATCCCTGCTATATTCAGGTCGGTTCCACCTCCTGCGTTTGGGGCTCGGGGGTCGGGCTGGGGACATTCGCGGGCAAAATGACCGGTCTCCCCACACCGGTAGCATCCGTTAGGTCGTTCACGGGTTGCCGAAGCCACAAGTTTAGGCAGAGGCGCTACTTGTGTATATTGAGGTAGTTTTTCAGCTTGAATTAATTTAGCTATCTCTGCAGCTAAATCACGACAATCGTTAGTGTTATGACCAATGTGTTTATGGTAATTACAATACCTGCTCGGATTGAGCCGATCTGTGGGACCCGTCATGGGTCGGGCTGGGGGCAGCAACCCTTGATGCTGAATGGTCGCGTATATGTCGGCTCGAGGAACAGAGAATGGCTCGGCTACCTGCACAGCGTTTACACTCACCCCGGTCTTTGGGATAGGGTTAGTGGTATTCGCAAAATTTAGTTTCTTACTTCCTCCTGGTGGAAGGATCGGGGAAGAAGCTTTCCTCGTACCGTATAGATCGGAAAAACCTCTCTCCCGTTCCTGTTTTATGGCTGTAGCATCCTCAACAACAGCAAAATTAACGGCAGTAACCATCATTTCAAAATAAGAATGTGGGGGTCGGATGGCCAGTTCGGTAGCTAAAGGTCCTGACCGTAACCCATTAATAAATGATCCATCATTATTCTATCATTTTTTTCGTGGCATTGCCTAGACTCTATGTTAAACCGATCTATGTAAGCCTGTAGCCCCTCTCCCATTTTTTGAGTTATATTCATTAAGTGTGAAATTGGTTTAGACAATATCTTGTTACCCATAAAATTAGCTAAAAACAGGTCACCAAACTGATCTAATGAATGGATGGAATTTCGGGATAAAGTACAATACCAATTTATGGCCTGACCTTTGAGAGTCAGATGGAATGTCATGCATCGGTTAGCATCGGACAAGTTGGCGGCATCCATGACGCTCATGCATTGCATCCAGTGAGCCGTGGGGTCGGTGGTACCGTCGTACTTGTCAACCTTACCTAATCCTCTGTATCCTGGGGGGAATTGTGCCGTTTGGATTTCCCAACCTAAAGGATGAGACACCCGAGATGTGGGGACAGTTCGTCCGAGCTGAGCATATCCGGATCCGGGGAGGACGGTTTGACCGAGCTGGGAATATCCAGACTGACCTAAGGGGTGCCCTCCCATGCCGGGGTAATAGTTCCCTAAGCCGGGCCCAGGGTAATAGTTTGGGTTAAGTAAGGGAGAGTTCCCTAGGGGCGGCTGCATGGCTCGACTATTGCCTAAACCATAATGTTGAAATAGTGCAGGGTTGGATATAGTTGGGTATCCAGGGTAATAACCGGGTTGACTCACTTGACTGATCTGTAGGCCATGGCCTGGCTGATTCAATTGACCCATTTGTTGCCCTAAAGTGGGAAATGGTAGGCCCGACATAAACGAACAATTATTAAGCTGAGTGTTGGGAACCGCAAAGGGGCCCGGAAAAGTAGGATTAACCTGGGCATGGGATACGGTGGTATAAACAGGAGGTGCCACAGAAAGGTTAGGAGGACCAGCTACATGACCGAATCCAGAAGAAAAATTAACTCCCCCGGGGTGTGGAGGACATACAGTGGTGGATTGTGGGGGAAAACTAGATATTAAAGCAGCAGAGGGGTCGGACACGGGGTTGAATACAGCCCTGGGTGGAGGAATAGTGGGGGACCACTGTATGCCATAGGGGTGTTCCATGTTAGCTACATCTGAGGTGGTGGTTGTAATGGGAAGTTCCATATTAAGAGTAGAGATGATCGGAGCAACATGGTTTATTAAATGAAACAGTTGTGGAAATAAACGGAAAAACCTATCTTTCTCTGCCTGTTCCTGCTCGGGGGTGAGAGTTTCAACAATGGTGGTAGTAGTTGGTGGATCAGAGGGGGGAATAGAACTGGTGGTTGTAACGGTAGGAACCAGAGCGGTTGTAACGACGAGTCCGTTGGTGGTGTCAGAAGAAGAAGCACCCTTTCCTGAGCGAGTTTGCGTCATGGTTTCAACAAATTTATTTAACTGAGGAAAATTTGATGAAATAATTTGATCAAACGTTCCCCACAGACGGCGCCAGTTGATGTGACGCAAAAATTGTACTGCTGAAATGATGCTTCTTCACAGCCCAATGAATTCTTGTAACAGCAATGGCCCAATCTGAATAAAGCTGTACTGTGAACGGAAATGAGCAAACTGGGGAATGATATGGGTAGTCCGGACCGGAGAAGATGGAGAAGATTGATGATGATACTGTTCAGGTGATCAAATGGGATTTAATCAAGAAAAGGAGCGGGGCTTTCCCCCCTGTATAGGCTCCGACGATCAAGTCAGTAATATAAAAGAGAGAAAATAGTATTGAACAGAAAGTTTCAGAAAAATAGTAATCAGAAAGAATTGATTGAGAATAACTTGTGAGAATTGCCAGAAATTGCTTATGAAGGACTTACCTGAAATGAGTCTGGTGACTGAGTATTTATAAGCTCACCTTGATAGTTCCGTTGGGTCATACGCTCCCACTTATTCTCCTTGTAATGATGACTTTGGCCGTTCCCGGAATAATGGCTTTAACATGGCTCATTTGTCATCATTGTTCCTGCATATATTAAATTCGTGGCCCTACCATGATGTCTTAACTGTTTTGACAATATTATCTTCATCTCAGACCATTTTACTCTTTACCGACCTAAGCTTTCTTTGGGTTTGATTATTCTTTTTACCGACCTAATCTTAATGAACTTGGACACTGTTTACCGATCTAACTTCTTTAAGCTTTTACCGACCTGGGCTTCTTGAGTGGAGTAATATTTTGATTGTCCCAATCTGACCGAGCTGAGTTATAAGTTTTACCGATCTAAGATTCACAAATTGGTTTATAACGTTTTCCGACCTAAGTTTTTCACGAGTCTTTACCGATCTGAGCCTTTTATGACCGACCTATATTTGTAACAGCTATACTTTGTATGATTTTTTCGATCTGAGCATGGCTCGGGGCTTTATATTAGTCTCTTTATCCTTTACTGTTTCTTTGTTTTAGTACATTGGGCTAGGCCCAATGGGGATTTCAATTTTATGCACATCAAATTCCATGAAAAACAACGAACCCTTCAAGAAAATCAAATGCAATAATTGGTTCATATTAAATTAGATATGGTCTAAAAATTATTTTTTGTATTTATCAATTTATTCACTTATATAGGAGAAGCCATAAGGTTAATAAAAATGCCACAATAATAAGATCGATTTTGTGTTAACATGTTAGTATTGTTAATAAACTAATTTATATTAAATATACACCAATTTAGGGCATGTTCTCCGCCCAGGACTCAAACTTGGTTTGAGTTGGTTTTGGGCTTCAAACCCAAAACCAACCCAAACTTGTGTTCGGTAAGCAGGGTCGTAACCCAAATCTGAAAACAGGATTGAATAAAAAAAAAGTTACTACCCCAAATCAAAAAAAAAAATTTCCAACCCCCCCCCCCCCAAACCCCCCAATCCTATTTTCAACAAAACAAAGAATCACGACTATCTCCCTCTTCCTTTCTCCCCCGACTTCAATCCATAGCTAGTCCGATGACCTCCACGATCCATCCAGAGATTTCAAGGCAAATCTACATTCTCAGCTGAAGCTTGCATTCAAGCCTTCCGGACGCACTCCATCTCAGTGCAAAGAGCATATCTAAGCCACTCCTCATAACGGCAACGTCAGCAATAGTAGCTGCTACTCATTTAGAAACGGCAACGTCGGCAACGCCAACTGCAACGTCAATGACCGCAACCTCATCAACCGGAACTGCTCTTCGTTCAGTAACAACAACAATTGCTCCCACCTAGGGTTTTTCAATTGGTGGTAAAAACGGGCCGGCATCGATTTGAACCAATTGAACCAATTAAAGTGCTAAAATCCTAATTCGACAGTTCAAAGAGCAGGTATAGCAATTCTTCTACAATTTTTTTGCATTTTCTCATAACGGTGAATTTTGTGTACAAAATAAGGAGAAAGAAGTATTGATTCAGAATTTGATTAATTGGGGGTGAATCTTTGCTTCTTTGGGGGTGATTTTTAAGGGCTTTGTTGAATGATTGACTTTTTCTTTTTGTGTAAATACTTCATAATGGAGTTGTTTGTTAAATGATGTCTGACTATTTTTGGTAATCAAGGATGAATCCCATGTTTTGCTGCATATTTTGATCCTTTTAATTCAGCATTTCCTTTAATTTAAAGGATGTTTGTGTGAAAGAAAGATAACACTAACAGAGAATGATAACGTTAATTATGTAGGTGTAATTATTTTTTGGGAATTTTTAAGAAATTATCGAAAATAAATTTTTAATTTTTTAAAATAAATAAAATATAAATTGGTTTGGAAATTGAGTATAAAATAAAAATTATAGAAAAAAGTATTGAGAATAAAATTGGTTTGAAAACCTTGTTCTTTACCAGATTTCAGTCCTGGTTTGAAATCAGGTTTCAGAACATTGTCTCTTAAAAATCGTCTGAAACCCATTTGAACTGAAACCAGGTTACAAACCAAGACTGAGTTCAAGGTAAAGAACATGCCCTCATTAACTTATGATATGACCTACCCTACCTACACCCAGTCAAATATGCAATTAGAAGCAGCATTCGTTAACTCATATATGCGAATAGGAGTCGCAACATTATCCAGAGAACTACCGAGTATAAAAGCCACCTGAACAAGAAAGTTAGTATATATATTGAACTCCTGAGATAATATTTTTTGATTGGGTAACTGTTGCCAACGTACCCATCTTGCTTGTTATACCCATCACTTGTCTAAACTTTATCAAAGAGCGACATTTCTCAGGTCACATTTATGGTTAGGAACAACAATGTTACTCGGATAAAGTGCCAAAGCCACTTGCAAGCAAGCCAATAACTTGTTCTCCCTTTATGACATGCATGCTTTATGTACATCTTCTAGACATTCCCACTTTATGACACGCACGCTTCATATACATCTTCTACTCATTCTTCCCTTATGACACACACGCTTCAACCTACTTAGACTATTTTACTAACAGGCAGAGTAGACATGCACATTTTCACTTCTTTTTTTATTTTTTATTTTTTATTACTATAGAGCCACACCACAGCACTAGAGGCAGTGGAAGAGGTAGAACAAAGTCGACAAATAAGACACGAGGTAGATTTTTTATTTAAGTTTTGAGATAATTTTTTTTAAACATTCACAAATTTAAATTTAAGCTTCCTATCTCACTAATATTAAATTCAATTTTGGCCATTTAGCAGTTGGCAGATGATTTCAAAATTTTTCACGTGCTTTACTTTGGCTGAAAGGTATTTGAACTTTTTTGTTTAAATGTTGTGAGTCGGGAGTTTAAATTTGTAGATTATTAAATTACTTTTAGAATTTTAATTAAATCAAAATTTTAGATTTTGTTAATGATTATTCTTGATTAAAAATTAAAATTTTAAAAATAGGGATTTAAAATTTCAATTAGGAAAATGATATATTTATAATGTATTAATGAGTTTAGATGTAAATTTGTGTTAACTATTTAAAAATTAAATTAACGATGTTATGGATGGTAAATGAATTTGATTTTAAATATCAAATTACAGATATAGATATTTAAACCAAACTTTTAGATATTAAATTTTTTTTTTTTGAGCAAATAAAAAAGTTAATATATATTGAAATCCCAAGACAATATTTTCTGGTTGTGTCACAATTGCCCACATATCCACCTTGCTTATTATACCCATCCCACGTATGAATTTTACCAAAGAGTGACAGTTCTCAAGTCACATTTGTGGCTAGAAACAACAATGTTACTTAGATAAAGTGCCAAAGCCACTTGTAAGCAAGCCAATAACTCAATCTCCCTTTATGACATGCACGCACATATTTAACTCATTCTCTCCTTATTACACGCACGCATCATGTACATCTTCTTCCCAACTTATACTAAGTACTACACACACATGCATAATTTTAGTTTCACCATATTTTGACAAGGGGAGATGCTAAACGCAAAACAAAAAAATTGTTAAATGTAGCATTGAAAGATAGTATTTTGCATTTCTTTCTAAATTATCCCCTCATATAAATTCTCACACACACCATATTTCACACATTCACTCTTCTGGTTGGACCACCCTATATCGTAACCCATCGCCAAACTAAGGTAAATCCTTTTTTTATTAAATAAAAAAACTTAATGATGGCCATGTGTGGTGGCGACCCCTTATCGCGACCCAAATCCTGCCAGACGCAGTCAGATAGGCCTGGGTCTGGCTGCATATACTAGTAATGCTTTGAGTGGCAAGATGCCAGAAAAATGGGATTGCTAACCGGTATAAATTTTCTCAAAGAGTAAGATTGATAACAAGTAGTCCTTTCATTTTCATCACTTCAAAATCCATGAAATTGAATTCCATTTTTGTGCTGCAAATGTGCACATTTTTGTGGGAATTTGCTTGATGTTTGGACTAGATTTCTTGCAATTGATTGACTCACTTGGAAAATTATAAGAGTAAAGTGACTAACAAAATTGAACGATAAAGTTATTTTTGTAGAATGAGAGTTAACATGGTGGTAAATTTTTCCGAATTAAAAGTGCATGATTTGTAACATTTCTGTGCATTTATTATAAACATCACGTGTGGCTAATTGGGATTTTTAGAGATTGGAGAGCCAATTTATAGTCAAAATGTCATGTGTTTATTTACTTATTTTAGAATGAGAGTTAATAGGATATACATTTTTCTATGCTTTATCTTAGAGAAATGTTATACAAAAATAATAAAAAAAAAATGCTGGTGATATTTAAGGTTCTTTTCTATCATTTAGACATTTGTTTTTGTTCTTTTCTAAACCGATTTAATGAAGAAACTAAAATGAGATTATCTATGAAAGATGCACAGCATGAAACTTGCAATGATCAGTTTATATTACTTTATTCGTCTCATATAAATAATCCACTTTTAATAACTAAAAAAAAATCACTAGAAAAGTTCAGTTTGAATTTATTTACATAACATATCCTTATTACTTTAATAATGCGAGGTCGACAATTAATCATTATTAAAAGTTAAGGATATAAATTGAAAATATAATGTTAAATGGAGTAATTTTAGGTGTTATAATCCATACTAAATTGTACATTTTAAATTGGACTCTTTTAATGGGATGGAAAGAATAAAGGCATAATTCTTAGGCTCAAGCCAGAGATGGCCCTGAAATCACTAGAATTGGAGAATGAGAATTGGCTTCACAAAGTTGAATTCACCATGCAATAGTGAAATTCTGGGCATGTTCTAAGGGATAGTTTTGAAAATATATTTTTAAAAAGATTTTTTTTAATGTTAAAAAGTGTATTGTAAATGTTTAAAATAAAAAATAAAAAAAGGTATAGTTGAATATCAAAAAACATTATTGAAAATGATGAAAAAGTACTACTCCGTATAATATTTTAAATTTACTACAGAAACAAAAGATAAAACCAAAACACAAACAAAACCGATGAAAACGAACACAGCCTAATGCACTTTCATACAAATAAAAAAAAAACTAGCCATGTTAGTCTTCTCATGTTTTCAGTTACAATTTGGATTCTTCCATGAATGAAAGCAAGTTTTAAAGGAGGATGATGAAGAGAATCAGTGGTTTATAGAAACAAATCATGCACATTAAGAATCCAAATGCTACCATATAGTTATGTTTTGATGTCTTTTAATTTGCTTGCTTTACATTTCTCACAAAACTTTCAAGAAAAATCTAAAATCAGAAATCCTATAAACACAAACTAATTGCCTTTTGTTAGATTTTTTTAATGGCTGGAAAACAAAACATCAGCAGCTCAAGTTCCTGCAATTCAGACAGGGATCAGGAGGATCCAGATTACACTGCAAGATTGTCTCAAGGAAATGAGGCTGAAAAGTGTCATCACAACAGGACAGGAAGTACTTCTACATTAAGAGCGAAAAGGCTGCGCGCGCCGGAGAAGAATGATAGCAAAGAAGGAGATGTGCCATTGAACATAACACTGAAACTGTTGAGTGTAGAAAGGATCAACTTTGGAAGGAAGAGGAGCCCTATGTATAGAAGAAGAAATAGGAAATTTAAGAATGATTTAGGAAAAGGAAACAAAATTCTCATGTCTAAAAGGGGTACAAGTTCAGAAAATCAGAAGAAAGCAACCATATTCTCTTGGCTAATGGATTCAAAAGTCATTGAGGAAAATGAAGAAGTTTTCTTCAAGGATGAGTATAGCCAGAATGTCATCAAAGAGGGAATAATGAGGCGAGAAGGCGTATTGTGCACTTGCTGCCAGAAGATCTTCAATGGAGAGAGCTTTGTTCTTCATGGAGGGAGGAGATCCAATAAGCCATATGCCTTGATTTTCAGTTCAAAACAGCAAATTCCTCTGTTATCTTGCATGATTAATGCCTGGAATAAGCTAGAGAACCGCCAACGTTGTAGATTCAATCACATTGAGACTAAAGGCAATGCTAATGACAGATATGACGATGCGTGCATCATCTGTGCAGATGGTGGGAACTTGATGTGCTGTGAGGATTGCAATTCGACATACCATCAACTTTGTGTGGACTTGAAGGTAATACAGTACTTATAATGTTTACAGTATAATTTCTCAACATTTTTAGTACATTTATTAATTATGTAGCTCAATTTCAGGATGTTCCTAGAGGTTGTTGGTACTGTCCATATTGCATTTGCAAATTCTGTGGCGATACGGCTTGGGAGAAGGACTGGTTACTTAAGTGTCCCCAATGTGAAAAGAGATGTATGTATGCAGTTTACTATTGATCATCCTTAATGAATTTATCTTCTTTTTCTCTGTCTTTCAAATCTCAAAGGAAAGAAATTGTTGTGCATATTCTGTTCATATTCTGCTCTACAGATCACTGGGAATGTCATCGAATGCGGGATAAGATAATTGATCTAAATAGTGTTCCATGTGCACCATTCTGTGAGAGGAGCTGCAAAGAGGTAGTGATTTGAATTAAGCAAGAAATTTTGAGAAACTAATTGAATCTCTGCATTTTATCTGTAATGGACACTGATTTCAGATGTTGGATAAGTACTAAATCTGATTTTTTTTTGGTTGTTGTAAGATCCATGATAAGTTGGAGAAAAACATGGTTGGAATGAAGCATGAGCTTGAGGAAGGTTTCTCTTGGAGTCTACTTCATTGTATGAACAATGACACAGGCATTTACTTAGAGGACTCCTACAAAAGAACTTTGTCTCATTCCAAGCTTGCTGTTGCACTTGGATTGATGGAGGATTGTTTTGAGCCGATTGTAGACCGATACACCAGAATCGGCGTGATCCCTAGTGTTGTATATAACTGTGGGTAAGTTTGCCATGAAATCAGCATCACAAACTACCATCATACTATGGTTTAGTCTACTTCTGTTAAGAATCTATGACATTTTGTATTTTAGTTCTGGTACATTTTGAACCAAGAAAATAACGGTTTGCGTTACTGTGTTTTGGTGAAACATTTGCAGATCAAACTTCAACAGAATCCATTTTGGGGGATTCTATACTGCTATATTGGAAAAGGATGAAGAAATTATCAGTGTGGCAACCTTGAGGTATATATCTCTCCTTCACATTTGCATGAGCTGCAATAGCACTATATCATATCATTGAGTAAATTCTTGCCTTTTAAATGGACCTGCAGAATTCATGGGACAAATCTTGCTGAGATGCCTTTCATTACAACCAGCGAGATGCATCGGCGTAAAGGAATGTGCAAGAAACTGATGGAAGCAATAGAATCAGTTGAGTATATGCTGTTTTAATCATGAGTTTGAGTCATCATTTTACCTGTGATGTTTTTCTTTTCCTAGTTTAGTGATGAACACATTGTGACTTTCAGGCACTCTGCTACCTGAAAGTTGAAAATCTGATCATTCCATCAACAAGTAAGATGATCAGCAACTGGATTGAAAAATATGGTTTCCATTTTCTTGGAAAAGCAGTGAATAAGGAAGTCATAACCCACAATACTTTGATGTTCCATGATTCAAAGAGATTGCAGAAGACCTTGGTATCACCCCATTTGGCAAAATCAGACAATAGCAGTGGTAATAATTCAGCTAGCTCCTTAGCCTTGTTGTACATGCAACACCAAATGGTGTTGCTGAGGATAAGCACACACATGCAATTAGACACGCACACACTAGCTCTCAACTGCAACAAATTAGAATGCACACGCACGGGATATAAGGAACTTTACCACAAGTAATAATTCAGCTAGCTCCTTAGCCTTGTTGTATATGCAATACCACATTTGGTGTTTCTCCTAAGTCTTTTTTTTTTTTTTTTTCCGCCTAAAGATAAGCATACATATGCAATTGTATACCTACACTATAACTCCCAACTGCAACAATTTAGAATACACGCACACAAACACACGGGATATAAGGAACTCTCCACCACAACTACCACCAAAAAGATCGATAACCTTTGGGGCTTGAATGGACCTTATATCCTCATACACACACACTTCTTATCTCAATGTGGGATAGGCTCATGCTTTCCAGGTTTGTTTGTTTTGCTAAGTCTGAGATTATCTGATTCTTGAACAATTGTCTTTCTTGTTTTTGCAGAAATCTCACTGGCAAACACAGGGAGCAACTACCACCAAAATTGGCTCAGTTGTATGCACAAAGCTACAATTACATCAATATTTGGCCTAGGATCTTCAGACTCCATGATGGAATGAAACCGTTCATTCCATACTACCAATAGGAATGAGTAACAAATGCTGTTTCTAGTCCTTACTAGTATTTATCATTTGGCAACAATCTGATTACATTGGCCAAAATGCATTTGATAGCATATATTGTTTGCTACACTGAAAATGCTCAAATTTCTAGAGGTATATGTAGATTAAGATAATATTATGAGCTCAAGCAAAGATCTTTCTGTAATATATATATATATATATATATATATGAAATATGAAGGTAATTAAACAGGTTATGCAGTGTTTATTTGATTGTATGTGTTAGGAAAATTTCTGCATATACAATTAACGGTACATCTCTCTTACCGTTGAGGTAAGGATACCTGAGGTCCTGTGATTAAATTTCAAGAACCTCCTGTGAATATCACACATCAGCAAGGAGGCAGGAGGTGAGTACAGGAATCATGGCCGCACGCGAGAGTCCCCTGGTATAGTATTCTCTTCCCATAAATACTGTATAATAAAAATAGTTAGTTAAAAAAAAATACAAAAAAAAAATCCAGAGCAATGTTGAATGCTCTTGATTCACATTGTTGGAGCTCATATTGGGCCAAAGCCCAGGAGCATTGGGCCTTCTTTTTCCTCACTTTTTGGACCTTCTTCAAACTAAGTTCTCAAAAGGCAATTGGGCCATCTCTTTTTTGGTCTTTTGATGTGAGTTATGTGACAAGACAAATATGGATTACCTAATGGATTTTAATGGACAGAAACTAATGCTTCCACACAAAAAAAAAAGTCAACTTCTATCCTCTTTGTCCCCTTCAACTGAAATGTCTGTCATTTGGAAGCCCACTTCACTTGGTCCTCATTTCCTTAGAAGAACTGAAGTGCGAGTTATCCATGGTGACTAGGATTGAAATACTCGCTTCATTCCATTAGAAACGTCCGATTCCTAATACTTAAAAAAATATTAAAAAATGAACTTATATACCTTTGATATTCTGTATAATCTTAAGACTTCTTCACTGCAATTTCAACTTATAAATGTGCATATATAACAAAATTTTAGTGCTTAACAATCCTGTGGTGTGTGATGTTTGCATGATTCTCATTATTAATCTTTTCAACTTATATAGTGGAAGCTCAAGAATTATCACTGCCATGATGATGAAGAAAAATTATTGGCTAGGAGCTGTTGCCATTTTCTAATAGGCAACAGTGAAAGTAACTATCACCTTACTTCTCTTTTTGCCCAGTTGCCTTTGCATTGTGCTTTTCCATGACATAAAAAGGTACACAGATCACCTTTTTCTTTTTCTTTTTCTTTTTCTTTTTTCTTGATTTGGATAAGCGTTTCTTGCGCATGAAAATGCACCGACTATACACGGTGGTGAGATATGATTTATACAATCGACCCATATGAGAATCCGAGAAGACAATTATTAAGAATTATAAAGGTAATAACAAGTTGCAGCTTAAAGAAACAAAAGGATAAGAGCCTAGATAGCTACATATGTTGTAGGATGAAAGGATTTGTGCAAAAAAATGTAAAGTTTAAGAACAAGATCAAGATTAAAGTTGGATTGTGTCACACTCCATTAATTGTAACATTTTGCAAAAATAATGGGTGCATTAGGATTGATGGTAGATGACATAATAATTGCCAAAGCACAGATTCTGCAACTTTAGATGATTCTTCTGGAGGGCAAAAAAAAAAAAAAGGAAGCAAACATGGCACTTAATTAGTTGAATTCATAAGTGCACTATCATCAGTTTATGCTCAAAAATAGTAATCATAAATTTTAAAAATTAAAGAAAAGGAGCACAATTAAGGAGACAGGGCGAAAATGTGCAATTGCATTACCACTAATCCAACATACACTTGTAGAACCATACAATTACATAAAATTATGGATGTGGAGATTGATTCTATGGTCTTGATGATAGCAGTATGGAGAGGTTCAGGTCATTGGCTCTCAGCAGCCATGCTAGCAAGGATCTTTGCTTTGGGCCACTCTTATGAGTATGTCCCACCTATATAGAGAAGGGAATGTTGTGGCGGACGAGTTGACTCAAACGGCTAGTCGGACGGGCACCATCGAGTTTTTTGTTCACTGCAGTGTCCCCTAGAAAAGTGAGGAGTCTAGTGGCTTTAGACGCTAGAGGTTTTCCTTATTTACGTTGTAAGCGCCTTTCCTTGTACTATTGCATTTACTTTCTTGCATACTTATACCTCTAAGGTAATTTCATTACATCCCCCTTTCGAACTATTTTTTTGGGTATTTTTGCCTCTTCTTTAATAAAGGGTCCCCAAGCCCAAAAAAACATAAAATTATGGAATCTATCTCTCTCTCTTTCTCTCTCTCTCTCTCTCTCTCTTATTTTTTCTTACTTCACATAAGGGAAAAAACTGACATCCACTGACTACAATTTTTGAAATTTCAGATAGATTAACCTCTTTTATATAACCGCAAAAATCTAATGTGTGCATCGAGTTTAACCTTTGAAATATTTCAATTATAGCATAAAAATACGCATGTTAAATTTAGCTATGATATATCGCGTATTGAGTTTAGCTGCTGATACATTGCAGTTATGAGTTTAGTTGTTGAATCGTGAATCGAGTTTAACTTCTGATATATCATATATTTAATTTAACCTCTGGTGTATCGAGTTTAGCATCTGATTTATTGTATATTAAGTTTAGCCTATGATGTATCGAGTTTAGTCACTTATGTATCACGGTTATGAGCTACTGAAATCTAGCGTCTCAAGTTTAGTTTGTGATGTATTGCATATTTAGTTTAAACTAGTGTATATCGAGTTTAGCATCTGATGTATCACAATTATGTTAAAACACAAGTATATAAAAAAAAAAACTCACCTACCAAATTTAGTTGCTGAATTATCACGCATCGAACGGTCAACAGCCTAGTTAACGAGACTCCTTCCTAAATAAATTCTCTCATTCCTCTCAAATCATAAAGATACATATGCGTTGTTCATTCACGTGGAAGAGTTTTTTTTCTTTGGTTAATTCGAATAAAAAATTATTATTATTATTATTATTTTCAATTTTCATATCTTATCACAATTAAATTATAAATAAAAAATTATGAGAAATTATTTATTACGGGAAAAAAGTGAAACCAGAAAAAAAGTAGCTGAGAACCCAAATTATTTGTAAGTGTTTCTTCCTAGTCCCTTTCTTTCTTTTATCGACCAGTCTAGATATCAAAGTAGCAGCAACCACACTAATTTTCTTCTTTCTCCCTCTCATTTTCGTGGGCAGAAGTTTGGCACACAGAAAGCAACACTAACAATTTTTTACATCACACCGACCTTTGTCCCCCACTTTTCTAAGGTTGTGATCCTTCATTCTTTGCATGCATTAAACAATGAAAACGTTTGTTACATTACATATGATCAACATGAGAAGTTGCTGTAAATTGAAACTTCCAAGGATATGATCATATCAAGTCCATAAGGCTTAAACGTGTACAAAAGTAAGTCTTTCTTTGTTCAAAGAAAAAGAAAATAAGTGTTTCAATATAGGATTAAAGATAACTGTTTATTCACATTTGTATTTTTTTTTTCACGAGGTACAAGTTAAAATGTGATTTTTATGTAAAACGGAAATTTTTTTGGTTTATTGATGAGACTCGTTGCGTTGCACCATATTTGGGACATGTTCTTTTGGTCTTGATTTCAACAGTAAATTTAATATATTATGATTATTTTTTACTATTTAACTATACATTTTTACATTTTCAATATACTTTTTATGTTATAAAACTATTTTTCAAAAACATGTTTTTAAAACCGTATTCAAAACAATAAAAAAGAACAAGTCCTTGAAATCGAAATTGAGGGCCACGTATCGAATGTTGGTGTATTTGTAAATGTTTTGGATTTTCTCCTAATTTTACTTTGATGCTCAAAAATCACGCCTAAATAAGTGTCCTTTTGACCCGGAGTTAACTCTAGTGACAATTGTATAATAGTCTTGCATTGTGAACTTAAGTTAAATCTATTTCAAAAGTTAGTTCATGAGAGAAAAAGTTTCAAATTTATTTATACGATACATGAAAATCTTATATATATTATGTGGGAAGGATGTTCCATGACAATTCATTACGCTCTGCTCTGCAACTTGCAACCACACAGAATTGTTGGCTTTGGACTAGACCAGCTTTGCGCTAGGGTTGCAAACATCGCAACAGCGTCACCGGCTAGCACTAGGTGAAGTGGTGAACTTTGCTATACACTGGCGTTCCCGACCAATCATTATAGTGCAAAATTGGGAGTGGTGACGGATTGGGGTTCTGATCCCTCTTATCAAAATTTTGAGGGGAGCCCACTTCAAAAAGAGTCTAAATTTATTTATACCACACCTGAAATCTCTTACATTTTATGTGGGATGACTATTCATTGTTCATGATGTCTTGCTAAGGCCCTTGGGCTCAATAAAGTTCTTACTGGCCCAAAGCCATTGTCAATATTAAGACACATCTGCTAAACTGAACTATCTGCACAGCATTTATAAATGATATATATATATATATATATTTTTTTCCTTACAAATTGAACTGTATTAATGAAACAAAGTAAATATCTAAAAAAAATTTATATAATCAAGACTCAAATTCTAGAATTTACGTTAATACATTAATACTTATCAAAGGTTCTATAAAAATAAAAAGAAAGAAAGTAAAAAAGAGGCTTCTTTTTTTAAAAAAATAAAAAGAAGGAAAGATGCTGGAATTCGTTCAATTGCGATTAATATGTCTCACACAACTCGGGCTTGGGTGAGACTTCCGACAGAATAACAATTGGGGGGCCACTGGGGAGGGGAAAGGTTGATTCGGAGAGGACCATCTGTCTGTCGCTGCCGCTTGTACCTGCACCCCAAAGCCAAAGGGGTTAACATCCTTTGGATGTACGGCTGGACCAAACCTTTCAGTACCATCAGAAAAAAAAAAAAAAAAAAAAAGAAGGAAAAAAGAGGCTTTGAATGAAAAGAAACACGAAGTTTCCTGTGGGTTGGGGATAGCAAATTCAAGATGTACTTGTACGTCGACTAGGATTTGCTGGCTTGACAAGACACACATCCATCAACACGTACACACACAAACATTCCGATCTTACGCAATCACGGCTACTATTCTTAAATACTACGTACGTATATAAAGTCAAGAAAATTAAATTAGCCAAAGTTTCAATATTTTTTTCGAATGTTGGATTGACCCTCAAACTCTACGTATTGACCAGAGGCCGAACTTGCTTTTCATTCAAGTAGGTGAGTTCTTTGTTCGAAAAATTGAAAAAATATAGAATTATTAATAAATATTTATATTTTAACATAAAAAAATAAATATTTGGCTCATACAAAAGAAATAAATACAAGTTTTGCCATTGGTATTGACCTAAAACATGCATACTCAGACATGCCATTTTTGAAGCTGCGAGAATCTTTAACAACCCTCTCCATATCCATATATATCTTGATTATTCTACCAAGATTAATTACCGTAGAATATTGGAAGAGGAAAGGAAAAAAACGTTTATTTGCTTGTTTTTCTTTTCCACAAGGGTCTTATAACAATTCAAATCAACTAATCTCTTCGGTTTCTAGGAATAATTTTGTTCCAATCATTATATTTTTATTCTTTTTTCTATATTTTATACCCTTACTTAGATGTGGTCATGGTGTCGGTTTGGCCCAAAATCGAAACCAGAACTGGAATCGTAGCCAATCTAGACGGGTTTGTTACAGTTCTATCATTTGAGAAACCGGAATAGACTGCTCCAGTTGTGACCTAGTAGTTCTACTGTTTTGTTTTAAAATATATATATAATCTTATTTACTTTAAATTTTAAGTATATGTAATATCATACAAGACTAGAAAAAAAAATTTTAAAAATGTTTATGAATTATTTAAAGGTTATTTGAGTAAAACTATTCTATTATGTAACTTCTTGTTAGTTTTTCATTCTTATTATTTTGCAATTTTTATAATATGTAATAGAAGATAGAAACCACACCTACTAACGAACGTATATGAAATAACATAGAAACTAAATTCATAAATTAAATAATGAATTAATAATACAAAAAAATATTGATTAAAAGTTAGGATGCTAATTTACTTAAGATTATGAATCTATGACGATTGTTGAAATATCGCGTATCAAATTCAACTTCTGATTTAGTATTGAATTTTTGTCGCTCCTGTAAAACTCCACCCCTCATACAACCTTCAATTTCCGAAAACCAAACATATTTTCGTGTCTTGTACTGTTGAACCTTCCCAATATTTAATTCTGACTACCACTTGTTATATTGAATATAAATATCTACATCAATGGATGTCTTTATTTTCTTCCCCGGCCTTGTGTTCACAAATGACTAATAGTAGTAGTAAGGAATATACTTAAGGTATAGTCAACTTGGTACCTTTTTGCGGGGAGTCAAAGGAAACCAAAGAAAGAAAAGAACAAATATAAATGTTTGCGTCCCAAACAATATTATACGTATCTTTTAAATTTATAAGACTTAAAATGTCTGCCACTTTATGATCCGCCAAAGATCCAAAAAGGAACGATACTTGTCTACAAAGTTATTCCTTACTAATTAGTCTTCACCAGAAATTTCCCGACATGTTTCCTTATAAAGCCCCTTTTGATTCGCACTTTTTGCTAATTTTTCATTATATACTACGTACGTTAGGGTTTAGATCATCGTTTCCATTTTTTTAATATTTATTTTGGACTATTTAAATGGGACGGAAAGAATAGTATAATTTATACACTCACAAAATTAGTATTGTAAGAAGGCATAAATGAAGTTGTTGAAAGTAATATGATTTATTTTGTAATATTATCCAAATGTCAATAGGTAAAATGTACTTTTGCAGCTAAAATAAATGAAAGGAAAACCCCGGTTGGAGAAAGATTACGACAGTGATAAATGGGAAGACCTTATGACCCCGAAGTCATAAGTTTGAATCCTGTGGGCAAAAAATAAAACCCTTGATTTTCTTTTTGTTGTTCCTTTTTCACCGATTTGATATTAGTATAAATCCCACCTGTCTGGATTGTCTGTATAGTTTGAAAAGCGAAAGAAAAAGCGTTCCACACTATATATATTAACTACAATTCTGTAAACTTTCTAAGCCCAAAGGATTGAAAATGCAAAAAGTTTGTACTGAAAGATTGATCTTATTATTAATATAATTAGGTCGATGGAAAACATGAAATGTCCACACACACACACACACACTCTCTCTCTCTCTCTCTCTATATATATATATATATGTGTGTATTTTTTCTTGCATTTCATTGTATACATGAACCTGGTGCACAAGAGTTTTTGTACATATATACTTCCTCCGTTCCATCAGAAAAATTTACATCCAACAATAATTTTTGTTCTAATAGAAGAGTTTGCTTTCAGAATTTTTACTCTTCTTATCATTATTAATCATTTGTGTGGTCTACAATTAATCCACAGTTAAAATTCAAGGATAGAATGGAATAGGTTGTGTCAAAATAATTATTTTATGTGGTGTATCTTAACACTCATACAGTTATATATTGGTGAAACTAAAGTCTTATAGTGGAATGGAGTGAGTACTATTTTCATTCTTCCATTTTGAATGTTGGCTGAGTCTTAGTTTTATCATTTTGGACCAAAGTGTTCTTTATGATGTTTTAAAAACGTTTTTGAAAACAAATTTTTGAAAAAATAATTTTATAATGTAAAAAGTATATTGAAAATATAAAAATGCATAGCTATATTAGAATGATGAAAAATAATTAAAACATATTAAATTTACTTCTTTTTTTTTTTAAACGAATTTTACTGTTGAAACTAAAAACGAAATCAGACGAGAAGAACATGATTCTCATAAAACATGCTACGTACGAATATGGAACGGTAAATAAATAACGCTGATTTTGGTGAAACTTCAAATCTAAGAATTCAACAAAATCGTGCACTTTCTGCGTGCGTGTTTCATGGCAGCTGCAAAATTCACTATAATCTTCAACTTAAAGACGTCTCATTAAATATTCTTCGTCTTCGTTTCATATTAATTTCAGATTTAATACAAATTTCTCAACTGATAATTTCCGCTGTTTTGTTTTGAAATTTAGTAGTGAATAATTACTGCTACGAACCCACTAATCAAATTTAATAAAATAAATTTAAAGCTTAATGGACATCCCAAAGCATTTATGTTTTGCGCTCGTGGGAGACCAGGGTTCGATCGTAGTCATTCTAAGGTGCAGTGCCACTATTTTATGAAGGTACAAGTGATAGGCAATCGTCCCCAATTTAGTTTATCCCTTCCCCCGTGCCCACCAATTGTTGTATTGTCGGGAGCCTTATCCCGTGTTGTGTGAGGCATGTTTATCGTTGTTGGACGAATTCCAGTTACTGTTATTTTCAAAAGAATTTAATAAAATAAATAAAAGAATTAGTGAAAGTCGCTAAAAATACCAAGTCCATGATCAGTTGCACGGACGATCGATGAACATTTATATTTCTCATTTGACTTCCAGCTGGCTGCTGCTCTAATATGACAATTCCTTGAAACCGTGTCAATACTGAGAGAGACCCCATGCATAGGCGTCTTACTTCGAACATTTGATTTTCTTAATCAAATAATTATAATTATATATATATATATATATATATTGTACTTCTACGTACATTAATTTTTGTTTTGCATGCATAATTGTGTGTTCATTATATATGTTCCACCCCCTCCCTATGCCCCCTCCCCCACCCCCACCCCACCCCCACTCCCACGCAAACAACATCAAGAACAACAAAAAACAAGAGCGGGTGTGTTGGGGTGGGGGGGGGGGGGGGGGGATGTTGCTTTTTTCCTTGCGAAGCAAAATTATAGGTTGTTGTTCATGACTATCCGATGAAGTCAAATTACTAGATAAATACTTGCAGCTATACCGTGTGTTTATGCATATGGTGTGTTTACACATTAAGGTAGTCTACGTAGACTCAACTCGACTCCAGTACACTAAAACTAAAAAGTATAGTAGACTTCTCAAAGAGGTCGGTCGGTACGTGGTTGTTGGCTGTTGCATTTCCAAAACTCTTCAAATTCATACACTGATATATATATATAGACTTCTCAAAGAGGTCGGTCGGGACGTGGTTGTTGGCTGTTGCATTTCCAAAACTCTTCAAATTCATACACTGATATATATATATATATATATATATATAATCCTTTTAATCCTTTCTGTAGTTGTCAACGATCTGCCAGCCAATTTTAGTTTTATAAAAATAATTTTTTACGAGTTAATGAGTAAATATCACGTTAGTCACTATATAAAGTCGTTATGATTTGTCTTTTGTAGGGGTGGCAACAAAACTCACTAACCCAAAAACCGCCCAAATCTATTGAGTATTAACCAAATAAAACCCACTTAAAATAATAATGGGTTGGGTGGGCTTGGGTTAAATATGTAATGGGCGGGTTTAGGGTAGTCCATTGGGTACCCTAAAACCCACCCATCATGGGTATCAAAAATACCCATTCAAAATTACCCTTAAAAGTATAAACAAAAACTCAACAACTCACTTATTTTAGTGGGTCCATTTTATTTTTTTCTTCAAACTTATTTTTTTTCTTATTTATTTTTCGTGTTCTACAATTACTTTACGTTTTTTTCTCCCATTTATTATTTTATAATATTTTTAAATTACCTACTTAAATACTAATTCAAAATTCGTTCGGGCTTAGGCTCGGGTTTAGGGCTGGGCCGGTTCAGTTCTGGCCCAGTTCTGGACCGATTTCTGGCCGGGCCTAGTTTCGGGCCTCGGGTCCAGTTTTGGGCCGGGCCAAAAAATGCACGGGCCCAATTTCGGGCCTCGGGTCCAGTTTTGTCTCGGATCCAGTTTTGGCCCGGGCCCAGTTTCGGGCCTCGGGTTCAGTTTCGGCCCGGGCCCAATTTTGGGCCTTGGATCGGGGCATGCACGGGTTTATATAAATATAAAAAAATTAAAAATTGTGTTTGGAAAAAAAATTTACATATGATTAAATATAAAAGTATACAAAATTTAATATTTCAAATTTTAGAATAGATTCAAAAAATTAAAATTCGCATTAAAAAAAAATTTAAAAATTTATTAAAAAATTATTAAATAAGCCTTATATTTTTGTATAATGGGTATTATGGGTACCCATGGTTACCCATAACTACCCATTACCCATTTGAGTTAAGACCATTAATTGAATGGGCAATGGGTACCCATTACCCATTAACTTAATACCCATTTAATACCCGCCTAACCCGCCCATTTGACACCCCTAATCTTTTGACAAATGCATAAAATTTAGTTATGAAACTGTACCTACTAGGTGTATGTATCATATATGTGTGACACAGTAATGCTTGTTCGAAGTTGTAATAGTATGTGGTGGATGCATTAATTGGTACATTTTGACCTTGAGGGAATTAGTAGCGATGATCATAGCCCAAGTATTATTGGTCGTTTAATGTTGTTTTTCTTGGTCGTTACTTTTTGTTTTTCTACTCGTTAACATTGTTAACATTTCTACCCTACCTCTCTCTACATGCTTCCAACAACATTAAATTAACTACCACTTATTTTGACTATATATATATATATTTGGGAGCAGAAAAATAATTTTAAGTTTAAAGACGAAGTGTAACATGAGGTCGAATTCGAGGGGGAAAAAAAAGTTATTATCTCTATTATGAAAAATTATGCATATACATATCCCATACTTAGATTTTCTATTCTCATCGCTAAAATTTTGACAAAAACCAGTTCAGTGTTGGCAAACACGTGATGAACATTGTCTTGAACATTGTCTTAAAGAATAATGCATGTGGTGACGACATTGCAGGAAAAAATCCAACAAATTTGTCGGTATTGAATTAGTTAAATCAAAATTTGAATGATGAACTACATTAGGATATTAGGTAGGGGTGAGCAAAATAATCCAAAAACCGTCCGAACTGTTGATCCGATCCGAAATTTCGGATCGGATTTTTTTTTCCGGATAATGTTCGGTTTCGGATTTTTTTCCGGATAATCCGAAACCGATCCAAAACAAAAATTCACAAAAAAAAAAGCTAAAATGAAATTTTAAAATAAAATTAAAAAAAAAAGAATCACGGATTTCGGATAAAACCCGGTTTCGGATAAAAACCGACATCGGATTAAAATCCAAAACCGATGCGAAACTTCGGATTCGGATCGATTTTCCTTTTGCTCACCTCTAATATTAGGATCGATGTAAAACACCAATTTGGGGATAGGAAAAAAAATAGTTTCTCAAATTTTAAAAAAAAAAAAGTGCGACATGAAACCAAATTTAAGGATCAACGTAGTCATTATCTCCCTTATATAACAATGTATACTCAATGAACCGATTGAATTAACGATTAAGTAATCTAATTAATTAATTAAACAAGAAGCAAATTAATCACCATATTCTGTGTATTTTTCATAAATTAAATAAGTGAGATTAGGTACAAGAGAAACCGTTTTGTCGGACAAAGTAGAAGTAGAGAAAAACAAAACGAAATAAAATATTTTATTGGGCAGGGAAAAATAATTAAAGCCGCGGCAATGGATATGGGATGGGAGCAAGATCTCCCGCAACTTAAGCAAGAATAATAAATAACTAAAAGTGAAGATCAATTTTGAGAGTCAACAATAGTTACATCAATTAATTCTTAAATTTTTTTGTGTTTTTAGTCAACAACAGTAACCTTAATTATTTGTTTAAGATAAAAGTGTGAGGTTTAGGATGACGTGTGTGCGCCTGGATTTGATGGATTGCTTACACTCTACGTATGGTTAAATATTTCGTATCACAAAGACGCAGAACCAAAAAATTGTTTGTTTAATTTGCATGCTTCAGCAATGGTAATTTTAAAATTAATATTAAACTCCATCAATTACCATAACCCATTTATATATTCTCCACGTACATTTTATTTATTTGATTTTATTTTTGAAAAAAAATTTAGACACATGCAATATCAATACGAAATTGTTATACGCAGTAACCATTTTATTATTCGCAGTAACATTCCCCTATGAAAATACAAAAATGCCTCTGGCCTAAAATAAAAAAGAAAAAGAAGAAAACCCGGTACTGTTCAACTTGCGTGAACAGTACTGTTCGCGCACAGGTGCACAGTACCCGGTTAGAAAAAAAACTGAAGAAATACCGCCAGTCTCCCCGTAACCGTTTTACTAAACGCAGTAACATTCCCCGAAAAAAATTCAAATTACCCGAGTACGATCCATATTACACTATAAGTAAACACTATATTTATTTTTTTATTTTAAATTAGTTTGCATAAATTCTCTATATACCCCTTCATTATAATTTTCGGGAAAAAAAACCCATTCGGGGGGGATTTTTTTCCCGGATCTGCGATTATCCGGACGTTTTTTTCTGTTTCTGCAATATTTCAGCCGGAGAGACTGTCTCCCCGGACAGAATTACAGGAAAATACCGCCGACGCCGGTGGTATTTTCCGGTGAAAATACAACCAGTCGCCGGCAGTATTTTTGCCGGAAATACCCCAGCGACCGGCGGTATTTCTTCACCTTTTTTTTAACCAGGTACTGTTCACGCACGGGTGAACAGTACCCGATTTTCTTCTTTTTGGCCAAGGGTATTTTTGTCTTTTCACAAGAGAATATTACTACGAATAGTAAAACGGTTACTGCGTTTAGTATGCCTCTATCAATATATTAATACGACCAGCGTTAGTTTCGGAAGTTATTACGATGTATACGTACACGATAGATACTCTCTGACGGAATAATGTAGCAGGTTTGGTTAGACTAAATAAGTTTTCTATTCCAAATTGTCGCTCTAGTTTCAGTATCTCATATCAATTAATAGGGACATAATTAATTATCGTTATTGTTATGCACATGTAGAGCTAATTATTTCAAATCCTTAGGTGAAGCCTTGCATTCTTTTTGTGTTTTTCTTTTATTGATATCTATGTCATATATATAGTCATGTATTAATAATAATAATAATATTCTTTCTTCTTTCTTTCTTTTTTTCTTTTTAAAGTTTTTAACGAAAAACAAAGAAACACAAGTACTGCATCTACTCGTTAATAAGTGTTCTCAAGTAAATACTATCTGACGCTCGGACAACCGAATCGAGTTTAGCCACTAAAATATCACGATTATGTTTTAAAAATATGTGTATTAATTTTAGACTTTAATGTATCGCATATTGACTTTAACCTTTTATGTACTGGACTTAGTTGCTTTATGTATTACGGTTGTGAAGTTAGCATCTAATGTATCACGTATCGATTTTAATCTCTGATGTATCGCATATTTTAACCTCTAATGTATCGCAGTTACGAGTTTAGTCTTTGTTTATGCATGGGTACGTATCAAATTTAACATATAATATATCGCGTATTAATCTTAGCATCTGATGTATTGAATTTAACTGTTGATGCGTTCCGGCTATAAATTTAACCTCTAATTTATCGCCTATTAATTTGAGCCATTGATAAAAACACGGGTATCAAATATTTTGTTTCTTTTACTGCATTACGCGTTTACTTGGTTGTTGTTTTTTTTTTTTTTTTTTGACAGATCAGTACTTGGTTATTGTTATTTCTCATTGACTTCATTTAACTTGGATGATGCCCGCACTCCATCTCCGACCTTTTTTGGCTTCAAACCGTGACACGTTAACACATGTATATTAATTAATTAATAAATACATATATGTATTATAACCATATGCCTAACTATTTAATTGTCGTTTAACCAAATTAATTAAGACCTTGAAATTAAGGCAAAGATAATTATTAATTTATTATGCACGATCACTTCCTCTAAGATGACGTGTGAACCTGGTTTGGACGGTATGGTTCAATATTTCGTATCATAAAGACACAAAACCACTATTTATTTAATTTGCATGCTTCAGCAATGGTAATTCAATAGTATATATATTCCTCTCGTTTCATGGAAAGAGTCCAATTTAAAAAATATAATAAGCAAAATGAGTATTTCATAAGAAAAGACAAAAGTTTGTCTCTAACGGCCCGACAACGTGAATCAAGTTTAGCACTAAAAATATCAAATTTATGTTATAAAAATACGTGTATCGATCTTAACTTATGATATATTGAGTATTGAGTTTAGCTGCTTAAGTATTGCTGTTTATGAATATATAGCAATTATGAGTTTAAAATTTTTAATTTTAGTTTCAGATACATCGCGGATTCAGTTTAGTTAATAATGCATGCGGTATGAGTTTAGTCTCCGCAATGTTACATATCCAGTTGATCAAGTTTTGATATATCGCGTATTGAACTTAAGATTTACTAATGTATTAAGTTTAATTACCGTTTTATTACCGTCATGAGATTAGATTATAATGTATCACGCATCGGACGGTCAGAACGTGTGAAAATAGGCTCCTCTTGAGAAAATTGTCTACTTGGTTGTTGTTCTTTTCACTGACTTTATTTAACTTGATGGTGCCTCCTTCACTCCATCTCCGACTTATTTCGGCTTGAAACCGTGACACGTTAACACATGGTAGTTTACTAATATAACCATATGCCTAACTATTTAATTAATTGTTGTTTAATCAAATTAATTAAGACGTTGAAAGAAAAATATTATTTTATTAATTATGGACGATCCCTTTTTCACTCGGACTCGGAGGATCAAAAGAGAGGTGCCAGCTGATCGAGTCAATTAAGTTATTTAATGTCAGTGTTTAGAGTGTAATTAAATTAATTATTTAATTAATTGTAATTAATTAGTTCGTCACTATTAACTATCTATTACATAGTAGGCAGAGACTGTGGAGAGGGAAAGAATAAAGTTGGCGAGTTTCTTGCAAAGTCCGGCTAATCTGCACTCTAAATAGGTAAAAATGATAAAGTTAGAAATCAAACCTTCAACCTTTGAGTAACTCTCTATGTGTGATAACCGATGAAACACTGGCTCGTTCCTGGAACCAGAATTAGTTAATGGATGTTCTCCGTCCAGCAGCGTGCACTGTGTGTATCGTGGCTCGTGCTCCACGCCCACTGTGGTTCCCCTCATCAAGAGTTATTGGCGCATTTACTTTTGTGATGATTAATTACCCAGTAATAATACTTACTACTACTATGGAAATTTTGAAATTTTGGCACATTGCATTAATAATCAAAACTGTGGGTTCCTTTTTAGTTTGTTTCCAACGATTATTTCAAAAGACTAAAATTTGTATACGATCTGACGGTTCAACAATGCATTTATTCAATTTAACCTCTAAAGCATTGTGGTTATGTTACGAAAATACACGAATCGCTTTTAATATTTAATATATTGCATATTGAATTTAACTGCTGACGTATTGCAGTTTTTGATGTATCAGGTATTGAGTTTAGTATCTGATTATCGTAAACTAAGCTTAGAATATGATGTGTGCTCAGTTTAGTTGTTGATGTATCATAGTTATAACCTTAGCTTCTGATATATTGCATATCAAATTTAGTATGTATCGCGCGTCGAGTTTAACACCTGATATATTTATCAATTTAGTTGTTGATGTATCGCATTTATGAGTTTAGCCTCTTATGCATCCATGTCGAGTTAAATTAGTCTCTAATATATTCAGGAGTGAAACCAAGGGGGTTGGGGTGGTCCCCGTACTCCTCTAATCGTCACATCTACCCTTATTAGCAGTATATATATTTAACTGCAAAAAAATATATGTGTATGTATTAAACTATAGGGGAAAAAAAAAATTATATGTTGGATTCAAGGGGAAAAAATTTTGCCACTAGATATATTGTGTATTAAATTTAATATTAGATGTAACGGGTATACGACGTGAGACTCTTTTTCGAAAAAATAAAAATAAAAGCCACTAGGGATATTGCATGATATGAAAAACGCTACCCTTTTAATCCTTTTGGCTTGGACAACAAATGAAAATGGTGTGTTTTGGTTGCCCTCTTTTCTGAGCTGACTTGTTTTTTTTTTCTTTAATCATTCCAAATGGGCGGTCCTCCTCTTGGGACTTGGGTGTGACGTGATTGGGGAGTGGTGGACGGAAACAAATAAGTACAATCACAATCACCAAAACGAGTTCAGAAATTGTACTTCGTTTATCATATTCTATCAAAGTCAACTGATCGACTCACAAAGTCAAACATAAATTTCAAGAACCAAACTCTAATGCTTTTTTTTTTTTTTTAAATTTTTAACGTGGGTTTACTAGGACTCACGCACTTTTAAATTAGAAGCAAATTATTCTTTTCTTTTCTTTTGAGAATCGAATCCTCGACCTAGCGTGGAAAACCGTTAACCCTAATTAGAACCCTCGACCTAGCGTGGAAAACCGTTAACCCTAATTACTCGGCTATTCATTTGTTCCCATCTCTATTGTTTTAGTTCTATCAAAATGTGTAATATAAGGTATTAAAATTTAGTTTGATCCAAATGGATGAGGGATTTTTTGCCCTGTTTGTATTGTGACAGAATTGAATAGATTTTTAGAGAAAATTATGTTTTGAAAAATGGTGTGGAAAAAAGTGTAATAATAAGATTAATATTATATAAAATACTGTGAGTAATATTATAATTGCCTTCAGTTACCCTAGCTAGCTATTACCACTTCAAATTTCCTATTTAAATTTTCACTGTTATTTGTGCGGCATTTGTCCACAAAATAATTACCACATCAATCATTCAAAAATTTGACTGATAGTTCTAATTAACACAATATGAAGTTGAATTTCTAATAAAATTCAGGCGAAAAGGTATTGTGTACGAACTATTTTTAGGTATTCAATTTAACCTTTGAAATATTGCTTATATGATAGAACAAGTATTGTATTTTAAGTGTTGAAACATCACGCATCATTTCTGGGGATTGAAGTTTGAGTTTAGCTTCTTTAAAGTATCACATGTATATTAAAATAACAAGTATTGTCCGTTTTCAAAACACCTGTATCGTTTATGGTTGTGTAGCATTTAGTTTAGCATATGAAATATCGTTGTTATGTTAAAACAATAAGTATATCACCAAAACAAAAAGATAAAAATAGAAAACACGCATATTATTTTGAAGTATTGAAACATCATATACCAGACTATTAGACATGATAATCCCTCTTAATTTTTTTATTTTTTTATTTTTTTGACTTAACATTATAACATCATTATCCCATCAATTACATTGCAAGGGGATTTGAGGAAAGGAAGAACGAAGCTGCCAAGCTATCGGCACTCTAAATAGGCATAATTAACTAGGGTAAGAATCGAAATTCTGACCTAGACTAACCTTCTATTCGTCACAACCGGTAAGCATTAACTAGTTTTTATCTTAGTTTTATATAAGCGTAGACACCCTACCTTCTTTCTTGTCTCTCTATCTTCTATTTTTAACTTGTTTCTTTGGTGGTGATTTACCATAATCGGAAAGAACCCGGAAAAGACCAAAACCGGCAGGAGGATGAACCTTTGGACTGAAATTACTGCCCACCTTTGCTTGTTATCTAATCAAGTCGTTACTTTCCTGTTTAATTTCAAGCTATTTTTAGACATAGATGTAGTCAATAAGGATGCTAGTAGTCTTTCGCATCTGTAGGAAGTTTATTTCCATTTTTTGTTTCGTGACTTAGCACGTGATAGACGTTGCGAGGTTGTAGGCGTTAGTAGGTTCGATATTATCGGACAAGTCGTTGTAAAACTGTGTATATATGGAGTATAATGAAGGAGAAAACGGAGTGAAGATTTCAGCACCAAAATCTTGTTATTTGCTCTCTCTTTTTGCCTTTGAAAACCAACATTGCTTACTCCCAATTCTACCCATACATGCCTGCCATCAGATAGGATCCATCGTCTTTAATAAAACTCCAACATACGTAAAATAAAATCATCGTACCCTCCGAAAATTTGCAACAATCTCAACAGTTGGAAATATATAGTTTAAAAAATAAAAAAAAAACCCATAAATGGCACAAAAATGGAAGGTGTACATGTGTTTTGGTCCCATAAGCTCCACTAAATTAAGGGCCACTGCCACACACAAATTTTATTATTATTATTATTTTTCTTTTGTATTTTGTTGTTTCACTCGGCTACAGCTAGCTTCTGGGATCTAACCAAAATAGCTTATTGTTTCCTACGTGTGATTTTGCGGTCGGTTGATGGAGATTGGAGAAAACAGCAAAACAAGAGGGCCGGCCAATAATTGAAAAAATATTAGTGTGTACGAAATAAATTGACAGATTAAAAATAAAATAGTTTTTAAAATATAAGCCCATGTGATTAAAATGGAGATTTGATTCCCAAATGTGATATCATTGGATCGATCCACAAGGAATCTGCTTCTGAATGACGTGTATCAGCCAAGACTAGTGATCAGCGATTCTAGGGTGGCCAAAGAGAAAAATACAGTAATAGAAATTGATAATGCCCACGTTATGCTTTAAATATTTATAAGACGTTATGTTGTTACAGTATATATGTTCTAACTTCTAAGATATGATTATTCATGGCGGACTTAATGAATAATGGGAATGGGATCATGGTTGGATGGTTAGGACACTTCATCTTTCAATGCGTTATATTGCGACGTTCTGTATATAAGTCTTTATAAGCAGAGTTTATTGTCATGATTCTATGATTCCTATCCACAATCATAACAGAAGGCGTATCTTATTGTTTTATGATAATTTGGGACTAATTACCTAGTTGTATTCACAATTACAATTTTGTAATAAATGAAAAGTAATATTATTATATATTGATGAAACACGCACTTGTTTGACAAACTCTTAAAATCGACTGAAAAGTAGAACTCGGTTAACTATGGTACTTGCACTTATGTGATGACTCTCTAATTATACTCGGATAATAACATTAGTAAGGTTATAGTAATGTGTGTCTCTCCAAATAAGCAAGAGTTTTTTCGTTATATAAATGGAGAGTATTTAATTCATTATAGTGAAAATTCAATGCGTTAGAGATTTTCATCGAAAGGTTAGTACATGGCAAATCCAAGATCGATTTCCTACTTCGGTACAAAATTTATCGAGTACGATGACGATTTTTTGTTATACTAGTTAAATTTTTTGTTATTTATAAATATTTTTTAAAAAATAACTGTGTCATAGCTGACGATTATTTTATTTTATCACATTCAAATCCAAAATCTTGAAACGAATTAAACCGCAAACAGAAAGATATATGTTGACCTGCAAATTACGGAATAGTCAAGTAATTGAATTACTAAGGTGTCATCATTGTGTTGAGATCAGCAAAGACGATTTCTTGATCAGTAAATCCATGCAGAAGAAATTAAAGTAAATATATATATATATATATTAATATGAAAGTGTTGATAAATATGTCTATAAATAGGGTATTTCAATATTTAAGCAAAAGTGTCGGACTTTTCGTTTTGACTCTATTAATTTTCTTCCTCCCACTTTTGATGAGATTTTTTCAATTTTCAACGTTTTACTATTACCTACTCGCTCTCGGTCTCTCTCATTTTCCTTAACTGTATATTTGTTTACTTTTTATTAATAAATTATTCAATTTTTTTATTAATAATAATTTTAATTCAATTTACTCAATTTTGACATTAAATAGTTATAATTCGGTCTTTTATTGCATAAATTTACATTCAAGTTGAAATTAAACCCAGTTCGAACTCAAAAATTCTCAAATTGAGAAAATCGATGAACCAAAAAATCAAACTGATGAACCACCCTAACTAGCAATAATGTTTTTAAACTTGGCTCGACCCGTTAGAAAGCTTAGTTGGGTTGAGTTTATACTTAAATTCGGACATTAAGCTCTGTTCTTTTCTGGCTTGTCTTGGAGAAATTTTGGTTTTTTCTTGGAAAATTTTTGGAGGGAATTTTCTTTTGAAAAATTGCGTATGTGAGAGATAAAAATGTGTAATGATTATGTTATTTATTGAATTTATGTGAATAGATTTTTAGAGGAAATTTTTAAATTTTAATTTTGAATAGTTGAAAAAATAAAGTTGTTTCTTTATGTAAAGTCTTAGAAGAAAAAAATGATGATTATTGAGAAATAACCACAAGAGAGCAGAGAAGGCAAAACGCGGCCCCCTACGGTTTTCCCTAACTTTGAAACCTTTTGTCTTTCAGCATAAGCTTTGTTTGTTGTTGCTGATCTTTTAGTTTTTCTTTCTTTTTTCTTTATTTTTTGAGGAGTTTTTAAATGTTTTATTTTTCATATTCAAGTTTATTTTGACCTTTTCTAAAACAAAACAATCTTGGTATTTAGCTTAAAAATAAAACAAAATTGTAGTTTTTTTCAATCATAAATTTTCGTATAATGTGGTATTCATGTTAGTTGTTAAATTTGTGAAAAATAATCCGTATATGATATTAGTTTTTGTTTTTTAAAAAAACTCCTTTAATGAAAAGTAAGAGAAAAAAAATGTATGTATTAAGTATTATATATATTTATTTATTTATGACGCCATTGAGTCGGCTCCCCTTATCGACCCTTGACCTAGCCGAGGTCCGGCTCCCATTACCAACCCTTGAGCTTGGCCGAGTTGGTGCCCGAATTGTTGAAACTAGAGGAAAATAAGAATAGTATTATCCAATAGTTGAAACTTTATTCTTATTTACAAATGAAGATAATCGGGTAGAAAACAAATATTGGCAACGTCATCTGGTATTTTAATTTTACTTATTTACCATCAGTAGTAATACTCCAATAACTAGTTTACCTTGTCCTCATTAATCAATGTAAAAAAAAAAAAAAAAACCGCATTTTCTCTATTAGTATTGTGAAATTTAAAATCCACACCAACGTTGTACGAAATAAAGCATTATTTCCACGAACTATTGTCTAGAAATTAAAACGGTTAAGACACTTCTTTTTCTTCTCCTTTTTTTTCTTAATAAAAAAAAAACTTACATTTACCTCTCAAAATTTAGGTGAATTTATAGATACTCTATCGAGTTTTCTAACAATTAAATTTATCTTTCTCGAATTTTGGTAAAATTAGAGATACTCTCATTTTTTGGGAAGCAGTCTCTTGTAAAATCGTCCTAACGATGTGACGATGATATTTCAACAGTTAAAATTGATATGTGTGTTTTGATCAATACATAATATATATTAGGGTTAAACTCGATACGCGTATTTTTTTTTTTTCACTAGTGACAAGGATTTTTCCCCTAAATTCGATAGACATGTGTTTATTTACTGCATGCGATACAAGTTGTTTTAACATAACCGTGATACATTAGAGCCTACACGCGATACGCATGCTTAAAAATTATAACTACGATATATTATAAACTAAACTCGATATGCGCATCATTAGATCATCAAATGTTGGATATGGGCTACCGATTTGAGTGTTGGCCGACGTCAATGTAGCCCACTCCACACTAGGCCCAGCCAATTCAGAGCCCATGAACGAGTTCCAGTAGAGGCTTTTGGATTGGGGACACGTGTACAAGGTATCCACAACATCTGGTTGGTGGTAAGCTGGATCGAGAATTGAGAGAGCAGTTAAGGACAACTAGCGAGAAATATATCGGTTGAATTCTGGCCGAGTCCAACCATTGGTCTAGGAGGAATATTCCTGTTAAAGTCCGGCCAACATCAATGACAGTCGACTTGGATATCCATAACGAAGAGGTTGTCACTCTTGTCCATAAATAGATAACGACTTGCTGTTAAAAATGTAATTGATTTCCGTTAGATAAGTCTTACATAATTACTATAAGCAAGTTAGTAATCTGAGCGTCGAAGTTGAACCTGAGAGTTAGCTCCCAAGTGCAGGAAAAGCAAAGGAGACGAGTCCAAGGAAATCTATGTTTATTAAGGACGCAATAGCAAACAATAAGACACAAGTTTTTGGCCTATTCGCTTTGATGAGTTTTGAAAACATCGATTTTGAAAATGAATTTTAAATGTGAAAAGTGTATTGAAAATATAAAAATGTGTGTTGAGAATAATAATAAATTATTATAATATTCAAATTTTCAAAAATATTTTTTTGATTTTTTTTTTGGTACCTGTATGACAATTTTTTTTTTCATCTCATTTCACTTTCACTTTTATTTTATAATAATTTTTTATTAATTTTAATACATTTTTTTACATTTTCTAAATATCTTTTTATATTTTTAATATATTTTTAATAATTTTAAAATTTAAAATACCTTTTAAAAAACATAACATACATAGAGGGTTAATTTTACCAAAGCTTGAGTAAGTTAAATGTAATTACCCCTTTTTTTTCTTTTTTTGCTTGTCGGGGGCCCACTATCCACCTTTTGAAACCTTTTCGAGTTTTGTCCAACAAGTTTTGTGGCATTTGTGCCCTACAAAGGGCACATTGGACAATTCAAATAACCAAGCGAGTAACCCTATTGGGGTTACAGATTTGACAGTATGAATAATGAACCGAGTGGGGAATAAAAAAGCAAAAAAAACAAATTAAAATTAGATATAAAAAAATAAATAAATAAACCAACAAGAAATCAAAGTAAAGTACCGAGTGAGCTGACTTTTCACCTTTTTTAAGGTCTATAGTCAGAATTCTCCTTCATTCGAGTTCATATTGCACTACTTCTCCCCAACCCATTTCTCGTAATTTCATCACATTTGAAGGGCATTTCTGAAACCCTTCTCCTATATATATCCCAGATCCTTCACTTCATTCCACTTGTTAACGTTAACCATTTCTAACATTCCTCCGGAGAAGAAAGAAATCCTCTGGTTGACTTCCTCTGTTTTTGTCTCCGATATCACCTGTTTCTCCAAGATCAAATTTTTGTTTGCTTGTCCAAATTACAAAGATGATGCAAATCGGCTCCACCGTCCCGGCACACCGCCTGAGCCTATTTCAGGCGCGGCGGGCAAGTTTCCGGTGCAACGGTTCCCCTTTGAATCCCTCCTCAAGAACACCTCAAGTTATTAAAGCAGTTCAATCCACGACGGAGGTTACCAAAAAGCACCTGTCCAATTTGGAGAAACTGTTGCTCAAGGAATCGGAACCCATTTTGAAAAACCCAGAGCCTGTTGTTCAGGAAAATCGTAATACTAACTCGCCGGAAAATAAAGCACGGCGGGTGATGGAAGGGCTCAATTTGGGTAGAGTGTGGCGGGAATTGAAGACCGCCGAGGAAATGTCGCCCAAACATTTAAACAGGCTCCAACGCCTTCTTTCGATGTCGCAGCAGGAATATTCTCCCCGGAATAGTCTCGGCAGCCGGTGGCGGGAGTACCATGGCTGCAACGACTGGGCCGGACTCCTCGATCCCCTCGACGAGAATCTCCGGCGAGAGGTGGTCCGGTACGGCGAGTTTATCCAGGCAGCTTACCACGGTTTCCACTCCGACCCCGACATGTCGCCGGACGAAGCCCCCTCCCCGCGACACGTTGCATTGCCGGAGAGATCATACAAAGTGACGAAGAGCCTCTACGCCACGTCATCAATCGGGTTACCGAAATGGGTGGATGATTTGGCACCCGACCTCGGGTGGATGACCCAGAGGTCTAGCTGGGTCGGGTACGTCGCGGTCTGCGACGATCGCAGGGAAATCCAACGGATGGGAAGGAGAGACATTGTCATCGCCTTACGTGGTACCGCCACGTGTCTCGAATGGGCCGAAAATATGCGCGACGTCCTGGCTAACGTTCCAGGAGAAAATAACTCAAGCTCGGGTCAACCCAAAGTAGAATGCGGATTCTCCAGCTTATACAAAACTCCCGGCGCCCACGTCGAGAGCCTATCGCAGTCCGTCGTCGAAGAAATCCAGAGATTAATCGAACAATACAAAGGTGAGACTCTGAGCATAACCGTCACCGGCCACAGCCTCGGGGCCGCCTTGGCCCTCCTCGTGGCGGACGAAGTCAGCACGTGCGCTCCCGACGCGCCGCCCGTGGCGGTGATCTCCTTCGGCGGGCCGCGCGTGGGAAACAGAGCATTCTCGGAGAAGCTCGACACGAACAACGTTAAAGTCCTCCGGGTCGTGAACTCCCAAGACGTCATCACGAAAGTCCCCGGAATGTTCGTCAGCGAGAAGCTCGACAGGAAATTGAGGGACTCCGGCGCCGGAGCCGTTCTCAACGCGATCGACAACAGCATGCCGTGGGCTTACTCCCACGTCGGAACGGAGCTCCGGGTCGACACTAAGATGTCGCCTTATCTGAAACCGAACGCCGACGTGGCGTGCTGCCATGATTTGGAAGCTTATTTGCACTTGGTGGATGGGTTTTTGGCGTCGAATTGTCCGTTTAGAGCGAACGCGAAGAGGAGTTTAGTTAAGTTATTGAATGAACAGAGTTCGAATGTGAAGAGATTGTACACAAGTAGAGCGAGCACTTTGAGCAGATTGAATCTTGAAAGAGGAAATCTGCAGATGTCGGGTGTTTGCCCCAGTCCATCATCCTAACGTTGTTTATATGAAATATGGATGCATGAAGATTACTGTACAAGATTATATTAATTACAGATACTTCCTGTGCAAATCAACAAAGAGAAGTAGCTCAAATTTTGATGGTTAATCAATTCCTAAAGTTTTTGATTTAATTTCTTCTGGTTTAAAAAAAAAAAAAAAGAGTATATCCGCATTGCACATTAAAAATAAGCATATCAAATTGGTTTGTAAGGGAGACAACAGAGTAAGCGTATAACTTCTATAACTTTATATGTATCGTGTGTCACTAACAATATAAATAGTGTTTAGTTACACGAAATAAGAGTACTAGAAAGATATTTGCTAAACATTTTCGCCCTTAACTAATACTCTTAATAAATAGTGTTAATTACATTCTTTTAGGTGATGACCTTCTTTATTAGTGCTACCTTAGTGTCATTTTAGTACTTTTTAATGTAAAAAAAAAATGTTAAAATTACCACTAGCTATGATCTTATTTGATTTGGGAGATTAGTATCATTTCTAAATAAAAAATATTTCGTCCCAAGACTATTTGTAGTGTCATTTTAAGAAGTTATAGTTTTCAAGAGTAGTTAGAGATAAGTTGAAAATCTGTACACCATTTAATTACGAAGCTAATAAATAAGGGTAAATTGAAAAAAAGTAATACAATTTCTTCTTGAAATATAAAGGACATGTTGTAGTAATTTCTAGTACGTAGAATATAATATTAATTATGAAGGCAAATTAAATGTGGCAAAGGTAAATTTGAAAAGAAAATGTTAATTTATGTATAATAACACTTATTTTGAAACAAAGGAAACAACATAAAGTAATATTTTTGAAATACACTTGGAGTTTTTTTTTTTTTTCCTGAGTTAATAAATGGAATATCTATTTATTTATTGATTGAAATAAATGGAGTGTTAGTTATGACTAAGGGCCTGTTCTTTTTCATCGTTTTGAAAACGATTTTGAAAATAAGTTTTGAAAAATAGTTTTATAATGTAAAAAGTGTATTGAAAATGTAAAAAATAGATGCTAAATATTAAAAAATTGTATTAAAAATGATGAAATATGATTAAAATATATTAAATTTACTATTAAAACCAAAACCGTTTTCAAAACAGAACAAAAATAACATGCCCTAAAGCTAGCTTGCACTAGAAATAGTCTATGAGAGCCATTCAAAGCACAAATTTTCTGCATTTACACTATTCATTGGCTACGTACCTACTCGTCTTCTTCAAAAAGTGCAAAAGCGTTGAAACCTATCTCTCTCTCTCCCTCTCTCTCTCTCTCTCTCTCTATATATATATATATGTATATATATTGCGGATCTTAATTCCTCTCTTTTAATTTGAATTCACTTTTTTTATTATTTTTTTTCCAATTTGATCAATTCTCCTGCAGAAAAACTCCCACTATAAGTTATCCATAGACTAGGAAAAAAACAAGGCAGAATAATATTCTTGCATCCCAAGGAATTTATAATCCGTCCTAATGGAAGAGTCGCGTGTGTTTAGAGTTTTACCAACGTAACTCATAAATAATTGTAATATTCGCATTGGGATAGAAGGTTTACCGAGAATGGATCATTTATCTGAATTATGGTGTCTTATTTTGTCTAAATTAGTGAAACGATGTCATGCTACTAAAATTTGTAAGAATAATGACGTAATTTTAATATTCAGACAAAATATATAGATGATAGAATAATTTGAACGGATGATCGGCTATCGGGTTTACCATAATCAGGTGAGAGTCTAAACGAATCATGAAGTTGCTTTCAAGAAAATTGTTGTACGTAGTAGAATAGGGCGACAGACAGGCTGGAGTTTGTTTGAATCCCAGGAAGAGGAAGAGGGAGAGGAAAGGTACTCTAAATAGACTGCGTATTCTTCTCTCAATAAACCGTGTCTGATCATGTCATCATCCTTAATTAATTGCTCAATCATTTTTCCTCCATTCTTGAATTCAACTGAGTTGGAATTAATCCATTCATCGTACTTGGCAAACTGGTAAAAAAAAATAAACCCATAAATTAATTAATGTAGTATTACTAGGTTGTCCGATGGATCACATTGACTCGTACGGTTCAAATTAATTTTGATATATGAAGAAATTCAAGAATTCTATTTGCTTGCATGCAACTTCCAAAATCTAAACCTAGTTTTTTTGCACTTATAATATTAATAGTTAATACTCTGTCTCGAGTCATACGTTACAACTATTTATAAATTACAATGTAAGAGTAACACTAATCATTTCTGAACTGTTACTACCTTTGTAGTTTTGATCTAAAAAAGAAAAAAGAAAAAATAAATAAATTATTGCTATTGAGTTTTGAAACCCAAGTTCGTCAATATATATAATATTATTCTTTTTGTATATATGCATGGAGATGGAGGTTGGAAAAGTTCTTCAACGAAGACCTTTTTTTCAACTGTCAAAATGTAAGGTCAATTACTCAATCCGGCAGAGTAACTTACCTAACAAGTTTTTTATTTTGGCTACCAAAAAAAAATTCCCTATTTGTATTTTTCTTGCACGACTTTTCTACCCTTTTGACTTCTTCTTCACTATTACTTTATAAATTATCCATAATCATTCCCTCACCCATGACGTCGCGACCTTGTAATAATCTACAAAACACAACGTGTCCTAAGTAAAAGCCCAAGCATAATTAGTCCCATAATCAACTACTTTCTTTGTCTTCCCAATTTGCCGATAAATTATTAGATGAATCCGCTACATTGTTAAATATAGTGCAGCGAGTCAATGATAAATCAGTAATTTGAATTCATGTGTGTTCATGGTCCCTTACATGTGGAAATAGTACATTATCTCCTCTTGAATATATTTAACTGTACTATTTTACGTTGTGCAATAAATGTACGGAATATTTTTTTTTTGATGTTTCCTTTTTACAAATGTCGACAAATAGTATGATACAGTTAGCTTACGTGCGAGAAAGTAGAAAGTTCAAGTGAAAAAGGAAGCAGTCGGGGGAGTCAAAGAGGAGGATGAGGCCCAAATTATTTGATACGGAAATGGAAAAGGTCAACCACACCCAATTCTCAACTCAACTATCACTTGGATTGGGCCTCTACTTTTCATTCTTTTCAAAGCCCGTTCTTGGTTTTGGACCGAACATACCAGGTCGTTCCCAACTTCCCATCGCCTTGCCTATGTGTCGAGATCTGTTGTCCCAATTACAGTGTCTCCTCCTGTGTGTGAACGAGCGGAGACACAGGAGGAGACACCATAATTGAGACATAGGATCTCATGCCCTCGCCTATGGGCTATGACCAAAAGTATACTATGTGGTAATTCGTGTTGGGTCCGGGTTAGGGGATTCAGGTTGGCGAAGTTGCGTATCGACACTTCTCAATTCTAAATTTGCCCGTTCAATTATTTGCGTTATGTGTGCTGACTCATTTAACTCACACATATTTTGGGTTTTTTGTCGCGTTTTCGTATTGCAGTATAAATTACTCTTATTTGGTTCGGATTGATGGGTTCACGTGTTATTTTTTCCAACTCTTGCCTTATCCGGTTAATTATCCATACTATTCTTATTGACTCATTTAATCGTCAATCCACAAAAGCTCAACCATAACCTAGTTCTATCATATAGAGTTCGTATCGATTTAATTCGTTTAAAATTTTGTGCTATGTGATCAATTGTCAATTAAGGTGGCAGTTCGAATCATGTTCGTTGTGATTGATTTATTTATAATGTTTTCAGTTTATATCATATTTTAAAATAACGGGTTGAACCTGTTTTGGGTTGTTGATTCGTGTCATAAATTGTCATTTTGCTATATTTCCATCATTTCCAATTACCCAAATAAAAGGAAGAAAAAAAAAAAAAAAGTCTACTTTTACTGCAAATAATTTTGTGAAGCCGTTTACTGAGTTTTCTCTTCTACACTTTTTTATAATCCTTTTCATAGGGAATTTTATTCAAAAGCTTGAACTTTTTATTTGGGAAAAAGATAAAGAATTGAAAAAGTACGGTCAATAAAATTTCAAACATAATGAGTATTTCTTAACCAATCCGGCACTCGTCTGTCTAACTTCAATTTTCCTAAGGGTAGACCATTTCAATGTTTATCTATCTGTGTTTGAAGAAAATAAAAAATAAAAAACCTCGTTCTAATTTTATCGGATGTCCTCAAAAGGATATTTTGTAGTAGTAAAATAGATGATCATAACGACAGGAATTTATAGTTTAATTTCAACCTACATTTCCCAGCAAAAATGTAAATAATAATAATAATAATAAAAATCCTAAATATAGGTTTAATTTGACGTGAAAATTTTAAAACTTATGATCTTCATCTTAAGTAACCATACAACCTTTCTTCTTATTTTGAGTAAGAAAAACATGGAAATAGAAAATAGAGTGAATGAAAACTGAAATCATATTTCTTCTTTAACTAAATTGGATTCTATAGGGTGTGCCAAGCACAAGTTACGCACAAAATTTTCGCGAGGTTAAGGCTTATTATATCCCCCATTTTTGAGTGTATTTGTTGATTAATTAATAAGAGGGTAACCAATCTCGCCAGCCAGATGTTTCTTAAAAAAAATAAAATATTTTAAATGCACAAGTTATAACATACAAATATATATATATATATATAATGTAATTTCTTAATTGTATTTCAAACTGTAATTGTGAATCATATACAAGTATATTAATAAACATATTAAAGAAAGATTTAGATCGAAAGACTTGTAACTTGGCGAGAACTCAGTAGTAAGGACTGTAACATCCAAATCAATTTCAGAATTTGCAAATACTTCGGTCGCAATGTGGTTGCACATTAATTGCACATTTTACTTCTTATGTTTTATCTCTTTTTTTAAAAATGTTAAAGTAATTATAAAAGACTTTGATTGCAATGTGCATGATGCATAATTGCATTTCGGCACTGATTTGTTCACATCACCAAAAGTAGCACAATTAAGTTTGGGACTAAAATAGTGATTTCTCATATATATTTTCACTTGATTAATTATTCTACTATTTCTTTTTTCGTGGGAAACAATAATATGACAAACGCATATATTCGGTGGGAGCGATATTGAGAGAGGGGGCGAGCAGAAGCTGGGAGAGGTCGCGATGGAAGACGGAGACATGGAGATGGCCGCGACAGAGGAGGGAAGTGACGTGGTTCACTTTCCCTAACACTCTTTTATCTCTTAATTTATCACTGTTAATTTACTTTTCTGAATCGTCGAAACCCTTACTTTTCATTCAGAATCGAAACTAGGGATTCTTTTGGTTTTGCATTCGTATTAATAGAACAAATTGATCTATTATGATAAATTAAAAAAATATAACAAATTGATCAATGTATAGAATAGGGAAAAAAGAGGTAACACATTTAAATGTAAAATATATATTTTAAGTGGAACTAATATGAAGAAAAAAGATCAAAGATCACCACCGCACAAACTTCGACCGAATGGCGCACGTGCCAAGCACAATTTACACTCAAAAGTTGCACTAACTCTTCAAATTGTATTTCAAATTTTAAAATTGTGATCACACACTACATAATGTGCACGTACCAAACATAAATTACATTTAGAATTTGCACTAACTCTCCAAATTGTCTTTTAACTTTTAACTGTGAGACACACTATATAGTGTGCACGTGCCAATCACAAATTATACTCAGAAGTTGCACTAGTAACTCTCCAAATTGTATTTTACATTTTAATTGTGGGTCACACTACATAGTGTGCACGTGCCAAGCACAAATTACACTCAGAAGCTGCACTAACTCTCTAAATTGTCTTGTAAATTTTAATTATGAGTCACACTAAGTAGCGTGCACATGCCAAGCACAAGTTACACTAAAAAACTGCACTACTCTCCAAATTGTATTTTAAATTTTAATTGTGAGTCATGTATAATCATAGGGGGAATTACATTTTGCCCCCTGAGGTTTGGCGAAATTACAAAAGCACCCTCCTAGTTTGGTTAAATAACAAAAACACCCATTGACCGGCGGGCTAGTTACATTCTAAACGGAGAGGGTTCTAGAGAGAATTGTAGAGGGGAATGGTAAAATAGAATTGAGCGCAAAGAGGTTAACTCTTCTATTTTGTAATCCTCTGTTTGTGTTGGAATAGTGCGTATTCCCGTGGATTAAACTACGTTAAATTGCTGTGTTTTCTTTTCTGTTTTCAATTCCGCTGCAGTGTTCTTGTTGGAATATTTATTTCAACAAGTGGTTAAAAGATCCTTAGGGGTATTTTTCCTAACAAGTGATATAGTGCACGAATTGCTCTTGGACCATTTTCTCCTTTGTCCCTTATTCCACAAAAAGAAAAATGTCAAAATTAGGGACTTATTATTTTGAAAATTAATTGACGCATAATACAATTATATGACATCTCAAATTATATATGTATATATATATATATATGTATATATATATATAACTTGAATTTCCTGTTACCTTTTTCGAATATTTTCTTGGAGAACTTGTTGGCTTGGTGTCATCAAGAGTCAAGTTGTCGAATGCCGAAAACCCTTCGGAGAGAAGAAACGTCTTTGTAAACTTTTTTTTTGTTTATTGCCTTGGAGAATTTGTTGCCTATGCGTCTTCGGAAGTCAAGTTTCTAAATACGCCAACAATTCGTCGGAGAGGAGAGATCTCCTCCACTAATTTGTATTTGTTCTGACCAGATGTTCGTGGTGGTGGAAAGAGGTTTTGGGGTTCAAAAAGCTTTAACAAAACCAGTATAAAAGAGAGGAATGAAAAAAAAAAAAAAGAATCAAAAAATTGGTTCTTGGGAGAAACATGGTTGTGGAAGAAGATACAGGCTGAGTTGGATGCTCTAAGACTAAGCCGCCATGTGGCAATATTTTAAACAACTTTCGTGAAAGGTAATGCCTTTTTATATATAAGTAAATATATTTTTGAGGTAAAAAAGTAGTGAATGATTCCATTTACAGTAATAGAAACTGATATTGTTTTTATTGCCATAAGCAGCGAGTTCATGGCAATGATGTTGTTTGAACGCATTTTTCCAAGTTAAATGTTGGGCTCCCATAATGTTCTTTTAAATCTTGGATCTTTTGGATGACTAGTTATTTTGTTTGGTACTTTCTATCTATATTTCTTGTTGTGTGCTTGGTTCATATTAGTTTATTATGTAAGCTTTTTTTTCTTCCAATATGTTCATAACTCATTAACTTTTTGGGAAGATATTTAATAAGTTTTGCTGTTATTCTATCAACACATATTTTTATAATGCAAATTTCGTGAGAGAAGATGGTTTCTGTCTATTTTTGTTCTAATTTTAATTTTCGCTATCCAATTCATAATCAATTATGCCAATGAATGCATGACAACTCACTTGATATGAGAAAATTGATGAAATTAGTTGAATTGTGTATAATTACTCACATATATATATATATATATATATATATAGATCGCCACTAAAGAGTAGGAATTTGGCAAAATATTATGCACAAAGCTGCTAAATAGTAAATACCAACACTTCTAAATGGGTACATCCGTACATGTCCAACACTATGTTAGGAATTGGTCCTGAAATTCTCAGAAATTAATTATAGAAAAGAAGGAGGTGAGAAGTAATAGAAGATGAGAAAAATTAGAGATAATTTGAGATGAGAAAGAAGATGAATTGGGAAAGAGATAAAATCAGAATATCATTCAACATGACTATCTCCTCAACTATTACAGAATATATATACCCGCTCTCTTAAACGACACCGTTTAAAAATTGCTCAATTAAAAGAAAATTCCCAAATTGATTAATGACCGAATTTACCATCATTAGCATAACACACTATAGCCCAACAAAATTCTAAAAGCCCATAGATTTAGAGAGAGAAATTCTAATAGTCCAATAACAATACAACATAGTCATATATTCTTCTCGGACATCCTCTCACGTCTACAAATTTTCCGTTCCTTCAAATTAGACGTACATGATGTCAATTCCGTCAAAATCTAACGGTAACTAATGGCCCCAATATATTTTTTGGCCCTTTTAAATTATTATAGGTATTCTTGGCTGAAAAAAAATATAAGTACCAAATTGGATATAATTAAAAAGTATATGCATACTTTTGGCAGTTCAATAAAATAATTTTATTTTCAAACTAATGTGAAGAAACAAAATAAAGACTTTTACCACATAGCGCACGATGCATGATTGCACTTATTATTCTTTTCTCTTTTTTTTCCTTTTCAAATGAACATTTTTGTTAAGTTGAAAATTAAGTGTATACTTGGTTTGTAGAGGGGGATGGGAGTGAGAATGCAATGAGATAGATGTAATAATTATATCAGTGTTTGGTTTGTAATATGTAATGATTAGCATTATCATTATGTGTTTGGTTCACAAATAATTTTGACGAGTTGAGCTCGAGCCCAAAAAATTTAGGCTTAAGGCTGACTATTCTTTATCAAACCATCTCGATTAGACTCCAACTTGAGCTCAGCTTAGCTAGTTTACAGGCCTGATCTATATTTTCTTGTTATCTACAGGTTGATTGTAATATATTATGTAAGATTTTTTTTTTAGATATATTCATATTATGTAAGATTTTTTTTTAGATATATTCATCTTATGTAAGATTTTTTTTAGGTATATTCATAACTCAATAACTTTTTAGAAATACATCTAATAGGTTTTGCTGTTATAAAACAAGACTAGTCTTCTATTATTCCTTTTGATAAAAACAGCATCACACATTGTTTTAAATTGCAATTTTTTTTGACAAAACATGGTTTATGTCTATTTTTTATTTTAATTTTAATTTTAATTTTCGCAACAAGTTTACAACCAATTATGTGACGTATCGAAAGATATATCATCGATCACAATTTTTTAAAATTTATATAGAAAATAAAATTATGAATTTTCATTTATGTAGTATTAACATTTCACTAAAAATATAAAAAAATTTCTCCCATATGTACGGATTTCTAGAGAGTATGGAATTTGGCAAAAGATTATGCACAAATTTTGCACTAAGGCTCTGTTTACTTTGTTACTATTTTAGGAAAAATCTCATTTAGAAAAATAAAAAAATCACAATCCAAACACTTTTAATTTTTCTTAAATTCAAAATTTCCTTTAAAATATTACCACATAATTTTAGAAAATAACTTATTTATTAAATACTTTCTTCTTTTTTTACATAAATTTCCAAAATAAATTTCTTCAGAAAGTATTTATTTTGTGAAACAAAAATTTATCAATTTGATCACAAAGCAAACAGAGCCTTCTAAATAAATGGGTACATGTCCAACACTATATCCCAACAAAATTGTAAAAGCCCATTAGACTTAGACAGGAAAAATCTAATGGGCCATTAACAATATAGCATAGCCCGTATATCGAATACCCTCCCACACCTGATAATTTCCCGTAGGGTTTTTAAAGATTAGAATTTCACTCTCACTCCCACCCTCACAACTCTCTGTGCCGCCCGGCTAGGGTTTCTAAAAATCCATCCTTTATTCTCTTTTTTCCTCCCAAAAAACACACACTACACTCGCAGCTCTTCCGGACAGATCTAATTCTCTCATGGAGAACAACAATTGAAATCCATTTTTTCGGTCTCTGATTCTTCCTAAAGCTTCAAGCTTTGTGTCGTATCTGTTTCACGGATATTAAGGTTGTGGTCTGAAGATGGCGACTATGAACCCATTTGACCTGTTAGGCGATGACGATACTGATGACGTTAGTCAGCTTCTTGCCGCAAAAGCTCCGGTGGCTTCTGCGGCGGCGGCTCCCGCCGCCAAGAAAGCTGCCGTTCAAGACGCCAAGCCTCAGGCGAAGCTTCCTTCCAAGCCTCTCCCTCCAACCCAAGCTGGTTAGAATTGATTCTTTTTATTTTTAGATTCACTGTTTATTTCTTTCTGTGTCTTTATGCGTTCGTTGAATACCCTTCTGGGTCTTTATGCGTCCATTCATTGAATGGGTATTCATTAGGTTGTTAATAAATAAATGAACTGGGAAAAGGATTTAGCTTTAATCTCTGTTTTGATTTGTTTAACCTCTGTTTTTGGAGACGTACGTATTCCTATTTTGACTTATGTGATTGTGATAGTGAAAGAATGATTTTTTCAATGCTTAATATTCAATATAATGAGAATATTCTTTCCCCTGTATGCATTGGGCTCTGCCTGTATTTGTGAAAAATACTGATTAGAGATTCATTGGCTTTGTCTTTTTTATATTTATTATGTGTAATAAAGCTATAAGAAAATTGCATATCTTTATCGTTGAATGTGAAGTAGAAACAGTGATGTTGGATTTGTTGAGTCAATATCATCATGCATGCAATGATAATGAATCCTTACATGTTTTGGAGAATGTATTTGAACGCGTTCGTCATTATAATGAATCCTCTTTATAATAGATGTAATTTAGTTTGTTCTCTTGGTATATTTTTGATGCTGTGATCGGATATGATAGGAGATGGTTGTGGTTGGAATCTTCTCTTACTTGTGGCAACCAAGGTGGAAGCACTTGAGCTAATCTGCTTTTTAAATGTGTTAAATGTATTTTCGTTGTAAACCTGTTTACCTATTAATATCTGATCAACTTTTTTCTGAGCAGTGAGGGAGGCAAGGAACGAATCTTCTCGCGGTGGCGGACGTGGTGGAGGACGTGGTGATTTCCGTGGGCGTGGAGGACGTGGGCGCGGTGGTGGCCGTGGATTTGATAGGGATTCCACTGATAACGAAAATGCATTTGCTAGCAACAATGGATACTCTGGAGGCTACAGAAGCTCTGAAGGCTACAGAAACACCGAAGATGGGGAGGCAGGGAAGACTGGTGAAAGGCGTCCATATGGAGCTCCTCGAGGTGGTTTCCGGGGGGGCCGCCGTGGAGGTTATAGCAATGGTGAAGATGCTGAAGGGGAACGCCCTCCTAGGAGAACGTTTGATAGGCGTAGTGGGACTGGACGCGGGTAAGTTTGCAATTTTTGACTGCCACGGTTCCTCAGTTTTTGTGTGTAGTTTAGTCCCTTAGGTTTACCTACTTAATGTGTTTGCTATGCCATGTAGAAATGAATTTAAACGTGATGGTTCTGGTCGTGGAAACTGGGGCACCCCTACTGATGAGATTGCTCCGTGAGTGCTACTAATGTTCTGTAGATTTGAATGTAGTCTGTGTTGGTTGGAAAAACTGTAGGGCTATGTATTTTTAGCTGTTCTAACTTTATTTCCTTTACATATTTAGTGAGTCTGAAGAACCTGTGAATGAAGGTGAGAAGTTTGTTGATGCTGAGAAACAAGCGGGGCAGGAAACTGCTGGAGATGCTACTAAGGATACTCCTTCTGAGGAGGCAGAAGAGAAAGAGAAAGAACCTGAGGAAAAGGTGCTAATTTGGTGGATTATATCTTTGCTTGATATGTTGGTAAATTATATCTTTTTTTCTTTTGTTCAAAATATTTGATTTCTGATTCAATTTTGTTTCTATTACAGGAGATGACATTGGAAGAATATCAGAAAGTACTTGAAGAGAAAAGAAAAGCCTTGCAAGCAATCAAACCTGAGGAGAGAAAGGTTGGCTTGGACAAAGAGCTTGAGGCTATGCAATTGCTATCCAACAAGAAGAATGATGATGATATATTCATAAAATTGGTAATGTTTATATACTAACAGACTGAATAAGAAGAATATGTTTCTGCTTGTATTTGACCGAACAAGTTGGATATAACATTTTTCTACTGGGTTGCAGGGTTCTGACAAGGACAAGCGTAAAGAGGCAGTTGAAAAGGCAAAGAAGGTGCTTTTTGGTTTTTTACTGATTGTTGCCTTTTCTTAGTTTGCAAAATACTTGATGCACGTTTGACTTCTGTTTACGTCTTTCGTGTTATATTTTGTCTCGTCCTCTTTGAATGCATTGAAGATCAGATGTATGCATTGTAAGTTTGGTGAGTTTTTGAAATCATGTAGAAGTTCTTGCATATTTCTAGAGCTTGTTTGAGCACAGTGGTATGATTATTTTTTCGTCGTATACCAAAATAGATGGGGAGTATATTGATGCTGATAAGTGTTAATAGTTTGAGGATTTCAACTATCTTTCGTAAGATTTTCTTCTATAACCTGCAGGCTGTAAGCATAAATGAGTTCCTAAAGCCTGCTGAAGGTGAGAACTACTATCGCGGTGGTGGCCGTGGCAGGGGAGGACGTGGCCGTGGTAGGGGAGGATTTGGGAACAACTCATACAGTGCTGATGCCGCCCCGTCTATTGAAGATGTTGGGCAATTCCCTTCATTGGGTGGAAAGTGAGAAAGGAGCATCAGGATACTCCACTTTATTGGAGCTTTTCTAATATTTTCGTAAAATTATGCTCCTGTACTAAAATGATGTTAGAAGTTTTTATTACATTTTAAAGAGTGTAAATTTAGAAGTCTTCTTGGGGTTCATTCCCCTTGTCCTAGCTTTTTAAGGTTTTATGGATTCTTTTTTCTTTTTTTTTTTTAAAAAAAACTTATTTTAGGTTTATTTATTAGGGGGTCTGAATTACATTTTTGATTATGGATCAGTTTTGAGTGGTCTATCAAAACAGTTTTGCTCCTTTTAGTTGAAAGGTGTTTTTGTGGCCGCTATCAGTCACGATGGAATTTGTGGTAGGTTCTGTTTTGTGTCAGTTTCGAGTTATACTATGTTTGAATCTTCCATTTTGGAGTGTGCCTGAATCTTGTGTTATGCTGTATTTTAACCTCGTATCTATGTGAATATGCCTGAATACTAGGTGATGGGGGCAAGATTTTTGTTTTCTCCCAACAATCTGTCTATTTACCTAGAAGGGTTAAATTCTAATGCAAGAATATATGCAAATGTAATTACTAAATGAGGTATCAATACAAAATTATTCTTGCATTCACACAAAAATCACCCACCTTCATGTTTTGTTTCTTATAGCTAAAAAACCGCCTCTGCTCGGCGGCGGTGGCAGAGGTTCCTGCCTGCTTGGAAACGGTGTCCCCTCTACCGGCGCTGAGCAGAGGTGCTCCTCAACCTCTGCCGCTGCCGGGTAGAGGTGGTTTTGTTTTTTTTTTTTTTCTTTTCTTTTTTTGTTTAAAAGACTTGAAGGTGGGTTAATTTTGTGTGTGTATGCAAGTAAAAAAAAGGTTCAAAACACCATAAAGGCAAACAAACTAGCAAACACATTATAATATATAATCATGGCAATAAACTTATGTTGAGATGGTAACTTGACTAAACACTCTTACATAACTAGTTTACAATGATTTGCAAGAAAAGCAATTGGAATGACTGCAAAATCCTACTAAGTAAATAGCTGTCCTAATGTTCAAAGAAACTTGGTACTCTTGTTTTTATGATTGTGTTTTATTTGATAAACAAGAAGGATAGAAGAACAATGAAAATGAAAAAAAAAATACAAAAAATTGCAAAGTGAACTCAATGAAATGAAAAATTACTGAGAGAGCGAGAGAGCCTTGAAACGTACAAATGGGCAGGCGGCGCCCTCCTTCTCCCTCTTCTGGTTCTCTTTATAGAGTAGTAAGGCAAAATATCGGTGGGCTCCATTGGTCACGTGTCCAACATACAAAATTTCAGTAACATGTAACAACGCCAAGATGACGTGTCATAACATAAATCCACGCAAATATTCAGCTAATTTACTAGAGGACTTTGGAAATAAAATATTTCTCTAATTTGATTTGTGTATTAAGGATTCATAAATATTTCTGTTTTTACATGAACGAAAAATTGATCCAAATGAACACTTCTGTAATCTGGATTCTTAACCAAGAACATAAAGAGCACCAACCATGAAACTATGCGTTCTTCCCAGCTTACAATTAGAAATGGAGAGCTTTCCTCTTTGTCCTTCAAGAATTTCCCATCATTCAAATTCAGAAGTTTCACTTCCCGTTCTTCCTTCCCTGAATTTGAAGTCCAGGATGCCAAATCAGAACCGTCAACCCCACCTCACAATCGCCACTTGGGATCATCATCCCTCCGTTCTTCTAAGCAATCCCATTTTTTAAATCCGTGCCAGTTGAATTATGTGGTCTCACTTAACAAGAAAATTACAAGTTTGATTAGATCTGGGAATCTAGATTCGGCCCTGGAAGTGTTTGAAAAAATGATTCTTAGGACAACCATCACGTGGAATTCAATGTTGGCTGGATTTTCGAAAAAGCTCGGGAGGTTAAAAGAAGCACAGGAACTGTTTGATAGAATGCCTGAAAGAGATACTGTTTCGTATAATACTATGATGACCTGTTATTTACGCAATGGTGATTTAGGGGCTGCTAGAAATGTCTTTGATACTATGCCTCGTAAAAATGTGGCTTCTTGGAATACTATGATAACAGGGTTATCTCGGAATGGGATGATGAGAGAGGCCAAAGATTTGTTTTTGGCAATGCCACTGAAGAATAATGTGAGTTGGAATGCTATGATAGCAGGGTATGTTGAGTCAGGGGATCTCAGTTCAGCTCTGGAGCTGTTTCGGGAGAATCCGGCGAAGGATGTGATCGCATACACGGCAATTGTGACCGGCTTTATGAAGTCTGGGAAGGTTGAAATGGCAGAAACGGTGTTTCAAGAGACCCCAGAAAGAAACTTGGTGACTTGGAATACTATGATTGCAGGATATGTGGAAAATGGGAGAAGCGAAGAAAGCTTGAAGTTGTTTAGGACAATGGTGGAATTGGGAATTAAGGTTAACGAGTCGAGTTTGAGTAGTATCTTATTGGGCTGTAGTAATTTATCATCATTGAAATTGGGGAAGCAAGTTCATCAGCAAGTGGTTAAATCTCCTCTGTTCTCGGATACTACAGTGGGAACTTCCCTGATTAGTATGTATTCCAAGTGTGGGGATTTAGAGGACGCGTGGAAATTGTTTCTTGAGATGCCCAGAAAAGATGTTGTCTCTTGGAATGCAATGATTTCAGGCTATGCTCAACATGGGGCTGGAGAAAAAGCTCTCAATCTGTTTGATGAGATGAGAAACAAGGGAATGAAACCCGATGGCATTACTTTTGTCGCGGTTTTATCAGCTTGTAACCATGCTGGTCTAGTTGATATTGGGATCCAATACTTTGAGGAAATGCTGAAGTGTTATGGAGTTAAACCTCAATCTGATCACTACACTTGCATGGTTGACCTCCTTAGCCGAGCCGGTAAGCTTGCAGAGGCCATGGTTGACCTCCTTTTAGGTGCTTGTAGGAGCCACAAGAACTTGGAGGTTGCTGAGTTTGCCGCGACAAACTTGCTCGCTCTTGATCCTACAAACGTAGCAGGTCATATTCAGCTTGCAAACATCTATGCTGCCAATAACATGTGGGATGAAGTTTCAAGGATCAGAAGGTTGATGAAGGGAAATAAGGTCATCAAGACTCCTGGATATAGCTGGATGGAGATAGATAATGTTGTTCACGAGTTCAGATCGGGAGACAGAATGCACCAAGAACTCGAAAGCATACACGAAAAATTAACCGATCTGGAGAAGAAAATGAAGTTGGCGGGTTATGTCCCTCGTTTGGAGTCTGATTTGCATGATTTGGGAGAGCAGCAGAAGGAGCAAATACTTCTGAGGCACTCTGAGAAACTGGCTATTGCCTATGGCCTGATCAAGTTGCCGGGAGGCAAGCTGATCAGGATATTCAAGAATCTCAGAGTCTGCTACGACTGCCACGAGGCGACGAAATTTATATCAGCCATTGAGAAAAGGGAGATCATCGTGAGAGATACAAGAAGGTTTCACCATTTCAAGAATGGAGTATGCTCTTGTGGTGATTACTGGTAGAATTTTTCCAGAATTTCTGGCAAATGTACCAAATTGAAGCTACCAAAGCTGTGTATATGCCTTGGAGAAGCATGACAGACGTCCCGTCCCCTAGTATAGTTTTCCCCCGTCCCCAGTGACCCTGTAACTGTGTAATAGAACAGGGTTTTCAAAAACAATAGGGGAGAGGTTCACCACAATTTTGTTTTCCCATTTCGGATGGATAATTGTATGCAAGATTACATATACCAACCTTGTCCGACAAAGTATAATCCTCTGTACCATAATTAACTCTATACCAGAGTGACAAAATCACCAGTAGAAACGCCATTGGTTTAATATAATAGCTATAGCATTAAGAAGCACAAATGGTTTTGGTCAAAGGGGCAAGGCATAGAATGAGAAAATATTGCTATTGACCAATGCTTTCCTACTTTGTACAAATGTTTCATTAAATCAAATACAGAAAAGAATGGATGTTTTAGCATTGGGTCTGAAACGACAAATATCAAACAAGCAATCCTGACCATCTGTTGTCTTCGCATTGAAGAACACTAAGAAGACGAGATCAATTTTACATATCCCATGGAGAACACAACTGAATCACTCCATCAGCTAATCGTCATCATTCAAGTGGAGCAGCAGCCGGATTTTTGGTTCACAGGTTGTCCTCGGATCTGTACAGTCGGTGGCCTAGCATTGTTCATCGCAGGTTGGCTAGCCATCCTAAAATCCAAATGGAATAGATGTGTTTTAGATTTTTACTTGCGATGAAACCTAAGGAATCGACACAACTCTAAACAAAAGCAGAGAAGAATGTACCTGTTCTTGATCTCTGCAGCCATGGCCATGAAAGCCTGTTCAACATTAGTAGCATTTTTCGCACTAGTTTCCATGAAAGGAATCCCTATTTCATCTGCAAAAGCCTGCAACAGGAAATTCCATTAACAAATGCATTTGACACCATGCCTTTGGAAAACATCTTCCATGAAATTATCCAGCATGATAAAAAACTGTGATTCCAAATCCCAAGTTCAATTTGAACTATACCTTAGCTGTCTCGAAAGGAACAGCCCTTTGTGATTCGAGATCACATTTGTTTCCAACCAAAAGCTTGTTGACATTTTCACTCGCGTATCGGTCAATTTCATTCAACCATTGCTTTACGTTGTTGAAGCTGTCTTGATCAGTCACGTCATAAACCACCTACAAAATTCCCAGTATGTGCACATTAATAATCAAGAACTTATTTACAATAAAGAACCGCTGTAGAGCAACCAAAGGAGTGATCTACTTACAATGATACCATGAGCCCCACGATAATAACTACTCGTAATTGTCCTAAAACGCTCTTGTCCGGCAGTGTCCCACTGAATCACAAAGGGAAAGCGTAAACAGAAGGGAAAAGCGGGATTTAGAAGGCAAAAAAAAGGGGAGAAACCACTAAATATGCTAATCTACAAAGATCAAAGAATATATGAACAATGATCAAGCTCTGCTGACACTTTAGCCCTCAGTTTCACTGTTTGAAGTGTATCTCCAGCAGTGTAATATCATACCAAATTCATAATGAACATCAGAAGAGTGGAACTCAAATACTTACAATTTGGAGTTTAATGGTTTTTCCATCCTGCTCTACTGTGCGGATTTTCTGTCAGAATAAAATTAGGATATCTATATTATTTTCCGAAACAAGACTAAGCAATCCTATCAGAGAGCATAACTTAATGTAAAACTTACAAAATCCACACCGATGGTACTAATATAGCTCTCCAAATATGAATCATCCTGAAAAAAGAAAATTTCAGGATTAGGGAAAAAGTAAGTACACAGGAAGTGAGGAGCAAAATTACCCCAGAGCATTAAGCCAGAAATTAAAATTCCTGCATATGTACACCTTGACCCATTTAGAAGAGTGCTCATTAGTAATATTTCTAACATCTAACCTTGACAAATACTATTACTTCCAGCTATTTTAACAGAATCAACTGATTCTGTTGCAAGTGTTAAAAAGCAGGAAGCTGCCCAATGAACTACAGTCAATTAGAAAAGAAAGAATGATCAGTTCTAGTTTTCCCATGAGTGTATCCCGTTGTAATATTCCAAACCACAAAACTTTTAGAAAAGATAAATTCCTTTTGTGGAGGGGTTGGGGCTTCTAGGGGGAAGAAAGAGAAGCAACAGATGCAAAAAAAAATTAAACCAATAATGGATCAACCCACACAAAACTGGAGTACTTACAGCAAACCTCAGAAGAAGACACGATTTTCCAACGCCAGAGTCTCCAATAAGTAAAAGCTTGAAAAGGTAATCGCTGCAAACAATGAATATAAGGTAAAGAGTTAACATGCATCAAAGGTGTAAGAGCATTGACGTGAGACACTGCACGAAGGACAAATCAACAAAGGCAAGATTGACGTTAAAGTAGTTGTTCCAGAAGACAATTTTATTCAATTTTGACAGGCAAATGACACAAATTTGATCTTGTCACTCCCTACCGTACTCTAAAACCATTAATTTGCAAATTCCATAACATCTACATCAAAGCAAGAAAAAATAATATTCTTCTACCTAAAGGGCGACAAAAGGTGACAAAAGGTGAAACAACCGAACCAATGCTCCCACAGAAACCATCCGAAATAATGAACATGATGCAGAATCAAACAACCAAGACAAAAAGAATAAGCCCACTTAAATATGAACCTAGCATAATAGGAAAATACAACATACAAACTAAAATTTTTGAAATAACTGTGTCCTATAGCAAATAATCTACAAGCTAGCTAACAAATGAAACAGATAGATCCCACAAACGACATCACAAACAAGACAATATCCACCTCAACTCATCAGCAGAGAATGTATGCATTAAATATACCAGTAAACATGATTATGTCATTATTATTCTGTAACATGTATGCAATTTTATAAGGTTAGATAGATGCATGTAAAACAGTGAGAATATAAAAGTTCCTCCGAAGAATTCACAGAAACAAATTTGAGGGAATTTTGTGCGGAAATTCCAAATTTTAGAGAAATTTGACTACAATTGTCGATTTTCCATTAACAAACCCGACAAAATCACAACTTTTGCATGTTTAATTCCAAAGAAGCCATCTTTAAGAACCGAAACTTTAACACATCTGATCGGGTACAAGATAATTTTATTTGAGATAAACAGATATTCAATTCTAGCTGAGTCATTGAACGTCCTGTTAGCTCAATCTGGAAATAGAATTACGGTTGTTCAACAACCCTTTATGCATAGATTCTCAGATTACAGAAAAGATCACAACTAATATGATTCAGTTGAAATCGGATCGATCTCGGACTATAAAGCAAAGAAAAGTCAGCAAAAACACAAAAAAGGAGCTCATGATTAACAAAACACTCGGAATCAAAATTACTCACGCCAATAACTCAGAAAACCCAGACGGATCTCTATCACAAACATCTCAAAAACTAAAGGGCTCTGAATAAAAACATCAAAATTAAAACTCGAATTCAGAATTTTGACCAAATCAAAGATTAAAGTAAAAAACGAAAAAAAATAAACTTACTATTCCGGATTCATGATTCAGATGATTCTAAGGCTTAAAAAAACTGTGGGATCGGTTCAAAGAGGGATTAAAGAAGGCCAAAAACCGTGAAGGGACGCTGCGTTTTCCGGCGAGAAGAACAGAATCGAAGCCTAGGGAAAATCGTCCGAGAGAGAGAGAGAGAGAGAGAGAGAAAGAAAGAGAAATGTTGAAGGAAAATGCAAGGTTGGGGATTAATGAAGAGGCCTAAACTGTAGGAACTGTGCAGATGGGGAAATGACATGGCAATTCATGGAGTGCTCCAAACGTGTCATCTTGCTCCTCCAATTGCTAAATTACAATTTTGGGTCTTCCTCTTTCTGAACTGGAAATTGGAATTAATAATTATATATATTGTTTAATAATTTAATTTTAATTCCTTACTTATTATTTTTTAATTCTTTTAATCCCTAACTTTTCAGAAAGTTCTTTGTGGGACATTAACATTTACATTGTGAACATTTTGGTTCCTCAGAATTTGAGGTAAGGGACCAAAAAAAAATTATTGTATAAAGTAAGAGGATCGAAATATTCACAATGTAATTGTTAATGACCAAAAAAGTCAATTTAATAAGTTGGAACTAAAAGAATTATTATCTCAATTTTATTAAAAGAATTTACTTTCAAAAATATTTTTTGTTTTAATAGAAAAGTCATGTTTTAAGTTTTTTTTAGTACTCATATCCTTGATAATATAATTATGTGGAGTATACAATTAATCCACACTTAAAAAGTGATGTCATGAATGGAAGAAAGTGTGTAAAATTAACTATTTTAAGTGTTGCACATTGACATTCATAAAAGTTATACGTTTGTAAAATTAGACTATTCTAATAAAACGAAGGGAGTAAAACACAACAGGTAAGGGACCAAAATTAGAGTTCTAGTATCAGTTCAACTAGAGATCTACATAAAATAAATAATTTATTACAATTTTACTATTTATATAGCAAATCACACTCAATTTTATTCATAATGGTAGTAAAGATAAAAATATAGAAACATAATTCTTTTTGTTTAACAAGAAAAAGTTTAGATTTTTTTGGGGAAAGAATTAGGTTCTAAAATGCATCACTATTTGAATTTTTTTTTTATTGCAATTAATTGTTTGTTCCATTATATAGAGTTTACAATATAACTTGAATTTGTTTTAAGAATTTTCTTTTCTAGAATGCCTAAAAATAGAAGAGAAAAAAAATGAAAAGAAATAAAACTATATTGAATGGACCTTACTAATACAGTGGAGGAAGCATGACCATTTCCATTTGCTTTTTATGGTAATCACATGTGTCCTCCATTACATGTTGATGTTCAATCAAATGTTGTTAATGTCATGGCAATTACATGGTGCATTAACACTATTTTCATGCAGGTACAAAGGACAGTAGTAGGTAAGCAATCCTTCCTAATTCAATTTTTATCCTTCCAGTGACCCCTCAATTGTTGTATTGTCGAAGGCCTCACTCTGCATTGTGTGAGACTTGTTAATTGTGATTAGATGAATTTCAACCACTTGCCTTCGGAAAAAAAAGTTGTTAATGTCATTAATTACATTAAATAACTTTCAAATTAACATAACTTAAGATCAAAACAAAAAACTTATTGGTGATCAAAATAATGCATAAAATCCCTCAATTTTGTTATACATTTGAATGTGGATTAATTTAAGTTTCTATATTTATTGTTTCTTATTCTCAACCATGTGTGAATTCCATTCCATTCTTGTGATTTTTTATTTTTTTGGTGAAATGCATGAAACATCACTTAACTATTGACTTTTGCAAAAAATGATACTTTTTTTTTTTTCAAAATGCGCGCTCTTTTTTAGACACCAATCTTTCAGTTTCGCTCAAAAATAGCACTCACGTCCAACTGTGCCGTTAAATGCCTAACGGATGAATTTTGCCAGGGGTAAAATCGTCCAGTTGTCTATTCAGTCTTACACATATCCATTATTTTATTATATTTACAAAAAAAAATCCCTAATCTTTTACTATTTTTACATATTCACCACAATATTTCTTTATTGTTACATATTTATTTCTTTTCTTATTTTTATTTATTTCCATAATTATCATTTTTATCAATAATTATTACTAGCTTTTAATTACTATTTTTTTACATAATTAATACCAATTATTATCCTTCTCACTTTTTAATTATTAGTTTTCCTTTTCTTACCAATTATTTCCTTATTTTTACTATTTCTTTCCTTACTTTTTTTTTAGTGGAATAGATGATTTTTTTTACCTTAATATTAACTTTTGGGGCATAAAATTATCAAAACAAACGAAAAAAATTGAAATTCCCAAACTATAGAAAACAAAGTTGGAGGATTCATTTTCATTGGAAAACGAATCCCCCAACTTCGTTTTCTTCAAAACTAACCAAAAAAAAAAAAAAAAAAAATTCTTTTGAAAACGAATTCCATACATTTGTTTTCCTTCTTTTTTGTTTTTTTGTAATTGCATTAATAAACGAATTCCATAATTAATTTTTTCTTTTTTTTTTTTATTAATTTCATTGAGAAACGAATTCCACTAAAATAATTTTTAAAATAAATAAAAATAATTATATTTAAACAAATTTTTAAATAATTAAATAATTAAATAATTATTTTCATTGAAAACGGTTCACCAACATGTTTCTAAGTTTTTATTCATTTTTAAAAAATAAATATTATTTAATGAAAAACAAATTTTAGGGTTTTCGAAACGAACCCCCGTAAATCATTTTTGAGTTGTTATAAAAAATAAAAAAAGGCAAAATATAATTATATAACTGAAATTTTAATTTGTAATTCAATAAAATTTTAGAAGAAGTAATTTACGGCATTTTTTGAAATACATAAAATCTCCGTATAAATGAATTTGGGGAATTTATTTATCTTTAAAAATTTAGTCACACATTTATGTTTTAAAAATAATTAATTCCATTAAAAACAAAACTCATAAATTCGTTTCTCTCAAAGAGAAATAACATTAGACCGATATTGATGTTTCCATGTTTAATTGTTTTTAGTTTAAATGAGTTTGCATAGGGAATACTAGTGGGATTAGGCAGGCGTGATAATATAGAAAATGGAGAGAATAAAGAAGACAAAGATAATTGACCAACCATTTCAAAAAATGCCGTAAATTATTTCCTCTAAAATTTTATTAAATTATAATTTAAAATTTCAGTTATATAATTATATTTTGTTTTTTTTCATAACAACTCAAAAACAAATTATGGGGGTTCTTTTGAATTAATGAAATTAATAAAAAAACAAAAAAGGAAAAAATTAATTTGAAATTAATAAAAAAAAAAGAAGGAAAGAATTCGTTTCTTGAAGAAAACGAATCTGTTATTCTTGAAGGAAACGAATCTGTTATTCTTGAAGGAAACGAAGTTGGGATTGAAAACGAATCTCCCAAGTTCGTTTTTTATATTTTGGGAATGAAAAAAAAATGATCTATTTTGATAATTTTTTGCCCCAATATAAATATTGGGGAAAAAAACCCAGGAATAGATGATTATGTCAATAAATTAGATTTTTTTCTCGATTTTTTTACCTTAATATTCATTTTGGGGGAAAAAATTACCAAAATAAGCAAAAAAATTTTAAAATTCCCAAACTATTGAAAACGAATCTCCCAAATTCGTTTTCAACCGAACAAACCAAAAAAAAAAAACAAAATTGAAATTCGTTTTCAATTGAAAACGAATTCATGAAATTCGTTTTCAATTGAAAACGAATTCATGAAATTCGTTTTCAATTGAAAACGAATTTCATGAATTCGTTTTCAATTGATCATCTCTTTTTTTTTTTTTTTTTTTTGCTTTAATAAACGAATTCCATAATTAATTTTTTCTTTTTTTGTTTTTTATTAATTTCATTAAGAAACTAATTCCACTACAATGGTTTTTAAAATGAATAAAAATAATTATATGTAAACGAATTTTTTAAAAATTAAATAATTATTTTAATTGAATCGAACCGCCGTAAATAGTTTTTGAGTTGTTATAAAAAATAAAAAAAAGGCAAAACATAATTATATAATTGAAATTTTAATTTGTAATTCAATAAAATTTTAGAAGAAGTAATTTACGGCATTTTTTGAAATACATAAAATCTTCGTATAAATGAATTTGGGGAATTTATTTATTTGTAAAAATTTAGTCACACATTTATGTTTTAAAAATAATGAATTCCATTAAAAACAAAACTCATAAATTCCTTTCGCTTAAAAAGAAATAACATTAGACCGATGTCGGTTTTTCTGAGACACGAATGCGCCAAAGTCGTTTTTAGTACTTATGTAGTTTTTTCAAAACTCTAGTTGCAGGGAAAACGAATTTGGTAGTTTTGTTTTTCTCTATAAACGACTCAACCAAATTCATTTTCCAGAGAAATATTTTTTTAAAAAAATTTATTACGAAAATTAGTATTCATGGAAAACGAATGTGGGGAATGCGAGGTGTACTTATGGAAAAAAAACCGTTCCATAAGTACACCTCGCATTCCCCACATTCGTTTTCCATGAATACTAATTTTCGTAATAAATCTTTTTAAAAAAATATTTTTCTGGAAAACGAATTTGGTTGATTCGTTTATAGAGAAAAACAAAACTACCAAATTCGTTTTCCCTGCAACTAGAGTTTTTGAAAAAACTACATAAGTACTAAAAACGACTTTGACGCATTCGTGTCTCAGGAAAACCGACATTGGTCTAATGTTATTTCTTTTTAAGCGAAAGGAATTTATGAGTTTTGTTTTTAATGGAATTCATTATTTTTAAAACATAAATGTGTGACTAAAATTTTACAAATAAATAAATTCCCCAAATTCATTTATACGAAGATTTTATGTATTTCAAAAAATGCCGTAAATTACTTCTTCTAAAATTTTATTGAATTACAAATTAAAATTTCAATTATATAATTATGTTTTGCTTTTTTTTTATTTTTTATAACAACTCAAAAACTATTTACGGCGGTTCGATTCAATTAAAATAATTATTTAATTTTTAAAAAATTCGTTTACATATAATTATTTTTATTCATTTTAAAAACCATTGTAGTGGAATTAGTTTCTTAATGAAATTAATAAAAAAAAAAAGAAAAAATTAATTATGGAATTCGTTTATTAAAGCAAAAAAAAAAAAAAAAAAAAAGAGATGATCAATTGAAAACGAATTCATGAAATTCGTTTTCAATTGATTTTGGTTTGTTCGGTTGAAAACGAATTTGGGAGATTCGTTTTCAACTGAAAACGAATCTCCCAAATTCGTTTTCAATAGTTTGGGAATTTCAAATTTTTTTTGCTTATTTTGGTAATTTTTTTCCCCAAAATGAATATTAAGGGAAAAAATCCTTTTTTTCTCCTAATATTCACTTTTGTAACATAAAATTACCAAAATAACCAAAACAAAATTGAAATTCTCATTCTATAGAAAACGAATATGGGGTCTTCGTTTTCCAGAAAATTTTTTATAAAAAAAAAAATAAAAAAATTGCCAGCTATAGCAGCAACGAAACCGATCCCATTCCAGCAGCAAGAGTAAACTACTACCGAATCAAAACCATAGACTCAAGCACCGAAGTGTGCTATTTCCAGCAGTCCTACTCTGTAGCAAAACAGCACAATTTCGGCAGCCGTAAAAGCCAAACTCAAGCACAAAAAGCCCAGAATTCCAGCAGCATCATTGAGTTCACTTCCAAAGAACAAGTCAAGTCAAGTTATAGCAAAAAGCTATCAATTTCCAGCATGAACCAACCACCAGCACTATTTCAGCCCCAACAACAACACAAATTGAAAAAAGGAAAACAAAGAAGAAGAACCAATCAAAATCTAAAATCTGAAAATTTTAGATTAGGCAAATCGAAAAATCCAATAAAACCAATCCAATATGAAAATCCAATGAGAACCAATCCAATACCCTAGGCGGATCGAAAATTTCCGTCCTGATTTTTCTCGCCGTACGACTCGGCGGAGTTAACAAAAGTTCGCCGGCGGTGGATGAAACGGGTAAAAGCATGACGGCGTTTCCAGTTTACCGTTTGGGCAACGGTGGGTTGACCCGGTTCCGAAACCCGACGGTAACGAATAGTATCGTATCTTGGTCGGGTTTTAACTCACGAGCCATGGATACACACCTCCATATATGGCCGCAAAAATTGCAGTAAAAAACACCCTAGATAAGGAAGAGAAAAAGGAGAGGGGCAAAGAAGGAGAGAGGAGGAAGGGGGCGAAGAAGGAGAGAGGGAGAGGAAGGGGGTAGAGAAGAAAACGCAGGAGAGAGGGAGAGGGGCAGAGAAGGAGAAAGGAGGAAGGGGGCGAAGAAGGAGAGAGGGAGAGGAAGGGAGCAGAGAAGAAAACGCAAGAAAGAGGGAGAGGAATGGGGCAGAGAAGGAGAAGGGGGAAGGACGAAAATACCCCTGGCAAAATTCATCCGTTAGGCATTTAACGGCACAGTTGGACGGAGTGCTGATTTTTAAGCGAAACTGAAAGATTGGTGTCTAAAAAAGAGCATTTTGAAAAAAGGTGTCATTTTTTGCAACAATCAATAGTTAAGTGATGTTTCATGCATTTCACCATTTTTTTTTTCTTTTTTCTTAGTTACTCTATCTTTTCTTAGAATAAATCTCATTGTAATTTGCATACGTTTTAGTAGGACTATGTATTCTTTGATACATGAAAAAAGAGTTTCATTTCTAATACTCATATTTTTAATATCAGAATTATGAATATTGCTATGGGCCAGAATAATATTTATCGTACTATTTCATTGGTTGAATTGAGAAAAAGTATTGTTAATAAATTACTTATTTGTGTCTTTGATAAAAGTCATATTTGTAATACTGTTTTCAGTAACATAATTCAATTAGTGGGACCAAATATGTGCAAATTATATTTACTTCCCTCGAATTTGGATGAAATTACGAACATCCCTCGAGTTTTCTAATAATTATAACTATCTTTGATTTGTTAAAGACAATAAATAGGTTCACAAAAATCAAGTTATTTTTTTCCCTCGAATATGAATATTTTTAATTTTAAAAAAAATCAGAGGAAATAAATATAATTGTAAAAAAAATTGAAGAAATATTTGTAGTTTCACCAAAACTTGGAAAAATAAAATGTGATTCGACCTTTTCTAAATTATAGAGGGTAAAGTAGTCATGACAATAAAACAGAAGTGGGGTGGAACTGGGTCGGGGCAGCTAGCAGCCAGCACTATTGCTTAGCCACCCCATTTTCGTGTCGGCCCCGCGGGACAATGTTTAAGCCAAGCCTACGGACAGACAACATTTGTCTTTTGTTGCACTCACCAGGACGGTTTTTTTTTATTGTTTTGAAAATGGTTTTAAAAAGATATTTTTAAAAAATAGTTTTATAATGTAAAAAAAAAAGTTTAATAGTAAAAAGTTGTATTGGAATGAAGAAAAGTAATTAGAATATATTAAATTTACTATTGAAACCAAAACGAAAAGAACAGGACACAAATGTAAATAAAACTCTACATTTTCTGTTATTTTATTTCTGCATATTCAAAATGTCTCAAAAGTTCAACTTTAAAAACAAAATTATTTTCCCAAGTAAACTTTAAATTTATTTATATTACATATTTTAATTAATATAATAATATGTTATCCATAATTAACAATTACTTATAAAGTAAGGATATAAGTGAAAATATGATGTTAAATTAATTATTTTAGATGTTGTACCTCATAATCATAATAAGTAATACATTTTTTATAATGAACTTTTTAAATGGGACAGTGAAAGTAAAAAATACTAAAAAATATAAATTTTCTTATTAATAATTAAATAAACAAACTATTTTCCAATTTAATTTACAACGTTTGAATATGTAATCCCGAAGTTACAAGTCAATTCCTTACCACCTTCCTAACCCTCCTTCCAAATGAAGTAGATATAGACCACTTCATATTTTCTAAGTAAATGTATACAAAATATATAGAAAATTATGAAGAGAACGCTAGTTTTTTAAAATTTTAGTGATATGGTAGATGTAATTTACCCATTTAGCTTTTTGTCAAATTTTTTTGTTTTTGTTTTGAAGGAAATGTAATAGAATTCGTCAAACCATGATTAATATATCTCACATAAAATGGAGCTCATTTGAGAGGGGAAAGACTGCATTGGAGAAGATTATCCGCTGCCACCGCACGTTGGAATTACCAATAATTTGATCATTGGTCATCCACACCATAGTTTGAAACTTTATGTTTTAGAGTGTTCATTAAACCAATTCATTGACTCGTCGCTTTTGTCATTTGATTGAACTCCTTTTTGTCCTTTAAAAAAACTAGATATTAAGGCCATGTGTAGTATGATTTTCAAAATTATATTTTGAAAATTATTTTAATTTTATAATATTAAAAAATATATTAAAAATGTGAAAAAATATATTAAAAATATAAAAAAATTTATTAAAAATGACAAAAAATATTATAAAATTGAAAATGATCATGCCACAGGGCCTAATGCATGCAATTAAATTAGGAGTACATAGTGAAGGAAGCTACGTGTGAATGCGGCTATCCAAGTTGAGCTATAGCCTATAACCGCGTTTATAATATGGGTTCCTTGCAAAGGTGGTCAAAAACAAAAAAAGAAAGAAAGAAAAGAAAAGTGGTCAGAGTGAGATTCTAGAAGGCTAATTTCAGAAAGTAGTCAATATTATTGTCGGCTCCCAAAATAAATGTATAGTAGGATCATGTGTTTGCAATTTACACAAGTTTCGATTTGAGTTCTTGTGGTGTGGTTAAATTACGAATCGATCCTTGTGGTTTCCAAAAATCACAAATATATTTTTATAATTACAAAATTGATATTTGTTAATTATAACTGAGAACGAACAAAAAACTTTCGCGATGAATAATTTTATGATTGGCTCGATAAAAGTTCAGTCTAAACTTATTTATTTAATAAAAAACAAACATGAACGAAATTTTAGACTTGCATAGTTAATAAACTGTAAGTGTTTGAACACTCCAAATTTCAGCTCAGTTTGACTCGATATCACCTTTACTGTTAGTCAATATATATATATATATATATATATTGGTTCAAGAATGTATTTGTAAGTTTTAAAGCCGTAAAGACTTATTTGTAACTTAACCAAAACTCGACGGAGGAAAATGTAATTCTCCCTAGGACATTAATAGGTGAATTGAGTAAGGTTTTTATTGCATTTAATAAGAGTTCATTATACTAGTTGGTATGACTAATTAGTAGCCTGAGTTTTTGGATCATCCACCTAACCAAGAAATTCAAGCATTGTCGTCCCACATTTTGTAAACCTCCGAACGACTTCAAACGTGTGACCAATCTTAGTTCAAACCTAAGTCCTTTGAATGATCGATCTATGATAAAATGTTATATTTGGAGAGGAAAATCTTATAATTAATGGTGGAAATGGAAAAATATTAGGTCGCTTAACCAATATTATTGCCGACATGGTGGTTATCAAGCCAACTTAAAATGTGATATTTGGAGGTGGTTGATGAGAGTAAGCATTATATGTACTATTTTTTCCAGGGATTTGTGCATTTACATGTGTTGGAGCATTTTAATAAAATTCAATTTTATTAATTTAAATCAATTTAATTTGGCTACAAAGGAGTTGCCGTTTGTTATCTATTCATATCATGAGTTTCTTATCTACCATATATAATATAAACTAATATATGTTTGATATTAAAGTGTCATGTGGCTGCCACATTGAATTTTAATTTAATGAGCATCTTTCTAATTTATGCATAATAGAGTTTTGATTTAACTATTTATGTGGATGCCACATAAGCTTAATATCTAATAGTTAAATATTGTGTAAACTTATTTTATTTTCTACCATTCAATTAAATAATTTATTTATTTATTTATTTTTACTTGTGGCTCTTTCACTCCTTTATAGGAGCACTGCACTTTTATTCTTCCACTTTTTTTATGTATTTATTAAAAGCACATCTCACAAAAATTATATATATACACCAACAGGTCAACAAAAATTTAAACTTTAATTATATAATTTAAGGATTTTATTTATTAAAAAAAAGGCATGAGACCAACTTTTAGGTTCCGTACACTTTTTTTTTTATAAAAATAAAACTTTATTTTTTTTTCTTTTTTAGACTTATAATCTTAAATTCACAACTTTACATTTTCTAAACATTTTCACCGTGAAGTTAATTACTCAATTGATAATTGAGAGTATTAGTTTTTAACTCCTAAAGAATAGGAAAAGTCTACTGTCTCTTTGTTTCACCATTTATTTATTACAAATAGAAATAATATGTTGTATGCCTCTTTGCTTCACCTTCTATCATTATACATATGAACAAACTATTGCTTTTCTTTCACCTTCTGTTAGTTACAATCAATAAGTTGTATATTTTCCTTCCCTGATCCATTCTATGAATGGCATTTTGAAATATTCTCTCAGTCTTAAACAACACTGAAATTCTCTTTTAAATTGTTGTGAAGTGCATCAATGTTAGTGAGTTATTCTGTTCTAGATATGTTAACTAATTTCTCGAAATGAGAAATTTTATTCTTATATTTTACTATTAAAAATTACGACATTTTACACATCTAATAATATGTGATTTACATAGATCCTTTCTTGAATTTTCTTTTCCCTTTAAGTTTTTTGTTGATTACTTTAATTTGTTGTTTTGTTTAAATTGTTTTGTTGTTGGTGCAATTTTTTTATGTGAAAACTTTTAGTTATCAAGAGTTGAAGGATTATTGTGTTAAAATTCTCTTTCCTATTAGTTCACAATGTATCATGTATGTGAAATTATAAATCTTGTTGTATTCTCTAGACTGTTCCTTTCTTTTACAGGCTTTTGTTATATTAATTTCTTGTTTTTAAAAAAGGTAGAGAAGTAAGTTTAAATGTGCAAAAAAAAAAAAAAATCATTTTTTTTTCCAACAACCTCAAAATTTTCCACAATTCTAAAGTAGATCCTTAATGGAAGGATGTTAAGTTACATACAAAAACAATAAGAATATGTTGGATGAAGGTAGTGTACCGGTAACCATATACTATTAAGGATGGAAAATTTCTTTCTTGATTTTGATATTTTTTTGTAGACTCCAATTGTTCTAAAAATATATTGAATTAAGTTAATATATGATAAATTTAAACGAGCTCTCATATTCGTTGTTCTATTTGTATGCTAGCCTGTGCACAATTAAACTTTTTATTATTATGATACAAATTAATATTTTATTGACCATAAGCCGTGCATTGCACGGATGTACCGTCTAGTATTTAATATAATGCTAAAAATATGCATCAGTTTAGTGAACCTTTAAATCCGTTTCTGCATCCATTTAGCATTGTAATTTATAAGGTTTAATTCCATCATTCAATTAGCAATATTACTCATTGATTAAAACCGTTGCTACCGTTCTTTTAGCTTCTGTTTTGCTGATTTAAAATTAAAGACAATTTAAGTCTATAGATATGGATAGAGCTATATATATCTATGATGGAACAAGGCAGAAAACAAAAGAATGAGAAAAAGTGAGATTGATTTTTATGTTCTCTACAAACCCCTAAAAATATAGCCTTGGCGAGATTGAAAACAGGTGTTAGTAAGAGTTGACAATTCCTAATAGCTGTGTAGATTGTTAGGAAACACAACTTGTGTGTTGGGTTGTTGTATACTGGGGTGACAAGTTGCGTTATTCTACTGCACCGAAGTTGATACCTTGTAGAGGGCTTGAATCATCTAAAGATAACGAAATATACGCATCCCAGCCTGCTTAACGATTAACTGTTTGTTCTTTGTTGTTTGTTTTTGCTATTTTGCATGTCACTTGGACTGTTGGGAACAACAACACGTAATGCTTATGATACGATCAATGTCAGATCAAAGAAGTAATACTGTTTTATTTATTTGATGCCAATAAATCTGCAGCCAAGTCTTTATTTATACTTGGTTCTACATCACCCAATGCATGGAAATAACAACAACACTAACACAAATCCTAACTAATGGACTAGTAAATCCTGGCAACAACTTTAAGCGGCTAAACAGAGAGATGACTTAGTCAAGGGACTTAGTCAAAGGAGGGAACATGGAAGTTATTATAGTACTTTGCAGCAAGGCAACAACTCCGAGTCTGAGGAGAATTACTCGTATCAGGCCCCCCCCCGCTGGCAGCATCCTTGTCCTCAAGGACGGAAGGGAATCTCTAGGGATCTATCGTCAGGAGACTCGAGATCCATGTCTGGTTGGCTGTCATCATGAACAGTTAGGGTTGGCTGCAACGATGCCCACGAGTGTACTTTTCGTCGCAGTAGTAACAGAGGTTCTTGTCCTATCGTTCTTGGGCGTCCTAGGGAGATAACCGATAGTAGGCTGTGTTGGACGGTTGTTCCAGTGTAGGTTTGGTCGTTGGAGGTGCCTCTAACAGTTCGGGTATTTAGACAGCTGGGGTTGAATGGAGACGTTCCTCGAATAGTCGCGTGAGGCCAATCGTTTCGACAAGGACTTTGGCTGCTTGGCTTTTACGTCAAACCGAATCTCGTCCTTCAGTTCGGCGAGAAAGCTTCCGATGAGGAATGCTTCCGGGACGTCGTCGATTTGATTTGAAAGTCGTTTGAACGAGCTTTGGTATACCGTGACCGTGGATGTTTGCCGGAGCCTTGTTAGGGCTTCCGAGGGGTTTTCAAACTCTGTTGGGCCGAAACGGAGCAGCAAGGCGGTAGTAAATGCAGCCCAATTGGTGGGTGTGGTGGGTTTCTTCTCCTGTTGATTTAGCGGAGCCACTGTAGGCCTTCTCCATCAAGGTGGAAAAAGGCTAGCAGGATTTGCCGTTCAGTGGAGATGGAGGCAAAAGCAAAGTACTGTTCTGCTTTATAAATCCATCCATTCGGGTCTTTTCCTAAAAATGGAGGAAATTGGAGTTTGGCGTGGGAGTTGGGTTCAGCAGTAGTGGCGAAGGGATTTGTCTCAAGAGGGGGTGGACAGTGGGGTCGTAGCGGCAAGCCATCGATCCGAATGGTGAAATTTTGCAGTTGGGTAAGTATGCCTTGCATGCTAGGAATTCAATTGGTCAAAATTAGACTCATGACGAGCCAAAATCTCACTAACCTCAGTCTTGAATTCGGCATTGGTACGGCCACGAGTGTCCATGGCAGAGGAAGCAAGGAAGGAAAGGCTGGCTCTGATACCACTGATATGATCAATGTCAGATCAAAGAAGTAATACTGTTTTATTTATTCGATACCAATAAGTCTGCAACCAAGCCTTTATTTATACTTGGTTCTACATCACCGAATGCATGGAAATAGCAACGGCACTAACACAAATCCTAACTAATGGACCAGTAAATCCTGGTAACAACTTTAAGCGGCTAAACAGAGAGATGACTTAGTCAAAGGAGGGAACATGGAAGTTATTGAGAATTACTCATATCAGCTTACTTAGTAACCATATTTCCAAATGTTACATTTTCTGTCTAGAATTAACATGATGGTTATTAACCATATGATACTTTGACGTTGAGAGACTGAAGACGCATCATTTATAGAATTATACTCAGGTAGTTGGGTTGACTGGGATGTAACCAATTATTGTTTGGTGTGCATAAAACTGAACCTCCATTGGGCCTGGCCCAATGGACTAAAGCGAGGATAAACAGTAAAGATAAAAAGATGCATAAGAAGTCCAGAACCCTGCTTAGGTCGGATAGATCCTTAAACCGAGCCAAGTAGTATCTCGGTCAAAGGGTTAAGTTGGATAAATCCTTAAGACCGAGCCAGATAGTATCAGTCAAAGGTTTATGTCGGACAATGACTTCGGTATGCCTTGTTAGTTTCCCTCATCTATATTATGATAATAGGCCTAACCGAGCTAAGACAGTTAGGTCGGATTAAGCTATTTCACTGACACAGTAGGTAAAGATCATCATAGGGTTAGGTATATATTTTGAAATATATGCAGAGATTTCCCAGATCTTCAAAGAGGGAGAAGCCCATGAAATCCGGTCAGGACGGTACTAAACGTACACGCCACGCTAAACAGAGGGGAGCATGTGAGCATGTCAATCATGAAGGTTCAACGGGTATATCTCAGTCTGGAGGTATATATATACTAAGTCTTCAGACTTAGTGAGGTACGCAACATTTACCATTTGAGCTCTTTGTCAATACTATTCATCTTCTTCTACCTCTCTAACTTGACCGTCGGAGCCTATACAGGGGGGAAAGCCCCGCTCTTCTCTTGGTTTATTACAGTTGTTGCCGGAACAGTCTTCAATCACAATTCTCTTCATCATTCTTGCTGATCCGAGCTACCCAACTCGGTCCCCAGTTCGGTTATCTCCCTTTGCCGTGAGGTTTAGCATCAATTTGAGCCGTGCTATTCAAAGGAGTTCCTTGGGCCGTATGAAGCATCACAAGGCGAACATTTTTGCGTCACATCATTGTTGTTATTTATATTTTAATTCCCTTTTAATGTCAAGAAATATAATTTAGGAGAAAAACAAGGTAAATTATTTTATGCAACAGACGTATATATGTAAGATTATCGACTATTTCTCGAAAGGCATGCTCTTCCCATTATTTCTCCAAACCCTTGTGTTTGCTGAATGGTTTTATAAAATTTTTACTTCCACTCTCAGCTTTGGTGTGCCATTTTGTGATTTATATCTTAAAAGGCGAAATCATATAGGACTTAATCTAATATCTAAGTAGTTTTCATAACCATGTAGATTGATTGAAGAAGACTAAAGAACGAGGAAAATCATTACTCCTGATTTTTCAAGCATGTTTTATTCGTACAATTGTATTTTTGCAGTTTGAGAAGATTCTTTTTCTTGTCTACGTTGTGATACATTGTTCGGATTGAAAAAGAAAAGCGTTTAATATGAGGAAATTTTGAACTAAAATAGAAAATTGTTAAAATGGAACTTTCAGCTCTAACGTAGATTGTCTTTAGATACCCAAGCCATTATTTAGGATATTACAGCTATTATTAGATTAGACGAATTATCAGAAAATGATTGTTTAGTCTTAGCACGTTTGCGAAAAATTGAACGTTTCTTATCACAAAATCTTTTCGTAGCAAGTAGAAATATTTAGTGGCTTTAATTTTCAGGAAAATATGTTGGTTTGACAGAAACAATTAGAGAATTTGAGCAGTTTCTTTCCGAATAGTTAGATAGTTATCACATTTTTCGTTAGATATATATACATCTGATGGGGCAAATTATTTCTCTGAAAATAGAGTATATAACTAATGTTTGGTGTTAATATCAGAACAAAAATTAGCTTCCAAAGTAGGATTTTGTTTACTTACCAAAACTACACTTTACTTTTAGTTTCTGTTCCAAATAATATCCATTAAACAGACACAATCTTTTCAAACTGAATCCGTTACTTATTTAACAATTTCTCACCTCCCAAAAGTCTCATCCTCATTTAATCCCAATAATAAATAGTAGATACAAAAAATATACTCTCATTAATTTCTTTTTCTATTTTAGATACATCTGATGCATCCATAAAAATAGTGTAACAAATCAATGATTGATCAGTATTCACATTTCTAAACAGTCTTTATTAGAGCTGGCAATTTTTCCCAATCTCATTGGGTGTCCTATGGGACTACTTTTTTTGGGAGGAAAATTCCCTTTATTACTTTCCATTGGGTATTAGTTGGGAGGGAAATGAATAGAGAATGGAAATTAATGGGAGGGTATGAGTACCCATTTGGACCCAGTGGGAATATATTATTGGGTCCATAATGGGTACCCAATTGGGAGCCCATTTTCTCCAACGAATTCCTTTTTTAATTCACAAGTTCTGCATCTTCTGCATTTGAATTTTGAATTTTGAAACTCCATTTCCTTTCTACTTCCCATCTCTGTGGAGGAACTTTTTCTTCTTTGCACCACCGATTCCTCTGATTATAAAGCGAAACTTTTTCTTCATCAGGTAAGTTTAGTTCATCGTCTATTTCCTCTCTTTTGTTATTAGTTTTTCATGGATTGTTTTGATTCTTTTCAGTGCTCCGCTTGGTATGGAAATATTTGATTTCTTCATTCTTACACATCTTCGCTCCCAATCTGTTTGTGAAAATGCCAAAAAGGAAAAAGTATTCATTAATATTTGAGCTGGGTCTTACTAAAAGATTTGAATACAAAAGCACATATGAGATACTCTGATAACTTGCTCCCCTTCCCTTTCCGTTTGATTTGAACTAGGTCTATTATTTTGGTTTGAAAAATATTTTAAAAAATTAATTGATAATATATATAGTTCTGTTAATGATAATTTCTCACTGTTAATGATTGTTTCCAGTTTAGGTAAATATGGAATCAATTAATGATGATGGCAGTATAAGAAGTAGCGTGAGGAGTTCTTCAAACACTAGTAGACGCATAGGTCGATCTTCAAATTGGGATGTGTTTGAAAAATTACCTTTTAATGTTGAAGGAAGACAGAAGGCTATGAGTAAACAGCGTGGGGGCTAAAATTATGGCTGATACTTTGTCAGGTACATCTGGTTTGAAGCGTCATTTGTTGACTTGTAAAGGTGATAAAATTGAAGATTATCTGGAAATGCATAATTACCTTATTGTTGATAATAGTAGCTTTCGTAAACATATAGTTTCTGCAGTTTTGAGGCATAATTATCCTCTTAGGTATGTTGAGCATGAAGAAACTAGAAAAACCCACAAGTTCTTGAATCCCACTGTGAAAACAATGTCAAGAAATACTTTAAAGACTGAAATATGGAAGACGTATAACATAAAGAAAGAGAAATTAAAAAAAGAGTTAGAGTCTACGAATAGTAAGATATCTTTAACATCAGATATGTGGACTTCTTCAGTGAAAGATGGTTATATGTGCGTAACAGCTCATTATATCGATTCAAATTGGTTGTTGCAGAAAAGAGTTTTGACATTTAGGCATGTACCACCCCCCCATAGTGGTGAACATTTAGGTGAAGTTTTGTTCAAATTCTTGGAAGAATGGGCATTGATAGAAAGATCTTTACTATTACGTTGGACGTATAACATAGAGAAAGAGAAATTAAAAAAAGAGTTAGAGTCTACGAATAGTAAGATATCTTTAACATCAGATATGTGGACTTCTTCAGTGAAAGATGGTTATATGTGCGTAACAACTCATTATATCGATTCAAATTGGTTGTTGCAGAAAAGAGTTTTGACATTTAGGCATGTACCACCCCCCTATAGTGGTGAACATTTAGGTGAAGTTTTGTTCAAATTCTTGGAAGAATGGGCATTGATAGAAAGATCTTTACTATTACGTTGGACAATGCTAGATATCAGGATGGAATGGTAAAAGCATTAAGATACCACTTGTACATTCATAATTCCTTGTTGGGTGATGAGTCATTTCTGCATGCGTGTTGTGGTGCACACATATTGAATTTAATTGTGCAAAATGGTTTAAAAGTTATTGAGGATTCTCTCACAAGCATTAGGGAAAGTGCCAAGTTTGTGAGAAGTTCTCAATCCAGAAAACTGAAATTTGCTGAATGTTGACGTTTGGTGGGTTTAAAGGTTAACAAGAAAGTGAGACAAGACGTGTCTACTAGATGGAACTCGACATACTTAATGCTTGATAGTGCAATAGCATATCGTCCTGCATTTTATAGGTTGCAGTATATGGATAGTCTATATCAGTGTTTCCCAACTCCAGAAGAATGGATCAAAGTTGAAAACATTGCTTCACTTTTGAAACCATTTTATGAGATTATTACTCTTTTCTTTGGAGTACATTACCCTACAGCAAATTTATACTTTCCTAATGGTTGATAATGAAGTATTTGAATAGTGAAGATCCTACTTTATATGAAAAGGCAGTCGATATGCATGAGAAATTTCAAAAGTATTGGGAGTGTTATAGTCTTATTTTTTCTATAGCCATTATTCTGGATCCTCGGTACAAGTTTCATTATGTGGAGCTGTCTTTAGTTTTCTTGACAATAGCAATGCTGAAGAAAAATCCAATACGGTCAAAGATACATTGGTCTCGTTGTTTAATGAGTATATGCAATAGAGTGATAGTGCATCTTTGTTAGCAAGTGAGGACATGATTATAAGAGACACAAATCAAGATGTGGATGATATGGATTTGGTAAGTGATTTATTATATTTACTTTTGTATATTTTGTCACTTTCAATTGCAAAATCATGTTAGAATTTTATTGCCGTAGGCATTTGAAAGACATGAAAATGAGCATGTATTGGGAGAAAGTAAGTATCAACTTGATTTTTATTTGGGAGAAGCAATTTTGCCAAGAAATCAAAAGCTCGATGTTCTTCAGTTTTGGAAGGCTAATAGTATTAAGTGGCCTGAACTTTCACTCATGGAAAGATATGTACTTAGCATTCCTCTACCAACTATTGCTTCGGAATCTACATGGTAGCCGAATCATTGACAAATATCGAACTTCTATCCTGCCAAAAAATGTAGAGGCACACATTTGTTCAAATGATTGGCTCTATGAGTCTAAAGGTGATATTAAATGTTTATTTAAATTTTATGTGTATATCTAAATTAATAGAAATGATAGATTACATTTTTTGTTTCACAGCATATGAAGAATCAGGTTGCGAAGATGATAGTGATGAAGAAGAAAGTATTTCCACTGATATTCAAAAATTAGTTGATGAGCTGCCATGCATATAAGGACTATGAGGTTGTGTTGAGTTCATGTGCTCTGTTTCAATATTTTACCATGATTAGAAGTGCATAAAGATTGTTTTGCTCATCAATGACTTTAAAAAAATGTCCTAGTTAAATTAATTATAATTTTTTTCAGTGAAGGTTACTGAAAACACGATGAAGCATATTACCAATTCATGTTTTAATAATGATTATGGCCTTTCTGTTGAACATTCATGATTTAAATATTGTAATGCTTGAACAATTAATGGAAGTTGCATGACTTATGGCAGTGGATAAACTAAGTCGAACGATGGCTACAGTAGTGGAATGATCTTTTTTCCTCAACTATGGTAAACTTTTAGCCAGAAAATTGCTTCTTTGAATTATTATTTTAGTTATATGCTACTGACAAATTTAACTTGCTTAATTAGAACTTATTGTACCTTGAATTTTTTCCACAACGTGGTAGAATAAAGACATAAGGTACATTTCCTTCTTTACTTTGTATGAGGGTAAGATGTGTATGGATTATATTGTGCAAGCAGCTTGTCGGAGCCTAAAGCTCAAAAGATACAAAGATATGAGATTGCTTGGAATTTCAATCATGTTAGAAAACCATTGCCAGTATGTTTTAATAATTTTAATTTTCATGCCATAGTGTTTTAAAAGAGTATGGTAGAGAAGCATTTATGAAATTTGCTTCATGGCATAGAACTTCATGCACAGATTTTGAAATGAGTAGCTTTGGTACTAGAGGAATCTTTTGTGCTTCATCCGGAAGGGAAAATGTCATTTGTCGTTCAACATTCGCATTATTCTTGATATGGAAAGCAAATTCTAATGTTGTTAGGCTGGAGTTTGAAAGGCTATTTTCATACATTTGAATGCTGTTACTCGAAGAGATTTCTTCCATTTTAAGGCTAGTTTCGTAGATTTGAATGCTGTTACTCGAAGAGATTTCTTCCATTTTTGTCACTTCATTTTTACTCATATTCGCTGTTCCCAACAGGGTTGATGACATCTTGCAAATTCATTGCAGATTTCACTGTGGATTTGGAAGGTGCTGGCCATGTTTTCAATTCTTCAGGCTTTCTTGAGGAGTTAAAGGGAAGATGAGAGGTCTTTCTTGAGCTTTCAGGGGAAGATGGAGAAGTCTTTCTTGGAAGATATAACAAATCAGGCTTTCCTTGTTGCTGCCTAAGCCAATTTGCTAATGATCTAAAATTTTATCTGTTTTCATTTCAAGTACTTTTATTTTCATGAATTACTGCATTTTGGATCGACTCAACTTGAAGAACATCTCTTTATTGTTGCATTTTGGATCGATTGATATTTTTGAGTTTTTCAACTTCACAGAAAATGACAAAATAGTAATTAATAATTTAAAGTTACAAATTATTAAAATATGGTAAAAAAAAAACTCAAATTGCTTTAATTTGGGTAATTAATGGGAATTAAAATGGGAACTTAATGGGATCCCATTAGGATCCCTATTATTAAGTTCCCAATGGGTCTTGGGAATATTAATTCCCATTCTCTCATAATCCCTCCCAACCCTTTAATTAGATGGGTAATTAACTATCCCTACCTAATAATTTCTCACCCATTAAATTCCTTCCCAATTCCATCCCTTTCCCTCCCAATTGCTACCTCTAGTCTATATGTACATCACTTTTTTTTCCAAAATAGCAAATTTTCCCTTGAATGTATCTGATTTGATTGTCTTATGTGGTGCATCCAATGCACTGAATAATTTCTTCATTCAAATGGAATTAACAAATCATAAACAATTAGAAGATTTACCGGCTCTCCAAGGAAATACGTTGGTCTCAGACATAAATAATTAGAGGACTTCAATTGATAATTCTTTCCAAATTAGTTAGATAGTGTATTGCATTTTCTGTTTAACATGTACACATCTCATGGGTGAAATAGTTTCTCTGAAAATAGAGTAGCTATGAATAGATATGAAATATTTAATTACACTAACAAAAATTCAACAAGATTAATTAATTGGGGTTACGAACCAAATCAAAGAAAATATCGAAATTTATATTTCATAACATCATTGAAAATAACAATTTGGCCCTGCAAGTCTTACGATAATACAACAAAGTCCCCATCAACTTTAGAAATGATCAGAAACAGACTTGGCAATTTGTACCAAACTTTATGGCTCCGAACGAAGCACCCCCCAGGTGCATGAAAAGGAGGACTTCTCCGGCCGCCATGGAATGCCACTCTGCGAACTCCACCCACCCGTTTGTCGCGAAAACTTCACCGTTGCTTCTCTTCAGATTCAGCTCCCAGTTCTTGCCGTCCGGCCCTCGGAGCTGCACCTTCTCGTCGACCATTTCCCCGAACACCTCGAGGAAAGGCTTCGGGACTTGTACTCTGTCGGAGTACAACTCCGGTTTGAAGAACACCAGGAATGTTACAAATTTATTCATGAAAGTTGGTTTTCAGAAGGCCGTTTGGTCCTGGCGCGCATTTACCTCTGAAAAACTCTGAATTTTAAAGGTTTTTTAGTACCTTTTCTTTTGCACACGTGTACAAGGAAGCCAATGATGTAGCTAGATTTTCTAGCTCGTATAAGGCTAGTCTTACTTTATAGTTGCAAGTCTTTTGCCACTCCTTTTGTCGCTTGTGTGAGAGGTCTAATCAATTTAGATGTAATTATTTTTTCTTATTTTAGGATATAATTTTTACACATCGTTTTTGTATTGAAGTAAGGTTTTATGTTTTCCTCATGTTTTCTTTTAAGAAGTTTGAAATTAATGTTTTCATGCCTCATCTACTTAATCGACTATTATATAAATTATAAAAAAAATATTATAAATTATTTTTATACGGTCAAATGGGGTGGGAAAGAAAATCACCACATAGAACCAGGAGAGCTCATCTCCAAATTTTTTTCGTGGCGTTGTTGTGCAAAATGAAAAAAAAAAAGAAAAAAAACCCTCACCTCACCGTAGGAATATTTATTGTTATTGCCCCAGGATATTTATCTCTGGCACCAACGGTAAATATTTAATGATTAAAATTTTATAATCTAAAAGGGATTGTATAACAGAGGTGTAAAAAATTGTCACTTTTAAAAGTTGAATGGTTAATTGACACAAAAAAATAGATGAGGGGCTAAAAGTAAATATTCATGAAAGTTGGGTGACATCTCAAGTCTCCTGCCCTAGTTATATTTCTAAGAGTATAGAAATTGAAAATTTTAAAAATAGAACTCCTCTATTCGGCCAATTTTTATTTTTATTTTCTTATGATTATAACTGAAATGACACGACTTTACAATCATAACTGCATTAGTTTTAAAGAACAGATAATAAAATTTTTAAATTCTGACAAAAGGTAATTAATAGATTGAATAAGTACATTCAATCTAATACAATGATTTTGTTGTATCCGGACTAATATTAATCAACCAACAAAACTTCTTGTTACAAATAAAATCTTGTTGTTGCATCGAAACATATAAATGTTGACTAATCTAGCTAACATTGAACTTGATAAAATGAAATAGTTGAATAATTGAAAATTTAGATTATTCAAGAATACACATTGAATATTGAAATTACAGAATAAATTTTGAGTAGCAGATCCATACACGTTTTAATTTTTTTAGTTGTCATATTCTTGTTAATTTAATTATACATGATTAATAATTAAATCACTTATTAGAAATAATGACATAAGTAGAAAAAAATGGTCGTCAATCACGTACTTCATGTGTGTTACATTTAAACCCCAAAAAATTGTACACTTTTCGATGTGAACTCTTCTAATAAAATAAATCAGACAAGGTAATAATTATCAACTAAGCAACAGACTGATTTGCTTTTCCACACATAAATTTGTGTCAAAACAGCTTAAAAGTAGAAGAATCCAGCGAGGGCAGCAGTGGCGCCAACAACGGCGGAAGCCTTCATGCTGGCGGAGCCACTATCGGGTGCATCAGCATCGGGTGCGTCAGCATCGGGGGCATCGGCCGATGGTGCAGGAGCGTCGGATGACTCGCTTGCCGGGGCAGGTGGAGATGAGTGTTCCTCCTCTTCGCTTGGAGAGGAGGCAGCCGGAGAGCTGCTGCTGTTGCTGTGGCTCTTCCCGGAAGAAGGAGCCTCGGATTCAGATTTGGATGGGGTAGCGGCGGCGCTGCTCTTGGGAGATGAGGCCGGAGCTGCCTTCGGGGTCTTGGCGGAGGCGGAAGGTGTAGGTGGAGCTGATGATGATTTCGATGGCGATTGAGCCGGTGCTTCCGCCGAGACCAACCCGACGATGGCCACCACGATGAGTGCAACTACGACCAATTGACGAGCCATTTTCGAAATTTAAATCTGTTTTTTAGGGTTTTTCGGATTCGTCAATTGTGCAGAAGTATTATTCTCTAGCTAGTATTCTTGAATGGGGCTTAGAGAATAAAACGCTGCACAATGAAAGAATGTGAGATATTGTGGAGGAATTGGGATGCTTTATATAGGTTTTAGGAGGGGCGGATATGGCGGGAACGAGTGGAGGATTATGAATGCCTTTGATTATTTCTCTCCCATTGATTAGGGAATTCTAAGGAATGTTGTTAATTTCCTGAATTTTAGCTTCCAGGAAAATATGGATGAAAGAACGATTCAAAACGGTGACACGTATGTTTCAAAACTTGAGAGAAAATATACATGTGAGTTTATAGTATTACGTAAAAGAATGCATAATTCGTAATAGTGACACGTATATGTTTAAATATTTGAGAGGAAATATATGTGTGCATATCAATATGGCACGTTGGTTTAGGATTACAATCGCGTAATGAAAATGAATTAAGGAATATTATCAAAGTTGGATTTTGAAAACATATTTTTACTAACTAAATTTTCTATTTTTCAAAGTTTTTGACTGAATAATATTAAGAGATTAATTAATTTATACACTGCACAATTAAGTTGTAATTTTTGGAGGACAACGAGAGATACTTGTTAGTTGTGACTGCTGGTGGAGTCACATTTAAGGTTGGTGGGGCAATTGCCCCGGCCTCCTCAACTTTCATAAAATACTTTTCGTAAATTTATAAAAAAAAGTTGACTTTTCGTATTTTACATCACAAGCATAAGGTAGGAAATTGCAATTTACGTCTTTCTTTTAGAAAGAAATGAAAAATGTATCCAACACATTATATATATATATATATATATTCTTTAATTTCTTTTGAGGAGTTAGTGTATTGATATATATCGTAATTGATTTTTTTTTTCTCTCTGTAAATCTAGTGCTTTAGACTGTTTATTTTTTAACGTAAAGTTGATATCTTTATATTTAATACATAGTTTTATTATAAATTTATAAGGGTTGATATTACTTATAAAAAATCATTATCAAAAAACAAAGCTAAAAAATGGAAAATAAAATGAATGTTTCTTTCCAATTTTGCATAATCTTAAAGGCAACCAAAAAAAAAAAAGTACTTTCCAATTTGCAATTTAATTTCCTAATCCAAATTAGATTTGGTTTTCAATTTTCAAACTACATATATATAATCATTAGAGAAACAGAAGTCTTGTACAATTAAGGGCTTGTTCTTCATCCTAAACTAAAAACTGGGTCTAGGCTGTTTTTTGGGTCTGAGTCCAAAAACAAGCTCAATTTGGGCCAGACCCATGTTTCGCTGAATTTGGCTCAGACCCAAGTCTTACTCTTAGGTTTGAGACCAGAAAAAAAACCCCTCCCTCTTCCAAGCGCGTTCCTCATTCCGATTTTTTTCTTCCCCCAAACATCCTCACCCACGTCGGCAATATTTTTGTTCCGTTTCCCCTCCGATCCAACCCAATATTTTGGACTGAAATTTTTGGTTGCTGACTTCCCTATTCGGAAATTTTCTGGGCGATCTTAATTTGCTTATTTGTTCAGTTTTAATTACTTAGAAATGTTTAGACTTCCTCTTTCCGTTTTGCTATTTTAATAGCTGTTTCGATTTCCTCTCGGTTTTGCTACAATATGCTGTTTCGATGCTTTTCCTCAAATGCTCTGTTTCTGTTTTACTTTAATGTTTTGTTTTGCTGTTTTTATTTGCTGTTTGGATTTTCCTTTGCTGTTTTTGATTTCTCTAGTTTGCTGTTTGTGCTTCCATGTTCTGCTTGCTAATTTTGTTTTGTTGCCTTTGCTTCTCTGAAATTTGCTGGACTTATGTTGAGCTTTTTGGACTGGATTTGCTGATCGAGCTTTTTCTGAAAATCTGGACTGCATTATTTTGGGATTGTAATTCTTCAATCCAAGTGCTAAAAATCTGAATTTACTAATTTGGTTGCTGTCTTGCTTTCTGAAATTTCTGAACTTAAGTTGAGTCTTTTGTACTGAATTATCTGAATCTGCTAATTTGGTTGATGTCTTGCTTTTTTGGACTGGATTTGCTAATTTAGCTTTTTTCTGAAAATCTGGACTGCACTTTTTTGGACTGTATTTCTTCAATCCAAGTGCTGAATTTCTGAATTTGCTGATTTGGTTGTTGTCCTTACTTTCTGAAATTTCTGGATTTAAGTTGAGCCTTTTGTACTGAAATTTTAAATCTGAAAATCTTTCCTGCACTTGGTTTTTGGATTGCAATTTTGCAGCCCGAATTGCTGAAATTCTGAAATTTGGAAATGGTGAAATTCTGAAATTCTGAAAATCTGGACTACTGAATTAGCATTTTTCAGTTGTATTTTGCTTTATTCGAAATTGCCTCAAGTGAGAGTGTGGAATCCAATCCTTGGCTGTCCCTGGATTTGGTGAAAATTGAATAGAATGTTAAAAAATAGGAAAAAGAATTTTCAGACTAAATTTGAACTAAGACCCGTGTTCTTTAGCTTGGACTGAGAACTGGGTTACAATCCAGTTCTCAGAACCTTGTTTCTTAGAAATGGACTAAAACCCATTTGGGTTGAGAACAAGTTTGAGATCTGTTATCAGAACATCGTAAAGAACATGCCCTAAAGTTATCAACTACCTACAACCATCGTAACTTCTAAAAATAATGGAGAGTTTCTTGGAGTTTAATCTAATCTTCATCTAATTTCTATAAAAATGTTTCTGAGTGAATGATCTGTTGAAGAAGTGCCGGACTGGAACAGACTGTTTCCGGCACCGGAAACCCCACTTGGAACGACAAGTTCCTCTTCAATGTTTCTTCCGATTTCGTCAACAGCAGCACTGCCGGAGTCAATGTGGAGATTTATTCCGTCCGTCGTCACTTAAAGGATTCTCTTATTGGTACCGCGCAGTGCCTCCTCAGTAGCTTGTCTTGGGAAGTTCAAGTTGGTTTACATTCGACGTCTGTCCGGAAACTTCCAGTGGATCCTCAACGTCGCTGCAGCCCTTTGCGACGCCGAAGATCTGGGCATCTTCCGGGGCTCCCCAACGGTTAATTTTCATGATTTGACTAGAGAGAAATTTGGGGAAGGAAAGAAGAAGAAGAGTCTACTAGGAAGGCTTAGGTTAGTGAAATCGTCGCCGTCATTGTCAACCATGGCTTCGCCGTCAACGGAGTTAGCGTTCTTGAGGCTAGTGAAGTCAGATCCGTCTATTTCAACGATGATTTCGTCTACTGAATGGAGTGAAACGACGACGTTGAAGACATCAATTTCGTTACCGTCTCTGTCGACTCTGTGCAATGAGTCCGATACCGACACCGAAGTTTGATCAAGTTCTGTATTCTTCGATTCATTCGAAAACATTCTTTGTAGTCTTTAGTTTAGTTTCAATGTAGATTAAGATTTTTTGTAAATTTCCGTTGTAACTTATTGTGATCATTATTAATAAAAGAGAATCTGCTTTTTTTTTTCTTCTTTTCTTTATATCAGTTCAATCAGTTCTTATGTTCTATATTTTCATTGTTAGATGATTTAGTAGGAGTAAATTCCATCTATTACACTAAATGTATGTCAATTATGGTCTAAACATAAATGTACATCAATTATGGTCTAAACATAAAATTTCGCGCGTTTTTGAAAAAAAGAAGTATCACGTGTTTTCATCATATGCAAATTCATAATATACATGCAATAATATTGAAGTTAAATTTCATACTCACATTTTTTTAAAAATGAAGTATCACGCATTTTCAACATATGCAAATTCATACTAATACACATGCGATAATATTGAAGTTAAATTTCATACTCACATTTTTCAAAAAATGAAGTATCACGCGGATCGTCCACTGGCAGGTCAGATACAATTTTTTGCCGAAATTTGTTTTGGACCATGATTGTGCAAAATAGAAAGACCAAAAAAAAAAAAAAAAAACCTTCGGAGTATTTATTGTTGTAGCCCAAGGATATCTGGTGCAATTAATCGAAAAATATTGAATGCTTTAAATTTTGTAATCTAAAAGGGGGCGTTTAAGATGCATATGGTAGGATAGCTAATTATAACCGTATCCCTCCCTTAATTGTCTCTTTTATGTCGCTTTTAAACCATTCATTGAACCCTTTAATTAGGTTTGTGGGAAACATATAGCTCAACGCTACGCGACACTTAAGTACTCTTTCTGTCCTATTAAAATAATTTAATGGTATAATTATTTCAAATCGCACTCTACAATTTAAAATATGACTATTTCTATGAAATAAATTATATTATCGTTTCATTTTCATTTTCATTTTCATTTTGCAATGGGGAGCTAAATGAGTAAATATAACCAAGCACTTTTGACTATTTTGTGTTTTGAGGTAACTAACACTTTGTTATTCAGTTAAATCACTTCGCTGGTCCCTTAAGTTGAGATGTTGTATCTATATTGTCCTTTAACTTGAAAATTTGTTTCAAAATGATCCCTAAATCTAAATTTTAAAAAGAGTAATGATACACAACTTAACTAATTTCCTCAACTTTCTCTTAACAAGTGAAGTGTCTTGTAATCATTGGCAACACTTTTATAAAATAATTATTAATACTACATTATTGACCAAATTGAGTAGTGTATTGATGTGCATAAAAATAGCTAAAGTCATTGGACTTGGCCCAATCAAGACAAGGAGAGTTTAGGCACAAAGGGCAGGCTTAGGTCGGCATTAAACATACCTAAGGAGATAGTCAAGGTCAGGCTTAAGTCAGTATTAAACAGACCTAACGAGATGGTAAATGTCGAGTTTAGGTCGGTAAACAAGATATCAAAGCTCAAGGAGCTTAGGTCGGTAAACAAGATAACCAAACTCGGGAAGATTAGGTCGGTAAAGCTTAGGTCAGTAAAGCTTAGGTCAGGCAGAGCTTAGGTCGGTAAAGCTTAGGTCAGGTCGGGATAACGGTAACATTGGCATGACAGTTAGACATCATTGTAGGGCCATGAATCTGATACATGCAGGAGCAATAATGACAAACGAGCCAAATTAGAGCCGTTATTACAAGAACGTTAAAGTCATCATAAAGAGGAGAGTAGTTGGAAGTGCAGGTCATCATGGCACAACGGACATATCATACAGCTCATCACAGCACAACGGATATATCAAGATGAGCCTATAAATACTCAGCCACCAGACTCATTTCGGGTAAGCCATTCTGGACGCCTTCTTCTTCATGCTTAAACTCTTGATCAATACAGTTTCTCATATTGCATCTTGCTAACTTGATCGTCGGAATTAAACAGGGGGGATAGCCCCGCTTATTTCTGATTGCTTGTCTTTGTCACCGGAATATTCTTCATACAGATCCAGGTCCTCACTAATCCGACCTCCATAGCTCGGTTTCCATCTTTGCCTTCATCCATTTTGTCCGTCAATCTCTATATTGGGCCTGAGCGTTCAAGATCTTCATTGGGTCAGCCGGAGCATCCAACATCGGACTTTTTACGTCACATCAACTGGCGCCGTCTGTGGGGACGATTTGATCGATTTTCTTCATCAAATTTTCTTCACAATCAAAGAAATTTGTTGAAGTCATGACGCAAGACGTTCGGGAATGGATGCTTCTTCTTCCAGAATAGCGGTTTGTACTAAGGAAATAATTCTCCAATCAGGTACAGTTTTTGGGACAATTGATTTCTTAACCGACATATAGAAATATAAATTTGGTTGGCATCAATGAATCGACATCATACCATGTACATCTGGGAAGGCCTGGTTTTTGAACCGCTTCCAAGCAGTATACCATGTGCATCTATCTGGTTGTTAACATTCTAGAAGGAGAACGCTTCGAAAGGCGACTTTCGAAACAATTAAAATGTTCAGTGAAATGACGTTAAAAATATTGTGAAAATATTTTTAATTTTATACTTTAACTCTTGTTGCATTTCTTGTTCTTTATTGTCGAGAAATGGAGGAACAACAAATCAGAAAGACGTTCCGGCCACTGATCGAGATTAGAGACCCAGGAATGGTGTTAACTTTTTTGCAGGGCTGAAGTCATATGGATGACCCATCAGTGGATGACCTTGGAGGCCGACCCATCAGTGGATGACCTTGGAGGCCGACCCATCAGTGGATGACCTTGGAGGCCGACCCATCAGTGGATGACCTTGGAGGCCGACCCATCAGAGGATGGCCTTGGTGGATGACCCATTAGTGGATGACCTTGGAGGCCGACCCATCAGAGGATGACCTTGGAGGGCGACCCATCAGAGGATGACCTTGGAGGGCGACCCATCAGTGGATGATCTTGGAGGGCGACCCATCAGTGGATGACCTTGGAGGCCGACCCATCAGTGGATGACCTTGGAGGCTGACCCATCAGTGGATGACCTTTATAGCATGCAGGGGACACGTATTCGTTCACAGCCTGACCCACAGGAGCCTTGAGCCAGGTCAGGATTTCATACAGTTATTCAATTATACAGTCATGAAATCGGGTTAGACACTGTTAGTAGGTCTTAGAGACCATCAGATACGGTCTATAGGACAATAAAATATCTTAGATGCTTAAGTTATTATGTTCATTATTCCGTATACATTGCGAAAGACACGGTTGGGAACCGCTTTCACATTATTGTGTTCATTATTCAGTATGCATTGCGAAAGACACGGTTGGGAACTGCTTTCACATTATTGTTTTCATTATTCATTAGGCATTGTGAAAGACACGGTTTGGAATCGCTTTCAATTATTATGACAACCATCATGATAGTTGAGCATACCAGTCACCATGTTAAATTTGGTAACCACCATGTTATACTCACAGGATAGTTGAGCATACCAGTCACCATGATAGCTGGCCAGCTACTACTTACATAAATCATGTGATCACCTTACCCTGGGTACCTTAGAAGGCCTGGTTTAAACCACTTTCAATCTATAACTTCAGTTATGCATATGCTTTTTACATTTTCTATCATGTATGGGATGGCTTCTCTTCGTTATAATGTTAAACAGGCAAGGCAATGTTACATGGGCAGGGCCAATACATTGGCCGGGACAAACCATGGGCAAGACCAATACGTTGATCAGGGCAAACCAGGGGCAAGGCCAATATGTTGGCCAAGACAAACATATGAAGGGCTAAGCAGTTAGTTGGGACAAACATAAGTAGGGCTAAGCAGTTAGTTGGGACAAACATAAGTAGGGCTAAGCAGTTAGTTGGGACAAACATAGGAAGGGCTAAGCAATTAGTTGGGATAAACATAAGAAGGGCTACGCAGTTAGTTGGGGCAAACATAGGCAGGGCTAGGCATTTGGCCGGGACTAGTCCTTAGCATAGTCTCGTAGGATATTGGGTCAAACCCTTAGGTCGGGATGCAGAGGTATGCAATTAAGCAAGTCTTTCTGTTGTCACTGGAAGCATTCCTAGGTCGGTCCGGCTGGCATGTGGTAGTGCTCTTTGTTAGTTCAGCATTTCAGATAGCAATAGGTCGGTAAAATTCATGTTAGGTCGGTAATTATAGTCTAGATTTCAGTACCTCACCACAGTCAAGGTCGGACAAGAACTTATTAAGGTCGGATGCATGTTTATCTGGGTTTAAGTATCATGTTTTAGCAAAAGTCAAGTAAAACATGATACTGGGGGACATGTTGATGTGCATAAAAATAGCTAAAGTCAATGGGCTTGACCCAATCAAAACAAGGAGAGTTTAGGCACAAAGGGCAGGCTTAGGTCGGCATTAAACAGATCTAAGGAGATAGTCAAGGTCAGGCTTAGGTCGGTATTAAACAGACCTAACGAGATGGTCAAGGTCGAGCTTAGGTCGGTAAACAAGATATCAAAGCTCAAGGAGCTTAGGTCGGCAAACAAGATAACCAAACTCAGGAAGATTAAGTCGGTAAAGCTTAGGTCAGTAAAGCTTAGGTCAGGCAGAGTTTAGGTCAGTAAAGTTTAGGTCAGGAAAGCTTAGGTCGGCAGAGTTTAGGTCAGTAAAGCTTAGGTAAGTAAAGTTTAGGTCAGGAAAGCTTAGGTCGGCGGAGCTTAGGTCAGCAAATCTTAGGTCAGTAAAGCTTAGGTTAGGTCGGGATAACGGTAATATTGGCATGACATCTAGACATCATTGTAGGGCCATGAATCTGATACATGCAGGAGCAATAATGACAAACGAGCCAAATTAGAGCCGTTATTACAAGAACGTTAAAGTCATCATAAAGAGGAGAGAGTAGTTGGAAGTGCAGGTCATCATGGCACAACGGACATATCATACAGCTCATCACAGCACAACGAATATATCAAGATAAGCCTATAAATACTCAGCCACCAGACTCATTTCGGGTAAGCCATTCTGGACGCCTTCTTCTTCATGCTTAAACTCTTGATCAATACAGTTTCTCATATTGCATCTTGCTAACTTGATCGTCGGAGTTAAACTGGGGGGATAGCCCCGCTTCTTTCTGATTGCTTGTCTTTGTCACCGGAATATTCTTCATACAGATCCAGGTCCTCACTAATCAGACCTCCATAGCTCGGTTTCCATCTTTGCCTTCATCCATTTTGTCCGTCAATCTCTATATTGGGTCTGAACGTTCAAGATTTTCATTGGGCCAGGCGGAGCATCCAACATCGGACTTTTTACGTCACATCATGTATCATTACTCTTTTTAAAATATTTGAACTATTTATGGCTAACGTGTAAGATCCACACATTAGACACGACTCGTCGCCCATTATTTTCACTTAACAATTTTACACCGTCTTTTGGAAACGCGATTAATCCGTGACTATACTTGTTCATTTCCATGTTTGCCAGAGAGAGAAGTTTTTATAATTTTGAATATTTTATATATATATATATATTTTTTCCCATCATTTTCACTATACTTTCCACCTCTAAAAATCATTAGTAATTCAAAATTTCGAACTCTTCAAAACTAACCGGGCAAAAAAACACCATGATTAGTCCCTCAAAAAGTCAAATACACCTCTCATAAATTCCTAAAAATGGACAAATGTCCAAAACTTTGAGCCAATGAACATCATACTGTATTACTGTAATTGGCAGTGAATTTATGAACATTTGACCCAGAAACGTCGTCCGCGTAAACTTCAACCAAAAGACAGCAATGCAACCAATAATAAATTAGCAACACAAATATAAAGGTCAAGTCTCCATCTCTATACTAATTGAGTTGAAAAAGAACGAACCAAAAGAAGAACAAGAAGAAGAGATTCCAATTTCCAAACGAGCACAAAAGCTTCTTCTTCCAACTCCAAAGATTCCCCATTTTGAGTCATACCTTTCTGCAATTCTACTTTAATCAGCAATCATCATGTATCGTTCTTCCAGTACAACCCGTGTCTCTGACGAGTTCTTCTCTTCTGGGACTAATTCGGGTGCGGCGGCGGTGTCGGCGGCTATGTCTTCACCGAATCCGAAGCCGACGATGGCGGCGGCGACCGCCAACTCCAGCTTGGACCACTTGCCAACGTACGACCCTTTGTCGGACGTCGGCAAGAAAGAGAAGAATCGTTTCAGATCTGCTGAAAACGCCATTCATCTTATTCCCTTGCTGCTTGTGCTCTGTGGCATCATTTTGTGGTTTTTCTCCAGCCCAGGTGAGCAAAAACTTGAAATCTGGTTTCTTTTGCTTGTTCTTGCTTTGTGTACGATGGTTTAGCACCTTTTGAAATGGGAATTAGTTTATTGATTATATGCTTTTGTTGGATTAGAAGGAATTTGTTTGTTGAGATACATTAGTTGTTGTGACACAATTTGCTTACTGTATAGTTGAGGGGATTTGAAGAGTAAATTCATATCATATCTAGGAGTTTGAATACTTTGGATCTCTAATAAAAGGGACCTTGGATATATGGTGAAATTGTATTTCTTTTCTTTCTGTGACTTGTTTAGGCCCTGTTCGTTTTGGAAATGATTTGTAAACGTGAAAAGTGTACTTGAAAAGTAGGAAGTTGCATCGTGAATGATGAGAAATTAATATAAGATTCAAAACTCTAAAAACATGTTTTTGTAGATATGGAAACCAAGGCGGCCTTAATTCATTAGAATAACTTGTATGAGGAACAAAGAAGTGTGGTTGAAGTAGGTAGTCAGGCACTTAAAAGTTCCCTTTATAGGAATAAGTTCATACTTATGTCATTTCTTGGTGCATCCATGTTATCTTTTAGTTTAGGCACAAATCTTTTGGTTAAAAAGATTAATCATTGTGAGGCTTCTCATGAAGTGATGTAGAAAGTCTTAGAGGCATTCAAAGTTTGAGGTTTTCTGCACTTTTTACTGCAGTTGTTGTGATGAATGAAAGTGATTCGCTTGTTGCCAGAGTTGGAGGTTCAGTGACTAATGCTGTTGCCGGTGGCGGTGATGGTGGTCGAACAAATAGCCGATGGGAGTCAGAATTGGAAGAAGAAGATCTAGATACAGTTAATCGGTCCACAGATTTGGATCACAAAACAGTTAGATGACTGGAAAAAGCAGCAGTTATTGAAAGTGATTTTATGCATAATTCTTAGTTTTGTCAAATGACATTATATAGCAGTTGTTTAAATTGAAAGACTGGCCATATGCTAAGAATAGCAGTGTCCATTTTTTGCAATACATGTAAAAGTATACTTCCCTTTAGTCTTTACTTGATACTACAAGTTTGTATCAATCTTTGAAGTAATACAAGGCATTTATAGTATTCCAAGTTGACAGTTCTTTTGTTGCCTTTTACAGCTACAAAATTTTGTAAGATTTGGTATACAGTAATAGAAAAACATCGCTTTTTTGAGCCCTCATCGCAGCTTCCATGTTCTTGTGTTTCAGTTCACTGTTAGAGGTTGGATTCGAAATTTGTGTGTTCCAACATTGGTCCTAGTCTAACTAGCTTAGGAATAACAATGTTGTTCCTGGCCGCGCACACGAGGGGATTATCCCACTGCAGCAGTGTTCCTACGGCATTCGCCCGAATGGTCAGTGGAAAAATACGGCCCCATCTTTCACCCTCGTAAGATCTGAATGCGTCTTCAACAGACATGGTTTCAGGCTGCATTGCCTCTGCAAGTTTCTTGGCTAGAACCACGGCGTCCTCTAATGCACAGCAAGCACCTTGTCCGAGGTTTGGTGTCATCGGGTGCCAAGCATCGCCGACAAGCACAACCTTTCCTTTTGAAGCCGGAGGGCATACCACTGGCCACAGCCATCTGTCCACCAGAGGAGCTCTAATGATGGCATCATCAGGGGTATGATCTATTATGTTCAACAGGTCTGAGGGCCAATTGCCTACTAGTTCTTTAGTCTGCTGCCTTAGCACAGAAGGATCCGTGATCTTTGGACCTGTCCACGGTAAATGCGGATCGTTGAATATGAAGTATAGTTAATACTTAATCCGTCTCACTAAACGAGTCATGTTTCTATACCTGGTGATGAACTATTGAAGCAGACAAACCAGTAAACCTTAGTTGTAGAAACTGGGACAAATCCTGCACGTATTCCCTTTCCAGAAATATAATTCACTCTATGTTGAAATGGTTGTCCCTCCGGGAATACTCCTAGGCCGCGAAATGCGCAGTGACCGACATATTTGGCCTCCGGAAATCCCATCCATTTAGCCACTGGAGATCCAGTCCCGTCGCAGGCAATTACAACCTGTTGAAAATCCATACCTTAAGACAATAAGGGACCACTGTGAATGTATTGCTCCCTCCGTCCTATTAAAAGAGTAATACTGAAAACGAAGTGGACTCTTTATATGGCACGGAGGACTATTCAGTTTTCTGATAAATGACATAGATTCATCAAGCTACCTTGGCGGATAACTGTCTACCATCCTGAAGTTTCAATAAAGTGTTGCCATCTTCTTTCTCTTCAATACTGGCCAGCTTTGAGGAGAAAGAAATGGCGTCGTTTGGAAGCTGATTCGCCAGTGTTTCTAAAAGAATTCTCCTCTCCACAGCTCGGACCTCTTGGCTGATTCGGGATTTCTCAACGATTTAGCAAAAGTTAAAGCAGAATCCGGAGAAGCATGGGTCAAATCGGAAGTACATACCTTGGAATTTCATCTTTGAAGATAAAGGATCTCAGCTCCTTTCCTTCTTCTGATTTTATCACCATCCTGTAAAGCTGGTAACATGAAATAGTTGAAGAAAGATTTGTTCTATTTTCTTTGTTATCAGGAAGATCGTTGATAGAACAAAGTTATATCATTAATTTCCATTATATCAGAACTTAATTGCTATGCAAAATCGTTTTTCGCCTAAGTATAAGCATACACATACAGTTAAACACACACAAGTTGTAGCTCCCAACTGCAACAAATAAGAATATACACGCACACATACACTTGACTACTCAAAATGACTAGTTGCTGTTGCTATTGCCATTGCCATTGTACTCTTCGTCCTACTCTGTTCACTTCTTTTAAGCAAAGTTTACCATTTTCATCCTACAAACCAAAACCCAATTGCATAATCATTGATCATGCACCCGACAAGTTAAAAATGACTTGTCAACTCATTCATAACCCGAATTTCCACTTTAAAACTGACCCGCCAATCCATATAAAACCAGGACTTCCACCCCTAGATGAAGAATATGTTCCAAATCAATTACATACCCTTGAATTTCAACAAATTGGGATCTGAGTTCATTGCCAACTCCAATGGCATCCAGAACGCTCCATCCATTCTTGAAAAGAGTTAACGCAGCGCCTCCAGTTCGCAATGACTCGGCCTGCTCAAGAACCTTGGACTTAATCCCAAGCCTGAAAAACAACAAAATTCATCAATTAATCACATCCTCGCTTCCCCAATTACCAAAAAAAAAAAAAGAAAAGAAAAAGACATGGAATCATTAATCGAGATGAACCTTTCAAGAGAAATAGCAGTGGCGAGTCCTGCAATTCCACCTCCAATAATGACTATATCTTCTTTCTCAAAATCAGTTTTTTGAGCTTTGAGGATGGGTAAAGAATTGGGTTTTGCCCTTTTGGGATCGGCAATCCGAATAGCGGAGAAACGAAGCAAACGTTGTTGGTACGAAGAAGGGATGAAAAGGGGTGAGTTGACCAATCGCTGAGGAGCTACACAAGTGAACGCCATTAACGATTTCTTTGCTGCAAAACTTAAGGTCGGGGGGAAGTTTTGCGTACGTACCGTGGAATTATCAAGCCCATCCAGCATGCGGTTGATAGGCAATGTGGAAAAAAAAAACTACTTTTTGAATTTTCTTCTAAGTTCAAATTTTTTCTACGTGGTTAATTTGACTTTTTGAGTCTGGCTGTCTGGGCTGGGCCGGGGCTGTTTGGTTTCTTTTAGTGGTTATGTGGGCTTTTGTCGTCCACATTTTATTAGGAATTTTTTGTTTTTTGGGTAACTGGGACCTTACCAAACAAAATTCAACTTAAGAATAAAATAAAATAAAATAAAAAATCTTCTTGACTCATCTAAGGAGATGAAATTTGAATAAAGGTAATTTTAAAATTTATTTTGAACTCAGTCAAGGGAATGAAGTTATAGTACATTTCCTTTTAAGAATTATTCTGATTAAGAAGAAGGTTGTCTAACCGACTATGATGCATAACATACTATTCAGAATGTTTGATTCTTACTTTTCTCAGTTAATCCTTTCAGCGCGTAAAATGATAAAATTCTGCAGGAGACACACCAACTTCTTTCTTCTTATTTCTCAATCGCTTACCATCCATGTAATAGGGAAATAGAGATCTTGTAATATAGTTGATCTTAGAAAAAAAAAAAAAAAAAAAAAACATGACTAAATGGCGAACACATTAATTTAGGAAATAAACACAATAACTTCGCTACTACAAAAATATTATTGTTATAGGTCCCTCCAATTAATTTAGTAAAATTTTGCCACGGTCTATAACAGTATATATTTAACTTGATAGCAAAGTTATAATATTATTATAAAAGTGTGAATATATAGAGACGTCCTATTTATTGGTACCTTATTTCTATTGGTCTACTACGTTAAGAATATAGATGCATTAATATGAATGAAGTGAATTAGGATGATCCTGATATAAGCTATGTCAGGACTCATCGTACATCCAACCACAGGCCGCCACCTCATTCTTTCTAAACGGATATACTATAATTATTGTATACTTATCCTCTAAAATAACTTTTTATATTTACTAGAATTATTTAACTTACATGGAATATTTAATTACAGTTTGACCTAAATTTTTTACCAATATAAAATAATCATTGAGATAGTTTAATAATTTTTACCATTAATATTCATTTTTAACAAAATAAATCTTGTGACAAAATAACTATACCCTACACACAAATAAGTGAACCCTTAGTCACAAGATTTAATTTCCTAAAAATTATCACTGAAATTTTTTTTTCCTCAAAAATTTAAAATAACTATATCCTATATACAAATAAGTGAACCCTTTGTCACAAGATTTATTTTGTTAAAAAATGAATATCAATGAAAAAAAAATTATCTCAAAAAATTAAAATAACTATACCCTAACACAAATAAGTGAACCGTTAGTCATAAGTTTTAATTTGTTAAAAATGAATATCAATGAAAAAAATTTATTTCAAAAATTTAAAATAATTATACCCTATATACAAATAAGTGAACCCTTAGTCACTAGATTTATTTTGTTAAAAATGAATATTAATGGTAAATATTATAAAACTAATTATTTTATATTGGTAAAAGATTTAGGTAGATTTTTAATGAAATATTTCATGTTAAGTTAAATAATTCTAGTACTGTAAAAAGTGATTTTACAAAATAAGTATACAATAAATTTAGAAAAAATTAGGTGGCAACCTGTGATTGATATCTAATGAGTCCTCATATACCTTATACCTCAGACAAATATTAAACTCTTGAGAAAATGAAACAAAGGGTAAATTTCAAAATTCCATAGATTCCTTGTATTGAGATTTGTGAAAGAATATTTAGTTGAGATTCGAGAACAAGAAATTTGGATAACAGAGACATTTATAATAGGAAGGAACAGAAACAGCCACTTCTGATGTTTTTATTTTATATTTTAAATAGAATATAGCGTTTTTGGATAATATAAGGAAAAATGGATTTGCAGTTTGATGTTTCCTATATATATTAATTGCTCCAATTACAAAACCCAGGGAACGTAAGATTCTCACCAAATCCATAGAAGAAATGGTTGTTAATTAGATACATGATCATATATGTAAAAAATACTTCGTTAGTCACATTTATATAGTTCACTTTGAAAAATGTGTAACATATTATGTGTTGTGAGATGCAATTGTTAAGCTGAGTAATTTAACACCATATTTTTCACTATAACCTTACTTGTAAGTGATGGTTAATTGTGAACCACACATTCTTATATCAACACGAGTATGTAATGTAAACAAATTTAAAGTGGATTCTTTTAATGAGACAATGATATTTTTTTTGAAATTTGACCCATTGAATGAGACAGATGGAGTAATAGTTTTAGTTTCTTTATGTATTAAGGGTAGACTAGTCTTTTGTCCAATCGTACACATCTTCTTTATCCATATTGTGGATTATATTATTCATATATTCTATTGGAATCCCTGGTTGACTCTCTCTCATTGTTCTTCTTCTCTCCAATCTAATCATAAACCCTAACAATAGCCACGTTAACAAAACATATATTTGATTACCATTTATTGAATACAAAAACTAGTATGAAGAGGTTTTCATCTCCGCGGCGGGTACTTGTTAGTTCTGTAGATCCGCACATCGTTACATGCAGGTTTCTTTTTCAAATTAATATTTCCGAAATTATCAGTGTTGTTTTTTTCAAGAATATAACAGAGTGACATTTTTCAAACGTACCACTTGTACTTTTTAAAAGTAACATTCATGAGTATCAATATATAACTTGTTGTAATTTCAGTATTAGAAATATGAATTTTTTTTAAATATTTTTTTTATCCAGTGAATCGATCGAGCCAAATCGATATTATCTGTCTTAAGTTGTTGGCTTTTGTGTCGTTAATGCAGAATTAAACATTATTGTCATTGTTTTATACATTCGTGAATATCAGTGAATAAACTGGCAGCACTTAAATATAGACACTTAAGATGTCAAGATACCAGGCAGCTTACGAGAACGACATGAATCACAAGAATGCCCAACAAAGAATATAATACGAACAACTTTATTGGGATAACCAAAATTTTAACTGATAGTAAAACGTAACTTTTCAAAATGTACGGCTTTTGTTAATTACTCTCTCTGTTCTATTAGAATAATTCACTTTGACTAATATATAACTTATTATAAGTGTTGAGGTACAATACTTAAAATAACTAATATGACATCATTTATTTGATTTTTATACTTACTTATTAAGTATGGGCTAATTATGAGCTACACATGATTATATTGTGGACTTTTTATCGGTATGAAAAATATTTTTTAAAGTGAAATATTCTAATGAAACGGAAGGAATATATTAATTAATGTCCATTATTACCAAAATAGACAAAAATATCTACCTCTATAAATACCAATTTTCCCTAGACCAAATCTCTAACAATAATCTACCACTGAAATTATATTATATTTTCATTGAAATTAATGGGCAGCTTAGGTGATGTTGTTGTTGGTGATCATTGTATCCCAACCATGAAGGTGCCCTTAATTGACATTTCCCTCTTGAAGAGCCAAGATTCTCATGCAAGAAGCATGGTCATCAAGCAGATTCATCAAGCTTGCCAAAGCTATGGTGTTTTTCATGTAAACAATAAACATTAAGTTTACAGGATAAGACTATAATCTCGTTACGAAACCATTCAATCATTAGATAATGATCTATATGCAATGACGCTACTAATGCATCCTAGCTTACTATCCAATGATTGTTGAATAGTTTTGGTACGGGACTGTAGTCTGTAGTAGTTTCCCGATTTACAATAATTCGTTATAAGAGTCGTATCATATTCAACTCTTCACCAATTTTTTATTTTTTATTTTTTGTGGCTTGATATTTTTGTGCAGGTTATAAATCATGGGATATCGGAATCAGTGATTGAAGGAGCCATAGAAGTGAACAAAAGTTCTTCAAGTTGCCGGAGGAAATGAAGCAGGATCTTTTGAATCTTGGCACCGCCGACGTTTTCTGTCCGGTGAAATTAATCACATTCCGTTCCAGAGCTCCCGGAGCTGATGAAGATCTAATGCAGAGGGACGTGCTGAGGCTTCATGCTAACCCTTTAGAAGATTATGTCGATTTTTGGCCTCAAAATCCAGCTGACTATAAGTGCGACCATTTTCTAACTATTTTCATTGCTTAAGTTGTGCATGCATATGGCTTTGGTAGACATCACGCTTTATCGAAGTTCAAATCATCTGTCCAAATTTCCATGTCTTATTTTTTTCAATGCACAAAATTACGTAGTTTTATTTAAGTAAAAGATGTGAGCAATTTGGAAAAATAAAAAAATATGTAATTTTGTGTATTGTGCAGAATAAGATAATGATAAATTAGATAGAGGAACTCATTTCAATGGAGTTCAGATCTTCTACCGAATTTTTCATGTCTTATAATGTCCAATGTTTAAAATTATGTAGTTTCACTTAATAAATGAGAACAATTTAGGGGATTGATCAAAGATAAGATATGAAAATTTTGGTAGATGATCTGAACTTATTTTAATGGAGTAGATTAAATTAAATAAGCTCCACAGATAAGTTAAATGGATATTGTTTTAGAAAAAAAGTACATATAGAAACTTAGTAATTAAACTAGTCAGTTTGTGTCAACATGCATGTTAATTTTCTCCACCTTGCACATACATAGAGCTCATGATCAACTCAGGAATAAAAGCTTTGAGCCATTAGCTAGGTTTAGTTTCTCATTCCCTAATTATGAAATAGTGTACTTATGCACTCTGTCGCATATAAAGAATTTTGTTTCTAAAAAAATATAACTATATATTAATCGTAAGCTAAATATCTAAAATTAGTATTTTGACATAATTTTATTCACTTATGGTTTTATTTTCTAAGTATGAATTAATATTGAACTACACACTATCCTATTAGTAAAAATTTGCAATGTTACTTTTCGAATGGGATAAAGAGAGTAATTAAAATTTTTTGTTTTCAAACAATGAAAGGGAAAAAAAAAAAAGAAGAAAAACCTTTGGCATGGATAATTTTTACACCACATAAGGGGGAGATTATGAACAGTGATAAAAGTTTGTTGCCTTGTAACTTGAGATCAACATGTTCTAAGTCACGAAAACAAACCTCTTACATAAAAAAAAAGGTAACGTGTATACATCTTGTCAGAGTTTCTATGCACCAGACTATCCATTTTCGGCCTTGGACAGCCTCGACTTTCCAAAGTGACAATATATTCAAGTCAAATTAAATTACCAAAGTCAAAATCTTCATGAACTTTATATGCTAAGTTAATTAATTATAGTTGCTCTTGATAATTAATTAAAACTTTTAATTTGCTTATAATATTGGTTAATTTATTTATAAACAGGGAGAAGATGGGAAGCTACACTATGGGGGTGAGGAGCTTAGGCCGTCAACTCTTTGATGGCATCACAGAAAGCCTAAACTTAAGTGCAGCAAACCTCAAAGAAAACCTAGAAAATGGGTTACATTTCTTCTGCGTAAACTGTTACGCACCAAATAACACTATTCCAAACTCATCCGCCGTCAAAGTTGGCGCGCCTTCACATTCCGATCACAGCGTTTTCACAATCCTCCTGCAAAGTTCGCCGGGGCTCCAAATCCTCGACGCGGCGGACGGGAAATGGAAAGCGGACCCGGAAACGAAAGGGTCCCTTCAGGTGTTCGTCGGCGATCATTTGGAAGTGTTGAGCAACGGGATATTCAAGAGCATGTTTCACCGCGTGATTCCGGCGAGGAGCGAGGAAACGAGGGTTTCCGTGACGAGTTTTCACAGTTTCGGAATGGATCAGATTATCGAGCCGGCCGACGAGCTTGTCGGCGACGAGTTTCCGAAGAAGTACAAGGGCTGCAGTGCGAGGGAGATTCTGAAACACATAGCCTCAGGGAGATCGGATCGGCTCATTGATTTGAATAAGATCTGAAGAATATCAAGTGAAACAAGGTTATACAAAGATATATGTATTGTGAATAAGGCGTACCTGTTGTGCATTAATAGTAAACTGGAGTAAATAACTTGGTCGCTCCGTGCCGGAGCCAGTTCCCTAGTGCCTGTGGAGCGAGATACTTAAAGATTTCAAACTTAAATAGGAGTTATCTTTACCTTTGTCTCTAATTTTCTTTTTCAATTAGTCATTGTTAAATTTTGTACATAATGCTAGAAAAAAAGTGAGGTGGAGCAAGGGGGGAGGGTTGGGGTGGTGGCTAGGGAAGGGCCTTGTAACTCTGAGATTATAGGTTTGATTCTTGGGAATACAAAGAGGAAAAAAAAAAAAAAAAAAGGTGAGGTGGAGCAAATTGTCGCCACCAAACTACTATGTGGCTATAGCACTGCTTGGTTGGTCCATTAATTTGGATCATAACTCCCACGAGAGCATGCACACAAATTAAGAAAATGAATTAATTATCTTATTTATCCTTAGATTGGTTTTAGAAAAGTGAAATAGCGTCATCAATGTCATTAACTATGAGAGAAAAAAGAAGACGAGGGCTGAATTTAAAATTTTATAAATATTTTGTATAGAAATTATTTGAGCACAAAACTACTTGGAATTAAGACATTTGACAAAAAAAAACATACTACTCCCTCTATCCACTTTAGACAACTCTCACTTTTCTTTTGTCACTATCGCACTTTGATTCATGGTTGTCAAACTCGCTGCTGGACTCGTAGACTCGCCCGAGTCTACGAGTCCACTCGCCGAATCCAGTTAGACTCGTTGGAATTTTGTAAAATGGCTGAACTCGGTCTAGACTCGGTAGACTCGTCCAGACTCGGTAGACTCGGACGAGTCTACGAGTCCAGCCGAGTTCAACAAGTCCAGCCGAGTTCAGCCGAGTCCAGCCGAGTTCAGCCGATTCTAGCCGAGTTCAGCCGAGTCCAGCCGAGTCCACTCGCTGGATTTGTGTGCTGGATTTCGAATTTCTGGTTCTGGTAATTTTCAGTTATTCGTTTAGTTGCTGAAAATTTCTGGAAACTTAATGTGCAATCTCTGTGTGCGTAAATCTGGATTGGATGTTGCTGGATTTGGGATTAAATGCAGAATGCATGTTCTATTTTGGGTTCTTTAATGATGTAGAGATTAGATGTTTGCCCTGTTTTGAGTGCTGGAAACTAGTGTTTCAAATGATGGATTTGGGTTGATTGAATTATGATTTGGGTTGCCCTGTTTTGAATGCTGGAAACTAGTGTTTCAAACTAGAGAATGATGGAAATTTGAGGGCAGTGCTGAATTTTTGATAGCTGGTTTTGTGCTTTCCTTGGCTGAACTAGGTGGAGAAAATTCGGGTATTTTGTGTTGCTTTGAAGACATTAGATGGCTGGAAAATTTGAAACATAGCCTTTGTTAGCTCTTTTGTAGCTAGTGAGGCTAATTTTGAATTAATTATACACTTGAAACCTATTTTTCGAGTTTAGGTCCGATTCTACGATCCGATTCTACGATTCCGATTCTAGACCCCAAACGAGTTTAGGCCAATATACGAGTTTAACAACCTTGCTTTGATTAGTACATATAAACAAGAGGTAAAAATTTGTTTATATATATATATATATGATGAGTATGAAGACTTAGATACCAAAGCATTTATTTTACTCTTTCTGTCTTATTTTAAAAAGTTCACTTTATATTATTAAAACAGTAATACAAAGTGGATTTTTTGAAAATGACGAAAAGAGTAATATACTTATTTGAGAAAATGCTAAATCTAGCGCAAACTCTAAGTCCCGCGACTATAATATAGCAAAATCAGAAATCGGGCGATGTGATTAAGAGACCGAATATGACCCCGAAGAGAAGAATAAAATCCTACCGAAAAGAAGAATACCATGTAACCGTGCCAAAAAAATATCGTAGACTCTAAACTTACTTCCACCGTGCACAAATTTATAGGCAACCACGAATGAACTAGAAAGGACCCATATAATTTCTTTTGATTTTTAATTTTTATAAAAATACATAATAATCCCATATTTTAATTTTTAAAAATATACTGAATCTAATCTTCCTAATTCATTTTCTGAAAATATTCAAACGAATCATTTAAAATTCATGACAAGAAAACTCTGAAACCACTAAATTCCATGACCAAGATTGCATTCAGACAGACATAAAGTGCAACTAATTTGAGCCTCATCATGAATAAGTAATTACTATTAGAATAGTATATTGTAAATCATAAATAGTTGTATTTAATAAAAAAAGTTTTTATTGAAACAAATAAAGTAAATGTTTATGTGGATTGGTACGTACAGAAATCTGATAATTTAAACTATTATATTTTCTGCAAAGCAACGAGAGATTCATCCGTTTCTGGATATAAAACACCCTTATTTCCATTATCGTTCTCATTCTTGCACGCTAAATGCACCCTATGAGAGTATTAAAACGTTGCAAAATTTACAGCTTTACACAAATAGCTAGCTTCCTCTATAAATTAATACGAATTTTCCCTAGCTAGATTGCATCGATCTCTAACAATCTAAAATTCTAAACCATCCCCTCCATTAGTTTGATTATTCATTAATATTCTGTGAAATCAATGGGTAGCGAAAGTGATCATCATGTTGTTAATGGTGATCATTGTATCCCATCCGTGAAAGCTCCCATAATTGACCTTTCCCTCTTGATGAGCCAAGATTCTCATGCAAGAAATATGGTCATCAACCAGATCCATGAAGCTTGCAGAAGCTCTGGAGTTTTTCATGTACGTATACTATTTTTTCGTCTCCTAATTTGAAAAAGCTTAATATTTTTGTCATTTAACTTAAAAAAATAGTTCTAAAATAGTCTCAAACTCAAATTTTGGTAGAAAATAACTTAACTTTTGCCGAAATTTGAGAATTAAGGGGAATTGTTTCTTTCTAAAATTGTGTATTAGTATTTGAGTGGTGATGCACGCAATCAAATTACAAAATGCATTCTCATACTAATTAACGTAATTTTATTATTCCTTTTATTTTATTAAAATATATAATGTCATATCAGTTATTTGATTTATACTTTGAATATTTTTACGATCGTATCAACCATGCCGAGTATCTTTCAAATTTTTTACTATGATTTATTTATGAAAAGAATTGGACTTGGCTACTACACTAGCCCAAGAGGCAAAGCAATTCGAAAAGTTGGTAAGGGACACATGAAACTACAAACTTTGAATAGCATTGTATTTATTTCTTAAATATTAAAATGAAATACTCCTCCGTCTTATTTAAAGAAAAAAAAAAAAAGAAGGTTCACAAAAACAAACAGAAGGACCAAGCATTTCCCTTTGGTTCGCCATTACTCATAAGTGAGAAGCCCCCACCTTTTCTCTATTTTAGTAATTTCTTTTGTTTTTTTGGCAGCCTTAATGGGTAGATTAGCTGCTGGATAATGGACCACTCAATATCAACTACTTTTTACGCTTTCTCATAATTCCCTCACGCAACTCTCCATCCATTCCCTTATATTTATATTTGTTTACTCCGTCTCTTTTCTGTTAGAAAATTTCAATTTGAAAAACGTACAAATTTTATGAATTACAAATTACAATACTTGAGTAATTTCTCACTTAAGAGTTAATGAATCATTCAACTCAAACCAAATAAAAACAAAATAACCGTATCATTATATACTGTCGACACGTATATTTTTTATGCTTTCTAATTCAGAATTCTGGCCGCGAAAGCAAAAGGGGTAATGTAGTTTACACAATTTATTATATGTTTGATGAGCAATATATAAAGTGCAAAACATGTACAAACTGCAAACTTAAAGCAAGACTTTCAAACAGGGAACTTTTTTAATTATGCAATTAATTAACCTGCTTATTATACTTAATCTTAATACTGAATTTTTTTTGTCCATTCGATTTACATTTGAGTATAATTTTATAGAATATTTTAAATATATATACTCTAGTGAACCTTTAATCATAAAATTTAATATAATGAAAATAAATATCAATAATAAAAATATGATCTAAAAAACAATAGTTACAGTTACTTATTAAAATATATGGAATACACATAAGAAGTGTAACCTAATATCTTTTGGGCTCATTCCAATTCCAAACATATGAATAAACTATTTGTCAGATCATATACATTGATATAAGCTATCTCAAGCTAGCTAATGTGGATCTCATATCACCCCAAAAACGTGTGGATCTTATATATATATATATATATATATATATATATATATATATATATATATATATATAATGTAATATGTTCTCTTTGTTCTATTAGAATAGTTCACTTTATAATACTCTAGTGGAGCAGAGGGAGTAGAAATTTAAAATTTTTATAATTTTAATTGATTCTCATTGAACACAAAGTACGCTATCATTGCAAAAAATCACCTTACGTTTTTCTTCGATTGCAAAGTGTCCCAAAGTGATTTAAATTTCCCTCTTGTGATAATTTTATAAGATGAATAATTTCTTCCTCGTGATTTCAAAATTTCTAGTCACCCCCTTATGTTTTGGACTAAAGTATTCACCTAACACACTTATAAACCGTCTTCTTTATGTTTTGTGTCAGATAGACACGTTAGTCCAAAATCGTAAGTTGGTAACTGAGAATTTCGAAACTACATGAGATCAATTGTTCATTGTTAGAAGTTACACGAGGAAAACTGTCCCATAATTTTTTAAATAATTGTGCAATTGTCCAAAGCGACTGTAATGATAAGGTAATTTCTTGACGTATATATATGCTGTTCCCAATCCAGTAGTATTAGAAACAAAGCTTTTAGTAGCTAATTAGTTTATAATTCGTTAATTCCATTGGATTCTGCTATACTTGGCGGTAACAATATTCTCATCGTTTTCTCTCATCGTGACTATCATCCAGCATATAAATCGGCAACATGTCAATGTCACATAGATTTCAAGATTCCTTGAACTTCACGAGGATTACATGAATCTCAAGGATGCCGAACGAAGAATAGAAACAATTAAAGAAATAAGTTTAATAGGATATTTGGCGCACGGGAATGAAAACGAGAGAATGGAAAAAGTTAAAATTTTTATGTGGATTGATACGTACAGAAATCTGATAATTTCAACTATTATATTTTCTGCAAAGCAATGAGAGATTCATACGTTTCTGGATATAAAACACCCTTATTTCCATTCTCGTTCTCATTCCTGTACGCTAAACGCACCCTCTGAGAGTATTAAAACGTTGCAAAATTTACAGCTTTACACAAATAGCTAGCTTCCTCTATAAATTAATACGAATTTTCCCTAGCTAGATTGCATCTCTAACAATCTAAAATTCTAAACCACCCCCTCCATTAGTTTGATTATTCATTAATATTCTGTGAAATCAATGGGTAGCGAAAGTGATCATCATGTTGTTAATGGTGATCATTGTATCCCATCCGTGAAAGCTCCCATAATTGACCTATCCTTCTTGATAAGCCAAGATTCTCATGCAAGAAATATGGTCATCAACCAGATCCATGAAGCTTGCAGAAGCTCTGGAGTTTTTCATGTACGTATACTATTTTTTCGTCTCCTAATTTGAAAAAGCTTAATATTTTTGTCATTTAACTTAAAAAAATAGTTCTAAAATAGTCTCAAACTCAAATTTTGGTAGAAAATAACTTAACTTTTGCCGAAATTTGAGAATTAGCTCATATGTTACCAAATTTTCGTCATTTAACTCGAAAAAATAGTTATGAAATAGTCCTAATTCCCAAACTCAAATTCTGGTAACATCTGAGCTATTTCTCAAATTTCGTTAAGAACTTAAGTTATTTTCTACCGAGTCACACGGATTAGTAGGGGGGGGGGGGGGGGGGGGGGTGGGTGGGGGGGACAAATAAAAAATGAAAAGATTAAATCACTTTTTTTCCACCTTAACTTCTTGGCCTACAATAGATCAAGTGTTAATGGAAAATAACTTAAGTTTTGCCGAAATTTGAGTTTTGAATCATTTTGAAATAATTTTTGAAGTTAAATGACCAGGAAAAAGAGAACAGCCTAAGTTAAGAGACCTATGAAGTGATTTAACGTTCACGTAACAATCGTTATTCCTTGTAAGGGTAGCATACATATATATTGCTCTCTTGAACTTCTTTTTTTTTTTTTTTTCCTTCTTTGGGTTGATACATTTTCAGGTTATAAATCATGGGATTCCAAAGTCAGTGATTGAAGGAGCCATAGAAGTGAACAAAGATTTCTATGAAATTCCAGAGGAAATGAAGCAAGACATTTTGGATCCAAAAGGCACTGCTGACCTTTTACGTCCAGTGAAATTAATCACCCATCGAAGCAGGGTTCCTGGAACTGATGATCTAATTCAGAGGGACGTTCTAAGGCTTCATGCTAACCCTTTAGAAGATCATGTCCATTCTTGGCCCCAAAATCCACCTAACTATAAGTAATTTTTCTACCAATTTTTCTTCCTCCATCTTTAATTTAATTTGTTTATGGCTATGGTGGATTTCAAGTTTTAACTAATGGAGGTTAATTATCAAATTAGTAAATGGGATTGTTTTTATAAAAATTAAACGTGAAGAACATAGAACATAGGAATTGAAATAGTAAGTTTCTTTTAACATGCATTTTTTTTTTCTTCTCATTCCTTGATTATGCAATGTGGGGTGTTTTTTTTTTTTTTTTTCAAACAAGAAAAGAAAAAAAAGGAAAGAAATTTGGCATGGATAATTTTTAACACAAATGGAGTCTCGGCGCAATTGTAAAAAGCTGATGCTATGTGACTTTTACTCTTTGGATTAGTATTGTCATGAGATGGTGGCAACTGTTAGGTCAACCCGATTGACCTTTGACCTGTTATCGGGTTCGGGTTTTATTCAAAAATTGGATTTGGTGGTCAAACCTGATTAAAATTGAATTAACCCAATGTTGAACCGAAAAACATGATCAAATTGTTAATTTTACTATATTCTATAACTTAATGTGATTATTAATTTCATGTATATAATATTTTTATAATTAAAATTATTTATAATGTGATATGGTTCCAACCGATTTGACCCTCTAACCTTTCATGCCCCTTAGGACAGCCTCTTCTGATTTTCAGGTGATGTACAATTACTATTAATTCAAGTTGCCCCAAATTTTCATATTGAAATTAACAAAAATTTGTCATTAATATATATTTAATTGGTTAATATTCTATCAGTTTCATTAGAAGAGTCAACTTTGAACAATGTACAATTTATTATGAGTATCAAGGTACAACACCTAAAATAACTAATTTGACACACTTTATTCTATTTATATCCTTATTTATTAAGTATATACTAATTGTGAACCACACATGATTATATTAGTAAAGATTATTAAAAATGAACTTTTATAATGGAACGGACGTGTTAATTATTTTAGTTGCTTATATATAAATTGGTTGATTACATAAACAGGGAGAAGATGGGAAATTACGCAAAGGGAGTTAAAAAATTAGGCCTTCAACTGTTTGAAGCCATCACAGAAACCTAGAAAATGGAGTGCACCTCCTCTGCGTAAACTTCTACGCCGCGAAACCCGACGCTGCCATCAAGAACATCGGCGCGCCTTCCCATTCCGACTTCAGTATTTTCACAATCCTCCTGCAGAGTTCCCCTGGGCTTCAAGTCCTCGACCCGGCTGACGGAAAATGGAAAGCGGACCCGATATCAGAAGGATCCCTTAAGGTTCTAGTCGGAGATCACTTGGAAATATTGAGCAACGGCGCGTACAAGAGCTTGTTTCACCGCGTGATTCCGGTGAGTGCCGAAGAAACTAGGGTCTCTGTGATAAGTTTTCACAGCTTTGGAATGGATGAGGTTGTTGAGCCAGCTAATGAAGAGGCGGTGAAAAGATACAAGGGTTGTAGTGCGAGAGAGATTCTCAGTTACATCGCCTCGGGAAAACCGGGTCGGCTCATTGACTCGCTCAAGATTTGAATTGTCAAGTGTGAAACTGGATTGTGTTTCCCACTCCCTCGGTTTCAATCCACTACCAGAATTCAGTAATACAACGTTAAACTATTTATGAGTAAGAAATTACAATTTTAAAGTGAATACTTATAATAGAACGATGGAAAGAGTATTTGTTTACCATGTCTTGCATTACTAAAATATTCAAATAAATTTATTTGGATCAACCCCAGTACTTGCCTTTACAGTTATGTGTCACAATCTAACTAATATCGGGTGGTCACACATTTAAGATTTATGTTAACATGACAGCTCATTTCTCTAGTATAATTGGTAAAATTCCTTTGTTTCCCTATCAAGATTTATTTATACATTTGATGATTTTTGAGGTGTTTTGGACGCTCACATTTTTATAACAGCTAATTCCATTTTTTTTTTGAGAGATATTTTGATATTCTCAAATTATACGAGTGATATTCTTGTACATAGTTTAAATTCAATACTAATTTTCTTATTTTTTATTTTGGCAATATTGATACTCGTGTAGTTTAAGAGTGATAAGTTCCAAGAGAGTTATTATCATTAAAAAGTATCATGATATTCTTCAAAAGTAGCCGTGCTACTCTATCAATTTTTTTTCCCTTAAAGTGGTAGTTTGGTACTATTCACGAATATAAAATATATTTTTTTTACTTAGGCTTCGTTTGATAAAACTTAAGTTTGAAGTCTAAAATCTTAATTCATTAAGTTACTCTGTTTGATAAAATCTAAAATTTAATATCTAAAATTAGGACTGAAGTTTGAAATTTAAAGATTGAAGTCTGAATCTTATTAAGTTATTAAAAATAAAAATAAAAATATTGTTTTAACCCTCAATTTATTTATATTTTTAATAAAGTTATAAAAATAGATAGTAATATATTTTAAATTTTTTATAGTTATAAAATTATTTTATTTTTATTTTTTGAATTGATAAAATTTTAAAAAATATTACAAACATAAAATAAAATAATGATATAAAGAATTAGAAAAATGAAAAATAAATTTTTTTATTTGATTTAAATTTAGTAATAAGTGATTCGCTCATCACTTAATTTTTACGCCGGAATTATACTTGCTTTTCATACCCACTTAATTAATTAAGTTATTTGAGTTTTCATTATCAAACGCATTTAATTAATTAAGAAGTTAATTTCATAATTACTTAATTCATTAAGACTTATGCTTGAAGAGTATTACTATTACAGTTCACATGAATAGTACCATTCTTTTTAATGATACTATTCAAGAGTATCACTAATATTTTTTAATAATATTACTTATTTTTTTTAATTTTTTATTACTTATAGAGATATTTTTCAAAGAGATATTTTTCAAGAGTATCATTCATCGATACCCTTGAAAAATATCTATGAAGCATTTATTAATAAAATTAATAACTTGTTGGTCCTTGTATTTATTATATTGTTTGACGTTTGTCTACTGTGTTTTTAAAATATATTTTTTTGTCCCCTCGAATTGTTATGATTTTATAAAAATTGACATTTCCTCCAATTTTGTTTTTGTCAGAAATATCTTTTAAAGAAAATTATAGTAATATATAATGTTAATTTTTGTAAATTCGGAGGCAAACCAGAGCAAAAATATCATTTTTGTAAAATAATAACAAATTAGGAGACAAAAATTGATTTTAAAAGTACAAGAAATAAAAGTCAAACAACATCTAATAAACACAATGGGCAAAAATTAATTAAACCTTTAAAAACCATTACTAGTAGATCTATTCTAGATCTAGTGGGAGACTTCATCTAAAATAATCTTCTTAGACAGAATTAAATATGCCTTTCTTTCCTTTTTTAAATATTTTCCAGTCTAAAATATTATTTACAATTTTGTTCTGTTCGCCACTTCAAATCTTCATTATGAGATTTGAAGTTGAGGCAGATCAATTCATCTTCTTCTGCACAGCTAAAAATGGGTCGCCATGTTCAAGAAACGGAGGTCCCTCAAATCGACTTTTCCCTTCTGCAACAACAACAACAGAGGTCTCTTGTCATCCAGCAAATCCATGAAGCTTGCAGAACTGCTGGTTTCTTCAGTGTAATTAATGCCCCTTCTTCTTCATTTCAAATTTATTTTATTTGAAGGGTTTTGGATTTTGATGATTGTTCATAATCAGGTAATCAACCATGGAATTTCAGACACGGTTATTGAAGAAGCCATGGAAGTGAACTCAAGATTCTTTGACTTGCCTCTGATGGAAAAAGAGGCGTTCATTTCAGATGATGTGTATAAGCCTGTGAGATATAATCAAAATCAAGGTGGGCAGGGCGTAAACAGGGATTTCTTGAAGCTTTATTCACACCCTTTTGAACAATTCGTGGCTTCTTGGCCTAAAGATCCACCTGATTATAGGTATGTTATGTTTGAAATCTGTTTATACAAAGCATGTTTGAAGTTGAAATTTTGATTTTTTCTGTAGAAATTGTTGCCAATCCCCTGCAAAATCCCTTTGAAATCTTTGGCTGCACCAATCTTTCTGTCTTTTTCAAGCCTTCTCTGTCTCTTGTCCAATATTATTCCTAGATTCTAAGTCCAAATGATGTTTTGTCTGTGGATCATTTTGATGGATTTGTTGTTAGTATTTTGTTTAGAAATCTTCGTTTCATAGTAATATATGATCTATATAATCGACCATGTTGTGTTGTTATTTGACCAATCAGTGTCTACAGAGCAGCCTAAAGAAAACTGTTACCTTTGCAATTTTACCTGTAAACTACAGAGCAACCTAAAGGTTTAAGGCCAAATTTGCAACAGTTTTGGCCTAATTTTAACTGTAATTCATATATAGAAACTTTGGTACACCAGACAATGCAGCGTAGCTTAGGTGGTAATACGCTTCACTTACACCTAACAAGGTTGTGAGTTCAAGTCACGGTACATGTGGAACCACTACTGATCCTCTTTAAAAGAAAACTTCATTTGCTTTATGTATTGTAATGTTGTGACAGGGATAAAATGGGAACACTAGCAATGGAGATGAGGAAACTAACCATCCAACTGTTGGGAGCTATCATGGAAAGCTTAAACTTGAATGGAGCATATTTGAAAGAAAATTTTGAACAGGGCTTGCAAATGGTGGCCATAAATTGCTATCCACCGTATTCTTCATCGAACAAAATACAGATCGGCGCGCCTCCGCATTCAGATCACAGCATCATCACACTTCTTCTGCAGAGTTCTAAGGGCCTTCAAGTTCTAGACAGAAATGAGGAGACATGGAAATCTGTTCCTGAACTTAAAGGGTCTGTTTTGGTCCTAGCTGGGGATCTTCTTGAGGTACTGAGCAACGGTCAGTACCTGGCAGCCTTGCATCGCGTGATCCACGAGTCCAGCGATGAAACTCGGCTGTCCATAGCCAGTTTCCAGAGCTTGGAAATGGATGAGATTCTTGAGCCTGCTATGGAACTTGTGGATGAAGTGCATCCAAGGAAATACGAAGGGAGCAGCTTGAGTGACTTTCTGAAACATCTTGCCTCTGGGAAACAATCAAATCCTTTCATTGAAACACTCAAAATCCATTCTTGCAAGATGGAAGTGTAAGTTTGAACAAGTTTTTGCTCTCCGTTTTATTGGGCATTTCCTAGATAGATGAGCATATTGTGTATGTTGTGGTATCTTCTCAAATTACTAATACAGTAGTATTGGGTCAGACTTTCTAATTCTGAATAGATTAGGAAACTAAGCCTAATAGGGTTTTACTAGTTTTATATAAATACACGTTGTTTGTAATAGACTAGAAGAAGCTGCAGAGTAGATAGCAGTAGACAGATCTCATTATAGACAGAGAGGGTGCTAGAGAGAAATGTAGATGGGAAGGGTAGAATAGAATTGAGGGTAAAGAGGTTAACTCTTCTATTCTGTACATTATCTGTTTGTTTGGAATATTGCGTATTTCCGTTGATTAAACCAAGTTAAATTACTGTGTTTTTCTATTCTGTTTTTAATTTCGCTGAAATATTTGTTTCAACAAGTGGTTTAAAAATCTTGAGGGGTATTTTTCTTAACAAGTGGTATCAGAGTTAGGGACCAGTAGAAAGTAAGAGGAAAATCAGGAGTTGGAAATAAGCAAAGAAATCGAGAGAAGAATTTTGTTGTGGAATCCCGTCGATTGAAGCAGAGAAGTTATAGAGTGCTGCCAGGTTTTTTTGTTAGAGAGAAAAAAAAAAAAAAAAAAGAAGAAGAAGAAGAACCGTGTAGAAAGCTTAGCACCGCCGTCACGTGAAGTTAAACTTAACGGAATTGTTATTTGCAGTAGCCAATTTACTATTTGTAGTAACATTTTAATGTAAAATATCTAAAATGCCCTTTAGATTTTTAAAAAAATAAAAGAAATTCTTTTCATTCTAATTATGACCGATAGTCACGAAGACAATCCATATTACACGGTAAATAAACAATGTATACATTTTTTTTTTGACGTAAAATTGGTTTTTTAACAAAAAAAAAAAACAATCTATACATTATTCATGTTCTTTTCTTCTCTTATCAAATTCTAACATTTTTATAACGTGGTATCAAAGGCAATTTAATTCAAGTACAGCTTTCGCGGATCCAACTCCGTGGTAAGTTGGCAAGGTGTTGCCCTGAAAATTTTTTTTAGAAGAAAATACCGCCGGCGCCCCGAAAATACCGCCGGGGATGGGCGGTATTTTGGCCCAAAATACCGCCGGGCGCCGGCGGTATTTTCAACAATTACTATTTGTAGTAACCAAATTACTATTTTTTTAAATCTAAAGGGCAAAATAAACTATTCACAGTAAAATGTTACTGTTTTTCTTAAGCTAAAAAGCAAAATAAACTATTTACAGTAAAATATTACTGCAAATAATAATTTGGTTACTGTAAATAGTATACCCAAACTTAAAGGTTGAAGCTTTTGGTGGGTTCAGTTTGTGGGCCAGGTTAAGTGGTAGCTTGTGACATTGACCGAGGCTGAATTCACTTTTGCTTAAGTTGGTGTGGGGTTCGGGTAATTGAAGAAGAAAAAGGATTATGGTTGATTAATTGTTTTCCGCCGCCATAACAATTAATTAAAATTTACAAATTGGAAGGGGCATCTGTTCTTGATTTGCGTGAATCAAGTCTTGATTTTGTGGTGAGCCGTCGGTGGATCAAGTTGAAGGCTCAGGGTTGGTTTGATTTTTTTTTTTTTTTTTTTTTGGTTCAAGTAATTTAAGGTTTCTTGGATCAATTTTAAATATGTTTGATAAGAACTCCGCTCCTCGATGGGAAAACAAATTTTACTATATGGTAGTGCATAGAATGAGTTACAACAAAAATCTTAATTTACACATTATCTTAATCTACATTAGAATTAAACTAAAGACTAAAAAGAATGTTTTCATATGAATCGAAGATTCGGCACTTGTTCGACAGATCATCTGCGTAGATCTAAGTGTTTCAAATCTTGAACCGAGATTCGATTGAACTCCAAGAAACTATCCATTATTTAGAAATTACGATGGTTAATTGTATGAGATGATACTTATGTTTTTCTTATTATATATATATTGATAACAAAATGCTATAATAATATCCTTAATATAAAAAATCTATTTAAACCAAAACTCAAACTATCCAGAAAATTGAGCCCCAAATGATCAGTAGGGAACTGGCAAACCAAGCACAAATACTCAATCACGCATTCATGTCTTAAAGCAACCAATCCAAAACAAGGGAGGGAACACTACAACAGAAATAAACAAAAAGGTTCTGAGTGAATTCAAGAGGAAACAATTGATCACTGTGAGACGCCCAACCACTTTGTGAAGTTCTCAAACTCTGTGTAATCGCTGTCAGAAATCATTGTCTTGTACCATGATTTTCCAGCAGCTTTAATTGCAGATGCCTCCTCCTGCCAAGTAACAAGAACACATGATTTGCAGTCCAGGAAAAAATCATGACATACACAAAAATACAAAGCAGTGACCACATTCTACTGCAGCATATATTGATACAAATATGTATCAGGAATTATGCACAAAGACAAACCATGCTAACAAAAAGGTAGTTAACAGAACAAAACAAACCAAACCTTCCAAAAAAAAAAAAAAAATACTAATCTTATAGCATAAAAATATATATATGGTGCTGAAATAGCAAGTACATAAATGTAAAAGGATAGCACTTATGTCAAAACAACAATACTACTAGAAAATCTCCTAAGAAACTTAAGTAGACATACATGTCTGCCAAACGATCGAAGCTACTAATTACAACTACATTCAAGAGACGGGCAAACAATTACCAAGACACAAGTAGTAAGAACAGAGAACCAAACACGTCACAACAATAAACATTACCACCGAGATATCACATTCAAAAGTGTATCAAATCATAGACTATTGAAACCAAACAAATATAAACAAAAAAGAACCTTGGTGATTGGCGTCCTCTTCTTTGAAAGCTTCTCCTCCTTGGCCTTAACACGCTCAGCTTCCGCCAACAGAGCCATCCTTTTAGCAGTCTTAGCGTATGGGTTAAGCTTCAGAAGAACGTTCAAATTCTTGAGTGGGTTCTTTTTCATTGGTGCCCTCTTGACCTCCTTTTTGATTGGTTTCACCACAGACTGCACCTCATCGGAGTTAATAATCCTACCCAAATCAGCATTGACCATCTTAGACCTTGGGAGAAGATAGTCCTTCTTCTTCTCAGATTTCTGGTCAAATGTCCCGTAAATCTCATCCAACTTCTCAAAGGCCGACTTGGTCCAAATTACAAACCTCCCAAGGTGGCCACCTGGAGCAAGCTTCAACAAATTCAGGCGTTCAACGTGGGCCACCTCCACACCGGGGATGTTCCGGAAGGCCTTAACAAGCTTAGAACCCTCGGTGCCGTAAACAATCAGAGGACCTTTCTTTGAGACGTAAGGTCTGTTACGCATCTTACCATTACCAGCCCGAATAGCCTGGCTGTCCTTAGCCTTCTCGGCATCAGGGAAAGCCCCAGTTTGCTTGAGGGCCTTGATGGCATTGGAGGTCTTCTCAATGCCCTCAGCTGAATCAGACACCACACATGGGATTTCAGGAACAGACTCCACACGGTGTCCTCGGGCCATTACGAGGGCAGGAACAGCAGAGGCGGCGATGGCAGAAACCACCGCGTACCTCTTCTGGTTGACTGGGATCTTACGATGCCAGCGGCGCCAGATCTTCGTCGGAGCAAACATGCGTCCACCACGACACATGTTTCCAAAGGCACCCTGTCCGGCACGGTGGGTACCGCCTCCGGGAACACGGGGGATACGGGAAACGGCACGACCAGTACCCCAGGACTCGGCCGAAGTCTGGTGTCCTGCGCACTTGGAGACAGCGTACGGCTGGCGGGCATTCTTAGAGATGTTTCCGTGGACGTATTTGACAACATCAGGCCGGATCGCCGCTTTCATGACGAATGGGAGTGGGACGGAATTTGTTGTGGCTTCGTCTGTCGCCATGCAGTTCTCGAGAGGCAAAATCGAGACGAGAGGACGAGCGGAGGACATTTTCATATTTTTCGCTCTGGGAAGGGGGAAGGAGTAGGTTTATATTTTTCGCTCTGAGTAGTTTTTCCTGCTGACTGATACTGAGTGATTATATATATATATACTAGCTTTCTTAGGCCCGCGCAAGTCGCGGGTCTGCCCATTAGTTTAAAAAAAAATTGTTTAAAAATATAAAATTACAGTAAAAAATTCTATTTACCAGTTAAGTAAAATATAAAATTTGAATTCAATATTATAAAGTAATGATTTTTGTCCAATTATTGAATGTTTAGTAAGTAGAAATTAGAATACTAAAAGAGATTTCGATTAAATAATAATGAATTTTTTTATTCCAATAATAATTTGTGGGTCAAGATTTTTTATTCCAATAATAATATATGAAATCTTTGTTAAAAGTTATTAAAGGTGTGTGTTCATATTTATTTTGAAAGTCCAATATTTTACCCAAACAAAATCCAAAATATAAAAGTCCAATATTTTTTTTACTCAAACACGATAAAAAATATAACTCTAATATACAAATAGTTATATTCAAATTAGAATTGGTATTTTTACTTACTAAATAAAATTTTAAAGGACTTTGTGTATTTGTAACACGTGTTAGATATATGTGTTAGAAATAACCCAATACGAACATCCTATATAAAGAACACCATATGCATGCATATTATTACTTATTTATATCAAAAAGACTCGTGAAACGAACTAAAAAGTGCTAATTACAAATCGAATCATCCCAAACCAAACCCTTTCCTAGGAGAAGAATCCTAGTAGTTGAAGGCTTGATCAAAACTTGTCTCTTTCCCTTCTTCTTAGCATTGTAAGGCATCGCTCAAAACAGTCATCATCCTCACAAATGCAAGGGCAGAATTAGCACCTAGAAAATGTGTGAATGAAAAGAAATATTTTTGTGTGAGAGAGCCTGAAAAACAGAAAATAAAATGAATTCGGACAAAAATTATGGTAGCTACATCTAGAAATAATTGAAACGCTAATAATAAAGATTCAACATAAGCAAAGGAAAAAAAGAAGAAGAAGAAAAAATGACAATTCTTACCTTTAAAGAGTAGTCTGCCATTGAAGCAGTGTGAAGAAGGATGTATAGATTTATGAATGTTCCCAGTATTAAATGAGAGAATCAATTAACAAACTTTGAAAATATCTTAGGGATAGGTATCGGGATAGAATTTGAATCGGAAGCAAGTTATTCAAAATGTAGACTTACTTATAGTTAAGGATAGTTATATATATATTTGATAATGATAAGTTTTGAGTGTTAGATGGAGTGAGTTTGAATTTAAACTTTTCATTTGAGGAGTTGATGAAGATGAAACTTGAAAAATAAAAGGAGTCATAGTTGGATCAATATTAGAATAGAGTCGTGTGAATTAAAAAGGTCATGGACACGGATGATAATTATTGAGTACTGTTGATGAGATTTGTTTGAAATCTGACTTTGAATATCGATAGGTGGAGGTGTCATGTGCTACGTGGCAGAAGGAGAATTATGCCTCTTAAATGTGATGTTCTTTTGTAATATAGTAATATACAATCTTACGGTGCACAGGTCAGAATTGAGAGAAACAACGGAAAATAAAAACATAAATAACAAGAATTATCTCAAAACCTGAAAAAGAATATATATAGTAAGAAGATACAAGGGTTATTCAATTAAGAGCCAAATCTTGGCAGAAGAATAGAAACATAAGGCTGGCATTCTTCATGAGAAAATAAAATAAAAAAGGAATTAAAGAGAAAAACAAAACTCCTATAAATATGAACGGAGAAAGAAATAGGCAGCTTACTTACTTCTTAATGAGAAGCATTACCCATAACTCGAACGTAACTGCAAAAAAGGAAAATCAAACCCTAACAAATTATACCATACTCAAAGGAAAACAAATAATATAACTAAATAAAAGAGAAGCAATTCGGAACTTTGAACGGTTCTAAATTGAGGTGTCAAGAAATGACACAAATTCTGTTTATTGAATGCTCATACGATAAGATACATGTAATTTGAATTGGAAGGAAACTATTAAGAAAGGTAGTGATTATCTTATCCGCAAGGATAATAATTTGAATTAGGATGAAATTATTCACGGTTATTTGATATAATCATATATTTTAAATTTGAGTAGTTTATGGATATATATATATATATATATATATTTATAGTGATGAGATAGAAACTAACTTGGAATTAAAAAAAAAAAATAGAGGTTATCCAGAAAATGAGATGTAAAAATGACATGTCAATAGTAATCTATGAGGCAGATGATGTGTCATATGCCAAATGGCAAAAAGAGAGATGAGCTCTTAAATAATGTGTTCTTTCCTAATATAGTAAGATATATATATATATATATATGGCAAATTATACAAATGTCTACTAAACTATTACCCATTTCCACTTTTGATCACTAAACTATTTTTAGTCCACTTTTGGCCATTAAACTATTACAACTGGCCACTTATGGCCATTCTGTTAATAAGCCCAGTTAACTTAGACGGAAGCCTCGCGCACGTGTCGTCCTCGTGATTTCTCGAGGGAAAATATGTAAGCACAAAAAATCAGTGCTTCTACTCTATTCTATCGGTACTGATCGAGATTTTGCAGTAGTAACTTTGCCATAGTTTTACTGAAGCAAGCGACTGATGGAACGAAGCTAGCGAGAACGAAACGATTGAAGAGCTCCATTGTGCAACCTAGAAGAGGACGAAGGATTGGTTTAGGTTAGCTTTCATTATGTATCACGCCCAAATGCATTGAACTTGATTTGTTTGATACCCTTCACCGAACGTAGCTATCATTATGTATGTTTATGGAAGAATTTGTTTGTTGCGTTCTTTATTCTTTTTTTTTTTCTTCAAATAGCCCCCGTTCATTGGAACTTAGTTGTTGGAAAAGAACTACAGTTTTTTTTTTTTTTTTTTTTCTTTTTTGGTTCTTTAGGTTCTAACTTCTAAATCTCTTAATGGAGTTAAGTTCCATAATTGCATACTCTTTGGTTGGAATTAGTACTGGAATTTTTTTGTCGTCTCCCTGATATTTCTGACTCATTGTCTGTATTCTTAGATGGATTCAGAAATTCCTGAAAGAGAAATGTTGAAATTTTTTGTTCCTAGTAATGAACTTCCAATTCTATTTTCATTTACATAACTAATTAAGGACTTGTTTGATAACTCAAATTAATGCTTAAAATTATTTGATTAAGAGATAATGACTTTTAACGTGTTTGATAACGGAAACTTAAACCTCTTAATCGTTTAAGCACTACTTATTTCCTTTACAAAAAATTAAGCGAAAAAAGTCAGCTTATTGCTTATCGCTTAATGCTCCACGTAACAATTCTTTAAATAATTCATATTTAATTTTTGAAACTACCCTTTTTATTTTATTTATATTTGTTCAACTATAATAATAATTTTAATTTTTTCATCATTAGCATGCCGCGTATTTTAAAATTTTTTATTATAATATTATCAAATAAAATTTAATTTATTTTTACTATTATATTTTGGTATTAAAAATTTATTTAATAAACTATATCATTTACATGTTTATACAAATTTCATTCATACCATATGTTTTATATTACTTATATAGTTTATTAATCATATATGAATTTTATTGCAAAAATTTTAATTTCTTTTAGACTACAATAATGGATTTATTTTTTATTTTTAGGGATTTTAATAAATTATAATAATTATTTTTTTTGTATTTTCTCATCATTCAGTTTAACATGTTTTATCTTATTTTGTTTCTTTATGTTTTACATTAATCATAATTGATGTTTTATAATAAAATTTGATATTTCGCATATATAAATATAACAAATTCAACATAAGGGTAAAATGGTATATTTTAAGAATTTCGGCAATAAGATCAGCATATTTATGAAACAAGATCGAGTGATTAAGCATTATGATTCAGAGGTTCGAAAAATATATTTCAGCATTAAGATGCTAAATGCTTAATCAATTCAGCATTATGGTTTCAACATTAATTTTTATCAAACGGGCCCTAAGACTTCTTCGTTGTTCCTGCTTTGGGTTATTTCTTATTCTTTGATCGATGGATCTGTAGTTACTTTTTCTGTTGATCAGATCGTTTGTATTGATATATACATGTGCGTTTTGAGTTAAGCCCAGTTGAGAGAGTATTTGAACTTGTGAATAGAGTCTTTATTCAGAAAATTCACGTCCAAGTTACTTGGTAAGCTTCAGAGGCGCCGGTGATTCCAACTTCGACATGAATTGTCTGAAATAAAAACAGAGACCCAAAAGCATTGAGGTTCAGGTCCACTAGGTTAGTTGACGGGGCGTACTATATTTATGAATGTGGATGAAACTTCATTAATGAAACATACTTTGGGATAAACTTTTGGTGAGAGGAAAACTCCATTTATGACTGCTTGGTCTCTTCTTCTGTCCAAGTTAACTAGACTTAGGCTTCGTTTGATAACCAAAATTCAGCACTTAAAATGAATGATTAAGAGCTTATTCGCATTAAGTGTGTTTGATAACTGTTGGTTATAAGTCTTAATAAATTAAGTGGTTCTGAAGTTAAGTGCTTAATCGATTAAGTGCGTTTGATAACGAAAATTCGAGTAACTTAATTAAATAAGTGGTTCTGAAAAATAAGTGAAATTTCGGCCTAACAAATAAGTGACGAGCGAATCACTTATGATTGAATATGAATCGAAAATTTTTTTCTCTCTTTAAATTTTCTCATTTTTTGTATAATTATTTCTTTTTTTATGTTTTTAATACTTTTTAAATTTGATCTATTCAAAGAAACAATCAAAATAAATTAATTTTATAACTATAAAAAAAATTAAAAAATAAATTATTATCTATTTTTATAACTTTATTAAAAAAAATATAAATTTAATGTTAAAAATAAATTTTTATTTTTAATAATTGAATAAGATTCAGACTTCAGTTTTCAGATTCAGATTTCAAACTTCAGTCATAATTTCAGATTTTATCAAACAGAGTCATCTAATGAATTCAGATTTCAGACTTCAGACTTAAGTCTTCAGACTTAAGTTTTAACAAACGAAGCCTTACTAACAGAATGTCCATTGGTGGCCACTTGTAATAGTTTAGTGGCCAAAAGTGGACAGAGACAATAGTTTAGTGGCAATTTGTTGCAGAGGCTCTGTCCGTCGCTATGTCGTTCTCCAGAGGCAAAATCGAGACGAGAGGACAAGCGGTGGCAGAGGCGGCCATTTTGATATTTTTGGCTCTGGGGAAGGGGGAGGGGGAAGGAGTAGGGTTTTTCCTGCTGATTGATGCTGAGTGATTATATATATATATATATATATATATATATATATATATATAGATATAGACACACACATATTGTTGAAGCCTGAATCTCCGCCGAGGCTCCTGAGTTGGTCCACGACAGGTCCCGACTGCAGGTATCACGGAAGACTCTCTAATTTCCACGAAATCAGTTTCTCTACAATCTTCTGCTAGGTCAGAAACTGAAAAGAACAAACGATATGATTTCTCTATATTTGGCTATGTGTTTTATAAATTTATAAAGAATTTTTTTTTTTCTTATGTCCATAGATGAAAGGAAAATTTGTCTTATTTTTTTTTTTCTTTACTTTCTCCAAAGTGGCAAATTGAAAGTTTCAAACATTTCTTTTTACCATTAACAAGGAATTTGATATTTATATACAAGACCAAATTATAAAATTGATTAGAGTCTCTTGTCAATAAATAACAGTTTACTATGTATATATTTATATATTTATAATTATGATTATTAGCTTTATTATTTATGCATATATATAAATATACATATTGAAACGTTACGCATATATATTTAATGACATGTGAAACTTTATTAATTTCACTATAGAAATTATTCTATTGAAATCATTTTGTCATTCACTAGAGTTGTTTTTGACAATATATTATATTATTTGAAATTATATTATTATATAATATAATATATATATATATTATATATATATATAATTTACTTATGCTCGAGTTCGAGTATGTTAGAGATTATTTCTATAGTGAGATAGAACTCACACATTCACGCTCTACAAAGAACACTCACACTTCTTTCTATTCCGAAAATCGCCATAATGTTTTTTATTTTCGTGGTGAGTGGGGGAGGGAGAGGTTTGGGGCGTCGGGCCTTATATATTAATTTTTTTTTACTACTTCACATTTTATGTGTGTGTGTGTGTGTGTAAGGTTAAATCACTCCTCCATGGGTCCCTTAGGTTTAGCATTTGGTCCTTTCACTTTAAATTATTTCATTTTTGGCCCTTAACTTTTAAAATTGTTTCAAAATGATCCCAAACTCAAATTATGACAATATTTGATATATTTTCAACTAACATGCGAGTTGTGTCAAATTCAATTATGGGATAAACAAAGGGATTTAATTTTAGTTTTCATTTGTTGCTTATTAATGTGTGTGAATTTTACGTGTTAGTAAAAAATAACTCAAATATTATCATAATTTTAGCCTTGGACCATATTGAAACAATGTTCAACGTAACGGGATAAAAATAAAGTAATTTCAAGTTGAGGGACACATCTCAACTTAAAGGGCCAGTGGAGTTGTTTAACCTATAAAATATGTTTGAGTGATGGAAAGAAAAAATAAGGTACTATACTTTACCAATATTCATGGTCTATTCACTTTGTGACCAAAATGGAGAATTTTTATTTTAGGAAAGAAATAATGTTATGAGTATATTTCTTTTGAATTTGTGTAGTATATAGAAGAAAATGTGTAATGACGTAGTTATTTTTTGAAATGACGTGAATGAAATTTAAGAAAAAATTTTAAAATTTGAATTTAGGAGAAAAATGAGAATATTTAACTTGCGACTTTTTTTAAAGAAAACAATTGCTATTTATCTTGAAACCATCACAAAGTAAACAAAATGTTACTGTATTCTTAAAAATGTACTTTCAATGTCCTTCTATCAAGTAAAGCCCTTGAAAATCTAATATATATATATATGAGAATAATATTTAATACTAATTCTCCTTCTATAATACTCCCTCCGTCCCATTTAAAGAGTCATGTTTTTAATACTGAAAACAGTATTACAAACATGACTCTTTGAATGGGACGGAGGGAGTACTAATATTTCAGATGGTATTAGTCATGTCACCTGACTCAATCGAATCGAACTTACTCTGTCCGGACAAAGAAACTTAAAAGCCTGCGCAAGAGGACAAGTAGTCGTCGGAAATCCTTGTTGCTCGAATGCAGGCTTCGACGTCGGAAAAAAAAAACAAGCAACAATTCCGGCAGTTCAATTGAGCTCGAACGAACCATCGACGTCGGAAAAGAAAGCGGCGACTGCACCATTGTTTAGGATTTCAAGTGATGTTTTGTTTTTCTTTCTACTAGGTATTTGTACTTACATTTTGTGTCACGCACAGTAGCAGAGTCAGGCCTTGAAGGTTTGAAAGGCAAAATTATTTGTTATAAATATTTATCACTAATATTTTAATTTTGGAGAGGGCAACATATAAATATTTTCCAGATTCTCTATAGTAAGCAAGAAAATTTAAGATTTCTGGTTCAAAATGTGGCTCAACCAGTAGTCACGGATGTCATTTTTAAAATAACACATTGTTAACGCATAAAATAAACTGAAAATATCGTGAATTGTGTGATTTGAAAGTGAGAAATGGGAAGTTAAATTCCTTTTGTTGGCCCTCAAGATTGATTCGTTCAACAATTGGTACATTGCAAGTTTTGGTTTTAAAAAAAAAAATTTGTTGATTGTTATTCTTTCCATCTCTTTACTTAGACTCGAATTCAGATCCTCATTGTTAATTGATATTAGAAAATATGTTAATGTCTTTCCAGGTGTAAGAATTTTGAAAGTTAATAAGGTAATGGTGCACGAAGCACATCTTTGGGCTACAAGGATTCTTAGAGAGTCGTTTATTGTATGATATTTAATGAGAATGGGGTATTTTTTTTTTTACACAAAAAAAAGAAAAACGTACTATTAGACCCGGTTAGTCTTAATCCTTATTTTGATTGATGAGTTAACAAATATAAGAATTAATCTAATAGTTTTTCTAAGTGAGAAAATGTAGAGAAATGTTTAAGGAAGAACCAACACAAAAAAGGGCGAAGAAAACGGAGCTAAAACGAAGAAACGGCAAGCAAACGAAAAAGGTGTCACATCAAGAGCCGACAAGGGGCTGCACGAGCCGCCCTGGCAGGCGCTGCGCGACAACCACTGCAGCGCTACGTCTGCAACAAGGGCTGCAATGGTTGCAGGCCTAGCACCACGCCTACGTGATGCGCGCGCAGGCTAGGTCCTGTGATAAGGCCTGCGATAGCCGCCGATGTCGCGGGGCCTGTCGCGGTTGGCTCCCTTTTGGCCCTTTTTTTCAACTCTTTCAAAGGTTCTCCTCTCCTATAAATACCCTCACTTCATGAACACTTAAGACACCTCTCTCCATCTATTCTATGCTCATTCTCAAGTGTTAAAAATCTCTCAAAAGATCATTTCAATGTTCTAGCAATTTATTTCAAAGTTAGGCTAGAATAGAAAATCCTCATTGTAATAGTTAGCTATTTTCATAGCATTAATTTCCTACTTCGTAAAAGGGTTAGAGAGAAGTCTTGGATCCTTTCAAGAGGTTGATAAGGGTCTAAGCAAGGGGATTAACTATAGGATTACCTATAGTTTGAGTAAATTAGGAGGTAATCCCTTGGGTTAACTTGTAAGGTTTAAGATTCACCTTTAAGAATCTTATTGGGAGATTAGAACCAAGCATTTAGCTTGGAAGTGGAGTAGACTTTCCTTGAGGAGGAAAAGTTGAACCACTCTAATTGTTGTGTGTTCTTTAAATTGTTTTCTTTATTGCTTTACACTTAAAATCACACACAAATCATAAAAAGATTTTTGTTTGCTTAAGTTTGTTTTTTAAAACCTAACTCACCCCTCCTCTCTTAGGTTTACCTTAGTTGTATTTTCAATTGGTATCAGAGAAAGGACCTCAAAATAAGGCTAAAAACCTTGAGATAGCTCCATGGAAACTAAGGCAAATCCCTTTTATGAAGGAAACTCCACCACAAGTCCACCACTCTTTTGTGGAGCCAATTTTAGTGGTTTTAGTGGTTGGAAGGACCGGATGAAAACATTTCTTATCTCAGTTGACTATGATTTGTGGAATATAGTTGAGGAAGGTCTTATATCTATTACTATCAAAAATCAAGATGAAACCACAAGAGATAAAACAAGTAGTAAGCTCAAGGGTGATGATAAGAAAAACCTCTCTTTGAATGCTAAAGCACTCAATGCTCTATACAATGCTTTGAACATTCAAGAGTCTAGTAGCATCAAAGGTTAAAAGAATGCTCACACCCTATGGCTTAAGCTACAAGAGTACCATGAAGGAAATGCTAGTATCAAAGAGGAAAGGAAGTTCATCCTTGTCTCTCAATACGAAGCATTTGAGATGGATCCTAATGAAACTATAGATGAGATGTTTTGTAGATTCAATGGGCTTGTAAAAGACCTTGAGGATCTTGGTAAAACATACCCTCTAAATGAAATGAATTGCAAGATTCTTCATGGTCTTTCTAAAGACTACAACACTAGAGCTTTAGTCATTGAAACTTCAAAAGATTTGAAGACTCTATCTCTATAAGAGCTCATATCAATGCTCAAAATTCAAGAAATAAGATGTCATAATGGAGTTGGCTCTAAAAGCAAAAATCTTGCTCTCAAATCTTCAAAAATTGAGAGTGAAGATGAAAATGAAGTAAGGGAAGAGGAGTTATCCCTTGATGAGATGAACCTCTTGGCTAAAAACTTCAATAGATTTTTTAAGAAAAACAATTTTCAAAAAGGAAAAACTTTTGATAAAAAGAAAAATGGTCCTAGATGCTATGAGTGTCTACAAGTTGGTAATTTCATGAATGAATGCCCAAAGAAGAAGAAAGAACTTCAACAGAAGAAAGCTAAGAAACCTATGTTGATGGCTGAAACATGGGATAAAACCAATTCCATGATTTTTCTTCTAGTGATAATGAATATCTTAATGTTGAAAATGAGTTAAGCATGAAAAAATGTGATCTTATTGCTTATCTTTAACTCTTACTTTGAATCTGGATAAATGTACTAAGCTTTGCATTAACTTGAAAAAGAAAAATGAAAACTTGCTTAATATTGTTGAAGAAAAGAAATTAGAAAATGAAAAGTTGAAGATAAAACTTCAAAATGCTCAACTTGAGAAAAATATTTTTCATGAAAATGTAAAGATTGAGCATATTGCCTTAAACAAGAGAATCAATGAATTAAGTGAAACTATAAGCAAGTCCACTAAGGGTAAAAATAGCTTAGATATGATACTTAGTGCTCAAAGGTCATATATATAATGATAAAAGTGGACTAGGATATCACACTTATGCACAAACATCCACTAGTTCCTCCACTTCAAATGTTAACAAGCATGCTTCCTTTAAGACTTGGACTCCTTCATTAAAGAATCCTTATCTTTCTTGTTATTATTGTGGTATTTTTGGTCTTGTTTCACCTAAATGCCATGCTAGAAAATTGGTACTTATTGGTAGAAAGAAATGGGTAAGCAAAACTAACTCACAAGGACCCAAAACCAAAAGGGGACCAATTACATTTCTTCCTTCTCTTATAGGTGCATGATACACCCTTAAAAATCATAAAGCTATCCAAGTGGTATATTGATAGTGGGTGTTCAAGACACATAACTAGAGATAAATCACTTCTAAGTAATGTCAAGAAAAAGGGAGGACGTGTAACCTTTGGTGAACACAAACATGGAAAAATAATTGGTATAGGTAACATTTCTTCCAAATGGCATAATTTGTTTGAAAATATGTTGCTTATTGATAACTTGAAATTTAATCTTTTAAGTGTGAGTCAAATTTGTGACAAAAATCTTGGTGTTCACTTCAAAAATGATACTTGCTATGTGGTAGATCATTCTTTAAATGATAAAGTAATTTGTAGTGCAATAAAAATGGTAATGTGTATATTTGGGATATAGAAACTTTACTTGAACAAAATGATCATTGCTTAACCGTTACTTGTAATGATAGTTGGATATGACATAGAAGGTTAGCTCATGTTAGCATGGATCACTTGCATGAAATTTCAAAGAAAGAATTAGTAAGAGGTTAGCCTAAATTAAATTTTGAAAAAGATAAATTATATAGGTGATGCATGCCAATTTGGTAAACATAAAGTCTCTTTTAAAACTAAAAATTATATTAGTACTAAAAAGCCTCTAGAATTAATTCACATGGATTTATTTGGCCCTACTCAACATGCTAGCTTAGGTGGTAAAAGATATGCATATGTACTTATTGATGACTAATCTAGATACACTTGGGTAATATTTTTGGCATATAAGCATGAAACATTTCATGAATTTGAAAATTGGGAAAGAAAAGTTCAAAATGAGTTTAATATTAATATTGTTAAATTAAGAAGTGATAATGGAACGAAATTTGTTAATACAAATTTTATATATTTTTGCAATTCTTTTGGAATCACTCACAACTTTTCGGTTGCTAGAACTCCTCAACAAAATGGGGTAGTAGAAAGAAAAAGAGTAAATTTCTCATTTCATCATGAACATTTGACCATGTTACCCGATTCGACACAAACCTTTCAAAATTAATATTTTCAGCACATACATTTCAAAATCGTAACAAAACATGACATTTCGTCAACCCTCTCTGTTAAGTCACTAACGTCTCCATTATTTCAGAGGTAAAATCGTCCAATTCAACTTAAGTAATCAACACAAGTACTATCACGTTTCCCCTTTACCAAGAAGGTACAATTTCTGTAAATAATAAGTGTACATTTCCAATCCATACTCAAAATCTGTACCTAACCAATCACATAGGGAGCATCAGATGACATTTTGCACACTCTGCCACCAAACATTTTCTCCATTGCTACTTCAAAGAAACAAAAAGACAAGTTTCTCTCCATTTTTACAGAAAGAAGAAGCTCTTATCCAAGGTGCAAGTTATCATTGCAAAAGAGTTTTCATGCATCAGAAATTACAGAAACAAGATAACTTAAATGGACATCCTAAGCCATTTTCTAAGTTTCTGACTCCCTCCACTTAACATTTGTTCTTTGCCCTCCTTGAAATTTAGGTATTTCCAACACTTTCCTTGAGTCCAAAAAACCATCCTTTCCACTCTAACATCTACGAGCTCCTAGCTTGATTAGAAAGGGTTGTGCCAATCTACTGTGCATCACCACTATCATCATTCATAAAACTTACCACTCATGAATAATAAGTCAAAAGGCAAAATAAAGCTGCTAAAAGAATTGGTTAGAACATAAAAGCAGAAATCTTTTGGAAGAAAAAGCAGATTCTCTTTTATTATAATGATTACAGCAGAAATCCTAATTTACACAAAATATTAATTTACATTAGAATTTACAGCACATTCTCGTATGAATTGAACAATACAGAACTTGATCAAACTTCGGTGTCGGTGTCGGTGTCGAAGTCGGAGTCGTCGCACAGAGTTGACAGAGACGGTAACGAAATTGATGTCCTCAATGTAGTCGCTTCACTCCAATCAGTAGACGAAATCATCGTTGAAATAGACGGATCTGACTTCACTGGCCTCAAGAACGTTGACGACGAAGCCATGGTTGACAATGACGGCGATGACTTCACTAACTTAAGCCTTCCCAGTAGACTCTTCTTCTTCTTTCGTTCCCCAGATTTCCCTCTTGTCAAATCATGAAAATTAACCGTTGGAGAGCCCCGGAAGATTCCCATATCTTCGGCGTCGGAAAGGGCGGCGGCGACGTTGAGGATCCCCTGGAAGTTGCCGGAAGGACGTTGGATGTAAACCGACGTAAATTTCCCGAGACAGCTGCTGAGGAGGCACCGCGCAGTGCCGATGAGAGAATCCTTTAAGTGACGACGGAGGGAATAAATCTCGACGTTGAATCCGGCTGTGGCGCTGTTGACGAAATCGGAAGGAACCCGGAAGAGGAACTTGTCGTTCCAGGTGGGGTTTCCGGCGTTGGAACAGTCTGTTCCTGTTCGGCACTTCTTGGACGGATCGTCCACCCAGACCAGTGCGTACGTCTGATTGCCCCGGTATATCGCCCGTTGCTTCAAATCCTGTGCCGAAATCAGATTAATCTCCAAAAATTGCTCCATTGTTGATTGAATCAGAGAGGTACTTTGAAATTAGAATTTCTATGTTGGTATGAAGTTGATTGTATGAGACTTATGTTTGTCTTCTGATTATATAAAATGCAAATTGGAAACCGAATCAAATTTGGATTAGGAAATTAAAATGCAAAATTGGAAAGTCCTTTTTTTTTTAGTTCCCTTTAGGAAATCCCACTTGGAAACTTGTAATTTAAAAAGAAAATGAGGCCCTCAAAAATTGTAGAATCCTTTCAAATGCACATCTTGCACATAATAAGGCCCGACCCTAAATGTAACCTAAATGTAACGTAATAATAGATTATTGAGTGTAACGATTATACCATACATACAGGTGCGTAGAATAATACAAATGCTGAGACAATTAGTGGGTGTATAATTGTAATTAACTTATCCCCGATTTATTACTGTTTTTTTTTTTGAAATCATGCGTCCGAAATTCATCCACGCATTAATGCTTATCCTACACTTGTCAACTTAGTATCATCGAAAAACACGCACGTGGAAGCAAGCATGCATGAAAGGAATAACCCCATACGTAACTACTTCTACAAAACTGGCCATGATTCAGAAGTCCTATGCCAAGATTGATAAAAAGCTTCTGAATGTACAACCTACGAAGCAAGAAGTACAGCATTTTTCCAGATGGATTCATCAATGGCGGTGCCCGTTATCGACCTCTCCCAGTTGCACAAAGATTCTCACTCCAAGTCTCTTGTGATCAAGAAAATTCAGGAAGCTTGCTGCAATTTCGGTATATTTCATGTAAGTATATATATACTACTTCTCTTGATCTTCTTCTTCTGTTCCATTAAAAAACGAATTTTTTTCTTATAAAAGTATTAGAAAGTTTACTCTTTTAGTGGAATGAAAATATTATTAATGGTAGTTTCTGGGAAATTGAGGTTATAAATCATGGGATATCTGAGGAACTGATTGAAGAAGCCATAGATGTAAATGAAAGTTTCTTTGGGTTGCCGATGTCGGAAAAAGAGAAATACGTTTCTGATGACTTACATAAGCCAGTGAGGTTCAATCCAGATCAGGGTGGGCCCCGGGGCATCTCCATGGGATTTTTGAAGCTTTTTACTCATCCTTTTGAAAAATTCGTCTCTTAATGGCCTCAAGATCCACCAGAGTACAGGTATTTTTGGTAAATCTCGAGGTGTAAACACTACTCTCTCTTTTCTTAATTCATTTTATGTATTTAATTGATTAATTACCATTTACGACCTGATATTTTGCTAACACATTGCAATGTTGAGGATTTAAACAGGGCTAAAATGGGAAAGCTGGCAATGGAGATGAGAAAACTGGGGTTGAAGTAGTGGAAGCCATCTTGGAGAGCTTAAACTTGGAAGCCTCATTCTTGAAGTTGAAACAAAACAATGAGCAAGGCATCCACATAGTTGCTGTAAACTATTATCCACCAGCATATGGGCCTGGGCCTGATCTTGGGCCTGGATCAAACCCGAAGAAAATGGGGGCAGTTCCTCACACGGATCATGGCATCATCACCGTTCTTGCACAGAGTTCTCAGGGTCTTGAAGTGATGAACAAAAAGACCGGAAAATATGAGCATGTGTCATCCGGATCCGGATCCGGGTCCGGGTCTATACAAATCCTTGTGGCTGATTGTTTGGAGGTACTGAGCAATGGTAAGTACAAGGCTACTTGGCATCGGGTCATCCATAAATCCACGGATCAAACCCGGATATCCATCGCGGGTTCCCTGAGTTTGGGAATGGATGAAGTTGTTGAGCCTCTTGTGGATGAAGAAGTGGATTGCCCTAAACAATACAAGGGGAGCAGCTTGAGAGTATTTGAATCATTTGGCTTCTGGGCTGCCTATGCCTTTCGTTGAGACCATCAGAATAGAAAATCTCTAAAACAATGTAAGATTGGATTACTAGTAATTTTGTGATGTGGACAGTTTTAGTTTTAATTTTTGTCGTGTACGTGTTTTAAAAATACGTAGGAATAAGGAAGCGTGACAATATTAATTGGCAATAGTTCATTTCAAAGCTAGATTAATTTGAACATATAAATAACCATTTTACAAAATAACAAATGATAGCATATCAATATTCATGATTTTGTGCTGCGAAAATGTTCTTACCTAAGTTTTTCAAAACAAACAGTAGACTATACATGGTTTAGATCGAGCTGAAGTACTCAACAACTAACTAAAGATTTTTTAAAAATAATAATAATAAATAAATAAATATATTTAAATTGATGAATATTTAAGCAACGTATCTCTAGTATATTTGAATATTACAATCTCGCATTCACTCTTTGCGTCGAGTCACTCTATTGCTCATGCCATTCATTTTAATGTTTCCACTCGATTGACACTTTAATCTAAACCATAGAGGTGTAACTGTAACTAATAGTCTTTATTTTCTATTAGAATAATTTATTTTGTAATACTATTTTTAATGTAGCAAAATATATTTTTCTAATTAAACAGTATTCTTGAAACACAAGAATAATTGTTTGTGTCACAACATTACGAGATAGACGGTATTAAACTTTTATATATATACTTTCTCTATTTCATTAGAAAAGTTGACTTTGATAAACAACTTTCGTTCTGTTAAAAGAGTTTATTTTTGCTTTTTTTTATTTTTCCTACTCTCACTAATATAATCAGATATAGTTTATCATTAGTCAATACTTCACTTATATATATATATATGAATCGTACCGTGTTGGACTTTGTAGAGTGATGATAACAAGTAAGCTTACCTGCAAATGCAATTACACCAACTGTTAACTGCTACCGATGGATTAGTTAGGTAGTCAGTAGTCCGCAGTGCACGTGAAATTAGAGTACTAAACTTTCAATAATTAACCTTTCAGCTCAGGAAAATAAGGGCTGTGATTTAGAGATTTGCTGGCTATGGTGTGAGTTGTATTGTATCTAGCTAAAAGGAACAGTAGAAAAAGTAAATTGTAGGTTTGTAAATCCAAACATATGAACATGCTAATTCAAATATGACCCGAATAATTCTACTGTAACCCGAAATATTTGCTACTAAATGAGTCCGACACAAGTAATATGAATAATTAAATAAGTAAAACTATAATTAATAAGTATTAATATGGAAACCGGTTAGCCCAAATCCATAAACTGGATACGACATGAATCACCACCCCTATTAATACATTTGTTGAATAATTTCAGGTATTATATAGTCTAAACTCTAAAGACCATGATCTATACATATTTGATGATGATGGGTATGACCATATATAGTCATAACTAGTCAGCTACTAACTTCCCTTCCAGCTCCCATCTTTCCAAGATGTCCACTTTAAATGCAATATTGTCCTATGGTTACGGTTGGTAGATAGAGTAACTGAACCCACCACTATATCAAATTCAGGATTTCATGACTAACTTTTGTCTGCCTAAATTTTGTTTTTTTTACGTCTACTCTCATATTAAGGTAATGAACCCTATAACATGACACGAGAATTTCATTTTTGATTTTGAGATAGTAGACAGTGAAGACAGAGCTTATACAGAGAGAAAATGAGGATTTGATTTTGTGGGAATATTAATTGTGTCAAAAAATAAATGAATGCAATAGAACTTCTACAACTTACAAATTCTCTACAATAATATTTTTTTTGTGGTCATGATTTATGTCAGTTTAAAACAATTACAAATTTTATTGAATAATAAGATAATAATTTTTAAAAAGACCAGGCCCATATAAATATATAGTCTCACCAATATTATAAATTAATAATTTTCAAGAATTACAAATATAACTAGGATAGTTTATTAAAATATAAATCATCTAACTTTGTCTAGATAAATTTCATCCAAAATTTTTTAATTGCATTCAAATGTCCTGATGTCCAATTCTTGAACTGCAAAGAAAAATTGTGAAAAATTATTTTTTCGTGTGACTGATTTTAAAAGTATTGAATCATCTTCAGTTTGAACATTAACAAGATTTTCAAACACTTTAAATTAATAAGATTTCATAATCTTAAACTTATTAATTTATATATATTTTTTACTATATAATTTGCTTGTTATTCCATTTATGTACAGATGGAAGCAAACCATGCAGTCATGATTGATTAATTTGTTTCGTGACATATAAATTAAGAAGAATAGGTATGGAAGATTTTGACTCCGTCGGTCGACAGATGTTCGATACAAACAACATTAATTAGTACATAAAATAGAAATTTAACGAATACCCATGTTCTGGGTATAAAAATAACCCATGTTATTTCAATTCGTTAAAATTAATATGATGTTAACACCCTTCTTTTCAACACAATGTGATCCAGCTATCTTCCCATTTAATTTTGTGAAATTGACTTTTAACAATTTCCGTGGCATAATTATTATTCAAATTGATGTTATATATAGTCATAGAATGAAAATAATTAAAATCTTAATTATTATTGAGTACCAAAAAAGAAAGAAAGAAAAAACACAAAAACAATTAAGTTTCATCCTCTCAAATAATTTTTCAAAAAGATATATATATATATATATATATATTGACATAATAACCTTAAAATGCATGGTAATTAAAACACTTTAATTAGATACTGGTGTGTTCAGTTTGTCATTCGGCCCAATCCGAGACCCATGCACTAGACTTATGATCCGGCCCATTGTCGGAAAAAATCATTTATACTCGGATAAAAGGTAGAGAAGAAAGCAAAGGACCAGTAAACAATCTCATATTTCGTCTTGCCGAGTGAAATCAAAGAACTACCGGTACGAGCGACGTACTCCTACCTTTATAAAATAGTAAACTCATCTCCATGAGAGGGAATCTCGTTTTGACTAAATTATCTCTCTGTCCAAATATTAACTTTGGCATCGGATCTTAATCGAGGAACTTCTCTTGCTAGTACAACTAGCGAAAATGGTGAATCGAAACAAGTTCGACCTGAATACTCTCACGGAAAACCATGCTTCATTATATACATTTCAATATGTGGATGGAGAAGTTTTTCATTGAATATGTAGTGAATTTATGTAATTTTTATTTGTGATTTTATTGTGATTAAAACACAATAAAGAAGTTTGAATTCACATATCATTATTTTTTTTTCAGAGAATAATAACTTAAACAATAATTCTTCCAATTTTGTAATACTATCAAAAGAATAAAAAGAATTAAGGGTTTAATTGCTCAAACATGAAGCCGCTTCCACAATTGTTTAAGTCTCAACTAGTCACCCAGGTTCGGGCCTCGTGTCCAGTTTTGGGCCGGGCCCAATTTTGGGCCTCGAGTCCAGTTTCGGCCCGAGCCCAGTTTCAGTCCTTGGGTCCAGTTTTGGCCGGGCCCAATTTCGGGTCTCGGATCGAGGCATGCACGGGTTTATATAAATGTAAAAAAATTAAAAATTGTGTTTGGAAAAAAAATTTACATACGATTAAATATAAAAGTATACACAATTTAATATTTCAAATTTTAGAATAGATTCAAAAAATTAAAATTCGCTTTAAAAAAAATTAAAATGAAATAAAAAAAAATTTTGAAAAATTTATTAAAAAATTATTAAATAAGCCTTACATTTTTGTATAATGGGTATCATGGATATCCATGGGTACCCATAACTACCCATTACCCATTTGAGTTAAGACCATTAATTGAATAGGTAATGGGTACCCATTACCCATTAATTTAATACTCGTCCAATACCCGCCCAACCCGCCCGTTTGACACCCCTAGAAAAGAACTATAGTTTTTTTTTTTTTTTTCTGTTTTTGTTATTTAGGTTCTAACTTCTAAATCTCTTAATGGAGTTAAGTTCAATAATTGCATACTCTTTGGTTGGAATTAGTACTGGAATTTTTTTGTCGTCTCCCTGATATTTCTGACTCATTGTCTGTATTCTTAGATGGATTCAGAAATTCCTGAAAGAGAAATATTGAAATTTTTTGTTCCTAGTAATGAACTTCCAATTCTATTTTCATTTACATAACTAATTAAAGACTTGTTTGATAACCCAAATTAATGCTTAAAATTATTTGATTAAGAGATAATGACTTTTAACGTGTTTGATAACGGAAACTTAAACTTCTTAATCGTTTAAGCACTACTTATTTCCTTTACAAAAAATTAAGCGTAAAAAGTCAGCTTATTGCTTATCGCTTAATGCTCTACGTAACAATTCTTTAAATAATTCATATTTAATTTTTGAAACTACCCTTTTTATTTTATTTATATTGGTTTAACTATAATAATAATTTTAATTTTTTCATCATTAGCATGCCACGTATTTTAAATTTTTTATTATAATATTATCAAATAAAATTTAATTTATTTTTACTATTATATTTTGGTATTAAAAATTTATTTAATAAACTATATCATTTACATGTTTATACAAATTTCATTCATACCATATGTTTTATATTACTTATATAGTTTATTAATCATATATGAATTTTATTGCAAAAATTTTAATTTCTTTTAGACTACAATAATGGATTTATTTTTCATTTTTAGGGATTTTAATAAATTGTAATAATTATTTTTTGTATTTTCTCATCAATCAGTTTAACATGTTTTATCTTATTTTGTTTCTTTATGTTTTACATTAATCATAATTGATGTTTTATAATAAAATTTGATATTTCGCATATATAAATATAACAAATTCAACATAAGGGTAAAATGGTATATTTTAAAAATTTCGGCAATAAGATCAGCATATTTATGAAACAAGATCGAGTGATTAAGCATTATGATTTAGAGATTCAAAAAATATATTTCAGCATTAAAATGCTAAGTGCTTAATCAATTCAGCATTATAGTTTCAATATTAATTTTTATCAAACGGCCCTGAGACTTCTTCGTTGTTCCTGCTTTGGGTTATTTCTTATTCTTTGATCGATGGATCTGTAGTTACTTTTTCTGTTGATCAGATCGTTTGTATTGATATATACATGTGCGTTTTGAGTTAAGCCCAGTTGAGAGAGTATTTGAACTTGTGAATAGAGTCTTTATTCAGAAAATTCACGTCCAAGTTACTTGGTAAGCTTCAGAGGCGCCGGTGATTCCAACTTCGACATGAATTGTCTGAAATAAAAACAGAGACCCAAAAGCATTGAGGTTCAGGTCCACTAGGTTAGTTGACGGGGCGTACTATATTTATGAATGTGGATGAAACTTCATTAATGAAACATACTTTGGGATAAACTTTTGGTGAGAGGAAAACTCCATTTATGACTGCTTGGTCTCTTCTTCTGTCCAAGTTAACTAGACTTAGGCTTCGTTTGATAACCAAAATTCAGCACTTAAAATGAATGATTAAGAGCTTATTCGCATTAAGTGTGTTTGATAACTGTTGGTTATAAGTCTTAATAAATTAAGTGGTTCTGAAGTTAAGTGCTTAATCGATTAAGTGCGTTTGATAACGAAAATTCGAGTAACTTAATTAAATAAGTGGTTCTGAAAAATAAGTGTAATTTCGGCCTAACAAATAAGTGACGAGCGAATCAGTTATGACTGAATCTGAATCAAAAAAAATTTTCTCTCTTTAAATTTTCTCATTTTTTGTATAATTATTTCTTTTTTTATGTTTTTAATACTTTTTAAATTTGATTGATTCAAAGAAACAATCAAAATAAATTAATTTTATAACTATAAAAAAATTAAAAAATAAATTATTATCTATTTTTATAACTTTATTTAAAAAATATATAAATCTAATGTTAAAAATAATTTTTTATTTTTAATAATTGAATAAGATTCAGACTTCAGTTTTCAGATTCAGATTTCAATCTTCAGATTTCAAACTTCAGTCCTAATTTCAGATTTTATCAAACAGAGTCATCTAATGAATTCAGATTTCAGACTTCAGACTTAAGTTTTCAGACATAAGTTTTATCAAACGAAGCCTTACTAACAGAATGCCCATTGGTGGCCACTTGTAATAGTTTAGTGGCAAAAAATGGGCTAAAAATAGTTTAGTGGCCAAAAGTAGACAGATACAATAGTTTAGTGGCTATTTGTTGCAGAGGCTCCGTCCGTCGCTATGTCGTTCTCGAGAGGCAAAATCGAGACGAGAGGACAAGCGGTGGCAGAGGCGGCCATTTTGATATTTTTGGCTCTGGGGAAGGGGAAGGGGGAAGGAGTAGGGTTTTTCCTGCTGATTGATACTGAGTGATTATATATATATATATATATATATATATATACACACACACATATTGTTGAAGCCTGAATCTCCGCCGAGGCTCCTGAGCTGGTCCACGACAGGTCCCGACTGCAGGTATCACGGAAGACTCTTTAATTTCCACGAAATCAGTTTCTCTACAATCTTCTGCTAGGTTAGAAACTGAAAAGAACAAACGATATGATTTCTCTATATTTGGCTATTTTTTTATAAATGTATAAAGAAATTTTTTTTTTCTTATGTCCATAGATGAAAGGAAAATTTGTCTTTCTTTTTTTTTTTTTACTTTCTCCTAAGTGGCAAATTGAAAGTTTCAAACATTTCTTTTTACCATTAACAAGGAATTTGATATTTATATAAAAGACCAAATTATAAAATTGATTAGAGTCTCTTGTCAATAAATAACAGTTTGCTATGTATATATTTATATATTTATAATTATGATTATTAGCTTTATTATTTATGCATATCTATAAATATACATATTGAAACGTTACGCATATATATTTAATGACATGTGAAACTTTATTAATTTCACTATAGAAATTATTCTATTGAAATCATTTTGTCATTCACTAGAGTTGTTTTTGGCAATATATTATATTATTTGAAATTATATTATTATATAATATAATGTATATATATATATATTATATATATAATTTACTTATGCTCGAGTTCGAGCATGTTAGAGATTATTTCTATAGTGAGATAGAACTCACACATTCACGCTCTACAAAGGACACTCACACTTCTTTCTATTCCGAAAATCACCATAATGTTTTTTATTTTCCTGGTGAGTAGGGAAGGGAGAGGTTGGGGCGTCGGGCCTTATATATTATTTTTTTTTACTACTTCACATTTTTTTGTGTGTGTGTGTGTGTGTATAAGGTTAAATCACTCCTCCATGGGTCCCTTAGGTTTAGCATTTGGTCCTTTCACTTTAAATTATTTCATTTTTCGCCTTTGACTTTTAAAATTGTTTCAAAATAAACCCAAACTCAAATTATGACAATATTTGATATATTTTCAACTAACATACGAGTTGTGTCAAATTCAATTATGGGATAAACAAAGGGATTTAATTTTAGTTTTCATTTGTTGCTTATTAATGTGTGTGAATTTTACGTGTTAGTAAAAAATAACTCAAATATTATCATAATTTTAGCCTTGGACCATATTGAAACAATGTTCAACGTAACGGGATAAAAATAAAGTAATTTCAAGTTGAGGGACACATCTCAACTTAAAGGGCCAGTGGAGTTGTTTAACCTATAAAATATGTTTGAGTGATGGAAAGAAAAAATAAGGTACTATACTTTACGAATATTCATGTTCTATTCACTTTGTGACCAAAATGGAGAATTTTTATTTTAGGAAAGAAATAATGTTATGAGGATATTTCTTTTGAATTTGTGTAGTATATAGAAGAAAATGTGTAATGATGTAGTTATTTTTTGAAATGACGTGAATGAAATTTTAGAAAAAAATTTTAAAATTTGAATTTAGGAGAAAAATGAGAATATTTAACTTGCGACTTTTTTTAAAGAAAAAAATTGCTATTTATCTTGAAACCATCACAAAGTAAACAAAATGTTACTGTGTTCTTAAAAATGTACTTTCAATGTCCTTCTATCACGTAAAGCCCTTGAAAACCTTTTATATATATATATATATATATATATATATATGAGAATAATATTTAATACTAATCCTCCTTCTATAAGACTCCCTCCGTCCCATTTAAAGAGTCTTGTTTCTAATACTGAAAATAGTATTACAAACAGGACTCTTTGAATGGGACGGAGGGAGTACTAATATTTCAGATCATATTAGTCATCTCACCTGACAATCGAATCGAACTTACTATGTCCGGACAAAGAAACTCAAAAGCCCACGCAAGAGGACAAGTAGTCGTCAGAAATCCTTGTTGCTCGAATGCAGGCTTCGACGTCGGAAAAAAAAAAAGAAGCAACAATTCCGGTGTTCAATTGAGCTCGAACGCACCATCGACTTCGGAAAAGAAAGCGGCGACTGCACAATTGTTTAGGATTTCAAGTGATGTTTTGTTTTTCTTTCTACTAGGTATTTGTACTTACATTTTATGTGTCACGCACAGTAGTAGAGTCAGGCCTTGAAGGTTTGAAAGGAAAAATTATTTGTTATAAATATTTATCACTAATATGAAGAAACGGCTAGAACAATGCTTTGTGAAAATAATTGGCCAAAATAGTTTTGGGCTGAATCGTTTAATACTTCTTATTATATAATGAATAGAAGTCTTTTAAGACCAATTTTGAAAAAGACTACATTTGAACTTATGTTTGGAAGAACTCCCAACATTGAATACTTCAAAGTTTTTGGGTGCAAATGTTTCATTTTGAAAACAAGTGAGCACCTTGGAAAATTTGATAGTAAGTCCAATGAAGGGATTTTTCTAGGATATTCTTCAAATAGGAAAGCATATAGAGTTTTTAATAAAAATACTATGAATGTTGAAGAAAGCATGCATGTTGAATTTGATGAAAATCTTGTTTCCAAAAATCAAAATGAAGATGATGAACTTATTGATATTTTGCCAAATAATTTTGAAAAGAGTTTTTCAATTAAAGATGAAGTTGCATCTACTTCTACTTCTAACCCACTTCCTATTTCAAGAAAGTTTATTAGAACTCATCCTCAAGATTTAATTATTGGGGATCCTTCTAATGGGGTTGCAACTAGAAATAGAGTGCTTGAAAATAATGTTCATGAAAACAAAGATTTTGAAAACAATGTTGCTTTTCTTTCAAAAATTGAACCAAAAAATGTAAAAGAAGCTTTACTTGATGAAAATTGGATTTTGGCTATGCAAGATAAATTAGCTCAATTTGAAAGAAACAAAGTTTGAAATCTTGTTGAAAGACCAAAAAATTACTCTACAATTGGCACTAAGTGGATTTTTAGAAACAAGTTAAATAAACTAGGTGAAGTAACTAAAAACAAGGCTAGATTAGTTGCACAAGGTTATAGACAAGAAGAAGGAATTGATTATGATGAAATCTTTGCTCCCGTTGCTAGACTTGAATCTATAAGAATGTTACTTGCTTTTGCATGCTTTAAAGGTTTTAAATTATATCAAATGGACGTTAAAACTGCATTTTTAAATAGTTTTTTAAATGAAGAAGTTTATGTGGAACAACCTCCCGATTTTGAAGATGTTAAATTTCAAAATCATGTGTATAAACTTGTTAAAGCATTATATGGTTTGAAACAAGCTCTTAGAGCTTGGTATGAAAGATTGACATCCTACTTGCTAGGTAATAATTTTAAAAGAGGCCAACTTGACACCACGTTGATTTGTGTATAAATTGAAACCTCTATGCAGTCTCCAGTTCTTTTGTCTTCTTTTTATTTCGGGAAAAGTATGCATCCGAATGTATAAATAAATTGTTGGGTTAAATTATGACCTTTCTATTTATTTTTTTTACAATTAATCTGTTTAAATTTAAATGAAAAACAACATCTAATGTAAGAATGGAGGTGGTTCAAAATAGTTTGACACGATCAATCTATTAATATTTAAATAAAATACACTACATAATGTAAAGGATATGGGAATTTTGGGTTGGTCCCGTGACCACTCCCTCCGGCCATGAAAGTATGAAACATGTTATGCTCCAATTATATTTTGCAATAAGCAAAGATATTGAAATTCATCCAATAACAATTAACATGATTCATGCAATGCGGGGTAAGACTCCGACAATATAAGTAGGGGGTCACTAAGGAGGTAAAGACTAAATTGAGAAAGACCGCACATCTGCCACTGCCACTTATACATGCATAAAATGATTTCAGGATTCAAATACTGGGCTCTCATAACCAAGATTTTAAATGCCTTGGAATGTCTATTAGACCAAATAATTGGAACTAATATGAAGAGAATTGATTGCTTAATTGTGTTGTGATTAAGATCGTCTTTGCCATTTTTCAAAAGAAACATTATAATTTTTTTTTACAAAATATGAAAAGCAAAAAAGGGGAGGTATTTAGGATACTTCAAATTTATGCTTTCTTATTCCTTCCCTTCGGATATACCAATGCTCGATCCCTCAACCTAGAGGTTTTGGTTTGCAACACTAAACCATAAATGTTGGGAGAGCCTGTGACAAAGTTTTATGAAAAAAATCTTTTTCTACGGAAATGAATTGTGGCCGTTCAATGCCAAAAAACACGAAAACTCGAGGTCTTTTAATTGTTCTCGTATAACACATTTACAAAAATTATAATCTCGTCAACGAACCATTCAGTCACTAAATTTGACAAATATATTTGAATGTGTAATTGTGTAGTAATTCATACAAAATCGCATTCAATGACCGAATGACTCACTTACTAAATCATCAAAACTAACCATAATCTATGATGCTATTTCTTTCCTCAAGATAGTTTCCCAAAAAACATTAAAAAGATAATGTATAACATTACATATTTGATTTAATTTAGTATTCCACACCCAAATTAAAAAGAAAAACGGAAAAACCTATGCCACACCTCCCTTTCATCACCTGCCTCACTTATTTTAATTGATCTTCTGATTTTGAAGTTTTATTTATTCATTTTCAATTAGAGGATGTATTGCTTTACTACTATATATATATATATATATATATGTATATTTTGAAGAACTCAACTTTAAATGTGCAAGTGATGTTTTGTTATTCTTTCCACTAGCTATTTGCATTTTGTGTTTACACTTTACGTGTCAGAGTAGTAGTGGAGTAAGACCCCAAACGTCTGAAAAGGGCCAAATTATTTGTTATAAATATTTATCACTGCTATTTTAATTTTGAATGGGGCAACATGATATAAATATTTTTCCAAATTCTATATAGTAATTTAAGATTATAATGCGCCTCCACCACAAGTCACGCATGTCATTTTAAAAATAACACATTGTTAACGCATAAATTAACAGAAAAATATGGTGAATTGTGTGATTTGAAAGTGAGAAATGGGAAGTTGAATTCCTTTTGTTGGACCTCAAGATTGATTCGTTCGGTAATTAGTAAATTGTAAGTTTTGCTTTTTAAAAGAAATGTTGATTAGAGAGGTATTTTGGAATACCTCAATTATTTGTCATTCTTTTCATTTGCTTTACTTAGACTCGAATTCCGATCCTCATTGTTAATGGATATTAGAAAATATATTAGTGTATTTCCAGGTTTGAGAATTTTGAAAATTAATAAGGTAGTGGTGTACAAAGCACTTCTGCAAGGTACAAGCGTTCTTAGAGAATCGTTTATTATATTTAATTTTGATATTTAATGAGAATGGTGTATTTTCCAAAAAAGAAAAGAAAAACTTACTTACCAAGAAGAAAAGGGAAGCCGGTGTATAGTTTTTGAAAGTGAGAAATAGGAAGTTAAATTCCTTGTGTTGGAGCTGACGATTTATCCGTTTCCAACTGGGATTTCCTAAAGGGAACAAGAAAAAAAAAGGACTTTCCAATTTTGCATTTTAATTTCCTAATCCAAATTTGATTCGGTTTTCCAATTTGCATTATATATAATCAGAAGAAAAACATAAGTCTCATACAATCAACTTCATACCAACATCGAAATTCTAATTTCAAAGTACTCTGATTCAATCAACAATGGAGCAATTTTTGGAGATTAATCTGATTTCGGCACAGGATTTGAAGCAACGGGCGATATACCGGAGCAATCAGACGTACGCACTGGTCTGGGTGGACGATCCGTCCAAGAAGTGCCGAACAGGAACAGACTGTTCCAGCGCCGGAAACCCCACCTGGAACGACAAGTTCCTCTTCCGGGTTCCTTCCGATTTCGTCAACAGCGCCACAGCCGGATTCAACGTCGAGATTTATTCCCTCCGTCGTCACTTAAAGGATTCTCTCATCGGCACTGCGCGGTGCCTCCTCAGCAGCTGTCTCGGGAAATTCACGTCGGTTTACATCCAACGTCCTTCCGGCAACTTCCAGGGGATCCTCAACGTCGCCGCCGCCCTTTGTGACGCCGAAGATATGGGAATCTTCCGTGGCTCTCCAATGGTTAATTTTCATGATTTGACAATAGGGAAATCTGGGGAAGGAATGAAGAAGAAGAGTCTACTGGGAAGGCTTAAGTTAGTGAAGTCATCGCCGTCATTGTCAACCATGGCTTCGTCGTCAACGTTCTTGAGGCCAGTGAAGTCAGATCCGTCTATTGCAACGATGATTTCGTCTACTGATTGGAGTGAAGCGACGACGTTGAGGACATCAATTTCGTTACCGTCTCTGTCAACTCTGTGCGACGACTCCGACTCCGACACCGACACCGAAGTTTGATCCAGTTCTGTATTGTTCAATTCATACGAGAATGTGCTGTAAATTCTAATGTAAAATAATATTTTGTGTAAATTGGATTTCTGCTGTAATCATTATAATAAAAGAGAATCTGCTTTTTCTTCCAAATGATTTCTGCTTTTATGTTCTAACCAATTCTTTTAGCAGCTTTATTTTCCTTTTGAATTATTATTCATGAGTGGTAAGTTTTATGAATGATGATAGTGGTGATACACAGTAGATTGGCGCGACCCTTTCTAATCAAGCTAGGAGCTCGTAGATGTTAGAGTGGAAAGGATGGTTTTTTGGACTCAAGGAAAGTATTGGAAATACCTAAATTTCAAGGAGGGGAAAGAACAAATGTTAAGTGGAGGGAGTCAGAAACTTAGAAAATGGCTTAGGATGTCCATTTAAGTTATCTTGTTTCTGTAATTTCTGATGCATGAAAACTCTTTTGGCAATGATAACTTGCACCTTGGATAAGAGCTTCTTCTTTCTGTAAAAATGGAGAGAAACTTGTCTTTTTGTTTCTTTGAAGTAGAAATGGAGAAAATGTTTGGTGGCAGAGTGTGCAAAATGTCATCTGATGCTCCCTATGTGATTGGTTAGGTACAGATTTGGAGTATGGATTGGAAATGTACACTTATTATTGACAGAAATTGTACCTTCTTGGTAAAGAGGAAACCTGATAGTACTTGTGTTGATTACTTAAGCTAAATTTTCGTTGGAAAAAACATAACAATTTCAAGCCATCTGTATAGCTATGGAGCCACCTTGAATTCGTGATGATAGGCGAGCACTCCAAGAATTACATCTTCATCCGGGAAGGCACTTGTCCCTCCCCGGTTCCCATCCCAATCCACCTCCGCCATCAGATTACTCCCTCTCTTCGATCTTCCAACACAGTGACGGGGGCAGTGAAGAAGATTACAACTTGGTGGGTCTAAAAAGGTGATTTTGAGCATTTGTTTACCGAAAGCTGAAAATCTTAGTAGGGGATTTCGATAGGCACCCTTCTTTCTTCCAGTTCCCTCCATTGCATTTAGGACTGCATGTTACCTGATTCTCTAGCTAATTTGACCGGTACCATTTTTCTTATGTTTCTCTAGCTAATTTGATATTTCTTTGCATTTTGGTTCCTCTGCTTGCTCACTCAAAAACTCAAAAGGTGTGTTATTGGATGTCTTGCAATTTTTGGGTGTTAATCTTACATCATTGTTATTGGGTTTAAATTCAACTTTGCACATCATTCCATTGCATTCAGCTGTTGTTTGGGGGTTGCTATCGGGTTTCTCGCAGGCGTTTTGTGTGAAGTTCTGCCGATTTGGATGGTTCTTCTTCCAAAATTTTGTTGGGTATGGTTTGGTTTGGTTTGGCTCATTGCCTAATCTGCCTCTTTGGGTGGTTAGTTCATTTTTCCCTCTTTTGTCTTACTTTCCAGTTAGTTTGAAGATTTCTCCTGTTTTTTTTTTTTTTTTGTTCTGTTCTGTGATCATGGAATAGCTGGAGATTGTTATGTTTTTTCCAACGAAAATTTAGCTGTTTAATCAAGAGTTCAATAGATTCATTAATATAGGGAAGAAAGCAACAGACACTTAAATTCTCTACAAGTCTATTAATCAATTAAGGTAAAAAAAAAAAAAAAAGAAAGACACATTTGCAAGACCTGAATGCAGCTAAATACAAAAAAGATTTGTGTTCTCTCCCCAACAAAGACAAACACGATTTCAAATTAACAGCTGATTTTGAAGGTAAATAACCTTTACAAAGATTCTGAATTATGCAGCTAAGTCTAGCTATTCCATGATTATCAGTAATACAGAATCACTTCTTATTTATGCATCGGAAAAGCTATTGAAATCTGTTAAGATCATAGTTTTATACCAATAATAAGTAGATAAAAAAAAACACTCAAAAACTATTCAGAAGCAAACAACTTAGTACTGCAAAAACTAATTAAAACTTCAACACCATAATCACATAACAGAACCAAAAAACAGGGAAAATCTTCAAACTAACTGGAAAGTAAGAAAAAAAAAGAGGGAAAAAGGAACTAACCACCAAAGAATCATCCAAATTGGCAGAACTTCACAAAAAGCGCCCGCGAGAAACTATGATCTGGACATTGTTATGTTTTTTCCAATGAAAATTTAGCTTAAGTTATCAACACAAGTACTACCACGTTTCCTCTTTACCAAGAAGGTACAATTTCTGTAAATAATTAGTGTACATTTCCAATCCATACTCAAAATCTGTACCTAACCAATCACATAGGGAGCATCAGATGACATTTTGCACACTCTGCCACCAAACATTTTCTCCATTGCTGCTTCAAAGAAACAAAAAGACAAGTTTCTCTCCATTTTTACAGAAAGAAGAAGCTCTTATCCAAGGTGCAAGTTATCATTGCCAAAAGAGTTTTCATGCATCAGAAATTACAGAAACAAGATAACTTAAATGGACATCCTAAGCCATTTTCTAAGTTTCTGATTCCCTCCACTTAACATTTGTTCTTTAAATAAACTTGAAATTTAGGTATTTCCGACACTTTCCTTCAGTCCAAGAAACCATCCTTTAGAAAGGGTCGCGCCAATCTATTGTGCATCACCACTATCATCATTCATAAAACTTACAACTCACGAAGAATTCAAAAGGTAAATAAAGCTGCTAAAAATATTGGTTAGAACATAAAAGCAGACATCTTTTTGGAAAAAAAAAAACAGATTCTCTTTTATTATAATGATTACAGCAGAAATCCTAATTTACACAAATCTGAATTTACATTAGAATTTACAGCAGATTCTCATATGGATTGAAGAACACAGAACTTGATCAAACTTCGGTGTCGGTGTCGGCATCGGCGTCCCACAGAGTTGACATAGACGGTAACGAAATCGATGTCCTCAAAGTCGTCGCTTCACTCCAATCAGTAGATGAAATCATCGTTGAAATAGACGGATCTGACTTCACTGGCCTCAAGAACGTTGACTCCGAAGCTGTGGTTGACAATGACGGCGATGACTTCACTAACTTAAGCCTTCCCAGTAGACTCTTCTTCTTCTTTCCTTCCCCAGATTTCCCTCTTGTCAAATCATGAAAATTAACCATTGGAGAGCCCCGGAAGATTCCCATATCTTCAGCGTCGCAAAGGGCGGCGGCGACGTTGAGGATCCCCTGGAAGTTGCCGGAAGGACGTTGGATGTAAACGGACGTGAATTTCCCTCGACAGCTGCTGAGGAGGCACCGCGCGGTGCCGATGAGAGAATCCTTTAAGTGACGACGGAATGAATAAATCTCGACGTTGAATCCGGCGGTGGCGCTGTTGACGAAGTCGGAAGGAACCCGGAAGAGGAACTTGTCGTTCCAGGTGGGGTTTCCGGCGCCGGAACAGTCTGTTCCTGTTCGGCACTTCTTGGACGGATCGTCCACCCAGACCAGTGCGTAGGTCTGACTGCGCCGGTATATCGCCCGTTGCTTCAAATCCTGTGCCGAAATCAGATTAATCTCCAAAAATTGGTCCATTTTTGATTGAATCAGAGAGGTACTTTGAAATTAGAATTTCGATGTTGGTATGAAGTTGATTGTATGAGACTTATGTTTGTCTTCTGATTATATATAATGCAAATTGGAAACCGAATCAAATTTGGATTAGGAAATTAAAAAGCAAAATTGGAAAGTCCTTTTTTTTTGTTCCCTTTAGGAAATCCCAGTTGGAAACGGATAAATCGTCAGCTCCAACACAAGGAATTTAACTTCCTATTTCCCACTTTCAAAAACTATACACCGGCTTCCCTTTTCTTCTTGGTAAGTAAGTTTTTCTTTTCTTTTTTGGAAAATACACCATTCTTATTAAATATCAAAATTAGATACAATCAACGATTCTCTAAGAACTCTTGTACCTTGCAGAAGTGCTTCGTACACATCTACCCTATTAACTTTCAAAATTCTCAAACCTGGAAATACACTAATATATTTTCTAATATCTATTAACAATGAGGATCTGAATTCGAGTCTAAGTAAAGCAAATGGAAAGAATAACAAATAATTGAGGTATTCCAAAATACCTCTCTAATCAACATTTTTTTAAAAAAGCAAAACTTACAATTTACCAATTACCGAACGAATCAATCTTGAGGTCCAACAAAAGGAATTCAACTTCCCATTTCTCACTTTCAAATCACACAATTCACCATATTTTTCTGTTAATTTATGCGTTAACAATGTGTTATTTTTAAAATGACATGCGTGACTTGTGGTGGAGGCACATTATAATCTTAAATTACTATATAGAATTTGGAAAAATATTTATATCATGTTGTCCCATTCAAAATTAAAATAGCAGTGATAAATATTTATAATAAATAATTTTGCCTTTTCAAACGTTTGGAGTCTGACTCCACTACTACTCGTGACACGTAAAGTGTAAAAACAAAATGCAAATAGCTAGTGGAAAGAATAGCAAAACATCACTTGCACATTTAAAGTTGAGTTCTTCAAAATATATATATATATAGTAGTAAAGCAATACATCCTCTAATTGAAAATGAATAAATAAAACTTCAAAATCAGAAGATCAATTAAAATAAGTGAGGCAGGTGATGAAAGGGTGGTGTGGCAAAGGTTTTTCCGTTTTTCTTTTTAATTTGGGTGTGGAATACTAAATTAAATCAAATATGTAATGTTATACATTATCTTTTTAATGTTTTTTGGGAAACTATCTTGAGGAAAGAAATAGCATCATAGATTATGGTTAGTTTTGATGAGTTAGTAGGTGAGTCATTCGGTCATTGAATGCGATTTTGTATGAATTACTACACAATTACACATTCAATTATATATGCTAAATTTAGTGACTGAATGGTTCGTTGACGAGATTATAATTTTTGTAAATGTGTTATACGAGAACAATTAAAAGACCTCGAGTTTCCATGTTTTTTGGCATTGAACGGCCACAATTCATTTCCGTAGAAAAAGATTTTTTCATAAAACTTTGTCACAGGCTCTCCCAACATTTATGGTTTAGTGTTGCAAACCAAAACCTCAAGGTTGAGGGATCGAGCATTGGTATATCCAAAGGGAAGGAATAAGAAAGCATAAATTTGAAGTATCCTAAATACCTCCCCTTTTTTGCTTTTCATATTTTGTAAAAAAAATTATAATGTTTCTTTTGAAAAATGGCAAAGACGATCTTAATCACAACACAATTAAGCAACCAATTCTCTTCATATTAGTTCCAATTATTTGGTCTAATAGACATTCGAAGACATTTAAAGCCTTGGTTATGAGAGCCCAGTATTTGAATCCTGAAATCATTTTATGCATGTATAAGTGGCAGTAACAGTAGTATTGGCAGATACCACTTTATTGGAAGATCCACTATTTCAAAAAGACTTAAACAAACTCTAAACAGTGGAATCAACCATTCTCCTTCTTTGTGTGAATCTTTTAGGAAACAAATAAATAGAGATCAAAACGAAACAAGCAACAAATGAACAAATTGACAGCACAACAATTTTAGCGTGGTAAAACCTCCGTTAACAAGGAGGAAACATCCACGGGACCTTAGGCCACTTAATCTCCACTAAAATCAATAATGGGTACAACTAAGAGTTCTCTCTAATTCAGATTAGAGGCATTCATCAACAACATCAAGATATTAGAGGCATCCATCAACAACATCAAGATATACAACACAATCTTGGAACACAATAAGAATCAATATAGCAAATAAACCAAAGATTTCCCCAAACTCACGTCTCTGTTATACGCACAGCAGACGGACTTAAAATGCTCAAAACCAGATCTCCACCGTTCAAAACATACCTCTACGTGTGGTGAACACTGTGGAAAAGTTTCAGGGCAATCCAACGGTTGATCGCTGAGAAATCTCCGTTTTAGCTGAACTGGTCCTGGCAGGGGAAAAATGCTGCGGTTTTTCTCTTGCTGCTTTCTTTTGTGCTGTGCTGCCGCCTCCTCACCCGCTCTGCCCACCAAAAAAACCTCAAAGAAAGGGTTAAAAGAAAAACATTCTAATGGGCCTAATTTGGGCTCCTCCAAATATGAGGGAAAGCCCAACAAATCTCCCCCTTTCCCGATTAGGTGGAGGGATCCGCCATCCCGGCAATTGAACAACAAACTTCAAGTTTTTCCCTTGATACTGCTTTTGTCAACATGTCAGATCCATTCTCATCTGTATGGATTTTCTCAAGTTCAAGTAGCTTATTGTTAAGAGTATCCCTTATCCAATGATACCTCACATCAATATGCTTTGATCTTGAGTGAAACGCCGAGTTCTTCGCCAGATGAATAGAACTCTGATTGTCGCAGAACAATACATATTTCTGCTGCTTGAGACCAAGTTCTCTCAAGAACTGCTTCATCCACAACAACTCTTTACAAGCTTCCGTTGCTGCAATAAACTATGCCTCTGCTGTAGAGAGCGCTACACACTTTTGCAATCTTGACTGCCAAGAGACTGCTCCACCAGAGAAAGTAATTAGATAACCTGAAGTAGACTTACGAGAGTCTTCATCTCTTGCCAAGTCTGAATCAGTGTATCCAACTAACACTGGTTTTCCACTTCCAAAGCTAAGTGTTAACTTGGAAGTACCTCGAAGATATCTCATAATCCACTTTACTGCATCCCAATGCTCTCTTCCTGGATTCGAAAGGAAACGACTAACAACTCCAACTGCATGAGCTATGTCTGGCCTCGTACACACCATTGCATACATTAAGCTTCCTACTGCTGAGGCATATGGAACCTTTTTCATATCTTCCTTCTCTTTATCTGTTGAAGGGCCTTGACTCGATCTCAACTTAAAGTGGTTAGATAAAGGAGAAGAAACCACTTTAGCTTTATCCATACGGAACCTTTCAAGTACCTTGTTAATGTACCGTTCCTGTGACATGTACAACTTCTTCCCTTTCCTGTCTCGACAAATTCGAATACCAAGAATTTGTTTTGCTGGCCCCAAATCCTTCATGGCAAAGGACTTACTCAACTGCTTCTTCAAATTATCAATCCTTAAAGAATTTTTGCCAACAATCAACATGTCATCAACATAGAGCAATAAAATGATAAAATCATCATCAGAGAATTTCTGCACAAAAACACAATGGTCAGAATTAGTCTTCTTGTAACCATGCTCCCCCATAACTGACTCAAACTTCTTATACCATTGTCTAGGTGCTTGCTTCAACCCGTAGAGGCTTTTCTTTAACGGGCATACATAATCCTCTTTTCCTTTTGCCTCAAAACCCTCTGGCTGCTCCATATAAATTTCTTCCTCCAACTCACCATGAAGAAAAGCAGTTTTCACATCCATTTGCTCAATTTCTAAATCTAAGCTTGCTGCTAGACCTAGAACAACACGTATGGAAGACATCTTCACAACAGGAGAGAAAATATCATCAAAATCAATACCTTTTCTCTGACTGAATCCCTTGACGACCAGTCTAGCTTTGTATCGTGGTTGTGAACTGTGTTCTTCTTGCTTCACCTTGTAGACCCACTTGTTCTTCAGAGCTCTCTTACCCTTAGGCAACTTTACCAGCTCAAACGTATGATTGTCATACAGTGACTGCATCTCATCTTCCATAGCACCAACCCAGTGAGCCCTGTTTCCATCTTCCATCGCTTCTGCATAACATTGAGGTTCCCCCTCATCTATCAATAACACATACTGATCTGTATCATACCGTGTGGAAGGACGTCGATCTCTGGTAGACCTCCTGAGTGGAATATCTGATTCTGACAACTGATCAGTAGTTTGGTGATTTGTTTCAGCCTGCAAAGGAGTATCTGCATCATCTGAACCCTGTTGGTCATCTTGAACATTCTGTTCCATCTGTACTGATAAAGGAACTGGATCTAGGTCAATCAAATCATCACTATACTGATGGACTCCTTTTTCTCTCTTCTCAACATCTTGTACAGTTTGATCTTCCATGAATACAACATCACGACTCCTTACTAGTTTCTTCTCAACTGGATCATAAAATCTATAGCCAAATTCATCCATACCATAACCAATGAAGATACATTGTCGTGTCTTCACATCGAGATTAGATCTCTCATCTTTTGGTATATGCACAAATGCCTTGCAACCAAAAACGCGTAGATGATCATAAGAAACATCTTTTCCAGTCCAAACTCTGTTTGGTACATCAAACTGAAGAGGAACACATGGTGTGAGATTAAGAACATATACAACTGTATTCAAAGCCTCACCCCAGAAAGATCTCGGCAACTGAGCCTGTGAAAGAAGACATCTTACTCTTTCAACCAATGTTCTGTTCATTCTCTCAGCCAACCCATTTAACTGAGTCTTGGGAGGTGTCTTTTGATGTCGAATGCCCTGACGCCTACAATACTCATCAAAAGGACCTGAATACTCTCCCCCATTATCTGTTCTGATGCACCGCAATTTCTTCCCAGTCTGTCTCTCAACTAAGGCTTGAAACTGTTTAAACACATCTAATACCCGATCTTTGCTCTTCAAAGTGTACACCCATAACTTTCTTGAACAATCATCTATGAAGGTCACAAAATAGCTGGCACCACCCAAGGTTCTTGTCTTCATAGGACCACATACATCTGAATGTACCAAATCAAGTATGTCTTGTTTTCTTGAAGGTGGGGAACTCTTGAAAGAAACTCTATTCTGCTTCCCTGCAAAACAATGAGTACATCTTCTTAAATGAGCATTATTCATTCCAGAAAGAAGATTCTTTTTAGCCAATACTGCCAAGCCTTTCTCACTCATGTGAGCAAGTCTCTTATGCTACAATTCCGCAGTGAGCTCATCTGTCACAGCATTAATAACACCTTTGGAGAGTCTTGCCTGCAGTATATACAAACTGGAATGCTTGTTCCCACGAGCAACAACCATAGCACCTTTAGTAAGTTTCCACTGGCCATTACTAAAGGTATTGCAATATCCTTCATCATCAAGTTTACCTGCAGAGATCAAGTTCAAACGAATTTCAGGAATATGCTTTACCCCTCTAAGAAGTATCTCGTGCCATTGTTCATCTCCAAACACACATCTCCGATACCAATGACTTTAACCAAACCATCATTACCCAACTTCACCGTCCCAAAATCACCTGCTGTATAGGATGTAAAGAAGTCCTCTTGAGATGTAGCATGAATGGAGGCTCCACTATCAATAACCCAACTGATCTCGTGACATGCAACATTGACAACATCTTCATCATAAACAACGAGAAAGTCTTCTGTACTAGCGGTGGCAACTCGATCATTTTCCTTGCCAACATCACCTTCTTGTTCTTTGTCTTTCTTCTTGTTATCCCGCTTCAACTGTCTACAATATTTCTTGATGTGTCCTTTCATGCCACAGTGATGACACTCAACATTAGCAAACCTGTTGGACTTACTTCTTCCTTTTTCTTTATTCTTGAAACCTCTGCTTTTACTTCTCCCTCTTCTTTCTGTAACCAAAATCTCTGACTGCTGAGAAGACCCATGTGATTTTCTTCTCATTTCTTCATTTAAAACACTGCTCTTAGCCAGATCCATGTTGATTACACCATTTGGAGCTGAGTTACTTAATGACATTCTGAATGTTTCCCAAGAGTCCGGCAACGTACCCAATAAACATAACCCCTGAATCTCATCATCAAACTTGATACCCATTCCAGCTAACTGATTGATTATTCCTTGGAACGTATTCAAGTGATCTGTCAACGGAGTTTCATCTTGATACCTTAATGCCATCAACTGCTTTATGAGAAACATTTTATTATTTCCTGTTTTCCGAGCATACAACTCCTCAAGTTTACTCCAGAGTGACCGTGCATGTGTTTCCCCACTAATATGATTCAAAACATTATCATCTACCCACTGCCTTATATACCCACAGACTTGTCGATGCAACAAAGTCCATTCTTCTTCAGACTTATTTTCTGGCTTCTCAGAGGCAAACACCGGCAAATGAAACTGTTTGACATAAATGAGATCTTCCATCTTTCCTTTCCAAGTGTGATAATTAGAACCATTCAAAGTGATCATTCTACTCAAATTTGCTTCCATTATTCAACACAAGAAATTCAACAATAATAACCACAGCTCTGATACCACTTTATTGGAAGATCCACTATTTCAAAGAAGACTTAAACAAACTCTAAACAGTGGAATCAACCATTCTCCTTCTTTGTGTGAATCTTTTAGGAAACAAATAAATAGAGATCAAAACGAAACAAGCAACAAATGAACAAATTGACAGCACAACAATTTTAGCGTGGTAAAACCTCCGTTAACAAGGAGGAAACATCCACGGGACCTTAGGCCACTTAATCTCCACTAAAATCAATAATGGGTACAACTAAGAGTTCTCTCTAATTCAGATTAGAGGCATTCATCAACAACATCAAGATATTAGAGGCATCCATCAACAACATCAAGATATACAACACAATCTTGGAACACAATAAGAATCAATATAGCAAATAAACCAAAGATTTCCCCAAACTCACGTCTCTGTTATACGCACAGCAGACGGACTTAAAATGCTCAAAACCAGATCTCCACCGTTCAAAACATACCTCTACGTGTGGTGAACACTGTGGCAAAGTTTCAGGGCAATCCAACGGTTGATCGCTGAGAAATCTCCGTTTTAGCTGAACTGGTCCTGGCAGGGGAAAAATGCTGCGGTTTTTCTCTTGCTGCTTTCTTTTGTGCTGTGCTGCCGCCTCCTCACCCGCTCTGCCCACCAAAAAAACCTCAAAGAAAGGGTTAAAAGAAAAACATTCTAATGGGCCTAATTTGGGCTCCTCCAAATATGAGGGAAAGCCCAACAGTGCGGTCTTTCTCAATTTAGTCTTTCCCTCCTTAGTGACCCCTTATTTATATTGTCGGAGTCTTACCCCGCATTGTATGAATCATGTTAATTGTTGTTGGATGAATTTCAATATCTTTGCTTATTGCAAAATATAATTGGAGCATAACATGTTTCATACTTTCATGGCCGGAGGGAGTGGTCACGGGACCAACCCAAAATTCCCATATCCTTTACATTATGTAGTGTATTTTATTTAAATATTAATAGATTGATCGTGTCAAACTATTTTGAACCACCTCCATTCTTACATTATATGTTGTTTTTCATTTAAATTTAAATAGATTAATTATAAAAAAAAAAAAATAGAAAGGTCATAAGTTAACCCAACAATTTATTTCTACATTCGGATGCACACTTTTCCCAAAATAAAAGGAAGACAAAAGAACTGGAGACAGCATAGAGGTTTCAATTTATACACAAATCAACGTTTTAATTTTTTATAAGGACAATAGCGGTTTTGGCCCTTTACTTTTGATCCTATGACAATTTTAGTCTCTTTTCCTTTTTCTTTCAACAGTTTTAATATTTTATGTTTGGTCAGTTGGCTATTATAGTCTTTTTTCTCCTAGAGTTTGAGGTAAACAAGTAATTTGGGGCTTTTAAATTTTTTTATAAAATTGATGGGGCAAACTGTGAAAATCTCAAAGGAATAATAACAAAGATTGCACGTGATGAGGGAAGAGTTTCACACGCCATTAAGAGTTAATTTCCAATCAAGAAAATAGCCTCCCCTTAGGATTGAAGGCCGGAAAAAGCAGAATATTTGATGGAAGGGCTTGTAAGACGATGCGAATTAATATCAAAGGGGGAACCATTTTAATAGCAGTCTACTTTCGCCTATTGATAGATAACAGGTTGCTTCCAAGCTCAAACCATTTTAAAATGAATTGAAAAAAAGGTCATTTTCTTGCCAAGAGGAATATCGGACTCAAATACCTTTGGTTTTGCTCTTTAGCAGGGCTTCTTTTACAATCCAATTTTATTGGGTGTCGGGTCTTCCCCTATGGCACTATTCACTATTGGTTGATAATCCGATGATATTCCAAGCGAATGAGGGAAAGGTCACAAACAAAAATCCTCCATTCTCCATTATTCTGACTACCTGTTTTTCCTCTCAATAATCAAAATAAAAAAAAACCAATAAATCAAATAATTTTCGACATAATATATTTCGATCGAAGTTATTTTTGGAATTGAAGCCCAATAATAATACTCCATCAACAATTTATCTCAAATAACAATTTCTCTCCAGGCCACTCAAATGACTCAGCAAAGAGGATGCAATTTCATTCCAACTAGCGGATTGCCATTACAAACGGAAGTCTAGGCAGTGCTGCATAATCCTTAGGAATGTAATTGTATCAGGAAAGGCCACATACAACTTGTGCAAGGATATTAGGCTATGAATGAGAAAATTTCTGGTTTGCTGTGTTAGAAAAAGTAGACAGATCAAAGGCTTTAAAGGCGATTTTTTTAGGCATTCAACAACGATTTTTTCACTTTTTATACTGCAGTCTATCCAGAAAATGAGCGGACTTAACATGGCAATTAGACCTGCCGTAGAAAAAACACAGTTAGACGTAGAACTAACTAGTTATCATATACATACACAAAAGCTCCATCGATCATTGAAAATATAAACTAAAGGAGCCAAATCCAACTTCATGCGAGTCTCTGTGTTAGCTGTACAGTTTCCTTGACTTGGGTGAGTACATGAAACAGAGAGTCCTTTAAACTCATTCACTCATCTTCACTCTGTGTAACTCCAATTTGTTTAACACAATTTAAGAATTCAATATCTTCACTTATCCTCCTTTCTCCTTTAGCTTTCTCGAAGCTCATAGCATGAAACACAAGCAATAATCTATTATGCATCATTCATAAAACTTACAACGCATGAACATTTCAAAAGGAAAATAAAGCTGCTAAAAAAATTGGAAAAAAACAGATTCTCTTTTATTATAATGATTACAGCAGAAATCCTAATTTACACAAAATATTAATTTACATTAGAATTTACAGCACATTCTCGTATGAATTGAACAATACAGAACTTGATCAAACTTCGGTGTCGGTGTCGGAGTCGTCGCACAGAGTTGACAGAGACGGTAACGAAATTGATGTCCTCAACGTAGTCGTTTCACTCCATTCAGTAGACGAAATCATCGTTGAAATAGACGGATCTGACTTCACTGGCCTCAAGAACGTTGACGACGAAGCCATGGTTGACAATGACGGCGATGACTTCACTAACTTAAGCCTTCCCAGTAGACTCTTCTTCTTCTTTCGTTCCCCAGATTTCCCTCTTGTCAAATCATGAAAATTAACCGTTGGAGAGCCCCGGAAGATTCACATATCTTCGGCGTCGCAAAGGGCGGAGGCGACGTTGAGGATCCCCTGGAAGTTGCCGGAAGGACGTTGGATGTAAACCGACGTGAATTTCCCGAGACAGCTGCTGAGGAGGCACCGCGCAGTGCCGATGAGAGAATCCTTTAAGTGACGACGGAGGGAATAAATCTCGACGTTGAATCCGGCTGTGGCGCTGTTGACGAAATCGGAAGGAACCCGGAAGAGGAACTTGTCGTTCCAGGTGGGGTTTCCGGCGCTGGAACAGTCTGTTCCTGTTCGGCACTTCTTGGACGGATCGTCCACCCAGACCAATGCGTACGTCTGATTGCCCCGGTATATCGCCCGTTGCTTCAAATCCTGTGCCGAAATCAGATTAATCTCCAAAAATTGCTCCATTGTTGATTGAATCAGAGAGGTACTTTGAAATTAGAATTTCTATGTTGGTATGAAGTTGATTGTATGAGATTTATGTTTGTCTTCTGATTATAGATAATGCAAATTGGAAACCGAATCAACTTTGGATTAGGAAATTAAAATGCAAAATTGGAAAGTCCTTTTTTTTTCTTGTTCCCTTTAGGAAATCCCAGTTGGAAACTTGTAATCTAAAAAGAAAATGAGGCCCTCAAAAATTGTAGGATCCTTTCAAATGCACATGTTGCACATAATAAGGCCGACCTAAATGTAACGTAACAATATATTATTGAGTGTAATGGTTATACCATACATACAGGTGCATAGAATAATACAAATGCTGAGAAAATTAGTGGGTGTATAATTGTAATTAATTTGTCCCCGATTTATTACTGTATTTTTTTTTGAAAATTTTTTTTTTTGAAATCATGCGTCCGAAATTCATCCACGCATTAATGATTATCCTACACTTGTCAACTTAGTATCATCGAAAAACATGCACGTGGAAGCAAGCATGCATGAATGGAATAACCCCATACGTAACTACAACAAAACTGGCCATGATTCAGAAGTTCTATGCCAAGATTGATAAAAAGCTTCTGAATGTACAACCTACGAAGCAAGAAGTGCAGCATTTTTTCCAGATGGATTCATCAATGGCGGTTCCCGTTATAGGAAATTAAAATGCAAAATTGGAAAGTCCTTTTTTTTTTAAGTTCCCTTTAGGAAATCCCAGTTGGAAACTTGTAATTTAAAAAGAAAATGAGGCCTTCAAAAATTGTAGGATCATTTCAAATGCACATCTTGCACATAATAAGGCCGACCCTAAATGTAACGTAACAATAAATTATTGAGTGTAACGGTTATACCATACATACAGGTACATAGAATAATACAAATGCTGAGACAATTAGTGGGTGTATAATTGTAATTAACTTGTCCCCGATTTATTAGTATTTTTTTTTTGAAATTTTTTTTTTTTGAAATCATGCGTCCGAAATTCATCCACGCATTAATGCTTATCCTACACTTGTCAACTTAGTATCATCGAAAAACATGCACGTGGAAGCAAGCATGCATGAATGGAATAACCCCATACGTAACTACTACTACAAAACTGGCCATGATTCAGAAGTCCTATGCCAAGATAGATAAAAAGCTTCTGAATGTACAACCTACGAAGCAAGAAGTGCAGCATTTTTTCCAGATGGATTCATCAATGGCGGTGCCCGTTATCGACCTCTCCCAGTTGCACAAAGATTCTCACTCCAAGTCTCTTGTGATCAAGCAAATTCAGGAAGCTTGCTGCAATTTCGGTATATTTCATGTAAGTATATATACTACTTCTCCTGATCTTCTTCTTCCGTTCCATTAAAAAGCGGATTTTTCTAATAAAAGTATTAAAAAAGTTTACTCTTTTAGTGGAATGAAAATATTATTAATGGTAGTTCCTGGGAAATTAAGGTTATAAATCATGGGATATCTGAGGAACTGATTGAAGAAGCCATAGATGTAAATGAAAGTTTCTTTGGGTTGCCGACGTCGGAAAAGGAGAAATACATTTCTGATGACTTACATAAACCAGTGAGGTTCAATCCAGATCAGGGTGGGCCCCGGGGCATCTCCAGGGGATTTTTGAAGCTTTTTACTCATCCTTTTGAAAAATTCGTCTCTTACTGGCCTCTAAATCCACCAGATTACAGGTATTATATATATATATATGATTAAATAGAAGTTTTTGCTAAATCTCGAGGTGTAAACACTACTCTCTCTTTTCTTAATTCATTTTATGTATTTAATTGATTAATTACCATTTACGACCTGATATTTTGCTAACACATTGCAATGTTGAGGATTTAAACAGGGCTAAAATGGGAAAGCTGGCAATGGAGATGAGAAAACTGGGGATTGAAGTAGTGGAAGCCATCATGGAGAGCTTAAACTTGGAAGCCTCATTCTTGAAGTTGAAACAAAACATTGAGCAAGGCATCCACATAGTTGCTGTAAACTATTATCCACCAGCATATGGGCCCGGGCCTGGGCTTGGGCCTGGATCAAACCAGAAGAAAATCGGGGCAGTTCCACACACGGATCATGGCATCATCACCGTTCTTGCACAGAGTTCTCCGGGTCTTGAAGTGATGAACAAAAAGACCGGAAATTATGAACATGTGTCATCCGGACCCTGGTTCGGGTCCATACAAATCCTTGTGGCGGATTGTTTGGAGGTACTGAGCAATGGTAAGTACAAGGCTACTTGGCATCGGGTCATCCATAAATCCACGGATCAAACCCGGATATCCATCGCGGGTTCCCTGAGTTTGGGAATGGATGAAGTTGTTGAGCCTCTTGTGGATGAAGAAGAGGATTACCCTAAACAATACAAGGGGAGCAGCTTGAGAGAGTATTTGAATCATTTGGCTTCTGGGGTGCCTAAGCCTTTCTTAGAGACCATCAAAATATAAAATTTCTAAAACAACGTAAGATCGGATTACTCGTTATTTTGTGATGTGAACAGTTTTTTTCATGTACATGTTTGTGTGACAATATTAATTGGCAATAGTTCATTTCAAAGCTAGATTAATTTGAACATATAAATAACCATTTTACAAATAACAAATGATAGCATATCAATATTTATAGGGTGAAATATAGTTTGTTTTTTATAATTTTTTAAAACAAACACTTAACTATACACGGTTTAGAGCTGACGTCTCCAACACAGTGGAGGAGCCAGGTCTAGAAGATTTAGAGGGATCAAATTATTTGTTATAAGTATTTATCTCTATTAATTTTATTTTTGATAGAGCAAAATATAAATATTTTCAAATATTGTGTAGTAAAAAAAAGAAATTTGAGATTGTTGTCCCACCAGTATATAACGTGGCTCCGTTACTGATTCAACAACAAACTAAAGACTTTCAAAAAAAATAAAACAACTAACTGTATATATTTAAATTGATGAATATTTAGACGTTGTATCTCTCGTATATTTTCGCATTCACACTATGCTTCGAGTCACTCGATTGGGCATGACATTCATTTTAATGTTTTTATTCAACTCAACACTTTAATCTAAACCATTGAGGTGTAGTTAAATATTTTTTTATTTTTCACTAGAAGAATTTACTTTGTAATAATATTTTCAATATAGCAAAATGTACGTTTTTAATTGAACGGATGAAATATGTACTCTTGAAACACGAGAAAAAATTGTGTACGTCTACTAAGTGACGCACTCAATGACGTAGGGCGGCGGACTCATAATCCCGGACTCCAAATGAAAGCGGACTCGAAGTAAAATATCAAATAGAGTTTACACATCTCCTCCATAAAATATCAAATAGACTTTTGCCTTTGAAGCATCTTTGACAGCCTTTTTGAGTGTTGGAATTGATTGAAGATAACTGAGAACCAAATCAGATCCGCAATTATATATATATATATATATATATATATACTTTCTTCATTCCATTATAAAAGTTCGTTTCGCTTTGATAAACTTTTTTTATTTTATTAAAAGAATTTATTTTTAATTTTATTACTCCTACTCTCACTAATATAATTAGACGTGGTTTATAATTAGCGAATACTTAACTTTTATATATCTACCTATATATAAAAAGACACACACTTCTAATGTAGCTAGCTAAAATAATGCCACATGGCATGTGATTTAGCATCTCTATCAGCAAATATCATATGACAAGTAGATGCCATGTTGGCAAAAATTTAATAAACAGTACTAATCAGCATTATAATTACAAGCAAACAATAAATTTTTCCTTAAAAGTCTGACTCTCTGTTTTCCTTCATTACTTTATACCATAATTATCAATTAAAATTTGTGGACCTTTAGAATTCTTAATAAGTTACTACCATAATTCTCTCCCCTTATTTACTCCTTTCTCCTTGTTTAGTTTAGACTACCACAAAAAAAAACTTTTGCATGGTCTGTTAAAATTCTGAGTGGATTAGAGTTCACTATCCCTTATTTACTACTCCTAATTAATTAGAATACGGAAAAAAACGATTCCGGAAGGGGTTATACCTTATATAACATCTGCCCTTTTTCCCCTACAAATTAAGCAACTCAGGGGTGGGCTATGTCAACTAGGGCTGCTCATTTGACCCGCGGTACGATCCGACCCAATCCGAACCGAAATTTATGTTTGGGTTGGATCGGATCAATAAATTTTCGGATCGGCATGGTTTTCGGATCGGATCGGATCCAAAATTTTTTTTTTTTTAAACTTTTATACTCTTTTCTTTTTTTTTATTTAATCAACACCAAGAGATTTTTGCAGTTATAAAAAAAAGAAGCCATTTTTATTTCGCTAGTTGATTGCATAACAGAGATGTTGAAATTACTAGAAAGTAAACAAAGGCAATTAAAAAAAAATCTAATTCAAAAAGGGAAAAAAAATTTTAAAAAAAAAAGGGAATTTTGGATCGGGTCCGAACCGAACCGAACCGATCCTACCCGATCCCAATAGAGTCCGATCCGAACCGATCCGAAGTTTCGGATCACCGATCCAATCCGATCGGTTCGGTTCGGATCAGATTTTGACATTTGAGCAGCCCTTGTCAACTCTTGCTCATCTTTTGCATGTTGCATAACTTGATAGTCTTCTGTTGCTTCAGCCTGAGTGACTGACTGACTGAGCCTGAAATTTCATGCCTTGAAGGAACTCGATGCTCCATTGTCGGTCTTCTATTAGCCAATGCCTTGTTTGTCTCCTTTCATGATCTGTGTCAGTTGTGATTGATATTCAGTGCGAGTTTTTTCTGGGGGCTTAAACTACTTTTTTATTGGCTATTTGCAGTTGTTAGTTGTGTTTAAATTGGATACTGATCTCATGTGAAGCAATTTTGCCTTTTTTCCATATCTGCAGGGGGGTGTTCAGTTTGTCCCTTCCAGATCAATTCATTTTCGGCACACCAAATTTATCATATGATTTGCCTGCAATACAGATTAATGGATTCATCATCAGGGGCTTCCTCCATCTAGTATTTAAACTATACATGAAAAGTTTTAAGGTTGGCCTTGTTCAAAATCCAAACCCAATGTTCCCATCAGATTTATCTAATGGATAGTTATATTTTTGGTTAGCTAATAATATTGCTCCTTGATTCTGCATCCTATTTGAATGTTGCTAGCTGGTGGTCACTTATGATTTTTAATGCATTTGGTTTCTCTTCTGGTGAATGTTTGAGAAGGAAAATTATCTGCAGATGAATTAGCTTTTCATCAAGCCCTGCATTAATACCCAAAAATACAAAGCGAAAAGTGATTTCAAGCTTGACTAGAGAGACAGAGATTGGGACAGGGAGGGAGTGTCATAGAGAGACTTTGAACTGATGCCTCCTCTTTCATGGGCTACTCATTTAGGAAAGAATTCCTTCTGCATTTCACCCTCAAATTGTTTGTGATGCCTTTACTGGTGGCGTTGGTGGAAACTTGTGTTGTTCCGCATAGAATGTTTCAAAGCCCATATCTATTAGATGGTATGTTTTTGGTTTTATGGTAATTATGTAGAAAATTGCATTGAAATTAATTGAAAATATAAAGAGATTACATTTTTATTTTGTTTGTATAATAGAAAATGAGATGGTAATCTGTAAAATGAGATGAGCAAAGAGTACCTATTCATTCACATCACCATAATAATTCTGATTCTGATTCTGATTCTGGTACAATTATAACAGGATGGAGTTGCAACTTAAATCATGATGGACAGCGCCGGTCCTCAAACATACAAGACTCCTGGGCAAAAAAAAAAAAAAAAAAAAGGCCATAAATAATTGAACTGGTAAACTAGATCTCACCATTTGTTAAACTAAAGTAATTAAATTGGATTTTATTTTATTTTTTAAAAAAAAATTTAGACATTCAGGGAAGATGACCCAAAAGTGGGCTTCTTAAATGTCTTTTTTTTTTTTTTTTTTGCATTACCAGCCCATATTACACACATATATATAAATGGGCCCAAAATTAATAATTAAAATAAAAACTACACTATATATATAAAAAGTTTTATATAATATTGGGCCTCTAAAGCAATTTGGGCCCTGGGCTGCTGCCCAAGTTTTTGTCTAGGGTCTAAAACAACATACCAATATACTAAACTCCATTTTCTTAAATATATTAAACTTAGATGATAGCGGGAACAATATTAGCTTCTTGTAGGAAAAAGTGAAATTTATCTGTTTGAACATCCATCTTTGTCTTTGACCGTCGAATCTTAATTACAGAGAAAAATGAATTCGCTATACCAATTGATATTGATCAGCTTATTGATCCAAATGAACTCACATGTTGTGTCTGCAATCAGTTATTTGACTAGTTCATCTTGTTTTGCCATGCTCAGTTTTCATGGTTAAAATGAGCTTCTTTTTCCCCCTCAAAATGCTTTTATTCTGAGGATGAAGAAGATTCACCATCTCATTGTTTTTTGCACTGTCCATTGGCAAACCACGTTCTGTAATTTTTGGCTCACAGCTTGGATTACAAGTTCAATTTCATTCCTTGCAAGATTTTCTTTTTATATTTAAACTCAACCTGATTCATCTGTTTCTATCTGTGTTTCCATTTTATTATTGCTGGAAATTTTGGAAAGCTAGAAACTGTTATTTACATGATAATAATAGACGGTTTCCTTAGCATGGGGATGATAGAATTCTGTACGGCTTTAAAACTCTCTTCATAACTATTTTCCCAAGAAGTAGACCATCTGATACACCATTTTTTCAAGAAATTCTCCACAATCTCATTTATTAGCTTCATAAGAGCTAGCTGAATTTTTTTAATATCTAATTGTTTCAGTCATATTGATATAGAGAAGAAATAGGGCCATGGTCGCGCCTTGCGTGGTCTAAAAATGTTAGTATATATAAAAGTCCAACACGGTACGATTCATATATATACTCCATATATGAATTATAGCGTGTTGGACTTTGTAGAGTGATGATAACAAGTAAGCTTACCTGCAAATGCAATTACACCAACTTTTAACTGCTACCGACGGATTAGTTAGGTAGTTAGTAGTATGCAGTGCACGTGAAATTAGAGCACTAACTTTTCAATAATAAACCTTTCAACTCACGAAATAATGGCTGTGATTTAGAGATTTGCTGGCTATGGAGTGAGTTGTATCTAGCTTAAAAAAAAAAAAAAAAACATGATACACCTTAAGATCATAATCACTAAAGTAAATAGTAGGCTTGTGAACTAACACGAATAATTATTTTACTGCAACCCAAAATATTTGCAAGTAAGTTAGTCGACACGAGTAACACAAATACTTAAAGAGTAATGATACACTCAGCAACAAATCATAATAATTAAATAGGTAAAGTTATAGTTAATAAGTATATATATATATAGGAAAATGTTTATCGCACATATTTGTGCAAAAAAATATGCACATAAAGTAATTTAAGTGGGTCAATCATATATTATTTTATAAAAATATTCTTATTGTATTATACTTATTTCCTTTCTCTTATTTTCTCTTTCCTCTCTCATCTCTCCTCTCTTCTGCAATTGTTTTTTCTCAAAATCTTCTTCTACTATTATTTGTTCTACAATTTAGTTTCCTTCCTACACTAATTTTTTTTTTTTTTCAATTTTGACACTCTCTAATTTTTTTTTTTAGCTTTAGAAATTGCATATGTGAAACCCATTTCACTACAAAACGAATCATCTATTTTTTTTCTCTTAATTTTGGATTCTAATTTATTCATTTTTTAATAATAATAATAATTATTATAATTTTATTGTGAAAAAATGGGTTTGGCGAAAAAAATTAATGGATAAATTTTAATGGCGAAAAACACAAAAAGTTAAGTTTCGCGAAAAAGAAAGTAAGAGAAAATTTATATTTATTATTATTTTAAAAAAATTAATAAATGAGAATACTAAATATTAAGTTTAATGGGTTTTAAAATACTTAATAGTGAAAATGATAGGATAAAAAATAAAAATAAAAAAAGAAGAGCTGTCGGAAAAAAAAATACCAAAATTAAATTAGTTAATAGAAAATATTGTAAGAAAAAGAAAAAAAAAAGAAAGAAAAAGAAAGAAGCAAACGTGGAGTAAAGAGAGGAGAGAGAAGAGACGAGAAAGGAAAGTAATATAATAATATAATAAGAATATTTTTATAAAATAATATTTAATAACTTACATAAATCACTTTATGTGTACATATAATATGTGCATTTAATAGTATCCATATATATATATATATATAACACAAGAAATCATTCTGTACCATAAATGTATTGAATGGATAGGGTGGTGATGGGTAAGGACTGAGGACCATATATACTTGATGATGCTGGGTAATGTCCATACATAGTCATAACTAGTCAACTACTAACCTCCCCCTCCTTCCAAGATCTCCACTTTAAGTGCAATATTGTCCTATGGTTACGGTTGGTAGATAGAGTAATTGAACCCACCACAACATCGAATTCAGGATTTCATGACTATTTTTTGTCTACCTAAATTTTATTTTTTATGTCTATTTTAATACTAATGTAATAAACCTTATAATATGACACGTGAATTTCATTATTTATTTTGAGAGAATAGACAGAGAATGCAAAGTTTAGACAGAGAGAAAAATGTGAATTTGATTTTGTGGAATATATTAATTGTGTCAAAAAATAAATTAATGCAATAGAACTTCTACAACTTATAAGTTCTCTACAATAATATTTTTTTTGTGGTCACGATTCATGTCAGTTTGAAAAATTATAAATTTTATTAAATAATAAGGTAATAATTTTTAGAGGATATGTCCCATATATATATATATATATATAATCTTGCCAATATCATAAATTAATAATTCTCAAGAACTATAAATATAACTAGGATAGGTTAATAAAATATAAATCAATTGACGTTTGTCTTGATAAACTTCATCTCTAATTTTTCTTTGGCTGCAAAAGGCGATATCCCTCGCCCGCAGGGCCCACACCGCCCAGCCCCATGAGCCTCGTGTGGGAGGTAAATCAGGGTGACTCAGCGATAACCTTGGCAGGAGGACCAGTGCCTGGTGCCCACAAGGATCCACCCCCCACATTGGGGGGATGAAAATCCCACACTGCGGCTGCCAGGACTCGATCCTGCGTCCTTGGCTGCAATCTGCTGCCAAGTTACCAACTGAGCTAAACCCCTGGAGGCAAAAGGGTGCTAACGGGAAGCCCAGATTCGAACCCCGTCAACCCCTTAAATTTGCAGGGAAAGTCCCCTTAAGTTGTTGTCCGCCGGACTCGAACCCAGGACCTCCCGCTGCGGTAAATGGTACCTCACATGTTTTTGCCAGTTAGGCTAGACATGTTTGGTAAAAGTGCTAACGGGAAGCCCAGATTCGAACCCCGTCAACCCCTTAAATTTGCAGGGAAAGTCCCCTTAAGTTGTTGTCCGCCGGACTCGAACCCAGGACCTCCCGCTGCGGTAAATGGTACCTCACATGTTTTTGCCAGTTAGGCTAGACATGTTTGGTAAAAGGGTGCTAACGGGAAGCCCAGATTCGAACCCCGTCAACCCCTTAAATTTGCAGGGAAAGTCCCCTTAAGTTGTTGTCCGCCGGACTCGAACCCAGGACCTCCCGCTGCGGTAAATGGTACCTCACATGTTTTTGCCAGTTAGGCTAGACATGTTTGGTAAAAGGGTGCTAACGGGAAGCCCAGATTCGAACCCCGTCAACCCCTTAAATTTGCAGGGAAAGTCCCCTTAAGTTGTTGTCCGCCGGACTCGAACCCAGGACCTCCCGCTGCGGTAAATGGTACCTCACATGTTTTTGCCAGTTAGGCTAGACATGTTTGGTAAAGGGTGCTAACGGGAAGCCCAGATTCGAACCCCGTCAACCCCTTAAATTTGCAGGGAAAGTCCCCTTAAGTTGTTGTCCGCCGGACTCGAACCCAGGACCTCCCGCTGCGGTAAATGGTACCTCACATGTTTTTGCCAGTTAGGCTAGACATGTTTGGTCATCTCTAATTTTTCTAATTGCATTCAAAAGTTCTGGTGCCTAATTCTCGAACTACAACGAAGAATTGTGAAAAATTATTGCCGCTTTTTTCGTGTGACTGATTTTGAAAGTATTGAATCATCTCCAGTTTCAACATCAAACAAGATTTTCAAACACTTTAAATTAAAAAATAATATCTCTAAGTTAATAAAATTTCATAATCTAAAACTTATCAATTTATAAATATTTTACTATATAAATTGTTTGTTATCCCATTTATGGACAGATGGAAGCAAACCATGCAATCATGATTCATTAGTTAGTTTCGTGACATAAAGTAAAGAATAGGTATGGAAGACTTTTTAGTCAAAAAAAAAAAATGGCATGGAAGATTTTGACTTGTCGGTCGACAGATGTTTGATGCATACAACATTGTAAAGTAATTAGTACATAAAATAGAAATTTAATGAATAACCATTATTATTTCAGTTCATTAAAATTAATATGATGTTAACACCCTTCTTTTCAATACAATGTGATCCAGCTATCTTCCCATTTAATTTCTGAAATTGACTTTTAACAATTTCCGTGGCATAATTATTATTCAAATTAATGTTATATATAGTCATAGAATGAAATAATTAATATCTTAAATTATTTTTAAGTACCAAAAAAGAAAGAGAAAAAACACAAAAACAATTAAGTTTCATCCTCTCAAATAATTTTTCAAAAGGATAAAAAAATATATATATATATATACACACACACATAACAACCTTAAAACACTTTAATTAGATACTGGTGTGCTCAGTTTGTCATTCGGCCCAATCCGAGACCCATGTACTAGACTTATGATCCGGCCCATTGTCGGAAGAGATCATTTATACTCGGATAAAAGGTAGAGAAGAAAGCAAAGGACTAGTAAACAATCTCATACTTCGTCTTGCCGGGTGAAATGAAAGAATCACCGGTACGAGCGACGTACTTCTACCTTTATAAAATAGTAAACTCATCTCCATGAGAGAGAATCTCGTTTTGACTAAATTATCTCTTTGTCTAAATATTAACTTTGGCATCGGATCTTAATCGAGGAACTTCTCTCGCTAGTACAGCTAGCAAAAATGGTGAATCGAAACAAGCTTGACCTGAATACCCTCACAGAAAACAATGCTTCATTATATACATTTCAATATGTGGATGGAGAAGTTTCTCATTGAATATGTAGTGAATTTATGTAATTTTTATTTGTGATTTTATTGTGATTAAAACACAATAAAGAAGTTTGAATTCACATGTCATTATTTTTATTTCAGAGAATAATAACTTAAACAATAATTCTTCCAATTTTGTAATAATATTAAAAGAAGAAAAAGAATTAAGGGTTTAATTGCTCAAATATGACGCCACTTTTACAATTGTTTAAGTCTCAACTAGTCACCCAAAAAAGAATTAAGGTTTTTCTTAAAGGTTGAGATGACTCATTATTGTCATTTCTGAACTTATCGCATAAAATATACATTATGTATTCACCGTTACGTACAAGTTTAAATCAACGAAAATTTCACGTTGTGATCACTTAAAATAAAAATAAATGAATGCATTAAAAAGTCGTCCACTCCTATTCCTGCCCATCTTATCGATCAATTACTAGATCTTCAAGTCTCTAGCCATATAATAGGTGCAGCTAGAAATTAGATGTTCAGATCACCAAATTTGTCTTGTTAATGATGTACTAACAAATTACTTCAGATCACAGGACAAGAAGTGTGCCTAACAATATTGGAAGTTAGAACTAACACCTTAATTATCAGATAAGCAAACCTAAACTCGATAGTCCAAATTTCTGATTCTCGGGCTAAATTTGATATACATTTCGACTAAACTTATAACCACAATACATAAGCAGTTAAATTCAATATATTAAAGGCTAAATTTGATACGAGACACCTTATTTGCTAAAATCATAACTGGTATATACTATAGACTAAAGTCGATCAATACGCGACACATCATATGCTAAACTTGATACACGATATTTCAGAAGATAAACTCACAATTAGCCGCTAATCTGTATGCCTACCAAGCTGTAATATTTTGACAACGATGTTTTTGACTTGTGGCCTCAAATCAAAATTGTAGCCTCTCCAATAATTGTGAAGAAATGGTTCCAATTCCAAAAGGCATAACCATAAATGCATATTTAAATTCAGTTTCAGTAGTTATAAATAACCAACTTTCTTGAGTATTATTTTGCCCTTTGAGTATAATAATCATATTGTCCTTTCCTTTTGAGTATTTTCTTCAACTCTTCCAATCAATTATCATGGAGCCCTCGCCCTCTAAACTTCAACTCGAGGCTTTGCAGACTGTGATGTCACACAAGCCAACCGATCCCAGACAATCCATGAAAGTTTTTCTCGACGAAAATAATCCCAGTTCGGGCATTTTGAAGAGGTGCTTTAACGTAGTTTTGTGCTACTCGAACTCGACTTCAGAGGACTCTGGTGTGTGTTCTGGTTCTGTCGTCACCGGGTGGATCAAGGAGTCGCTGGGTAAGGCGCTGTCGGAACAACCAATGATTGCCGGAAGGCTAAGGCCAGATCAAGATGGTAAAGGGGAGTTTGAGATCGTGTCGAATGATTCGGGTGTTAGATTGTTCGAGGCGAAGCTTGCGATGAGTTTAGTAGAGTTTCTTGATTTGAAGGAGAAGAAAGAAGTTGAAGCTGAGCTTGTTTTCTGGGAGGATTTGGATCATGAGCAAAATCCCCAGTTTTCACCATTGTTTTATGTCCAGGTTTGTTTCATTTTTCACTTTTTGTTGCTATAAATTGAAAGATGGTTAGTTGTCTCATTAAAAGAGTCTGACTTCTGATATTGAAAGATGATCCATATCGTAGTTTGTAAAATCACGATCCGTATCGTAGGATGAGAGTGGATTCAATTATATTCGATCCTAAAAGATTTTTCTAAAATTGTTCAAATAAGAATAGTTTTTATAATTTATTCATCAATAATTTTTCACCTGTACATTTTTTTATCCGATCATATCGATCCTCATCCTATACTCAAATTGATTCCAGATGGGATCCCGATTTACAAACTATGATCGGTCTGTCTCACTAAAAAAAGTCTGATTTCTTATACTAAATATAGTTATAAGTCTCATCTTACTACAACAGTCTTTGTCTCGCAATTGATTTGTGATAGAGAAAAAGATGGCCTTTCTCTCTATCTCGTTATAAAAATCTAATTTCGCATACTGAAAAATGGTCAATCTCCTTAAAAGAGTCTGATTTTTAGTACTGAAAGATGATCAACAAATTATATCTCATTGAAAGAGTCGTATTTCTAATACTGCCGTAAATATTGCAGTTGACAAAGTTCAGTTGTGGTGGATACTCAATTGGGATTAGTTGCAGCCTTCTTCTGGTCGATCCTTTCGCCGCCATAAGTTTCCTGAAGAGATGGAGTGAAATTCACATCGAAATAATCTCAAGAACAAACGCCCCAAAATTCCCAAACTTCTATCGCCCTTATTTCAGAAACAATGGCGGCGCTTCTCCGGGTCTGCCATTCGGGTCGAACACGAAACCATATCCGGCCCGATCCGTAATCTTCACAATTCCCGCGAAGATTCTGGACTTAGACGGCGAAATCCACAAGAAACTCGCGGCAATCTGCATCGACGAGGCGGAGCAGGAGTCGGGTCAGAAAACGGGTCCTGACTTGAATTTCTCAGTCCTGATGAAAGATCCAATATCCGGAGATGTGAAAGTCGGAAGCTTTGCTAGAAACGGGTTGACCCGGAAACCATCGATAACCGCAATCAGAACCTCTGAGAATTGGGAGGATTTTGGGGTTAAAGAACTGTGCTTTCAAGAAGGAAATAAACCTTCTTATGTATCTTGCTGGGTTAACTCAGTCCCAGATGAAGCTTTGATGATCATTGTTAGTAAAGCTTTTCCTGAAGAAGATAGTTCAGGAATGAAAATTGTACTTACTCTTCCTGTTACGGGTTAACTGGCCGGGTCGTTGTTTCGACATGTTACTTCTAATAAATTTGAGTATTCAAAGTTGATTTCTTTTTATTTTTTTTAGGGGCATGATATTTGGAACGACGGAATCGATATTTGCAGCGACATTTTTTTTGTAAAAAGACTAAAATGCCCTTAGAGATAAAAAAAAATTAAAATTTTCTATTCCTACTGTCTACTACTATTAAAAAAAAAAAAACCCAGAACCATAGCCGGTCGCCGGCGATGGTACCCCCCCCCCCCCCCCCTCTTAAGTTGAGATTTTTGATATTTGCAGCGACCACCGGGAGGATCTTCCTCATTCCGGTAAAAAATTTCACAATTTTGACAAAACTACTAATAAATTCGGACATAATACAAGTAAAATAATTAATAAAACTACATAAAAAAAATCCAATCTGTAAAATAATTTTTTTAAAAAAATTCCAGAACCATCGCCGGTCGCCGGCGATGGTTTAGGCCAAAACCATCGCCGGTGGTTCTGGAATTTTTTTTTTTTAATTATTTTGCAGATTGGAGAATTTAAATTTTTTTAATTTTTTTTTTTACCCCAAGGGCATTTCGGTTTTTTCACACAAAAATGTCGCTGCAAATATCGAAACCGTCACTGCAAATATCAATTCCGTTTTTTTAATGTAAGTATTAGATTTTTTTCGCCTTCACTGGCCGGGTCGTTGTTCCGACCTGTTACATTGAATAAATTAGACTGTTCAAAGTTAATTTATTTTTATTTTTTTCATACAAGTATTGGATTTTTTTTATTTGAAAGACATGCCTTGTGGATTAAGTTAGCATGAATTAAATATTTGGACTTGGAGCGTTAATTTTACTTTTATTAATTTTGTTTCAACTTTTATTTTTACGTTAATGTATGGGATTGGAGGTCATCTAGTTTTCAAAATGGAGTAGTTTGATGTTTGATAGTGATTGTAATTTGTAGGTTATAGTTTTAATATACGTGCAAGAAAACCCCATTTTTTCTAATTAATTGTATTCTACGTGGACCAAAATACATATTTTGTTATGTATACGTTTGGTGGTGAAGCCATTCATCTAATACTGGATGGGGCGAGATATTTAAAGATTTCAATGTTAAATACTAGTTTAATTTATTTTTACTTTTGTATCTATTTTCTTTTTTAGGACCAAATTAGTTGTTTTTTGTAATTTCTATATTGTAGATTTGTAGGGTGTTTTCAAAAAAGTGAGGTGGGTAATTACCCCCATCAAACTACTATGTGGCTCCGCCATTGTATAAGTTACAAACATATGTTATAAATTGTAAGCAGAATGGTGCGCAATAATAAAAAGTTATTATCATGTCATTTCAGGGTAATGGATTCAAGCCGGCATTGAGATTTAACGACTCGGTTTTTTTATACTGAACTTCCCAATATATTATAGAGAAGGATAAAAAGGAATGAATGACTTACAACATTAATAAACCGTTCTACTATCTATAACCTAATCCAAAGTGTTTAACTCGGATCTTCATTCTTTTAAAATTTATCAAAATAACATAATTTTATGCTATTCAAAAACAAAATTGAATAATTTCAGTTATTAAAATAATAATACATAAATGATTGGTGGTCGGAATTGTGTGGATGGCTCTTGTTTTGGTTGTTCAAGCTTGATTTTATGGCAATAATTCAGGCGGCATAGACCGTTGGTTGTTCAAACTCCAGTTATGACAATAATTTTTGGCAGGGCATCCATAGCCTTTTTTGAGGCGAAAATTAATTTATATTAAATGGATGAGCACGAGTAAACGTAAGAGATACATGCTTAGAGCTACTCCCAGCCATGAAAGAGTATATGATACGTTTTGCCATAAGAAACTATACTATGAGCAATTGTGTCCTGAGTTCTACGCACCTACTAGAGTAAGTCCAAAGAGAGAATGGGCATGAATCGACAGGAATCTTCATAGATAGCCCCGAGAGCCAAACGATCCTCCTCATTCCCATTAACACTGCTGACAACTATCACGGGGTGCTCTTTGAGGTTATCAAAAGGGTACTGTGTGGCTAGCAATCCGTTGGAGATTGCTTCCGCCAAGTTCTAACGGCCATACGCAATCAGCACCGTAGTGCCTTTAGTGGGACGGTAAGAACAAGGTGCGACTTGTAGGGACTCGAACGCTAACGATGACGAATTAACATAGGCAAAATGTAGATTAAGAATGCTCAAATCAACTAGCAAATGCTTAACTTACATTAAAATTGGGTACGGGAGCAGAGTATACGTCAACGGCATAGTGGCTCAACGGCATGCATACATTGCTCATTGCTGCATTCATTTATTAGGTTTGATAGCATTTTATAGTTATGGCTCTATTGTATTTCACAAATTATTTATTACTCTAATTCATAAGGAGTCTGAGTACAAATGAATAATGAAAAAAGAAGAAGTGATGTTTGATCACTTAGTTCAACGGTTACTCCGCATGTGAATTACCATGTATATGCGGGATCTAAATTTATGGGGTGAGAACCCATGCTCAAAAAAAAATTAAAAAGTGGAAAAAAAACCCTTACGATTTGAATTTTGAATTTTTCTATAAAAAAAACTATAAAAGTATTCTTGCATTCACTAGTTGAATTAGTATCACATGCTACATAATTTGCAGGCTTGAGACAGGCTTCGTGGCAAGGTCGCCAGGTTGCCTCAATCCCACACTAACAATGGCAGTTTAGGAAATTCGAACAACCTTCAAGTAAAACGAAGTTGAATTACGACTAAACCAAACTGTTGGGGTGTAGTTTGAAAATTTTAGCCGTCTTCCATTTTTTTACTACTATCACACGTGGAATTTATACCATTGTGCTTAGTGTTTCTACTATACCGTCTGTCCCATATAAGAGTCATATTTTAATTAATAATAAATAATAAATTGTCCCAATAAAATAGTTTAAATTCTATTTGTTTACATTGCATACCCTTACTACTATAATATTGTGTGGTCTATAATTAACCCTTACTTAAAATTTAAGGATATAAAGGGAAAATATTGTGTCAAAATACTTATTTTATATATCGTACCCTATAATCCATAATAAATTATACTCCCTCAATTCCACTAAAAGAGTCAAATTACTTTTTAAATATGGACTACTTGTGGACCATACATAATTATATTAGTTAAGTATGAGAAGTATAAAAAAAAAAATTGATAGTGGACTCTTTTATTGGAACAAAAAATGTTAATTGAAAATGGACTCCGAAAAATACATTTTTTGAACTTGACTCTTTTAACAAGAGGAAGAGAGTAATATTTTCAATTTTTAAACATTTTCTAATAAAAGTTTTGTTTTTCTTTTCTTGTTTCATGTACTTCTACTATTATGATTTGTGTGATTTACAATTTACAAAGTAAAAGAAATATAAAAAAAATTTAACATGCTATTAAATCTATAATTAATTGTATTTTTTTAGGTTTTAAAAAAAATTTAACTTTAATTCTTTAATAATTCTAAATTAGTATTACTAAAAACCGTATTACATTAAAAATTAATGAGTAAATGTTATTCCCTCCATCCTATATTTTAATATTTTTGTGTCTCACAAAAATTCATTTCTCAATTTGAATAGATGCATAAGTTATCTGATTGGTGTTTAAAAAAAGAAAAGGTTTGATTAAAAAAAATGTTAGTGACAAAAATATTCCGTTTAAATAAATAAATTGGTGATTTTTTTTTATTGTTTTACTTTCGGACACCTATAAATTAACAAATTATTTATCCTCCCCTGAAGCTTCCATATTCACGTTCTAAGCCCATCCATCAAACAATTCTTTCACGCATACCCCTTCTCAAACCAAACTCACCTCTTCACTACCGAGCTTCTCCTCTAGCAAGAAAGGGGAAAAGGGATTCATCTATTTCTTACAGAAAACAGCCTAAAAATGGGTATCCGATTCTTCGAGAATCGCTTTTTTATGTAGCTTTCATTGAAGAAGGGGGTTAAAGAAAAGAAAAGCAAAGCGAAGATTTTTATCTCTTTTTCTACTGAAAGTAAAAGCAAATGGAGACCGATGGCAGTAGCAGAAACAGGGGAGGAGTGATTGTTACGAAAGATAGAACGGCAAGGTTAGAGAACCCCTTTTCTTTGAAAGTGGGACAAGTATTTACTGGCTTTGGAATCGGCTGTGGCATTGGAATTGGTGTTGGTCGACCTTTAAATATAGGTGATTATGCAATTTGCTGTCTTCTTTGATTAATTCACTGTTATCCCTTCTGTCATTTTCTTCTGTAAATTGATATCCTGCAAAAGATATGGACTTTGGAGAGCTATTTGGGCCTAACGATGACAAACCTCAAAATTCATGTAATTTTTCCTTTTGTTTAGCTACATATCTGTTGGCATTGTGCTCTATAATCAAATATGTGGTTTTTATGTTTTTTGGGTTCATGTTGAATTGTTCCTTTGCTGAAAGATATGGTTTAGCTTGTATTTTTTTAAAAAGAACTTTTGTTATTCTGTTTGGATATCTATTCCGTTCTTTTTATGTGACAGTTTCTCAAGTTTTTGTTTGATAATGTATGCTAATAGCATTTTAGATTTCAAGTGGGAAAACGTCTTAAACTCTTGTTAACATTGCAATTGTGTTGCATTGAAGTCTTGATATACTCCCGGGTTGTTGTTATTACCTGAGAATTAGAGTCTGAGCAAATTTGTGTGACTATAAACAAATTTGCTCTGCCCGGTGAATCATTCCTCTTGCAGTCCCCGGCTTGTTATATCAGAAACCAGTTGATGGATGGAATTAAATCTCTTTAGGTTGAAATCCGTAGTTCTTGTAGCTAATGGTGTATACTAGATACATAATACACTGATGCTGATGCATTTTTTGGGACTGTATTACTTGGAGGGGCTTATGACTACTCTCTAAGAGAATGGGAAAAAGCTCTTGTCAATCATCTGTTATAATGAGCACATTACTGATTAATATCGAGGAAATATTCTGTTATTAGTGATGATTTAAGTTTCTATTGACATCAGGTTATGAAAACTTACCGCCAAGTCACGTCTTGAACCCTCATCTGTTGACAGTCCATGAATTTTATTTACATCTATAACATCAAAATATTCAAGTGAAACTGACAATAATGTGCTGCTTCTATTTTTATCACTAGTGAAGTAGGGATTTGAATCCAGTTCATTTTTATTCTCCATTTCATCATTGTATCTTTCCATGATTTAGGTGCAATACCAATGCTGAACCAAGTTATGGTTGCTGCTAGAGGTGCAACAGATGCCTTTTCTGGTGTTGGAAGACATGTTAATAGTTCGGTATGCCTTTTACACGTTGCTTTGACTCAATCACTCTTGATAGACATATGCTTCTAAGGCTTTATATTATATTATAACCCAAACTCTTCAGGATTCTGTACCTTTTTTTCTTTAACTATGTAGTTGAAGAAGTTGGGGACAAAGAACATTGAAGCAGGCATTGGATGTGGAGTAGGTTTTGGCCATGGATTTGGAGTTGGTAAGGATGGACAAAACTAACTGTAGCCAAATGCATTGGAAAAGATTCCTCGTTACTTACTAAATTTTATTTTCTGAAGTTCTCATGATGAAGAATTAGATTAGGTCCAAATTATTGGGGAACCAGATGTATGATTTGAGGGAAAGTTTATGAATTATGAGCTAATACGCATCTAAAGCTACACTAGCTGCATTACAGGTCTTGCCCTCAAGCCAGGGGTGGTCCATCAACTTCAGGCATACTTCATTGTATGTATATTGTCAATGTTAAGTTTCAGTATTTCTAGTAACGCGATTCCTTTAATATCCTAAGCTAAGTCTCCATGATACTCCAGAAAACCATGGCAAATGCAGTAGCGAGGTTGGGAATATCTCCAAGCTTGCCTGCTGTCCAAGGTGTCTTTCCTTGTGGCCTGAGTATTGGGAATGAATCCTCAATTTCGAATCCGATTGGAACTGTTTTGAATATTGCAAAGAAAGTACCCGGAGAAATGCCTGAAGGCAGCCTTGCTGATAGGAATCAAACTGTTGCTTCTAAAGTTTCTCCTTTTGATGCAACGTACAGCAGTCGCACAGAGCAGGTCCTCAGCAATTTTTTGCACAGTCCTTTTCTGAAAGAGGAAGAGAAAGAAGTAAATGGATTGGTATGTAAAGTGGACCTTTTTTGTCTCACTAAATTGCAGAGTGATGTTTCATGGCAATATGAAGTGTTGGTGGACATGCGTACTAGTAATGAAGTGTGAAGTGTCTGACTTAAGTTTGTTGGGACTATTTAAAATTTTTTTGGAATTTCGTTCAGAAAGTTTGTTTCTTCTGTTTTGTGTCGGATCAACTCACTCAATTTTCATTCTGTTTAATGTTCCTGTGTCGGTAGAATATATATGTTTTGTTATGCATTCTTAGTCAATTGCCAGAACCCAATTTCTAGAATACATATTTTTGTCCTTGAATCTAGTTAAGGTTTTGAACACAGTGAGAGTGAACTTGATGTCAAATCTTGAGCAATCTTCTTCTTTGCTTTCGGAATTTGCATTCTTGCCCCAATTCCATCCTCAGCGAGCCCTTTTCCATCATAAGCAACTAGTATGGTAGCAAAATAACCATTTATTCCTCTCAATGACCATGTTGTGTGTGTGCTGGATTTTAAATACACGTTCTAATATCTGACTTATATTTTTGCAGGCTGAACAGTTACGCTCAGAGAACAATGTACTTCAAATGGTAATTTTTCACTTAGTACTTAGTTTTTTATGTGGCAACTTAATTTGAGGGTGATATATTTGTGGCCCAGGTTACATTAGATTTAGGGTCACCTTGTTTCATCGAAAAAACACAGATGATTGGTGAAATTTATTTGCATATTACCTCGTTGCTGTTTGGTGGATGATCATGAATAACAATTTTGTTAAGTTAATTGCAAAATATTTTATATGATCACAGTTATTTTGGATAATTGAAAAGCAGCCGTTGAGAAATAGGATTATTTTTAGATGATCACAGTTAAAATCCTAGTACCAACCATGCATATTATGGATTATGCATGGATCAGAACTTTGGGACAATGATTTAGTATTAGTTATCTGAAAACAGAATGTTTCCGTTCCTTATTCGTAGTTTTTGAATCTTGTCAAAACAGAGAAAATGATTTCTCATGTATGTTCAGGTTTTGAGACACCAAAGAGTTATTGAAGAGCTGATGAAAGAAAATGAGAAGCTTCACAAAATACTGGTGGAAGATTTGAAAATCTCACCAGAAAGGCTTGGAGATGCTTTTTCCAGTTCATCTTATTGTAAGTCACCTTGCACTGACTGTTTTGATTGCCGTAGAAGGCGGAGAAAAAGAGCCAACTAGAATTTTCTCTTTTTGTTGTCACTAGTGATACAAAATTTTGTCTCTTATATGGAGGAAATCATTAGCCTTGGTAGCTCATAGATTGAGAAAAAAGTTGAGAAGAGTATCACGTTGAAGCGAAAGAATTCAGTAGTGTTGAGAAAAGGATTTTGTGAATACTTATCCAACATGATGTTTCCAGTATAGACATTAGGTAACTTTCTTTGCTAAATGTTGTATCTCAGTTTGAATAGATGGAGTGTCTTGTTTGGCTGTGTTCAAGTTATTTGCTTCCTTTTTATATTCTGGATACTTCAATTTGTTGGTGCGTGCTGTTGGAAAATCATCACTATATATCAGTACAACCATGTTGACCTTGGAAAAGTTTGCTATTTAGGAAGTAAATGGGAAGGCCAAGGCTATGGTCTTTTAACTGCTTGAAATCCTTGTTAAATGGTGAAATCCAGTAAAAATGATGAAATGAAGTCCAACCCATTATTCACCCTCCCACCCCCTCAGTGGCAAATATAGCATTTAGTATTTTCCCACTTTTTTTGGAGGCGGATAATCGATTTTGGTTTCTCCCTCATTCTCGTTAACTCTTTTTATGAGACAGATGGTATTGGAAACTTGGCTCTTTTTTGAATGGGACGGGGTAGTATAAGATAAACTTCCTTCTCTAGGGGTAACATTTCCAATCTTTTAGAGCCTGATGTACTATCACTTTGCACTCAAATTTGTTGGGCAAATTTGCAGTTTGATTGCATTAACATGGAACTTGAATAACTAGCTCTCTCATTGTTTCTGTCATGAATAGGACCAAGGAACCATGTGCAGTTGACATTCCTGGTTTCCTAGACATGATCTTTTGTCTGAATTTAGGCTATTTAGTACCCACCTCACCAACCATTCTCTTCTACTGCTTATTTTTCCACCAACATAACCCCATTCCCCTTTAATTCCCACTCAGTTGGGGTGTTTCAAGAATTCCTAAACTTTAATACTTTAATAGTTATGCATATTTATTTAACGACACGGAACTTTTAAGTTGTGAAATTTAGTTCTGGTTCTGGCACTGCAAGAGAAAGTGTTAAGGACAATTGTTGTATGCAGTTTTCAAATTTTATGCATGCTAGCACCAAATGCTGCATCTTTGTATTATATGCATCAAGATTAGTAACAAAACTGGAGCAAGAAATGCAACTCTCATTAGGCTGAAGTCAAGAAAAACCATCCACAGGTGAAAGAAAAACATTGAAGCCCCATCTGGTTTATGTTCACATGTGGTTTATGTTCTTATGGTCATATTGTATCCATACAAACTCTATGTTTGTAATAGATAGGAATGATATTTTATGGCTTCATATGGGGTATGCCCAATCTATTTTGTAAAAGTTTGTGAACTGATGCACTTGTGCTATTGTAGTCCTATTTTACCGGTTTTTGAGCCGGATTCTTGATGGAATATAATCATTTACCCTTTCTCCAAAAAAAATAATAATAAAATAAAAAGAAGGAAAAAAAAAAAACATTGCAGCCAAATTAACAAGTCAGAAGGAAAATGATATATATATAAAGAGAAAAAGAAACCATTATTTGATCTACAAACATGTCAATGGAAATGAATATCAAGATATAACACCAAAAATTACACTAGAACTGCAACTGAAACTCCTCCAAGCAATGCAAGAAAAGCAATGCTAATTCCCTGCACAAAAGCACCTGAATCTGGGGTAGAAGGAGTCGCCAGAACCGGTCCTGGCGATGGAGATGATGCAGGCCCCATAGGCGCGGGTGGAGAGGGTGGCAATCCGGGCGCCATTCCAGGTGCTGCTGGTGCTGATGGGGAGCTCACAGACGGGCCTGGACTAAGTGAAGCCGGAGGAGAGAAGGCCGGAGGAATGCTGGGAGCCGGAGACTCCGGAATAATTGTGGCCACAGGAGGCAATGACATTGTTGAAGGTGGCATTGCAGATGGTGGCAATGACATTGGCGCTTGAGAAGTAGAAAAACCAACAAATACAAGAAACAAGCCAAGCATGAGCATGGCAGTAGTAGAAAAAGCCATGATTCTTCTAAGGAAAAGAAGCACAGGCCACCAAAAGAAGAGTTTGAGGGTTGATATATAGGGAGAAAAAGGCTCCAGAAAGTTAAGAAATTATCTCACCAGGCATATCATTGTGTGGACATATTCTTTGTGGGTTTTTAACTTTAAAAAAATAACAAAAAAAAGAAGATTCTTGAGCATTAAAATTACTTAAACTTTTTTGGCTGGTCATAGGACTCTCCCTTTCTTCATTGAACATTTTGTGGGAAGTTTTTTTTTGTGGGAAGTTTTAAGCTTTCTCGTGCTCCCTTGTGTCTTCTTTCCTAGCATTTTGAAGAGGACAAATTTAAAGTGGGGAAAGAAGGAGGAAGGAAAAAAAAGAAAAATCCTTGGATGTTTCTGCATATAGTTCCTGGTAGAAATTGCCAGGTAGGTCGAAGGTTTATGAGAATCGTAACTACTATAATGTCGTATCTATTACATTGGGATAAGAAACTTACAACGTAATATCTATTTTATTGGGGAAGCACATGATAGGAAAGCTTCGAATACCTGCAAGGTACTGTCAACTTGCGCTAAAAATTAACATAATTTAGTCAAACCCCGACTTTTGAATAACCGTCTAAACTCACAAAAATTTTGGTCACTGGTAGTAGTTCAAACTTAACTCGCACTGAAAATGCATTAATGCAAACATTCATTCTCCGTGTACTTTTAGGCCAGTCTGGTTTTTCATCTGTAAGGTTTCAATGATTCTGACTGATTTCATTCTTCATTACTATTCTGTAATTCTTTTGTTGCCCCAAAAAGGGCAAAAAAAAAAAAATTTTAATTAAAAAAATTCTGATAATTTTTCTTTTTGAGCAGTTGTTCTATCTGCAACATTTGTATCAGAATCTAGAACATGTTAGGAATAAAAGTTTATTTTTAGCTTAAAATATGCATAAAAAATCTTTAGCCATCTTCTTTCATTGCTGCTAGGGTATTAGGAGTCTTTGTTCGACCGTTTACTAGTCAGAATGCATGATATTTCAGCAGTTAAACTCGATATGCAATGCATCCAATGTTAAACTTGATACGCGATATTTCAGTAGGTCATAACATCGATATTAGCAGTCAAACTTGTATTTTCATAACATAAAATGTGATATTTAGAGGTTTAATTCGATACACGCCATTACACATTTTTGCTTAATGTCTTTTACCACCAAAAAAAGATAAATATTTGGAGTAACCAAAGTTAACAAACCATTTTTCGAAAGAATGATGATACATAGTACATTTAGTGAAAATTTTACTGGAAACTTTTCACCAATCCAATTATTTTTACTCTTTCAATCATTTCATTTCAAAAACAAAGCCAAAATAGACACTAAACTTATCCTAGAGTCTGCATTATAATTGTTAGAATATTTCGCAAAACGAAAAGATGCAAGCCGTCAAAAAGACTTCTAGAACTGCTTTAATTAATTTGCACTGCTTCAAAAACACTGAAAAAATCCAACTGCAATTGATGATTCTCGTGCATACGATAAAACGTTCTGTGATCTGTTTTTTTTTACCTTAAATTGTTGGAGAAATGAATGAATTTGGACACACTTGCAGATGAGAAGAAGCAACAGCTGTTGATGATTCATGGTGACAGAAAGGAAGAGAAAGCAGTACTGTGGTCCTCCCTCTTATGGTGGCCTGCAAATACACACAAGTATAATCCTGACAATTTCCAATTTCAAGACAAATGCATCCAAGCTCTTAACCTAATTTTACATTTTTCATCACTTTCCTCCTTCATGTTTACATGCCAAGAGTTCCAGAGTTACTTTGATCGAGATACAACTGTTTGTTAGTAGTGTTTGATTTATCTCGTATAAGAAAAGTTATTGTGCGTACTTGTAAAGAACCCCTACCCCCTATACGTTTTAGTCTCTATTTGCAATCAAACTAAAACACTAACTAGAAAATGTTTCCAAATGAAGCCTCGTCCCCTAGACACATCTGGCTTGGGTATTAAGGTTGGAAGGGTTTATATATCCGGATTTTAGAATTCTAGTGAAATACTAAGCCAAAAAAATTGAGATAATAGCTCTATTATGTGTGTTTAGAGCGCACTGGAGCATCTTATACCTGAAAATAGATTAATCAAATTCCTATCACCCCATTCTCATTCCCACGCCAAACACACCCTAGTGCAATTGGCAACCCTTTCTTCCCCTGGCCCAGGTACTTTGATAGGGTTACATTTGCTATGAAAGTTGCATTTGAAATATGGGAAGTATTTGAATGATTTGAAGTTGTAAGCTATGATTTACAAACATTTTTACCATTGAATTCTTGTAATGGAAGTAGACAGACCATTAAAATACAATTCTAAATAAGAAAAGAGTATTAAACAACTACTACTGTAATAACAGGCTAATTCCTCAAAAGCGTCCAAATATACAACTGTTTATTAGTATTGGAACCGAGGGAGCACTAAGCAACCACCACTCTAATAACATGTTAGTTACTGTGAAAATTCTTACTGTCATATCATCATTTCTCAATGAAATATCAAACAGGAATTATTCTTTTTAAGTTTAACTTCACTGGTAAAGTGGTTACCATAAACTAAGTACTTTGGTTTCCTAGTGTACAAAAAGCATCAAACAAGCACAAAAGTGAGGGAGGGGTATTATCTGCAATCCTAAAACAGCTCCTACAACGGTATCCGCACTTAACAAAAGAATACGAACCATCACTATGGTCTCTCTAAGGACTCTACGTCGTAAATGATTTTCCAACTATACATTTCGCAGTATCTAACCAGCTTCCACTGATGGATTCATCCCCGCTTGTCCTTCTGAACTTCGTGGACATGGATCACCAATCACTTTTGGCCTCTCAGAAGAGGTTGAGATGCAGAAGCTGCAAATTTACAGAAAATAAGTCCGAGGTCATATATATACAAGGGCTCAAAATATATGGACCTCCTAATCGAATAATGGCAAACTAGGTAGGAGGGAAGATATGCTGTAAGAAAAGTAGATTACAACACTAGGGATGATGCAGGTAATGGCAAGTCTTGAGTACATGCTACAAGAATACAAACAAAATAATTACCACGTTTTTGAGTCCTTTAAACCATAGGCATGCATTCTTCATACAAGATTATGTCGAACATTATCCCAACACAGGCCATTAACTACAGACCTCCACAGACAACTTAATGCAGTGGCATACTTTCTTATGCTAGGGAAGAATCAATTTATCTCAGGTTCGTACTCTCGGTAGAGCATTCATTCTACTCAACATTTAGCCGAAGCCATTAAATTCATCTAGTAGAAGCAACTTGAGTTAGCAAGGTAATATATTCCAGCATTCCACAATGAGCTGAACCAGAAAAAGAACATCTGTACTCAATTATAATTAGCCAGGGAAAACTGTTCAAGACCACAAAAGGTTAATTTATGGAATTTCTTCCTTGCTTTCTTTCTTTTGTGTAAATGCTTAGGCATTTATTTCACTTCCAAGACTGCAAGAGGTTACCTCAGGGCATTTCTAGTGTTCCTTAATTAGAATCTTACCAAAGTCACACATATGTAATCTGTTTACACAAGAACCACACAAATGCATCTCGTATATCTAGTAGGGCCAGATATAAAAAAACAATGCTCGTGCGTTTTAGTTTACGTGTTGAGAACACAGAACTCTTACAATGAAGCTGGACAAGAAGAAAGCATATGCATAAGCTCAGGAGAAATTTATTACCATCCGTGCCATCTTGCCCTGGTGATGTTCTATGAGACATTTTCTCACGTATTTCATTCCCCACCAAATTAGATAGACAAAGACCAGCCCCGGCTGCACAGGTAATCAGCATCCCAAAAACAGAATTCCATCCATAACTAGAGAAAAATCCAGTCAAAAGAGGGCCTGCAGCAGCACCTATAGAGCCAGTACCATCAATAATAGCTGTAACTGTAGCCAGGGCTCGTGCATCTCCTCTCAAGGACTTATGAGTACCAAGATCTGCTGAAACTGCAGTCGTGATGAGTGCATAAGGCCCGTTTACACATAATCCAGCAACCATCATAAGTAAAATGTTGACTGTTTGGGATGTGCTCCCATACATTCGGTATAAGATCATAGAGGGGATTGCTGCATACATGAAGCCAGCGGCTGTAATAGCCCGGGCCTTGAGCTTATCAGATATATAACCAGCCAGAATTCCACCTGCAATGCCTCCCACATCAAAAAGGGTGGAAAGGTTCCCAGCAGATTTTACTGAAACATACTCTCCTCCAATAGCTGTAGGCAGAAGTTAGGAATTGGGTGAGTAAATCAACCTAAAGCTCAATACAATATTACTGTAGCTTCTCGGAAGAGATTCCAGAATTTTGATCATGAAAAGCTAAATTGAGTGAGTGGTTTTCCACTTCCTATCAAACCCGATAATAAGTTACAAATATCAATGTAATCAACCTAAACCTACATTAAAAAAAAAAACCACCAATATCAAAATCGCAGTAGCTTTTTGCAAGAGGTTCCAGAGTTTTGATTACCAAATGATAAATCGAGTGACATTCATCGGGAGAGTGCTTTACCACTTTTTATCACCCCTAATCAGAAACTACTTTCATCAATGCATTAAATGATTTAATAGTGAAGTTTCCAAAATATATAGATGCTACTTTACGAGATTTCATCATGGACCATAAAGAATTACAGTAACAGAGAAGTTTTCAACATAATTTCAGGAGACATCGTTTTGCCAACAACACAAGCTCTGAGTAAGTATTAAGAAACACAAATGTAACAGTAATGCCTCGAACAAATGTAAATCAAGAGGACAAAACAGGGTAAATCAAGCCACTAAAATTACCGGTCTGGCTGAGGTAAAATGGCAACCAATACAAAAATGTGTACGCCACTAGTTTTGCAAACAAGAGGCAAAAAGCAAATTGTCGAACTCCGGGTATTTCCCAAGCACCAACAAACCCAATCCCTTTTCTATTTGTAGCAAAAATCTGAGTTTGGACATTCCTCTGTTCATCCGCCAACGTAATCTCATCCCCCCTTTGAGATTCTACATCAGCAGACGCAGTTTGGACAGCAGATTGATGAACAGGCACGGGCTCAATTCCGTTTGGACAGGGAAATCCAACATCTTCAGGATAAGCAGGCAAGAACAAGTACACCATTATCCCACCAAGAAATATAAAACCGCCCGGAAGAATAAAAGACCATCCCCATCCATAATCCAAAACACTAGCAGCAAGAAGAGATCCGCAAATATTCCCCACAGAAGTATGAGCATTCCAGACACCCATGATCAACCCCCTCCTCTTCTTCCCAAACCAATTCCCCACAACGGCAACAACCGAAGGCCAGCCAGTGGACTGAAACAGCCCGGCCAACATTTGCATAACCAGGTAAAACCAGAACACATGAATGTTGAAAATATAGCCAACTCCAAAAAGGGCAACAAAAATCCCGCTCCAAACCATCCCAGTTGACAAAAACAGCCGGAGATCCCACGAATCGGCAACATGTCCGGCGAAATACATTGCGAAAGCATAACACGCGAGAAACGCCACGTCAATCACCCCCAATTTGAGGGTTCCGCCTTTGCCATTGAAGGGCTCCCACCCTTTGTATTTCCTTCTTTCTAAAACATCCAAATCCTTAACAAAGATATCACCAATTGGCCACGGAGAATAATTAGCTTTGGTGAAGTTCTTAGGTTCAGGATCAAGCACACTTTTAACTATACTACTGGGCTTCCTCGAAGCATGGTAACATGTATATGCAACGAACGTAACCAGCAAAACTACATAGCTATACGTATTAAAGCTCCAGTCTTTTCCCCTGATTCTTCTAATCGCTGAAATCCCAGGTGGGTTCCGCCTTTTCGCATGCCCACTTCTAACATCATTCCCCATTACTAGAAATCCAACCCAAAAAAAAGAAAAAAAAAATCAAAAATCAAACCCTAAAATTCACCTTCAGAAAACACATCTTTTCGCCAAATTTCGTCGACCCAAATCAGAATTCCCCTTAGATAGGAAATTTTCGAATAGTTATGTTGATTATGCTGCGACTAGGGAATGAGCGGGCTATTTTCAGGGTGAAATGGATTATTCTGGTTCTTCGGGATTTTTCTTCGTTTCTAAGCCCAAGGCAAAACGAGAGAGAGAAATCGATAGAGAGAAGTGGGGTGGATGAGGAAGGGCCGGGGTTGGCGGGAGAGTCGAAAACCAGGGGGTTACGTGGCGAGCTGAATATTTGACAGTTAGCTAACGATCCAGTGGGTCGTGTTGACCTACGATAATTTAGTCAACCATATTTTATATTTTATAATAATTCTATTATTATTTCTAATATATAATTTTACGTAACGATTCTTTTATGAAATTATTGGTTCTCTGGATAATACCTTTGATGTATCACATATGTCATTATTGATAAATGAATATTTCGTAAAAGAATTATAGTCTTACTCATTTAACATAATACTAAACTCATTAAATAATTTATATCTTAATGTTGAAAATTTAATTTTCAACATTTAAATCATAATGTTTGAAAAAAAAACACAGGGGGCATATGTTAAACCTCCCCACAAACACATGGAGTTTAAAAAATTTAATACTAAAATTTACTAGTTCAATAACTTATTATTAGTATAATTTATTTTTGAAATGAGAGTTTTGTGAACATGAATATTATTTTGTCTTTAAACTTATATTGTGATTAAAATTTATGTAAAAGAAATTTCAAGCATTACAATTTCTTATTATAAATATAATTTTGTAATGAAATATTTGAGTCGGTATTACTAGTATTGAAATGGAACCGTCCCAAAACTATAACCGTAATTTAATTCAAAACCAAAATCGTTTAGGGACCGAATCGACTACATTCGTTTCATAAAAGGTCTGATTCCTATTTTATTTATCTTTCAACCAAGAGATATTTTATTTATCTTTCAACTGAGAGATGCTGACGATTTTAAAACTGTAACCGACGATTTTGAAACCGTTATTACCTTTACCTTAAATACCTATTAATATTTCTCCCCACCTCAAAAGTTGTCAACAAGCATAAGAATGTCTTTCCTAACACTTGGTTTCTTGTAAATTCAAGCTCTTAAGTTTTCACAACATTTCTAAATCATTAGGGACGTTGTTCACCCTTTACTTAGACAACCAAAACATGAACAAAATCCAAAAAAGTGTAATTACGAAGTGACAATAATACAAAAATAGGAGGGTTAATAAGCAATTTTATTTAATCCAGCAATAATAATGACATCATTAAAGTATTTGACTGTGTTTTCAATTAAAAGTTAAAACCCCTGAGATTTACTTCATCGACGAGGGTTTAACAAGTAACAACAATGGCCTCCAATGTTCTTCCTCAGGTTACCTCTCTTAGCTCTTGCGAATCTTTGAATTTCAGATATTCAGTATTATACTTTCACCCTTTTCCCTGATCCCCTTTTTATTTTGGGATTTTTTGGTTTGAGAATTTGCAGGCCCTCTGTATGGTTGCGAGGAATGCCCCGCAATGTGCGTCGAACAAGTTTGGGTGTTTCCCGGCGGCGGGCTCTCGGCGGTTCCCTCCGATCAGTTTGACGGTTTCGCCAAGCTCTTCTTCCGGGATCAGTTTTGGGAAATTAGATAGTCATCGGAGTTTGTCACTTCGAGCTGAAGTGAAATCGGGCGAAACTTACGAAGCGGAGGAAAAGCCGCCCGGGATGCCCAGAATTAAGTTTGGCGATGTGATGAGGGTAAATTTTGTTGATCACGATTGTGCTTATATGTTCAAATAGATACATTTGTTTTGTGTGATTTCTTCGGAAACTTTTGCAGATTAATTTTTTACACCTTTTTGCTGGGGAGGTTTGAAGATTGAGTTTTTTTTGAACAGATATTGAATATGAGAGCTATTGAGGAATCAGATGAGGTGAGCCCGAGACCAGAAATTAGAACTGGAGATGTTGTTGAGATCAAAATGGTAATTTTGGACTCTATTTTTATTTTTATTTTTTCCACTCACTGTTTTTGTTGGTGATTATTTTTGTTTGGTTGGGTTGGCTGCAGCAAGTAACCAGAAGATTTTGATTTTATTGAATAGGAATTTCCTGATAAATGGCGATACGTGAACCCTGCTCAAAAGAATAAAACTGATGGGAAAGATCGTAAAAAGGAGTTCAAGATTTACAAAGGGATTGTGATCTCCAGGCAAAATGCTGGAATTCACACAACAATACGTATAAGGAGGATCATTGCTGGTGTTGGAGTTGAGATTGTATTCCCACTGTAAGTCCGGTGGTGTTATTTCTTTTATACTTCTTTCCATGCTATCAAAGTCTTAAAGGTTTTGGTCTGTGTCTTTTAAAAAGGTTGAAAAAAAGGAAAGAAAAGAATTGTTGGTCTTGTACCTGAATTTTCTTGAACCAAGAAATGAAGTTGGAAGGATTCACAACTTGGTATTGGCTTTTGGTAAAATGAACTGGAATGTTTCCGATTTTGTAACTTCGAATCAGCCTATGCTCTTGAGACTGCGTGTTTGAAAGGAGATCCATTCATGACTTGTGGAAGTCTATCAATCTTAAGTGATTGTAAAATATTTAAACATTAGCTACACATGGAAATCCTGTCAATCTCAAATGTAGTCTTTCAGATGCATGATTCACTTCGTTTTTTATGTACCATATGTTGATGCAGTCATAGTTATCGAAAAATGATGGGATCAAATTGATGCAGACATAGACTTATTGAAATACTTGATGAGACATCTTATGAAACTATCATCAAGCCGATGACTTTTATTTAGTAACATCAGATGCACTGTTGACATGGAATTCAACAGTTGTACAATTTAGGAGTATCATTCATGGTATCAAGATTTCATGAGAATACTCACATTCGGGAACTGAAATGTGAAAGTGAGCTGATAATTGTGGAACTAGTTGTCAAGGTTACCAGGTTTTGTACAAAATGAATATCTTCCTTCAGTTTATTACATAACAGAGAAACACATGCATTTTGTACTCCCTCTGCTGTTATCTTAAGTATGAGCTGATTCACATTTCTCCTTGTTGCCCCTTAAAAAGTTCAAGAAGCAAGATTATGAATGTGTCATTTAGTAATTTCCTTCTAATTTCCCCTTGTTATTGCAGATATTCACCCAACATTAAGGAGATCAAAGTTGTTCACCACCGTAAAGTCCGCAGAGCAAGGCTATATTATTTGAGAGACAAGCTTCCCCGGTTCTCGACTTTCAAATGATACTGCCAAAGTAGCTCTTGTCAGTATGTGCTGGTTCGTGTTACTTTGATGCGCCTTTTCTGATGTTCTTTGTCTCTTCAACAACTTCAATACATTCTTCTTGAGGGCAATGGGCGAACATTTATATGTTTCATACCTGGAAAATCAGCTATCGAGATCAGGCCTTGCTAGTTGGTTCCTTCAAATTTTGACTGTCTCAAGTTTTGGAAGCTCATACCTACTTCAGATTTCAAGAATTCACAAGTTACAGTTTATAACCTTTGGTTTGGGTAGCTTTTAGGATCTCTTACCATGTCTGAGTAGAGATATATGTGGTTGAAATGTAAGTTTTTGTGTTAATGGAATCAAACAGAACAGTTTTATGATGCAGAAAAGCAAAGATTGTACAGCAACCATATAATAGCGGTAGCATGATGGATATGTGCATTAAGCACTTGAGCCATGTTTTGAAATTTTTATTTTTTTATTTTTGTTTTGAAAATTATTCAAAGCTGAAGTTGGCATGGTAATCAATGTGCTTCGATTGTACACTATAATGAGATATGATTCATATATAGTGAATCCAGTAGTGAAAAGAATTAAGGTGTTGGTTGTTGTTGTTGAAGTTGGCATGGTGAGAATTGCCCAGTATGTTATTGAGCCTTAAAATTCAATCTCCATTTTATAATATATTTTTCTTATCATTTTCAATAATTTTTGTTTCCCCATATTTTTAATATTTGAACATAGACTCAAACCAAATTCTTAATCCCAATTCTACTGTCATATTTTGGTTTGCCGAAATAAAAAGAAAAAGTTGTGGATGCACGGTACAGAATATTGCAAGTATAGGTGCATAGTGGGAATAATAGAAAATTGTGGGTCTGAACCGAATAAGTTTGCAAGTTTAGAAATGGTCACGTCACCTCTGTCTCTGTGTGTGGATAAGGCGCTCTTGTTTGATTTCCTTCATCAGCTTCATTCTTCGCAGTCCTTGGTTCATATCAAATTTCCGAACAATCTGATCAAATTTTATGCGCCCTCTTTGAAGATTGAAGATGAGCTCCAATGTCCTTTCCCAGGTGACCCTTCTTCTCATTCTTGTTCCTCTTATTCACTACACTTCCACCAATTTTTCTCTACTTCTCTCATTTTCTTGCTTGAATTCACTTTGAATCGTCGGTTGATTATTTGTGTTTTTGTGTAGTACAATTAAATTAAGTTTTTGGTTTTGTTTGTGGGTTAATTATTTCGGGACCAACATTGTGAATGTGCAGGCGCTTTATATGATTCCCAGGAACATTACGCACTGTGGTCCGACAGAGTTGCGGTTTTCGGCTTTGGTTTCTGGGCGGCCTTCGTCGGTTTCGTTAAACTCTGCCGGGTTTATCTTTGGCAAGTTTAAGGGTCACCGGAGCGTTGTGCTTCGTGCTGAAGGCAATTCCGACGAACCGGAATTGGAAAATGTTGAAAATGAGGAAGAAATTGAAGGGTCTGAAGCTGTAGAAGCTGAGGCAGAGGAGGACGTTGTTGAAACAGAGGAAAGGCCACCTAGGAAGCCCAGAATTAAGCTCGGCGATATAATGGGGGTAAATTTATATAGTCTTTTCTTTGTTGTTTATGGAATTTTGGGTTCAAGAAGTGCTCTGTACCTTGCAAAGGGGTAATACTTTTACTAAGTAGTTATTTTTTATAGAATGAGGCTGATTGGAAGAGATAGATAGTTTGATTTCTGCGAAAAAGTAGATGATTTTGTTTAAGGTTATGGTCTTGTATAGATCCTGAATAAGAGGGCAATCGAGGAATCGGATAAGGTGAGGCCAACGCCGGACATCAGAACCGGAGATGTTGTTGAGATCAAACTGGTAATTTCTGGTACCTTTTGTTCTTATTGCATTCATTCATGTATGTTCATGGTAAAATGTTGGTGAAGAAGTTGAGGATTAAGTGTGATTATGCATAAATGCAGGAAGTCCCAGAGAATAGGAGAAGGCTGTCAATCTATAAAGGGATAGTGATTTCCAAGCAAAATGCCGGCATTCATACCACGATTCGGATACGCAGGATTATTGCTGGGATTGGAGTTGAGATTGTATTCCCAGTGTAAGTGTTGCATTCTGTTTTTTTGGGCTTTATTTCGTGTTCTGATTTCCTTCTTTCCTTCCTGCAACTGAAATGAGGAAAAGGGTTGCGTTAGGTTGACAGTTAAGGTAAAACGTTGTCAAACTTCGATCCATGTAAAGAAATCAGGCAAACTGAAGCCCCTAACTTTATCAGTTGTGCCCAAATACACTACGAAATTGGGTCAAATTAGCCCTCTCCTTTAATGTGTATTTACACGTAAAAGGGGCTAAACTGACCCTATTTTATAATATCTGTGGCTTATTTGGATCCAAAGTAACGTTAGGGATTTGGTAAAACTGATGTGTTGGATTTACAGAATCTGTAGAGATATTTTTGAGCATCAAATAGGAAGAAATAACGGAATGGATGAATCTCATTGATTAGAATCTCCTCAATTTGAGTTCATTGAGGAATACCTGTTTAATGATCTTCATATTGTTCGTTTTTCACCCTTGTATCTGCCATGTTCGAACCCGTGACCTCAACGTTACATGATCTTCATTCTTTTCCTTGTTTCCCTGTAATTGTTGCAGATATTCCCCGGCCATTAAAGAGATTAAAGTGGTGAGCCACCGGAAAGTCCGCCGGGCCAGGCTCTACTACTTGAGAGATAAGCTTCCACGGCTGTCCACCTTCAAATGATCCATAGCTTGAGTTTATGTTGTGTTAGTGTTCATTCTTTCTGGGATTTTGTCCTTTGAATCAAATTTGCATATTAATAAGTTTGTTTTCTGACAAATTTCTTTACTGTCTTTTATAGGGCTATTTGGGCTATTTGAGCTTGCTAGATTTGTGTTACCAAGTTGTAGTTGTAGAAGCTGAAGTTAACCTACCGCCATAGATCCCAATAAGAAAATTGAAGCTCAATTTAACCCAAAAGTTTAAGTGGTAACCACTTATTTTGCTAAGTAAATGAGCCAAATTAAGAGATACACGCAACGGTCCAACCTTTTGGCTCTAAAACCAATTGTCCCAATTACTTATTTTGTTGAGTCAAAATTTTGGGTTCTGATACCAATTGTTGGAGAATTTGCCCTGAAAATATACAACAAACCCTACCATAAACCCGATAGGTAAATTGAAACTTATATTGCAAAGTTTAAATTGGTAGGTCTTTTTTCTCAACTTACTTATTAAGGAATTTATTTTATTCTTATATTTTGATGGAGGACACTTGACCCTTATCTACGACCTTCAACTAGTTCTTTATGTATGGGCGAAAACTTAAGAGGGGCAATTTGGATTATAGATGTTTGACATCACACTTTTTATGTGTCGGGTTAAAAAATGTTACCATCTACTTTAAATTGGCAAATGTTCATTTTAACTCCTAGTCCTTAGCGTTACGTTGCATCCAAATACGTTTTTGGCGTTAAATATTGTATATAAATAAGTTTCTAACATTTTACGTTGTGTTTATATACACACTCAATGTTTACAAAATAGGGTCAGATTAGTTATCTTCGTTAATGTGCATTTACACTTACATGAGCTAAATTTATCTTATTTTATAACCTCGATAACTTATTTGGACCAAATATAACGCTAAGAATTTATTTAATTTTTAATAAAATATTAAGGACTAAAATGAACTTTTGTGGAAGGACAGATGGAATTTCATCAAAGTATCAAACAGATTGGCTTTTACGAAAACGACGTCATTTTTTCCTTACAAGGCATCGCCATCGAGTTGAGTTAGGAACTTTGGACCTTGAAATGAAGCTTACTAATTTTTTGTTATTTCATTATTATTATTTTTTGTGCGTGCATAAGATGCTTACACATGCAATTCATACACACTATAACTCATAACTGTAACAACTCTGAATCCGTACACGCACCGTATACAAGGAATTTAGAATACACGCTCGCTCGTTTCTTGATTCATATTATTTGTGGTTAATACGACGTAAAAAATTTACTTAAAATTCACCAAATACTAAAAAAAAAAAAAAAAAATCGCTTTTACTTATCTCGATGTCACAAGAGTCACAACTCTTTGTTTAGTTTGTTTAAGGTAAAGTATGAATTATTTATCAGCAAAAATAGAATTAAATGGTAAAACACTTAGTACAAAATTCAACAGCAAAATCTCTCACAAAAAGAAATGGAAATTAATTACTATTAAATTCGATAAAAGGAGAATTCAAAGAAGGAGAAACGTTATAAGGTCCTTCCCTTGTCATCCAATGTCATTTCTTTACCATCGTCTCAACCCCTCTTTCTCATTGAGATTTTATTTTTTACATCAATGAGAATTGAGAAACGAAATAATTAATATCTTGTTATGTCTAATCGAAAGAGTCACAAGACTCGCAACATATTATTTTAATCAAAAGAATCTTTCCAATTATACCTCATTTTCACAGGACATAATGAAATCAAAAATTTCTAAACAAACAAAATACATATAGAAATCGCACACGTTCCTATCTTACTGACGTTTGAATATTGCATGCAATAATTAATATTTTCGAAAAATTATTCTATTTATCCGTTGTATAAATTTACACTATATTACATGTAAAATTTAATGATAAAATCGCAAATTTCTTGTCAAAATGATGAAAGAGAAAAATTTTATAAAAAAAATGGACAGCCATGTTTATTTATTTACATCCTAATCGTGATTGGTCGACTGCTACACTAAAATTGAAAAAAGCATCGGATCAAATGTATAGAAAAGTTTTTCAATACGTACTCCTCTCTCCGTGTTTGGTAAAAAGTTATGTTTATAAAATGTATAATATTTATGATAATTAATTTGACATCATTTTTAGTAGTTATACTCTTCTCTCTTTTTTTTAATGAAATTTTTCACAAATTATCATATTAATAATGATATATAGCGTAAAAAAGAAAAAAGAAAAATAACAATTAATAAATTATGAGAATCATACTATGATTATTGTTCGGTGTCGTGAAAAAAGTGGACAGAACCTCCTGGGCAGGGCAGTCAGCCGACGGGGCTCTGATTTCATAGTGGTCTGCCTTTGGTCTGTTTGTAGATCTGGGATTTCACATTCTAGCCAAATCCAAAATATTATTTACAAAATAATCTTGAATTCTGGATCATATGCTTTTATATGTATGAATAATGTTTCTTGCACATAATATGTGCAAGAATTTGTGCACATAAAGTGCACAAAGTGGGCTAATACCTTCATTGCCCTTCATTGGCAATACACATAAAAAATCCACTAAAGGGCAAAAAAGGGAAAAAATCCACTTAATGCACTTTATGTGCAAAAAATCTTGCACATATTATGTGCAAAAAACAGTATCCTGTATGTATTGTGTATATAATTTAAGGATATTGTTTTTTGCACATAATATGTGTAAGAATTTGTGTACATAAAGGGCATATAGTGGCCCAATAAAAGTCTTTTCCATTTTATCCTTTTATTCTTCTTCTTTTCTCTCTCTCTCTCTTTCTGCATTCTTCCTCTCTTTCCACCATCCTTTATGTTTTCCTTCTTTTTTTTTTCGTGAGACCCACTATCCCACTCCCTAAAGTTTCAATTTTTATAATTAACCCCCTAAAATTTAAAATTTTTGTGTCTAAGAAATTGTACACATAAATGATAAAAAGTGAGCTCTTTTTTTATATTCTATTTTTACCCTTCCAAACTATTTTCTTTCATATTCATCTTCCTCGGTTCCTCCTAATTTCTCAAGGCCTGCTTTTTTTAGAGTTAATTGCAAAAAACTCTAAACTTTTCCTGAAATCGCAACTTACCCTCTAAAGTTTTAATATTTGCAATTAACCCTTAGAGTTTTAATTTTTGTAATTAACCCCTTAAAGTTTTAGTTTTCATCATCAACCCCTTGAAGTTTTGATTTTCGCAATTAATCCCCTAAAATTTTAATTTTTGCAATTAACCCCCTAAAGTTTAACATTTTAGCAATTAGCCCCCTAAACTTTTACTTTTTACAATTAACTCCCTATAGTTTAATTTTTTTGCAATTAACCTCCTACAATTTTATTTTTTGCAATTAACACCCCTAAAATTTATTTTTTTGCAATTAACCCCCTAAAGTTTTTTTTTGCAATTAACCCCCAAAAATTTAAATGTTTGTAACTACCCCTAAAGTTCTAATTTTTACAACTAACCCCCATAAGTTTAAATATAGCTCTAGTAAAACGTAAAGATGAATCAACAAAGAAATAGCAACACCGTAATGATGGGTCTTATACACCAACAATCAGTGACCTTTGATGGTAAGATAATTAAAACAATAGTCAAAGACGAAACCCAATTAATATTTTAAGGGTTAAGTGTAAATAACCCACGTGGTTTCAAAAACTAATAAGGACCCCCCCCCCCCCCCCCCCCCCCGGTGGTTTAAAAACCTGTAAAAAAACCCTCTCCAAAATCATAAAGTAACCACTAACTAACAGTAGGGACTAAAAAAAAAAACTAATGCCAGGGACTAAAAGGAAATTACTTTAGCAGGGACTTTAAAAAAAATGAAAAATGCCAGGACTTAAAAAAAAAGAAATTCAAAAAAAAATGGCAAACTTCAGTTCTGCAAATTTTTCATTGAAATTGCAGAGCTTCAGTTCTGCAATCAGAAAATTGCAAAACCGAAGCTCTGCAATTTCCATCCAAAAATAAGAAAGGAAAAAAAAAAAGCAACCCCGAAAATGACGACGACGCAAAGACGATGACGACGGGAGGGAGAAGGACAACGCGAAGACGCAGGGAGGAGGGAGAAATTGCAGAGTGAACGCCAGCGGGGGAGACGACAAAGAAAAGAGGGGGAAGAAAAGAAGAAGGAAGACCCATGTTTTGCCCAAAATCATAAAGTAACCATTAACTAACAGCAGAGACTAAAAAAAAAAAAACTAATAGCAGGGACTAAAAGGAAATTACTTCAGTAGAGACTTTAAAAAAAAGAAAAATGCAGGGACTAAAAAAAAGAAATTCAAAAAAAAATGGTAGACTTCGGTTCTGCAAATTCTTGATTGCAGAGCTTCTGTTCTGCAATTTTTGGCCAAAAATAAGAAAGAGTAAAAAAAAAAAAAAAAAAACCCAGAAGATGACGACGACGACAGGAGGGAGAAGGATGACTCAAAGACGCAGGGAGGAGGGAGAAATTGCAGAGCGAATGGTAGCAAGGGAGACGACAAAGAAAAGAGGGGGGGAAAAAAGAAGTAGGAAGACCCGTGTTTTGCCCAAAATCATAAAGTAACCATTAACTAATAGCAAGACTAAAAAAAAAACTAATAGCAGGGACTAAAAGGAAATTACTTCAGTAGGGACTTTAAAAAAAAAGAAAAATGCAGGGACTAAAAAAAAGAAATTCAAAAAAAAAAATGGTAGACTTCGGTTCTACAAATTCTTGATTGCAGAACTAAATTGCAGAGCTTCTGTTCTGCAATTTTCTGCCAAAAATAAGAAAGAGGACAAAAAAAAGCAACCCGGAAGATGATGACGACGACAGGAGGGAAAAGGACGACTCGAAGACGCAGGGAGGAGGGAGAAATTGCAGAGCGAATGGTAGCAAGGGAGACGACAAAGAAAAGAGGGGGAAAAAAAAAAGAAGGAAGAAAACGATGAACAGTATTGTTTTTAAAATTTTCTTTTAGTCCATGCTGTTAGTTTTTTGTTTTTAGTCCATGCTGTTAGTTAATGGTTACTTTATTGTTTTGGGCAAAACACGGGGGGGTCTTCACAGGTTTTTAAATTGAACAGTACCGCTTTTAAAATTTCTTTTTAGTCCATGCTGTTAGTGTGTTTTTTTTTTTTTTTTTTTTAGTTCATGCTGTTAGTTAATGGTTACTTTATGGTTTTGGGCAAAAGACGGGGGGTTCTTTATAGATTTTTAAACCATTGGGGGTTTTTTACACTTAACCCATATTTTAATCTGTGACTGTTGTTTCGAATATCTTGCAATTAAAGGTCACTGATTAATGTGTGTAACACATGTCATTACGGCGTTACTATTTCTTTGTGGATCTATCTTTACGTTTTACTAGAGCTATATTTAAATTGTAGGGGGTTAATTGCAAGAGTTACAACTTTAGGGAGTTAATTGAAAAGGTTTTAAAGTTTAGAGGGTTAATCACAAAAAAATTAAACTTCAGTGAGTTAATTACAAAAAGTTTAGGGAGTTAATTGAGAAAAGTAATAGTTTAGGGGGCTAATTGCAAAAATTTTAAACTTCAATGGGTAATTGCAAGAAATTTAAACTTTAGGGATTTAATTGCGTAAGGTAAAAGTTCAGGGGGCTAATAACTAAAATTTTAAACTTTAGGGGATTAGTTGTGAAAACTAAAACTTTAGGGTGTTAATTACAAAAATTAAAACTTTAAAGAGTTAATTACAAAAATTTTAAACTTTAGAGGGTTAATTACAAAAACTAAAATTTAAGGACTGGTTTAGTGGGTCACACGAAAAAAAAAAAAAAAAAAAGGAGAACAGAAAAGATGGTGGAGAGAAAGGAAGAATGCAGGAAGAGAGAGAGAAGGGAAGAGGAATAAAAGGATAAAAATGAAAAAGATTTTTATTGGGCCCACTACATACACTTTATGTGCACAAATTCTTGTACATATTATGTGCAAGAAACATTATCCATAATTTAATACTTCATTCTCGAAACCAAACTCTTTTTCTGAAACACAGAAAGTATATATGTTATTGAGTTAGACCAATTACATAGAGGCTTGGGCATCATGAAATATACAAAGTATATAAAGTAGAAAATGTATTAAGTATATATGCATTCTATACTCTACTTTCAGTTGATTAAATATACACAGGGGTGAAATAGGGGGAAGGGGGTGGGGTTGTTTCCTGACAATGTTCAATATTCCGCAATGACAGGTTGGTCAATTCACGATGGTTGGGAAACTGCCAAGGAATGGTTGGACTTCGGAACCCGTCAAAGAGAAAAAGGACCGCAAGGATATTTCGAGAGCTTGTTCCGGAGATAGGCTTCAACGGTCAAGTCAGTTTGTGATCTTTAACTGAATAAGTATAGCTTTTCATGAGAGAGAACTTCATACTTGGATGTTGGAATTCACTATTTATAGGAAACTGATGCCCAATCTTGGTGGTTGGGAAGCAGCTTTCGAGAGCTGCCTTAGCTTGGGTACAAAGTCTTAATTACTATTGACTGATGTTCTTTTGGTTCTCCATGAGGGGGCATTAGTATATTGATGAACAAGGGGGACCATAGGGTCTTATACATTATTATCCTCACACCCTTTCAACCCCCTCTTTCATCCTTATTAGCATTTTTTTTTTGGCTACGCCACTGAATATACATCATACTGTTTTCTTGTTTCTACTACTTTACTAACCTAAGAATACTGTTTTTTGCACATAATATGTGCAAGATTTTTTGCACATAAAGTGCATTGAGTGGGTCAAATTACCTTCATTGCCCTTTAGTGCAGTACACATCAAAAATCCACTAAAGGGCAAAAAAGGTAATTGCCCCACTTTATGCACTTTATGTGCACAAATTCTTGCACATATTATGTGCAAGAAACATTATTCCTAACCTAATTATCGGAAATATATATCAAAAATCATTTGAGAACTAGCCTTTCACTTCTTGTAGTTGGTCTCACGGTGCTCACCTATTGGAACCCTTCTCGTCATACTCTGAATCTGAATCAATTATGTGTCTTCATCTTTACCGTCCACTTGGCTCGCCGGACTTCGATCATCAAAACAAAACACCAACAACCGATGATGAATAATTTTCAAATGATAACGTTTGGCACGACGATCAATGCCTGCATTTTGCCCGGTTTAATTGGAAGTTCAATATTTTACATAGTTTGTTGTTGAAGGCATATGATCACTACAAAACTGTAACCTAGTATGGTGACATGCTCGAATATCACAACCCAACTATTATTTGTTTAAAACAACCATTATATATTCCTATGTGGTACCATTTGAAAAGTTATTAAGACTTAATCCATTCGTCTCACGTAAAGTGTTCGGTTTAAAGTTATTACTTACTTTGTGACTCATAAATGGTTATATTACTTACTTTTTTTTCTTTTTATTATATTTTGTAACTCATAAATTGTTGTATCACTCTAACTTTTTTAGTAAGATGGAGGGATTATAATTTTCTACCCTCTTATATTTTCCGACAAGGTCATATAAGGTCATCGCACCACGTGGCGCAGATCGGATATTTCCTTTTAAAAATATTTTAACCCTAATTTGGAATACTTTAATTTCAATAAAATATTTGTAAAACTTTTTCTAAGCAACAAGTTTAAATATGTTTGTGTACGTCTTGCTTTATATATACCTTTAAATTTCATTTAAAAGATGCTCATTTTATCTATGTATTTTTTTTTTTGGGATTACTATGTATTTAATTCATATATTACAATGTAAAATTAACATTGAAAAAAATTTTCCATTTGTTATCCTAAAGCTTTTTTTAGAGAAATGTATTTAAAATAAATTAGCTTAATATATATCCTTCACAATTAATTTCATATTTTCTAACTCATTTTATATTAGTCCAAGAAAAAAAAAAAAGAGACATAATACAATCGGCAGTAACAGCCAGTAGGCCCATGGCCATCGTCAAAAATAGTCTTCCCCTTCTCGATAGCCCCAATTATTATACTGTTGAAAGTTTTGTCAGACATTATGAGAGGCAAAAATTAATAATGATTGTTCAAAAAAAAAAAATTATTAGTTTAGGATTATCCCCATATGATTCCTTAATGAGTAAGAACTAAGATGAGTACAAATATTTGCCGATTAATCTTTTAAAGTAATTACGTATGCAGTTTGCTTAACTTAATTACCGTAATTACTTTTCCGTCAAACAACAAAAAATTACTATAATTACTTTTACTTTAAATAAAAATAATATAATAATCACCAATTCCTCAGTTGACAGTTGACACGTCATCTTGGCCACGACTCCATCGCCAGCTTTTGATTTCCACCCAACCAACTGTCTCAAGTCCTATTCTCTTGACACGTGTCTTTCTTCCACCTCATCTTTTCATTTTTCGATTTAAATAAATATGGATTAAATATATTTACTTTTATCATCCACGATATTTAAACTCATGACCTCGGTTTACAAGACTTATGTTTTACCTTACATATACCTATTAATAAACATATTACTTCAAATGACTAATAAATTATAATTTCTTTTTATTTTTTGGTAGGATATGTGGTTCTACCTTTAGATGCTACACCTAAAATCGATGGAGTGTGAGGTAGGGATGGCCATAGTTCCGATTCGAATCAGAACTGACCCGGAATCGGAACCGTGGCCTGTGGTTCCAGAACCTCCTGTAGTTCCACCTTTTAGAGAATCGAAAATCGCCTGTTCCCTACTTATAATACTAAAATTATATAGTATTTTGAATACTACATTAAAGGATTTGAATTCCTGTACTCAATTAATTGTAAGAGCCTTAAGAAAGCTAGATAACCACTCAGACTACTTCTCATTTTATGCTTTCCTTCTTATTATTATCATTATATTATATGTTTATTTACATATAAAATATATAATTATTTTATACTAGATATATTATAATAATATATAAACTAATGGTCTAATTTACCTTACTTATATTATTAATATAAATAATCATTAAATTAAATTAAAGTATATATAAATATAAACTAATTATTATATTAAAATTGTTTCAATTGAAACGGAACTAAAATTGAGATGGAATCGGAATCGGAATCGGAACTGTAACAGAATCGAGAACCGGTGGTTTTGAAACCATCTCGAGGTTCTGGAACCGTTCCTCAAGGTTTCGATTCTGGTTTCACTTCCCATGAAACCGGAATCGGCGGTTCCAGAATCGTCGTCATGTCTAATGTCCCAATTCTAGCTATCTTAATGTCAATTTTTGTGAAAGTATAAAAATGTCGTAGCAGTATCAAATTTTGTGAAACAACGAACAATCCAGGGACATAAGATGTATTTTGAATGGCGAAAATCAAACAAATATATAACCACAAGGGGCAAAAGGTAATTAAGCCAATAAACAACCACTATATTAATTAAATAATGAAGGCTTCAGCTGTAACGTAATGATGATGAGGCAGTACATTTCCCCTCTGTTGTTCATAAAAGCCAAGGTAACCACCACTATTAATTATCATTATAATAATAAATGTTGGTATTAATTATCCTTGCTAGATACTCGTATAATTACAGTATAAAACTAGGTATACGTGTATAAATACACTGGTTTAGGACCAGAAAAGGCGAGAATTGAGGTTGAGCACTTTAGTTCCGAAATGATAGTTTGAGGATTCGTTCTCTGATCCTAAAAACTTGCTCTACTTTGGTTCTGTGTGTTTCAACCCTCTTTGTCTCTTTTCGTTTTACCCTTCAATTTGTTTTCTCAGAAAGTTACTTTCTTTTCTCCAATTTTCTATTGGTTTTTTCCGGGTTTGGTTGGGTTTCTTAAACGTGAGATTCGCGTGTTACTTGTGGGCATAGAACGATTTTTTTGTTTCTATTTTATAGGTTGAATTTGTCGCTATTGGTTAGATTCTTGGGTTTCTTTAGAATTTGATAAGTTTTAGGTGTTGATCCGGCGTCATCGTCCTCGCTATGGCCGGTACTAACCAGTTGATTACTATTCAGCCGGACGAACTCCATTTCCAATGTAAATTCCGCCACCCCTGTCTCTATTGTCTGTGAGTGCGTTTGTGATTTGTGATTTTGGGTGTGATTTGGGCATCTGCTGTGTGGGTTTGCGTCGAATTGGGCAATTTTCGATCACCGGATTGATCCCAATTTTGTTCTGTTGTTGTGTCTGGAATTTGTGCATTTTGATTTTTATGAGAAAAAAGAGAAAGGGTTTGGTTGTATCGGAGAGAATGTTGATTATCCTTGCTCTTGTTCTTGCCAGTTGAGTTGGAGAAACAGAGCTTCTGTGATCTCAAGGTTTCGAATACGACTGAAAATCATGTTGCTTTCAAGGTAATATTCTTGAACCTTAATTTCTATTCTGGGGTATGTGGTCCTTTGTTAAATGTGGTTCTGTTTCAGGTGAAAACTACATCTCCAAAGAAGTACTTTGTGCGGCCAAATACTGGGGTTATACAGCCTTGGGACTCCTGTGTTATAAGAGGTGCCTATCTTTAACTTGCAGTCTTCCTATTGGGAACTGGATAATATTGATGCTTTGAAGATTCTAAGGTTGTAAATGTGAAACAGTAAATGGGATATGTTTATTTCACTGATAACTGTAACATCTTCCTTTTTTATGACCTAGATGCATTTGTGTCATATGTGACATGTATAATTTATTGTGTGTTTGTTTTCTCATCTTTGTGATATTATTCCCAAAAGTATGATTTCTTCTATATTTGTGGTAAATGCTTGGTCTTTACTATATGGAAACAAGCGGGGTTTCGCTAGCTAAGATGAATTATTTTTTCATGCATTTGTAGTGACCCTTCAAGCTCAGAGAGAGTACCCTCCAGATATGCAATGCAAAGATAAATTTCTGCTTCAAAGTACTATAGTGCCTCCAAATAGTGATGTTGATGAACTTCCTGCAGAAACAGTAAGGATTTAAAAGTGCTAGAGAAAAACTATTGCCTTTTATCTTTCCCTTTTCTTTTCTTTATGGGATTTAAATTTTTTTTTTTTTTCCTTTCCCCAGTTTAACAAGGAATCTGGGAAAGTATTAGAAGAGTGTAAGCTCAAGGTTGTCTATCTCTCACCTAACTCATCAGCCCCAGAAGACGGCCTCAAACGCATGGACTCAGTGAGTACTTTTTCTATCTGAAAATTTTCAGGTCATGCTGTTTCTTAGGTTAACTGCTTAGTGTAAAAGTATTGTGGATAAGTGATTACTCTATGTTTGGTTTATATTTATTGCTTTGGCATATAATGTCATCCACTCACTTTCTAGTTGGAACTTTTCCTCTCTATGAATTGCAGGTGCGCTGTTCTGCAAGCTTTGATGATGTGAGTATTCAGTTCATGCTTTTCCGTACACTTGATCCCTCCCTTTCTTTTTGGAAAGCAATTAAATGTAGAATAAACCATGAGAGACAGATTGAAGTCTGTGAGGGATTTCAATATTGTTCTTGTAGATCTTGCTTTCTATATTAAGACATTGAAGTCTGTAAGCTATTGATGATCCCTACCACTCTTGTTGGAAAACGGGTGAGTGTGGAAATAAAACGAGAGAGGTTACTGTTAGCCACATTCTTCCTATAAGAAAATATAGACTGTTGCATGTGGTTCTTGATGATTGAAGGGCAGATCTGGGCATAGAGCTCCTGCTTCAGGGCCAGGGAAAGAAACTAACTTCCTGTGTGAGTGAGAAAGAGAGAGGGTTTAGAGAACCACATTCATCCTATGATAAAATGAACCTGTTGCATCTAGATCTTGTTGGCTAAAGGGAAGTCCGATGCATAGAAGCAACCCTTGTGGGGTTCGCGAAAGGGTCGGGCCATTATGACCTAATGAAGGCAGGCTGTACCTTGTATTTCTGTAGAAGGCTGTTCTAGTGACTGGAACCTGTGAATTCGGTCACATGGCAGCAAACCTTACCAGTGTGCCATGGCACCCGCTATGTAGGTCGTTACTTGTAAAAGCCCTCCTGATATAACTTGGAATATCTGATTATCGCTGCAGCTTTTAACAATGTTTTGCGTTTAGGCTTTTAGTTTGTTAATATTTTGCTCTTTCCTTTTCCTGAAGAGGTCTGTTTCCTTGTGATGCAGAACCAGGTCTTGCAGCATCTGAAAGAAGAGAGAGATGCAGCATTTAGGCAAAAACAACAATTGCAACAGCAACTGGTTAGTGTACTCAGTCTGACTACATGTTTCTTCCTTATGTAGATAATAAACATTCTAGGCACAGATGGGCAGCTGTCGGGATAAAAGTTACTCCCATCTAAGACCTAGGTGTTTTAGGATAGAGTTGTAACCCTTTTACTATGTTACACTGTTCCAGGATTAGATTTAATCATTTCTTGTCATGGAGAGAATAACTGCCAAGGATACCGCTATAAGCAGGTTGGCCAAATCAGAATAGAAGGCACAAATGAATGAGGCCTGCAGATCATAAATTAGGGAAATATAGCTTGAAAATCTGAAAGTAGACTGTGTCTTGAATTAAGTAGACTGGAAATGGAGTAGAATGGCTTCTGCTGATTATTTGCCGTGTCGATATTACTTCCATGTATGGTAAATGAAATATCCTTCCTAACGTTCCATATTTTGCAAACATGGCAAATAATTCTCTACCATATTGCGCATCCCCTCTGATAACTGAATCATAGAGTGTCGCTGGGCTACAGAAAATGATGTGCACCACCATAGAATGACTATGTTCGTCTCTGATTATCTAGCTATACGCCATTTAATGGGTCTCTGCTCCTATTTGTTTGCAGGAAATTCTGAAAAAGGGGAGAAATAGGAAAGATCCAGGCTTTTCCTTAAAGTTTGCTCTTTTGGTGGGAGTGATTGGCATCATGGTTGGGTTCCTGTTCAAGCTGTTATTTTCTTCGCCGCCTTCAGAATAACTTTACGTCATTTATGCTGTCAGGAAGGATACAGATGCTATTGGCAATTCATTGTAAAATTGAAAATTCATGGCTTCAATTGAGTGAAAAAAGGTTGCTTAATTTGGTCTTGCTGTAAATCTATCATTGGGATAGTTTTCTTCTTCAGTTGCTTTTTAGCAAAATATAATTTTCTGAATCTTGTTTGATGCTTCTTTACTGGTAATCTTAATATAGGCTCTATTTTTTTTAGAATTGTTGATGAAGGCACATTTGGGCGCCTAAGTATGATCTAGGCAGTTTAGCATGTGGAAAACTTTAGTAATACCTGTACAGCTTAAAAAAAGTATAGAAACCTCTTCTTTATAGGGGAAGACGAGATCTGATCTTCTCTTGCACAATTCCTGTTTACCCGCTCTTATTGAATGGTGAGACCAACATGTTATAGCATGATACTCACTTCTCTAATGTGAAAGGGTAGATATGAAAGATTGGCTTTGGGCAGACCGACAGATGATCTCATGGGAAAAAAATTGAGAGGGTTAATTCGAAAACTATGGTAGTCCCCAACTATGGTAGTCCCATTAGGGCTTCAATGTCGAGACTCCTTCTAATGGTTGTGTCGTTGTGATAACTCCCCTCATTAATACATAATTATGATGATAGTAGGATATTATAGTAATAACTAATAACTCTCCCATTAAGACGTTGCGTTACCTAGTGCATGAGCTTACTATTGGGTTGTGCTGGTGCATATGTTTTTCTACCTAGTGCATGAGCTTACTATTGGGTTGTGCTGGTGCATATGTTTTTCGATCTTACTATTGGGCCGTACTTATGTTTTTGATCTTGTTATTGGGCCAGAAAGACATAATTATGATGATAGTAGGATGCTATAGTAATAACTCTCCCCTTTAAGATGTTGCGTTACCTAGTGCACGAGCCTACTATTGGGCTCTGCATATGTTCTTCGATCTTGCTATTAGGCCGTGCTTATGCTCTTAGATCTTGCTATGGGCAGTTCATATGTTTATGGATCTGGTCTCTATACAGAGTCTAGTTCAAAGGGCACTAAACATATGACAAATCACTCGATTTAAATATAGATAAAGAAAAAATACTAATATAATAATGTATAATACACAACTAATATATACTTAAAAAGTAATGGTATAATATGACTAAATAATGTCGAATTACTTATTTTGGGTATTGTACTTCACCAATTATAAAATGTTATACCTATGAAAAATATGACTCTTTATACGAGATTAATAGAGTATAATTGTAAATGCAATTTTATATATTTGTAATTTAACTTTTGACACTAAAATCAAAATTTTATTTATAGGACCCTAGCTTCAAATATCATATGACTTTGTATATCATTTCACATTCTTTTTTTCATTATATATATTTTCACAAATTTATAGAAATTTTTTTAATAATTAAAACCAAAATTAAATATTTTTTTAAATAAAACAATCCATAAGTTAATTAAGCTATGGCCACAATCTGAAAACCCCACGCAAAAACCACGCCTTCGTGTCAGTCTACGAGGCTTTTCTCAGAATCCTTTCTGAATTACGGAACTACGTCGTTTTGAGACGCAAGGGCGGGAAACTCGTCCTTCTTAAATTTCCCCAAAACTCCCCCAATCTTTTTCCCGCCTCCCCACTATCTCTCTCTTTCACACACTCACACAGTAACTCACTAAACTTTCATTTCTCACCAATTCCTTACACACAAACCCTCTCTTCATCTTCTCTTCTCTCCGATGAACTGAAAAATCAGATCTAGAGTTTTGATTCCGATCTTCATAATCATGGAAGCCAAATCCGAGTTGGTGAACTCGTTCTCCACTGGTCAACTCAGCAGTCTCGCCGCCACTGACTTGCAGAAGGCTTGGCAAATCGCCGGCGTCATGGTCTACCTGCGGCGGCCGGTGCGGCCTGTTGAACTCGCTGTCAAATGCGCGCTTTTCCCTACGACTCCTGAGTTTATTGAATTTCTTTGCTCCATTCCTAATTCTCCTATCTATTTAACTCCTAGCTACTTTGTTACCTTTTCCCCCTTTGGATACCTTGCCATTAAGGAGTTTTTAGAAAATTCGAACGTCAATCTGGATTTTCTGCCTCGGTTTAGGTTCGAGCTAGGGTTCCAGACTTATTTTAGGAAGAGGAAGAGGATGGGAGTGGAGGACGATGAGTGTGTTCGGGAACCAAAAAGGAGAGGATTATCGGAAGTCTTTTATGGTAAAACGCGAGAGAGAATTTGTTCTTTTTGGCAATTTAGTTTTGGTTTATGTATTTTAATTTGTAAATTTTGGTTGATATTGCAGGTCAGGGAGATAATGAATTGATGATTCGAAATGGTTTTGCTGAGGTATTTTTCTTAAGGGATTATCTTTTCTTTGTTAAGTAGTTTAATCATATTCAATTCTGTTCTTTGTGTTTTTTGGTTTGGATTCAATATTCTGTATATTTGGTTCCAGTTAGTAACAGATGTTAATTGTTTAGCTTATATGTTGCTGCTGAAATTTTAATACTTTGGAATTTGAGCATTTTATTTCGTATATACGCTTATAAGCTGTAGAAAGGGTCCTGGTGGATTGGAAACCAAGATTACAAATTTATTCCATTGATGGGAGAGGGAGGGTGGCTATGAGTTTGGTGCAATTTGTCATTATGTTATCTGTTCTGAATTTGTACTCTACATATCTGATCCCTACAGGCAAACTTCAAAACGACTTTCAATATCAGTTTGTAGTTCATAGTTGTTTGATAAACTAGTATTTCAAGGCTAATTAAGGAAACCAGATCTGATTGTTAACCTAAACTGAGAGAGCAACAAACTGTTGGACTATCGAAAAGTTGAAGAACTTACAGAGTTTCTGGTTCCTTTACTTATTTGGCAGTTAGTCACTGATAATGATAATAGCAGCAAAGATAAACCTATTATTCTGTTGGAGGTTTTCCTCTGCAGCACGAAGCATCAAAAGATAGCTGCTTCTGTGCAGGTGTTTGAATTGAAGTGTGTCTCCCTACCTTATTTGTTTATATTAGCACATTTCATCTTTTGGATAAACGTTTTTTTTGGAGTAAACTGTTTTGAAGTGGATTATTTGTGTGTTACTTTGAGTAGACCTTGTTTTCATAGGCTCTCATTAGATTTCTTCTTATTTAGATGTTAATTTATACATTTCAATTAGAAGTTAGACCTTGTTTTCATAGGCTCTCATTAGATTTCTTCTTATTTAGATGTTAATTTATACATTTCAATTAGAAGTTAGTTTCCCGAATCCTGCTACTTTTCGCCTTTTCCATACTGCAGTTGGTCTCATTTTCCGGTGATGATGTTAATGAAAAATTATTGAAATTCCTGTGACCCCCATCAATTTGCAGGCATATTTTCCAGATGGTAACTTGGCCAGAGGCATAATAGTGCAGTCTTCTGAGTCACCAGTGGTGGCATTTGATGATCATCAACTACAGAAAGCAGTATTTGGGTCATCCCTGCTTATCAATTCTTGTAATGATCTGTCAAAGTTTGGTATAGGGAGCAGTGCAAATAGTGATGAAAGGGAAGCACCTTTTTCCATGATGAGAAATGAGGTTAGCAATTCATCAACATCAGGATGCCAAGTTGTTTCTCTTGATCATCTTAGATACCAAAATTTTTGGCCAACAACATCAGAGAGTGGAATAATGCAGCCAGGTTATCCTTTTCGTATGATGGATCATTATAGTACACAGCCAAATCCTGTATTAAGCATTAAATCCAAGATGAATGAAACGATTTTGGCCAAAAGAATATGCTTCCCTGGATCATCTAACTTAGAATCTGAAGAACAGATGGAACATCCAGAAAAACAAGTTGAGACTGTTTTTCATCCTCATGAAACAGTGGTTGAAGGTATAAAAGTCATGGAAGGTAGTCAGGAAGTGCCATATAAAAAATGTTCTGGAAATTTGGTGATTGACTTGGCTGAAAGAGATGGATTCATAGAGAATAAGAAATTGAAAAATGTTGTTGGGGAATGCAATCAAATGATGTCCTCAACTGACACAGAGAAAGGAAAAGAACCTCTGCATAATCAAGCTACTTTGATTACAAGTTCTCCCTCTCCTGTTGCGTTTCAAACGGCCAAAACCTTGAATAAATCAAAGTTTGATCAGAAGCAACTATCTCAGAGTTGTCGCCCTACCTCTAAGATTTCAAAAAATGTTAATGCTGCTCGCTCTCCTTCCAAGCAGCCACAAACAAAAAGAGATAGGATGTCAATTCCATCAAAGCAGCACTCAAGATATAATGTTGACCTAGAACTCGGTGAGAAGGAACAGGGGGCTGCTGATAAAATTGGGAAAAAAACCTTTATTTCAACTCATGTGAGTTTATTTATAAATTTCTTTATCTTCACATTTGATGTTGATTTATCTATAAGGTATACTTAGAGTTAATACCCATTGTTTCCTAGGATCAACCGGGGCAAAGAGTGCTGCCAAAATTTGAATCCTTTGTTGTGGAAGAAGAAGAGGGTTCAGGTACCAAGTTTTTGCTGCTGATAAGTTCGCAGCTTCATTTTCTGTTACTTTAAAGCAGGTACTTCTCATATGAATCCACTGATAATATTTCTGGTAATGATGTCTACAGGTGGTTATGGTACTGTTTATAGGGCAAGAAGAAAGACAGATGGAGTTACATTTGCCATTAAAAGTTGGTACAGAAACCATTTTGATGATTTTGCTATTTGTCACACGAATCATTGAATATACTTCTGATTTGCTATTATTTTTCTCTTAAATTGAGAGTTCTGAGTGCTAACACCTCGCAATTCATATTGCACTGGATATTTGATAAAAATTTGTAAATTACACTTTTTACAGCATATAAACTTCAAAATTTTCATTTGCTTATGTGAATAATTTAAAGATTTTTGAGGTGTATTTAGCACCTGACAATGCACTTTCAGTGCATTTACTTGGCTACATGTCTTTGTGTACATCCATTTGGTTCCGATGAAGTAATCTGACAAGCACTATTTCTATTCATGGAATTCCAATATGTTTTCTCTAAATGTACTTCAAAGCGCTCAACTTGTCATTTTTTATTTACAGGTCCACATGCTAATGCTAATAGAAATCATGTTCACAATGAGCTGAAGATGTTGGAGAGATTTGGGTAATGATACTGAGATGCTCTTGCAAATGATTCACTTAGAAAAATTTCCCTGCTCTGGGTTTTGAATACATATGCAACTCATTATTTCAGGGGTAAGAACTTTGTGATCAGATATGAAGGCTCAATCAAGAGTGGAGATTCTGACTGCCTTGTCTTGGAACATGTAGAGCACGACCGACCTGAGGTGATTGCGGCTGTCTTTTAAATTTTATCAAATGATGCTTTTAACCTTTATCAACCTTTTGTAACTTAATTGCTTTGAACCTCAAGGCCTTAAAGAAAGATATTGACGTCTCTGAGCTTCAATGGTATGGCTATTGTATGTTTAGAGCCCTAGCCAGTCTTCATAAGCAGGTATTATTAACTAAGATGTATGTAGTTTTGTCGAGTGTTGAAGTTAATTGTTTAGGAACAAAACTGTTTTTACTAACGTCTACGTCATCTACAGGGTATCGTTCATAGAGATGTCAAACCTGGTAACTTTCTTTTCAACCGCAAGGCCTGTAAAGGATATCTTATTGATTTTAATTTAGCCATGGTGAGTTGTTGTGGTGTATGTTCACCTTGCTTACACTTCATTTCCCCTTTCATATAAAACTATTTATGTTCATCCCTTTTTTTCTTTGTTTTCTTATTTTGACAGGACCTGAACCATAGATACTGTAATACTGGTAGGTTTTCTTCCTATTTATAGTTTTTCTTCTATATTCAGTCATTCATTCTTGTGTTTTATGGTTTGAGGAACTTACTGGAGGCTTTTTCTGAAGTAGAAGATAACTATTAACTCAATCAAGTGCTAAAAATTGGTACAGAAATAAATAATTTCCAATGAACTTTCATGGTTCTCTTTCTTTGTAGTATTGACATTTGCCTTAGTAGAGGAGGTTTTCTGCTGTTATTCATATAGATGACTGAAAGAACAATATGAATGTGTCTCAGGCAAAACAAAGGACGGCCAAGACTTGAGATACGAGCATGCTGCTCGATCTGGCACCAAACCGCTACCCCCTACAAATATCAAGAAATTCCCAGCATCACAAGATATAAAAGAAATTCATCATGAACAAGGAAAAACATCAAAGCCTTTCGCAATTAGTAAGGATATGAGGAAGAAGATTGCAAAATATAATCCGCATACTGAGCTTGCCACCAAGAGTATAATCAAAAGCCAAGGTGCAGATGGATCTGGTATCACCTCTGCAAAAGATGCAACAAGTACAAAAACTCCATCCACGGAGAAGTTCAGAGAACCCCTACCCTGCCAAGGTAGGAAGGAACTGCTCAACCTGGTGCAGGAAGCATTGCAGGGCTCAAATCGCGAGGCAGTAAACACTCCTGTTTCCAGGAGAAAGAGGGTTGCTGCACCTCCTGGAAAAGTGGATCATAAGTTTGTTTATCTGACTCCCATGCCACTGCAGTCAGCCGGTGGAATAGTTGGTGCGGGATCACAGAAGAGTAGTCTCTCGAATCAAATCAATGAATAATCTGAGCTGAAATGACTGGTGATCAAGTTGGCTTATTATTTTTCTTTTTGTAGGGGAAGGAAAAAGCAAGCGAGAAGGTCCCTGTGTCGGCACTAAGGGCTTCAGAGCTCCAGAGGTAAGCATTTGCAACTTTCTTCATTTGCAAGAGGCTGGTAGCTTCTTGCCTCGATCATTAAGTCAGTTTCCCGCGTTGGAACCATAGTAAAGGCAGTTCATTTTATCCATGTTTAGATCTTCTATGTTACTGAACGAGAATTTTTCGGGCTTTTTTCCCACAGGTACTATTCAGATCTCAATATCAGGGCCCTAAGGTTGATATTTGGTCAGCTGGGGTCACCTTGCTCTATCTATTGATTGGACGTACACCTTTCGTTGGCGATCCAGACCAGTGAGATTACTTTCTTCTTTGTCCCAAGTTTATTCATTAATTAGCTAGCATGGATGCACCTGATTGATTCATGCAGACATAACTTAATTTCATGAACATTGTATTCTTCTTATGAAAAGGAACGCAAAGGAGATAGCTAAGCTAAGAGGCAGTGAAGATATGTGGGAAGTGGCCAAGTTACACAATCGCGAATCCTCATTCCCATTGGTAACCATCAATGACTGAAAATTTTCAGTAAAAACAAAAGTTTTGACTCGTTTTTTGATAATAATATTATCCTTGTTTTTTAATGCAGGAGCTATTTGACATAAAATCCTTGCCTTCCATGAAGCTGAGGGATTGGTGTAAAGGAAACACTCGAAGGCCGGAGTTCTTGAAGATCATTCCGAGTTGTCTGTTTGATCTTGTGGACAGGTGTTTAGCAGTAAATCCAAGAGTGAGAATAAGTGCAGAAGAAGCTTTGAGGCATGAATTCTTCAGTCCATGTCATGAGGTGCTAAGAAAACATAGGATGCTCAGACAAGGAGTTAGCCTTGATTCTGGATCTTACCAACTTCCTACGCATGGAGACTCCCAAACATGTGCAGAAGTCTCCTGAATAGCTTTAATCAGGTTTTTATTTCGATTTTTTCGACACGTAAAATAATAGCTTGCAATTAAATCCATAGTCGAAATTTTTTTTTCATATTTTTTCTTTCTCCATGTAGCCTCTGTTGTATGATATGGTGTATTACTATAGTTCAAAAATGAACAATAGTCTGTTGTCATTAATTGAAGTTCTCGGTTGATGTGGTACTAAAACAGTATTACAAAGTGAATTTTCCTAATGGAATAGAGGGAGTATTAGAAAAGGTTAGCAAATTCTAACATTCTTTATTATACACACTAATATATTACAATTGAGAAAAATGGAAATAAAAGAAAAGAAAGCTTACGCTTACATGAAGTAGTTAAAACAATGCGCAGACTGCAGAGTAGTAGTTATAGAGGAAGTGTCTGCTGATGGCGAGTGAAGTAGCGAGCTAAGAGCCATTGGATATTGTTCATGAAGAATTCTCGGCAACGTCTCATTGATCCCTGAGAAACCCAATAATAAACCCGTTCGCCACCTACAATGAAGAAGAACCTGAAGAAAACCCGCCTAACTGAATCCCGGAACAGGCACGATGCCGTGGCAGCAACTGAAAGAAAACCAGTGAAAAACGTGCACCGGCGAATCATCCGACGAGAAGAAGATAATCTCTGTTCAATGCCATAAGCAAAGCAATGTATAAGTAAACTAAGGACACCCATGGAAATGGTGAAGGGGTGTGATTCAAATGGTGATTTATCCTTGCCTTGATACTTCACTTGCAAGAAGCCGAGGATTACAAAAATAGTGAAAGCAAAAGCAGCATGAGGAGAAGGGGAAAGGGCGGCTGAAGGTATCTGATCTCCACGAAAGAAGTAGAAAATAATGCAACAATATTGTTGAGTGAATAATCTAGCATGGCGGCCTTGGAGCCATAGCCATTCGTTGATGTTTATGGTAATTTCATCGGCCATTATTGTTAATTAGCTTACGAGAATTGAAGAGCAAAGCCAAAGATGGGGATTTTATGGCTTGTGTAATGCAATCAGATGATGATTACATACCACTCCAGTAGTTCCTATCAATGGCATAGGCAGCATGAATTTGGTGGGAATAAAGAATGCCTATAGAATATAAAAATAGTATTAGCTAGTAATTCCTATGGTGCGTTTGGCGTGCGAAAATGAGATTTATGAGATGTAAATCCCTATGTTTGATTCACATAGGAATCTGACAATTTACGCTATTATATTTTTAAAAGGCAATCTAGGATGCTTCAATAAAATATTTTTCCATTTTCGAATATGAGATGCTCCCATTCGTACGCGCCAAACACACCCTCTGCTTTATTAGAAAAGTCCATATTAAAAAAAAAATGGTTTCATTTAAAGAATCCGGTTTTAATTAATTTATTTCTTTTACTAATATAATTATGTGTAGTTCACAATCAGCCCGAATTTAAAAACTTTGAACATGATTATGAGTGGAAAAAATTTTAACAAATTAGTTTGCGATTCATAAAAAATTCTACATTTTCAAAACTGCACTCATATGATGACAAAAAAAAAAAAAAATGATGAATTAGTATTTATGATTGAAGGTGGCTCATATTCCATCAGTAGAAAATTGCACGCTGTATGATATTGTAAATTTTTAACGTTGTAATGTAATGCATGAGAACTAAGCTCAAGGTGTCCAAATTAAGACCATCATTAGCTTGAAAAGATCCTTTGTCTGTACAAAGCTAGGTTCTCCCACGGTGTCCACATGAGCTTTATTCATAAATATAGAGCCTGCCTAGGGTTTTGTGCCACTATTAATTAGTAGTTAATTAAAATAATTAAGAAACGGTAAATGACTTTACTGTCCACTAATTTGATACTCTAATTCTATTTATTCATCTACTTGAAAAAAAAATTCAATGTAGTCCATTAACTTCTTTTATTTTGAACTGGTATTTCATTCAAAATTATACCAAATTTAGTAACTAAACTATAAATGATTTTCAATAAAGGATCCGTTCAAACTAAAAAATGAAATTAATGGATCAAAATGAATAAAAAGACTTAATTATTAAGAGATCAATTAATACTCCTTCCGTCTCAAAATATAATATTTTTTAGCTTTTCAACTTTGTTTCAAAATATAAGATTTTTTGTGACACCTCCTGCCCCGACCTCCTTGTTTCACGAGGGTGTTGCGACCGAGATGCCTGCCTGTTTCGAACAAGGACTTATTCAGGATACGAAGAGCACTAAATAATTATAAAATATTTATACACTAAATTGGAATAAGATACTTTTATTTCACTAACACAAAATGTACAAGTGTACTTCTATAACTGTTACAATATTCTCGCCTTACTTCTATACTTCTGACGCTCTTTTACACGATATCACCCTTAATTGTTGTTACATGCAAAATATTTAAGGGGTGAACTTCCATAAGTTCAGTGATTTTGCACTATTAAAAACATTACTGAGTACGCATTAATCGACACATAACACATCATTCTTAAGCACACAAGAGAAGACACATAAGGGATAGAAAGAGCATAACCAATAAGCCGCGGAATGCATCCAGGGGCGCTACCGGTGGAGGCCTCGGAATGCCTGTCACATAAAGGAGCCCTTAACCTTGGCCCGTACTCAGAATCTGGCAGAATTCCACATAGTGGGGGAGGCCCTCTCAGTGATTCAGGCAGTGGCTGGGGAGGTGCATGCCCAGGCAGCATCTATCCCAATTCTCCATGACATCAATCAGCTTAGGAGGGGACTCCCTCCGACCCCTATTATGTGGATTAGTAGAGCCGATAATCACGTAGCTCATTAGCTGGCCCAATACGCCAAGCATCATGCAGCAATCGATGTAACTTGGAACAGTCCCCCAGCGTTCCTCTCTTCAAGTGCCGGATTATCCGGCTGAGTTAATAAAGTGCACTGTTTTACCTTAAAAAAAAAGAAGAAAAAGAGATGTGATAGTATAATGGGCGGTAATTATAATTAAAGTGGACAATGTAGCCTTTGTTTTGTAGATTTGATCATTTATCTATTTTCATTTTATTTCGATAGACAAAATAAGACGAGATAAAAAATATATGTTTTGTACATGTATTTCACGACATTTTCACCACTCCTACTTATTTCCTATCTCTCATATGAGATAAAAAATATATGTTTTGTACATGTATTTCACGACATTTTCACCACTCCTACTTATTTCCTATCTCTCATCTGCATTCACTCCTAAATATATGGTGGTTTAGGAGGTGAAACTCATGAAGAAAATTAAGATATGCACAATTACATACTCAACACATTGCTTATTTATTTCTTTATTTGGGAGAGTTATGTTTAAAAGATGTTTAATTGTTTGTATATAGATTTTAAGTTACAACACTTAAGCTCAATAATTTGTCATTCTTTTTTAACCTATATTCTTACATTTCATAGGTAAATTAATTATGAACTATTTTCTCCGTCTCAATTTATATGATGTTTTAGTCTCTAAAATTTGTGCAAAAGTTATATTATGATGTTTTAAAAATTTTAAGAAGAAACAATGCATTTTGTGAACTTTATTGTTTATTTATGTTGTAGTAAGATTACAACTTATTTAATTTTGTATAGTTAATTACTTTTACCATTGAATAAAGTTGCAAGACCACTTGTTGTTAAGATAAAATGTGTTAGTTTTATCATTGAATAAGATAAGAATAATCACATAATTGATAATGTTTTGAAATATACACATAAATTTAATAAGGTTAACAATGTAATTTTATCAATTTTCTTAATATATGTAAAACAAACTAAAAACATCATATAATTTGAAATTATTAAAAGTACTTATCAGCAATATAAAAAATAAAGAGTAAAACTTAAAAAAATAGAAACCTAACGCTTTCCATTCATGCACGACTCTTGAATGGAGGGAGAGTATTTAATTTTGAAGCAAAAACTTTATTCTCTTTAAAAGTTGAAGGATCACCAAAAGTGCGAAAGTAATTCAAAGAGTGCCTTAATTAACTATCAATGATTCTTTCTTTGTCTTAGGTGTTGGAAACGCACTAAATGAAGGTTCATAAATATTATTCCATTGATAAAAAAAAAAAAAGAGAAAAATTTACTTCCACGGCTTAAATTGATATTATGCAGTCTGTATTATTTAGTGGCAAAAGTGCAAATTCTTTACTAAAGTAATGAAAAAAAAAAAAGGAAATCATATTCATCGCTTATTTTAATTTTGATTGATCTGTTACACTAAAAAAATTGAGGCATCGGTTATGTAATAATTTTCCAAAAAAATAAAAAGGCAGGTGGTGTGGTCAGTCGTGCGTTGCGGTGAGTTTGGAAAGATATCTCCTAATTGTCTTCTTTCAAGTGGTTTAAGTTAAACATTGTACATTAATGTTAGTATTTGCTATACTAATACTTAATTTGTGGGCTCCATTCAATCAGAATCGTGCCTAGGTTTCTGAGTCAAATTAACAAAGAATGTCGGCAGAGGAGTTTATTATATTCATGTGCCACTTATTGTATTTGTAGTTTTGTACTATTATAACTTTTTTATGGTTTGATAAATGCAAGTTTTATGAAATATTACACATAATTTTTCAAAAGACTAATCAAAAGTGTATGATTACTACACTGAAATAAAATGTTTTATGAGACTTTGTAAGGGTTCGTTTGGTTAATCATTGGGAATGAGAATGAGTTTGATTGTATGGTAGAATGATGCCGGGAATGTGAATGAAACCCACCAGGGAGTGAATTTCACTCGAGTCTAATTATTTTGGTATGACTCCAAAAAATTTATTCTCAAACCCACCAACCAAACAACTAGATTTTTATGATTTCATTTATTTATTACCAAACTCATCAACCAAACGCCCCATAAATCCTAGGTTTCTAACGCTACAAACATTAAGCAAAGATTGACTTACTTCAAATTTATCTTTTTATTAACGTTGGAAGTATTATCATAACACAATCTTCGCTATCACAAATTGGGTCTTCAAAATCGGTTATTTGACTCTTTAACATCGGATTTTCCCCCTCAAAAACTTAATTTTCTTCATATTCTATCTATATTCTTTTCTCAACCTTTATCACGTTAGTTGGCCTCTTATTTGATTCTATTGTTCCATCTGTTAACTAGAGGAAAACTTGTTCTATTTTGGTGAAACATTTCGATGCCTTAGAAATAGTTTTCCTAAAATTAATAGTGCATGGTTTGCACGACTCATGAAGTTTTAATCGTATTAACATTTTTGGTCTTTAATTTTCATACAAATATAGTTTTAGCTTCTAGTGTATCAAATTTAGTTGATATATCGTAGTTATAAGTTTTGTTGCAGACGTCAAATTTGACTGCTAATGTATCACGTATTGAGTATTAAAAAATAAAAGAGCATATATAGTTATGTATTGAGTATTAAAAAACAAAGGATCCAAAATCATCCATTACCCACTTGCTCTTGGTGAGGGTAGATTACTTATCTAACATACATAACTTGGTAATTAGTGAAACGATACAAATAATTTGAATATGAAAACGATGTAATCTTAAAGTGAATCAAAGTGATTTAAATAACTGCTTAGACGAAATTGTAGAGAATAACCCAACTTAATGTTTAAAATTATTTAATTAAGAGATAATGACTTTTAGTGTATTTAATAAAGGAAAGTCAAATATCTTAATCATTAAAGCACTGCTTATTTCCTTTACAAATATTTAAATGGAAAAAGTTAACTTATTACTTATCTCTTAATGGTTCACGTATAAATAATTCATATTTGATTTTCGAAACCATCATTTTTATTTTATTCATATTGATTTAACAATAATTATTATTTTATTTTTTCTTCATTAGCATACCACGTATTTTAAAATTTTTCATTATAATATTGTCAAATAAAATTTAATTGATTTTTATTATTATATTTTGGTATTAAAAATTTATTTAATAAATTCTATAATTTACACGTTCTTATAAATCTTATTCATACGATATGTTTTATATTACTTATATAATTTTATTAATTATATATGAGTTTTATTGTGAAAATTTTAATTTCTTTTAGACTACAATAATGGATTCATTTTTTCCCTTTTAGGGGTTTTAATAAATTGTAATAATTTTTCTTTTTGTATTTTAATCATACATGAATTTAATGTATTTATCTTATCTTGTCTGCTTATATTATTCATTGATCATAATTGATGTTTATTATAAAATTTGATATTTTGCATATATATATATATATAAAATTTAACGTAAGGGTAAAATGATATATTTTCAAGATTTTACTATTAAGATCAACATATTTATCAAATAAGATCGAGTGATTAAGCATTATGATTCAGAGGTTCGAAAAAATATTTTAACATAGTTTCAGCATTAAACATTTAGATATAAGCATTAATTTTTATGAAACGGATCCTTAGACTAGTGATTCAAATTTAAACCACCATAGCATCACCTCCACTACTACTAGCTGCTGACTAGATACATCATACATGTATAGTTACGTCCACATGCCCTAGACATATGCCGACTGTTTGGGCTTTTTCCCCCTTGTTTTAAGGTCACGTAGAAAGCACATACATTTTAGGTTTAGGATCTCTTCAAACCAAGATTTTGTTCCTCGAAAAAACAAAGACTTACCTGTCTATGAGTATATATATAGCAAACCCCCTTTTTTTTTTTTTTTTCTTGGAACATTATAGCAAACCCTTTATAAGTTATATAAAGCAACACGCCGGAAGTTCCTTGGTAATGACTGGGAGACTACTGCATAATGGATCACCTATTTAAAATAGGAGTAATAATATTCACGGAGAAAATTTGAAGTGGATTCTACTCGGGACTGACTTACGTGCGGCATTCATATGGGAGAGAGTGATTGGATACTTAAAACTAAAACGCCGAGTGGCTGTTGTTATATGAAGCTACATTATCACTGAAAATTTTTACTTTCCTAATCATTTTCCTTAAAATATTATGTTTAAGTCTGTTCAAATTAATTAAACGACATAGTTTTAGTGTGAAATTACGTCATTTTACTAAATAATTTTAATCAATATATGTTGTTTCATTAATTATGACAAAATATTTTGAATAGGTTATCCGACATCCATTTTTCAGAACTATAAGTTTAGACTAATCAAACGGACGAAATTAATCAGCTCCATCGATATTTGCCATGCATCTAAATTAACGTTTCCCATTAATTAATTAAAAGGCGTTGCAGCATGAGATAGCTTTGTTAGAAGTAAAAGCAACTGCGCCGCCGGTAGTCGGTTTAATGTTTGGTAGCCAACTTATATATAATGAACAAAAAATTGTGTAAGATAGGTAGTGCCGACGCAAGTTTTATTGATCGATTTTTTTCATATTGTAGAAAAATGTAATGCTTTGCAAAAAAAAAAAAAAAAAAAGAAAAAAGAAAAAGAAAAGAAATATATATGTAATACTTTCTTTGCGAATATATGATCATCGATCGGGTAGAGGAGGTTTTCTGCTGTTATTCATATAGATGACTGAAAAAACAATATGAATGTGTCGCAGGCAAAACAAAGGAGGGCCAAGACTTGAGATACGAGCATGCTGCTCGATCTGGCACCAAACCGCTAGCCTCTACAAATATCAAGAAATTCCCAGCATCACAAGAGATAAAAGAAATTCATCATGAACAAGGAAAAACATCAAAGCCTTTCGCAATTAGTAAGGATATGAGGAAGAAGATTGCAAAATATAATCCACATGCTGAGCTTGGCATCAAGAGTATAATCAAAAGCCAAGGTGCAGATGGATCCGGTATCACCTCTGCAAAAGATGCAACGAGTACAAAAAACCCATCCGCGGAAAAGTTCAGAGAACCCCTACCCTGATAAGGTAGGAAGGAACTGCTCAACCTGGTGCAGGAAGCATTGCAGGGCTCAAATCGCGAGGCAGTAAACACTCCTGTTTCCAGCTCTGGGAGATTAAAAAGATCGCAAGGAAACAGAAAATGCGATGCTTAATTAAAACCACCACAGGGAGAGAGCATCACCTACACTACTAGCTGCTGACTAGATTCCTCATCAGCTTTTTTCCTTGTTTTCAGGTAATGTAGAAAGCACATACACTTTAGGATCTCTTCAAACCCAGATTTTGTTTCTCAAACCCACCCCACCCCCTTTTTTTTTGGAACATTATAGCAAACCCTTTAAGTTATACTCCGCCCCTGGTGTGAATGCCAAAAGCGGTTCCATTAATTTAAAGGCGTGAGAATGCTTTTGTTAGAAGCCATGCACGTTTTACAGCAGTTTGTCTTCGTGCTCATGATCCTTAAAATTCCCATAGGGCAAAGGCAGTTTCAGAATATTCAAGAGGCAAAGTACGATGTATCCCACGGCCTCTAAATCCAAGGGTTGAGGCAAACAAAACTAATTTTCATTGCGTTAGCAATTTTTAATATAATATATATATATATATATATATATATATGTGTGTGTGTGTGCGCGCGCGCGCGTAGGTAGGTTTTCTTTTTCTTAGCCTGCAAGGATGTGTAAAAGCAACTGCGCCGCAGGTGGTAGTCGGGTTGCCTACATTATATGTATGGCAGAAACTTGCATCTATCTGATCTCTGGTAACGTCTAACGCCAGATTTGGACTTTTTTTTTTTTATGGAGTACGATTACTTTCTCCTTTGTCCCAAGTTTATTGATTAATTAGCTAGCATGGATGCACCTGATTGATTCATGAAGACATAACTTAATTTCATGAACATTGTATTCTTCTTATGAAAAGGAACGCAAAGGAGATAGCTAAGCTAAGAGGCAGTGAAGATATGTGGGAAGTGGCCAAGTTACACAATCGCGAATCCTCATTCCCATTGGTAACCATCAATGACTGAAAATTTTCAGTAAAAACTAAAGTATAGACTCGTTTTTGATAATAATATTATAATTGTTTTTCACTGTAACAGGAGCTATTTGACATAAAATCCTTGCCTTCCACGAAGCGGAGAGATTGGAGTAAAGCAAACACTTGAAGGCCAGAGTTCCTGAAGATCATTCCGAGTTGTGGACAGGTGTTTAGCAGTAAATACAAAAGTGAGAATAAGTGCAGAAGAAGCTTTGAGGCATGAATTCTTCAGTCCATGTCATGAGGCGCTAAGAAAACATATGATGCTCAGACAAGGCGGAGGAGTTAGCCTGGATTCTGGATCTTTTCTAATTCCTACGCATGGAGACACCCAAACATGTGAAGAAGTCTCCTGAACAGCTTTAATCACGTTTTTATTTTGATTTTTTTGAATGTAAAATTATAGCTTGCGATTAATTCTATACTCGAAAATTTTCATATTTTTTCTTTCTCCATGTAGCAGCTGTACGTTGTATGATATGGCGAATTACTATAGTTGGAAAATGAACTATAGTCTGTTGTCAGTTAATTGAACTTCTTGGTTGATGTGGATCTCGTTCCGTTTCATTAGCAGAGTCCACTTTGTAATACTATTTTCAATATTACAAAGTGAATTGTTCTAATGGAACGAGGGGTATAAGAAAATGTTAGCAAATTCTAATATTCTTTATTATACACACTAGATATATTACAATTGAGAAAAATGGAAATAAAAGAAAAGAAAGCTTACGCTTACATGAAGTAGTTAAAACAATGTGCAGACTGCAGAGTAGTTGTTATAGAGGAAGTGTCTGCTGATGGTGAGTGAAGTAGCGAGCTAAGAGCCATTGGATACTGGTGAAGAATTGTTGGCAACGTCTCATTAATCCTTGACAAACCCAATAATAAACCCGTTCAGCACCTACAATGGCGAAGTAGAACCCGAAGAAAACCGGCCTAACTGAGTCTGGGAACAGGCAAGACGCCGTGGCGGCAACTGAAAGAAAACCGGTGAAAAACATGCACCGGCGAATCATACGAGGAGATGACAATCTCTTTTCTATGCCGTAAGCAAAGCAATATATAAGTAAACTAAGGACGCCCAGAGAAATGGTGAAGGGATGTGATTCGAATGGTGATTTATCCTTGCCTTGATACTTCACTTGCAAGAAGCCAAGGATTACAAAAATAGTGAAAGCAAAAGCAGCATGAGGAGAAGGGGAAAGGGCGGGCGGCTGAAGGTATCTGATCTCCACGAAAGAAGTAGAAAATAATGCAAGAATATTGTTGAGTGAATAATCTAGCATTTAGGCCGTGGGGCCTTAGCCATTGGTTGATGTTTATGGTCATTTCATCAGCCATTGATCAATGAGTTAGCGTACGATAATTAAAAAACCAAGATGGGATTTTTATGGCTTGTGAAATAAATCATATGCAATCAGATTTGCTGGAAAAATACACATAAATGAAGAAGATAACTATAAATATACCACTCTAGTTCCTATCAATGGCATGGCAGCATGAGTTTGGACTTTGGAGTAATATAGAGCACTACGAGTAGTATTTATAACTCAATGGTGGGGGGGCGCTTCTGTTTGTAAATTCTAATGTTTTTGTGCCCTTTTTTTGCAAATTTGTAATGTTGCATGGAAATTGTTCGTAGAAGACAGCTGAAACTGTCAACCTTGTAGTGTCTTTGGGGTCCATCTGAACTGTTCTTTTCTTACGTCATTTGAAAATACGCGTTGACGTAAGCGCATACATGGTTAAACCTCCATTTGTTCATATCAAATCAGATTTGCAGCATTTGCTCACAAAAGAAAGAAATAATCCTCTTTCCATTTTAAAAAAAGGGGACGAAAGTCCCCACAAAAGCATATGCTATAGTCAAAAGTACGTTAAGGTATTGAGACAAAGGCTTTGTAAAGACTTTTGTAAATTCATATTCGGACAAACTTTTGTAAATTCATATCCGGACAAACATGGGTGCCAAAAAAGAGAGGAAAGATTGGAATATGGGAAATTCTTTTTTTAAATTTTTTTTTTTTTGGTTTGAACATGGGAATTGATCCGAGACCAATACGGACTTATACCAGCATGAATTTGGTGGAATTGGAAATAATGCCTATATAATATATAGTAGTATAGAGAGTATTCCTTCCAGTACGCTTAGCATACAAGAATGAGAATGGACAAGTGTTTATGTAATTGATAATTTAATCTATTGTATCTTTAAAAGACAATTTATGTGGTTGAAATTGTTATGTTTGATTCACGCAAGAATCTAACCATTTAATCTATTGTATCTTTTAAAGATAATTTAAGATTTTCTTAATAAAATATTCTTTCATTTTCGAATATGAGATGTTCAATTCTCATTCTCATTCTTGTGTACCAAACACACCGTATGTTCTATTAAAAGAGTACCGTTTTAAAAAAATTCATTCAAAAAATCTAGTTTTAATTCCTTTATTTCCTATCCTTTTACGAATATAATTGTGTGTAGTTCGCAATCAACTCACATTTGAAAGTCCAGACATGAGTGAAAGAAATTGTGTCAAATTATTTTATTTAAATTCGATATCTTGTAATTCATTAAAAGTCGTACATTTTTTTAAACATGATTCATCTAATAGAGAAAATGATGAATTATTTAGGACTCAATTCGGCTCATATCCAAGAACAAGCTAGTGCCACCTGTGATGATGCATAGCGAGCGATCCAGATGTTGGGAGTTTGATTTCTACATCTGTCAGTTTCGCCTATTTAAAATGTAATAGGCTCCCCACTTCGTTCTTTAGGATTCTGAAATATAATGATGCATTAAAAAAAAAGGCTCATATTCCATCAATAGAAAATTGCACGCTGTTTGATATTGTAAATTTTTAATGTTGTAAACTTGTAATGTAATGCATGAGAAGTAAGCTTAAGGTGTCCAAATTAAGACCACTATTAGCTTGGAAAGATCCTTTGTCTGTACAAAGCTAGGTTCTCCCACGTGTCCACATGAGCTTTATTCATAAAAAATATTGCTTACCTAGGGTTGGTGCCACTATTACTAGTAAGTAATATAAAAAGTAAGATAAAAATAGAAACATTATTCTCTTTAAGAGAATCACCAAAAGTGCGAAATAATTTATAGAGTGCCTTAATTAACTACCATTGATTATTTATTTGTCTTAGGCGTTGGAAACGCACTAAATGAAGGTTCACAAATATTATTGGATTAATATTATGCATCATGTATTATTTAGTAAAAAAATGCATAAATCTCTTGCTAAAATAATAAAATAAAGTAAATCATATTCATTACTAAATATGGACGCATCAATTTTATTGTATGTAACAATTCTCCAAAAAAAATTAAAAAGCAGGTGGTGCATTGCGGTGAGTTTGGAAAGATCCCTCCTAATTAGTTGCCGCCTTCTTTCAAGTGTTTTAAGTCAAAGATTCTGCATTACTTGAAAGTTTTTGCGATATTAGTGCTTAATTCAAAGAATCTCCGCCTCAGATTCTGCACCAAAATATCAGAATTGTGCCTAGGTTCTTTGTCCACAGTAAGATTTATATATATTCATGACGTACCAGTTCTTTGTAGTTTTGTACTATTACAACTTGGACGTATAAATATGTATTCAATTTGTTTGATAGTACATTAATTATCGAGTTTAATTTCTAAAATACTGAAATTATATTACTCCCTCCATCCCATTCAAAGAGTCCACTTTGAAATGTGTACAACTTATTATGGGTTGTGAGGTACAACACCTAAAATAAGTAATTTATCACCATATTTTTCACTTATAACATTACTTTAGAAGTAATGGTTAATAATGAACAACACATTGTTATAATAGTAAGAGTATGTAATGTAAATAAATTCAAAGTGGACTCTTTAAATGTGATAAATTTTTTTTTTTGAAAGTGAACTCTTTGAGTGGGATGGAGGGAGGAGTATAAAAATATGTTCATCAAATTTTTTGGCAAAGTCAATAATATTTCAAAAAATTTAATCAAACGTGTTTGGTTAATTACTCATGTGAAATAAAATTTTGTTGAGACTTTCTAGATATTTTAGATTCAGTGGCGAACGTAGAACAAAATATCAAGAGAAACGATTTTAGTGGCAATTTTTTAATTTTATTTTTAGTATCACTAAAAGATACATACTTGTACTATTAAAGTATCAAAATAACTATAATCATATATGTCCTGGAGAAAAATAAAAAAACCTTAATAATGGCTGGGCCTGGGTGTCGTGAAGGAGATTAAGCATTTGGGGGAAATTGGAATCTGGGCGGATGATTAGGTTTAGAAAATGGGAAGGGCTGATTTGCAAATTCACAATTTCCAAAAATGGTGCCTTAATATTTTTTAATTTTTTTTACCCTTTAATAAAATGACATCGTTTTATGAAGGAGAGAGAAAAACATAATAAAATAAAAAGGAAGAAGTCATCTTCTTACTTATAGACGGGGCGAACGAAGCCGCGGAGCTGAAACTTAGGTTTTAGCTGCAGCGAGGCAGAGAAGAAGGATAGTATTACTACTACCCTTCGCTCCTAGCAGAAGGCGGTGCATCGGCACCACCTCAACCCGCCTTGGATCCGCCACTACCTAGGTTACTAATGTTACAAACATTAAGCGTATGTCCTTGTAAGTTTTTGTTTCGATTTCAACAGTAAATTTAATATATTATAATCAGTTTTCATAATTTTTAATACAAATTTTTACTATTCAGCTATACATTTTTACATTTTTAATACACTTTTTAGCATAAAGAACAAAAAATTAGTTTTTTTTACCAAATTTTTATTATTATTTCTTTTCTTCCCAGTCTTCTTCTCCCTCATTCTCCTAACCCCAACGTCATCCTCCCTATCATCGCCCACATCCCATCTCCGTTTTTCTTTTTCTTTTTTCCTTCTTCTCAATTCTCCATAGACGTCAGAGGGTTATCACAAAAATAGATAATCACAACACAAATCTATTCAGTTAGCAACATAAATTATCAAACTCATTCATGTCTTTTGGATCGGAAGGTTTTTGTTTTTGTTTTTCTTTTTGAGCGAAAAGTAGAGGAAACCTTTGTTCCAAGATAATATTGAGTAATTTTCATCTGCTCAGTTCCTTCTTGCGAGGAAAAGAAAACATTATTTCATTAATTGTTATCCATGACACTTTGCGGGAGAAATTTGGATTAGCGTGGAAGAAGATGGTTGATTTCCTCAGTGAATCACTAGGCCGTAGAAAGATTACACTAAATCCAATCAAGGGCGGGAAGCTTGTATATCAGACAATCAAGAAGACAGCTAGCAGCCTTAATTAAATGTCCAGTGAATGGAGAAATAATTCAAGGGGTTTATCTTTAATTTTCATACAATAGAGTTTAGTCTTTACTGTATCAAATTTAGTTAAATTATCGTAGTTATGAGTTTTGCTGTTGAAGTATTTTGAATTTAACTGCTAGTGTATCGCTTATTGAGTATTAAAAAAAAAATACTATGAAATTATATTAAAATAAAAAATTATTGAAGAAAAAAAAATGTTTCAATGCGAAAATGAGGTAGAATGAAAATCAATATTAACAGTAAAAAAAAAAATAAAAAAACTATATTCACAATGAGATATTAAGATAGATAATAGAAAGTATAACATAATAGTGGACGATCTAAAACCATTCATTACCCACTTGCTCTTGATGAGGGTAGATTAATTATCTAACATAACTTGGTAATTAGTGAAACGATACAAATAATTTTAATATGAAACGATGTAATCTTAGCTCCTGTTCTTTATCTTGGGTTTGGAACTTGGTTTTGAAAAAATAATTTTATAATATAAAAGTGCATTAAAAATGTAAAAAGGTATAGGTAAATAGTAAAAAATTGTATTCGAAATGATAAAAACTAATTATAAAATTATTTTTTTAAAACTAAGTTTCAAACATTGTTTCAAACCCAATAAGTGAATCAAACTGATTTGAGTAACTTAGACGAAATTGTACAAAATATTTTAGACGAGTAATTCAAATTTAAACCACTAGCATCACCTCCATTACTACTAGCTGCTGACTAGATACATCATACATATATAGTTACGTCCACATGCCCTAGACATATAGATTCCTCGCCGACTGTTTGTGCTCTTTTTTTTTTTTCTTCCTTGTTTTAAGGTCACGTAGAAAGCACATACACTTTAAGATATCTTCAACCCAAGTTATTTTGTTTCTTAAAAAAAAAAAAAAATGTATATATATAGCAAACCCTTCTTTTTCTTGGAATATTATAGCAAACCCTTTATAAGTTATATAAAGCAACACGCCGGAAGTTCCTTGGTAAAGACAAGGAGACTGCTGCATAATGGATCACCTATTTAAAATAGGATTAATAATATACTCGAGAAAACTGGAAGTGAATTCTATTCGGGACTGACTTACATGTGGCATTCATATGGGAGACAGTAATAGGATGGTACTTAAAACTAAAACAGCCGAGTGCTGTTGTCATATGAAGTCACATTACCACTGAAAATTAACTTTCACTCTCCCAATAATTTTCCTTAAAATATTATGTCTAAGGCTGTTCAAATGAATTAAATGACGTAATTTTAGTGTGATATTACGCCATTCTACTAAATAATTTTAAGCAATATATGTCGTTTCATTAATTTTGAAAAAATATTGTGAATAGGTGATTCGACATCTTTTTTCAGAACTATAAGTTTAGACTAATCAAACGGACGAAATTAATCAGCTCCATCGATATTAGCCAAGCATCTAAATTAACGTTTCCCATTAATTAAAAGGCGTTGCAGCGTGAGATAGCTTTGTTAGAAGTAAAAGCAACTGCGCCGCCGGTAGTCGGTTTACTGTTTGGTAGCCAACTTTTATATAATGAACAAAAAATTGTGTAAGACGGGAAGTGACGTCCGACGCAAGTTTTATCCATCGAATTTTTTTTTCATATTGTAGAAATATGTAATACTTTGAGGAAAAAAAAATAAAAGAAAAATGTAATACTTTATTTTCGAATATATGATCATCGATCGAGTTTAACTTTAAAAGTAGAATCAGTATGTTATCAAGTATTGTGTATCACATATAAACTTTGCTATATCGTTTATCGTCTATAATATCTGATGTAATATCTTATTTTTTAAAAAAAAAGTATCATTCAGAGTTCCTAGTGTATTGTGTAGCTTCGGTGGATTCGATTCCTTTGCTTTCCTGCTGTTGGGAGCTAACTCCTGGATCTCACTCCAACACCTAAGTTAGATGATGCTCATAAATATAGCTAATGTCTTTGCTTTCTCTATTTATCAGCGGTCTGTACTGGTGTGTCGAGTTGAGGTTATGATGACTAATCACTCAACTCCGCCATTGTTCAACTGCCGAATTCCCTTGTAACCAATAAGTGAATTCCACCGGTGGTCCTTGGTGTTTGTTGAGCCATTTCTCCATAGGAAAATGACACTTGCACCAAATAGTGGCAAGGAAACTTGCCACTAAAGCAGTTTTGCAAATTTGTTTACCAAAAATAGCCCTTAGTGGAATGTGTGGCTAGAAAGCCACATAATACTATAAGGAAATAAAACATATTATGTGGAAATATTTTAGGGGTGGAATCAGGTATGAAGGGCCTGTTCTTTTTGTTTCGTTTTGAAAACGGTTTTGGTTTCAACAGTAAATTTAATATATTTAATCATATTTCATCATTTTCAATACAACTTTTTCTATTCAGCATCTACTTTTTACATTTTCAATACACTTTTTACATTATAAAACTATTTTCCAAAACTTGTTTTCAAAATCGTTTTCAAAACGCCCAAAAAGAACAGGCTCGAAGTTATGTTACTAGGAGGTCATCATGCATGGTATTTGTGTACGATGGATGAGTGGTTTGGATGGAGATGCCCATCCATCATTCACTTGTGGCGTATCAAAAAAATCAATTCGGGCCTTGGAATTAATTTATTTTTAAAGATGGCGTATCTGCCAACTACATTCCAAACAATCATAAAGGTGGGATTTATTGATAAGTTCTGATTTCTTATTGCAATTCTTAGTAAAATTTCTATAAATTAAAAAAATTTACACTATTAAATTTTGTTAATTTAAAAAATATTACTTAATCGATAATTTAATAATTTATTAATTTACATAATGTATTCAATATTGTAAAATTGGTTCAGATGATGAAACAGTTCAAGATATTTAAAAGATGTGGACTGTTAAAAAATAAAATTATGAGCTTACAATATGTCAAATATCGTAGTTCACAAAGAAATTAAAATTCATAACCTATCGAATTATTTAGGTGAAAATGATGCATGTTTAGATGTCCAAAATTTAAAAAAAATGGTGACTAGTTTTATTGAAAATCTTATTTATAATGAAGATAAAATGACACAAATAAGGAAAATTTTTAGACAATTTGGGGTCAATTGCACATTTTAAGTAAAATTGGGGAGACGTTTTCATTGATTTTCACTGATTACGATTAGTATAACATAGAAATCGCCAAATTATCTTCATTTTTAGTGTAATGGATGTTTGCACCGAAACTATTAGTGTTAATTACACTTAACCCCTGTGGTTTGAAAAACTTTTAGATAACTCCCAATAATTTAAAATGCTACAAATGACCCCTTATGATATTCTGAAATGCGTAAAGTTAAAATTTCTTGTCACATTTAATAGTCAAATGAAGAAGTCAACTTTTTCTTAACTTTTTTATTAAAATGATGAATTTACCCTTATCAGCAAAATATTATGTTTATCATTAAAGTAAATGACATTTTTACCCTTAATAAAAAAAACTTTTAATTTAATAGATTAATTTCTTTTAAATATTTATAAATATATTTATTTTCTTTCTTGCTTTAAATTAATTAAAACATAAAAAATGCTTTCAATTTTTTAAAAAAATCATTATTGTTATTTTCCTTATCTTGTAAACATACTTTCTTTTTTAAAAAAAAGGATAATTTTTATTTTCTTTTTCTTGTAAAAATCATAATATTATAAAATCAAATTTACTTTCCATTTCTTTTACGAATCATAATCTCTTATATCTTCTTAATTATAACTTTCCTTTTCATTTCTTTCTTTTATTAATTTCTTTAGTTAAAAAAATCACCATTACATTCACCAGCACCATCCCCATCCAGATCATCATCCGCCACCATCACCAACATCAACCTTCATCTCCACCACCACCACCACCCACCCACCACCATTAATTTACAAATGCCACCATAAAAAAAATCACAAAATCATGAAACCGATTCAATCCAAAAGGCTAAGGGAAACGATTCATTTCAGCCCAACAAATCTGCAATTCACCAAAGGTTTTCCTCAAAACGAAAAAAGAGCTATAACAACAACGAAGAGGAAGAAACCCAGATTTTGACTTCTCCGTCCGTTCTTCTTGTAGCCTCCAGATCTGCTCCAGTGCATTGTTGTGCTCTGGATTTTCTGCTTCCATTCACATGAAATTTCTAATGACCCAACAACTTGAAAGACTCACAAGACTGAGAACAACCACCTCAGTTTCTTCAGTCTCAATCAATCTTGCAACTTTCACATTTGCCGTGTGGAAAGGTCATTTGAACGCCGGGAGTGGTCGGGTGTGAAACCAGACATTTGATACTTAATAATTGCGCTTCGATTATAACGACAAAATCTTAAAAGGTCTCATTGACTTGCCTCAAGACTTTCGAGTCTCCAGTGAAATTTTCGGCAAGAGAGAGAAGCTGAGATAGAGAAGCATCGAGAGAGAGAAGCGGCAAAGGAGAGAGGGGAAAGTTAGGGTTAATGCTTAATGGTTAGAATTTAGGTGACTATTAGAAGAATCTTTTTTAAAAAATAAAATAGTAGAGGAAAATTTGTAAAATGACAAAATTACCCTTATGAATGTTAAAATGTGACAGAAAATTCTTTAACTTTACACATTTTAAAAAATCACAAGGGTCCTTTGTAGTTTTTTAAACCATATGGGGTCATCCGAAAGTTTTCCAAACTACAAGAAATTATGCGTAATTAACCCAAACTATTAGTTTATATTATATAAGGACTCAATTGAAGATCATTTGAGATTATTTTGGGCCAATTTCCAAATTTTAAGTAAAATAGGGGATACACATGTGTCAAATTTTCTCATTAATTATGTTAAGTATAGCATAGAAATCCTTATTTTTTTAAAATCCTAATTTGTAGATGATTTGATGATAATACCATAACTAATATTATAGATCGACTAAATTTAAGAAAATCTAGTACGATTGGGGTCAATTTATAATTTATAAATTAAATTGTGGGTGTAATTGTCATTTTCTCACCAATTACCTTCAATTTAATAAAATTTGATTTATTATCTTCATTTGTATATAATTTGACAATAGCAAAATAACTATTCCATTTGTTTAATTTAAATAGTCAATTTTATATTACTGTTTTGTATTTACGGAACATGTGAAGTACTCAATTGAAGATAACTTGATACTATTTGAGGTCAATTAGGAATTTTTAAAATAAAACTGGGGACACACTTGTAATAGTATCTCTTTAATTACGTTCAATATAACATAGAAATCGTCCAAGTATTTTCATTTTTAGATGATTTGATGATATCCCCTAAACTATTAGTATATAAGGATTCTATTGAAGAAAATTTGAGATTAGTTGGGGTTAATTTGCATTTTTTAAGTAAAATAGGAGATACAATTGTCATTTGTTCTCACTAATTGCTTTTAGAACAATATATACATCATTCTTTCGTATGTAGACAATTTGCTGACTACACCAAAACCATTATCATATAAGGACTCAACTGAAGAAAACAAAGTTTAGATTATTTGGGATCAATTTGCAAGTTTTAAGTAAATTTTGGGACGCAATTTTCAAATTTCTCTCTAAGTACATTCAGTACAATATAGAAATCTTTCTATTATATTTGTTTATAAATAATTTGATAGATGCACCAAAACTATTAACAGATAATGAATCAGTTGAAGAAAATATGAGAGTACTTGGGTTAATTTGTAAATTTTGGGTAAAATTGGGTATGCCATAGTCATTTTTATCACTAACTTATGTTCAATCCAACATAAAAATTGTCCTATTATTTTAATTTGTAAATAATTTGAGGATTTCACCACAACTATTTGTACGGATGGATTCAATTAGAGAAAAATAGAGATTATTTGGGGCTAATTTATAAAATTTAAGTAAATTTGGGGAACATTTAATTTTTTTACTATTAATTTGAGTACAATACAGGATTCATCCTATAATGTTACTAATTGATAGAAAGTTTGATGATTGTATCACGATAACTATTAGTATATTGCAAGTTAATTAAAGAACAGTTAGATTACCTGGGCTTAATTTTATATGCTTAAGTAAAATAGGGGATCCAATTATTATTTTGTATCACTAATTTTGTTAAGTATAGCATATTAATTATCCATTAGGGTGAAATACAATTTCCCCCCTGTGGTTTCATGCTTTGGACAGTTTCCCCCCTATGCTTTCAAAACTGACAGTTTCCCCCTCATGGTTTTGGACTGAAGTGTCCACTTAACGGAAAATGCCTTCTCTAACGGCGAGTGAGGCAAACGCGCTCAAGACGAGAGTGGAGGTAAACAAATTGATGATGTCATTAATTTTGTTCCCAAAATACCCCCAACTAAAAAAAATTTTAAAAAAAAATTAAAAAAAATAAAAAACTGAAATGAAACCCATTTGATGGACCCATTTGATGGGTTTCATTTCAGTTGCGGGAAATGAAACCCATTTGATGGGTTTCATTTCAGTTGCGGGAGCAATGAAACCCATCAAATGGGTTTCATTTCAATTGCAGAATCCCGCAACTGATATGAAACCCAACAAAATGGGTTTCATATTAGTTGCGGAAGTGTTTTAGGGGGTTTAGGGAAAAAAAAAAAAAAAAAAAAGAGTAAAGGAAGAAGGAAGAAGACGATGAACAGTGCCATCGTCTTCTTCCTTCTTTCATTTTTTTTTAACTTTTTTTATTCAAGGGTAATTTAGTCCTTTTTTTTAACACCGTTAGAGAAGGCATTTTCCGTTAAGTGGACACTTCAGTCCAAAACCATGAGGGGGAAACTGTCCAAAACATGAAACCACAGGGGGGAAATTGTATTTCACCCTATCCATTATTATAATTTGTTGATAATTTGACAATTACACCGTAACTATTAGTATAAAAATGACTAAAATGAAGAAAATTTGAGACTATTTAGAATCAACTTACAAATGTTAAGTAAAATTCAAAAAGCAATTATCATATTGATTTTAATTAAAATTTTTAACTTGAAAAATAATTTTTGTTTGTAGAAAAATGACAATGGCGACCAGAATTTTACTCAAAATTACAAATTGCCCTCAAATAATCTCAAACTTTGGTCATTTGAGTCCTTTTATGAGTACTGATATATAGCAATTATCAAATTTGTCTATAGATTAGGATAATAGGACAATTATGTGTTTCACTAAACCTATTTAGTGAGGAAAAATAACAACTATATACCTTATTTTATTTAAAATTAGCAAATTGATTCCAAATAGTTTAATTTTTCTTCAATTAAGTTAGTATATACTAATAGTTATTGAAGTGCATTCATCACATTATATAGGGTTAATTGTAGAGAACCCCCTGTAGTTTTGGAAAAGAGTAAGGACCCCCCCCCCCCCCCCCCCCCCCCCCCGGTGGTTTAAAAACATGTAAAGAACCCCTGTGGTTTGCCCGAAACCCAAAAGTGGATGAAAAATTAACATTAGGGACTAAAAAGAAATAAAACTAACAATAGGGACTAAAATACAATTTTAAAAAAAGGGAAGGAGACAGTTCATCGATTTCTTCCCCGAAGCTTTGGCTTTTTTTTTTTTTTTTTTCCTCTTCTTTCTTCTTCCTTCTTCCTCCCCACCTCCTACCTTCCAATTTGCAGAACCGAAGCTCTGCAAATCGCAGAACTTCGGTTCTGCAACAATTTGCATAACAGAAAGCTCTGCAAATTGAAGAGGGAAGAAAATGATGAACAATGTTCATCATCTCCTTCCATTTTTTAAAAATTTTTTAATTGCATTTTAGTCCCTACCATTAGTTTTATTTCTTTTTAGTCTCTAATGTTAATTTTCCATCCACTTTTGGGTTTTGGGCAAACCATGAGGAGGTTCTTTACATGTTCTTAAACCACGCCGGGGGGGATGGGAGGGGGGTTCCTTACTCTTTTCCGAAACCACGGGGGGTTCTCTACAATTAACCCCATTATATATAAATTAAGCTAATAAGACGATTTATATGTTGTACTATACGTAATTAAGGAAATTACAAGTGTGCCCCTAATATTATTTAAAATTTGTAAATTGATCTTAAATAGTCTATGTTTTTCTTCAATTTAGTCATTGTATAATAATAGTTATGGAGCAATGATCAGTATTTACAAACTAAGAAAAAAAAAAAAACTATTTCTATGTGTTATTGAATGTAATTGGATAGAAAAAATGACAAATACGTCTCAAATTTTACACAAAATTGTAATTGACCTCACATAGTTTCAAAATTTCCTCAATTTAGTCATTACATGCTAATAGTCTTATGGTGCAATCATCAACTTATATAAAATATGAAGATTTTTGGATGATTTCAATGGTGTAATGAACGTAATTACTGATGAAAAAGACAATTATGTCTCCACTTTTACTTTTCCGAATTGCAAATTGATCTCAAGTAGTTTTAAATTTTATTAAATTTTAATCATTATATTTAATAGTTATAATGCAATCATAAAGTTATCTACAACTTAATATAATATGACGATTTTTATGTTGTATTTAAAAATCGACTAGCAACCCAACGGTACATTTTTTAAACTGGTAAACTGAATGGAAAACATGACATTAACAGTGATGCTTAAACTTTCACTTTTGCAGTTGTGTCTCTCGTATTTAAACTGTTATATTGTAGCTATATTTTTATTTTCATTTTCCTTTCCAATTTATCTTTAACAACGTTAAGTACTATATTGTCTCACTATTATGTTATTATTTCCTAAAAAATAAATTTATAGTCTAAATTTTTAGTTAACCACAAAAATTAATAAAATCTAAATTCCAATTAAACTCAAACATCCAAATTAATTTATAAATCGAATGTGTAGTTAATTTAAAAAAAACTAGTCTAAAATAATTTTCAATGAGAAAAAACATTTTTTTTACCGAAGTTTGAAAAAAAAAAAAAAGAAGCAAAAAGTACACAAAAAAAAAGAGTTAAGAGTAGATTATGGGTGTTAAATGTTAAGATTGGTATTATAATACAATAATAAAAAAAACCAATAATTTTAAGGGTTAATTACACATAACTCCCTTGTGGTTTGAAAAACTTTCAAATGATCCTCTTATAGTTAAAAAAAATTATAAATAACCGGTGCTTTTATGAAATCTGTAAAATTAAAAAATTCTGTAAAATTTGACAGTTAGAGGGTTAGTTTAATCATTTTACTTTTTTTCCTTTACATTTTTATTTTTTTTAAAAAAATCTTCTAATATTCACATAAATTCTAACCATTAGGACATTAAACCCTAACCTCTCTCGCCGCCTTCGTCAAGATTAACGAACTTCCCTCTTTCTCCGCCTTCTCCAGTGGCAGCAGAAAATACAGAGCACAGCTTCGCACCGGAGCAGATCTGGTGGAGCCGCGGAAGAGACAGCACCGTAATGACGAATTCCGGAGACGAAGAGCAGGCCTTGGAGGTTGCAACTTCGCGGCCGAAACAGCGCTAGTGGTGACGGATTTCTTTGTGGAAGAAGAAACAACGACGACGAGAAAGATGCAGACAGCATCGGGGCTACAGATCTGATCCGTCGGTGAGAACAGATTTCCGCAACCAGATCCGAGAATAGCAGCGTCTGTTCGGTCGAGTTGCCGGCGATGATAGCTGAGACCAGCGGAGATACGGCTGCGTGTACAAGAAGAACACACCACCATCCCCTTCACCGAGATCGAAATCGCACGGAAAAGGCGAAATCGTTGTGGTTCAGATCTGGGTTTCTCTTCGTTATTGTCGTTATAGCTGTTTTTTTAAGGGAAACTTTCGTGAATTGTAGATGTGTTGGCTGAGTTGTTCCTAGGGGTGTTCAAAAAATGTCCAATCCAAATTAGCCGGCCAATCCAATCCATGTATAGTAAATGGATTGACTTATTTGGTTTTCGGATTGGGTGAATGGCCCAAACCGAATTCTTAGACGGTTAAATGGTTTGGAATTGGATTTGAATCTCAATACAAATAAGGAACCGAATAAGCCAAATAAGAATTAATATAATATAATATTTATTAAATTTATTTAATAGTTATTTAATTAAGTTTTTAATTAAATATTTGAGGAGGATGGTGAAGATTGAAGAAGAATGCTGATTGTTGAGGGCTGAATCTGAAGAAGAATGTCAATGTCCTTTCTATTATTTTGTTATTTTCTAATGTTATTAATGACTGTTATTTAAGTTTTAAACTTATTTTGGAGAAAACATTAATCTTTTGGGTTTGATTATTTTATTATTGTAAGATTCTAATTATTGGATGAATATGCTTTTGAAGTATTTTTATAAGATTTTTCTTTTTCTTATTTGGCTTATTTGGGCCCCAAACCGAATAAGCCATGGCTTAAATGGTTTGGATTGGTTTGGTTTTTACTTAAACGGTTTGGTGTTTGGGTGCTGATTTTTTTTTTTAAAAACCCGAATTAGCCAATCCAAATAAGCCAAATAAGCCAAATAAATCCAAATGAACACCCCTAGTTGTTCCCCCTTAATTTTTTGGATTGAATCGTTTTCGTGATTTCCATATTTTTTAAATTTGCATTATAGTGTTTTTATGGTGTTAATGAGATGTTTGTGATTTTTTAATGGTGTTTGGTGGTGTTTGTGGATTACTTCTGGTGGGGATGAATGATGAACGTGATGGTGGTGAGGAATCTGGGGTTGCAAGGATTGCGGCTAATTGAAAGCCGGCGGGCGGGGCTAACACGATGAACACCGTTGCTACTGTGACTGTTAGGAGCACCATACGAGGTTGAGGGAGCAGACTGAGTTAAGAGAATACATTCTCAATTTGGGGACAAAGTTGGATTGGTTTTTGTTTTTCATAATGAAGTTCGATATTTGATGCAGAAATTTTGGAACGCTACATGTAAGATTGCAATATTTGCATTCATCTTAATCAAGTCAAACTCGTCTCCAAAAAAAAAGATGTTGGTTAACTAAGGAAATTAATTAAAAAAATTTAAAAGGAAAGTAATTATGATTTTTAGAAGATTATGATCTGTAAAATAAATGGAAAGTAATTTTGATATTATTAAGATTATGATTTTTACAAGAAAAGGAAAATAATAATTATGATTTTTTTAAAAAAAAGAAAGTATTTTTTATGTTTTAATTAATTCAAAGCAAGAAAGAAAATAATTAAATTCATATTGAAATAAATTAAATATTTAAATTAAAAGATACAAAATAAAAATGTTTATATTATTACATTTTTTTATTAATAGTAAATATGTCATTTGCATTAATGATAAACATAACATTTTGTTTGTGAAGGTAAATTCGTCATTTTAATGAAAAAGTAAAGAAAAACAGTTGACTTTTCAGTTTGACAGTTAAATCAAACGAAAATTTCTAACTTTATAGATTTCGATAAAGCACAGGAAGAGTCATTTGTAACTTTTTAAATCATAGGGGGATCATTTGAAAGTTTCCTCAACCACAAGGGGTTATGCGTAACTAACCCTAATTTTAATAACTGTTTTTCACTAAAATCTGAAAGGGAAAAATTCAGGCAGGCTAAAATTTTGTATTTAGGCAGGACTGAAATGTAAGGGAAAAAAATTAAGGCGGGCAAAATTTTGCTTTTAGTTTTTTCTTGAGCCCTAATAAACGTTGGAAGTTTTCTTTTAAAAAAAAAAGAAAGAAAGAAAGGAATTTGCTTTTAGTTCATCTCGTGTTGTTTGTTTGATTCGGATGAAATGACGAATGTGCAACCTTAATGAGATGCTATCCATGATGACTATACATCCATCAGCATGACCACGTGGTCCCACTCTCACCTAACTTCCTTGCATTGCATTAAAGATAATACACATAATATAGTTTAATTTCTGAAAATCTTATGTGACAATTTCATATAGACATTCCACTTAGGGTGGTGGGAGTGATAGAACACACTTTTATAAACCTATCCCCAGCAACAATAAATCCAAAAGAGCAACTTCAGCACGGGTCCCGCTAATAAATAAATTTATACACATTTATTTATACATTTTTAATTATAATTTATCAACTATATTCAATTATAAGTTTATTTTAATTACAGCAGCTAAAATTACATAGATCAAATTAAAATTAACAGTTGCAAAACATTTTAAATTTTAATTAAAACAGATTCTACATAATTAAAAAAATAAAAAATAAAATTACATAATTAAAAAATTAAAAAATTGAATTTTTTTATTGTGAAAATCAAATATAAAAACTTGATTGGGAAATTTATGATTTCGATGAGGAGTAGAGAAATATTAGAATTGATAGGTATTTATAGAAAAATAAATAGTTAGAAAAAGAATTTAAAACAAATAAATAAAATAGATCCAATGGAAGGAAAAAAAAAAAACAAAGGAAGGAAAAAATATTAATCAATAAAAACTAATCAAAAAAAGGGAAGGCAAAAATATTAATCAATAATAGCAAAACCAACGGCTCTTTCTTGTTGGTTTAAAAAAAAAAATTAATTTATTGCTGGTGGCAGACAGTTGGGAGGAACTCGCTTACGCTGCACTCGCTTGGCTGATGGGGCCCACCATCAGACATAAACCCAGCTTCAGAATTCTGAAACTGGGTTTAATACGTGGAGGGAGGGAGTGGAGAGATTTAGGTAAAACTGGGTTTAAACCCAGCATAAACCCACCACTCCCACCACCCTCACGGGTATTATAGACTGAAATTTTGGTAATGCCAAATTTCCTTGCCACTATTTGGTGCAAATATCAGCTTCCTTGTCCATAACCATCTTCCTCAATCTTTGTGCATAATCATTATTTGAATAATAACCAGCAAGAATGGTACACGCGTCCTTCATTTGTCATCATCCGATGAAGTAATCTGACAAGCACTATTTCTATTCATGGAATTCCAATATGTTTTTCTCTAAATGTACTTCAAACCGCTCAACTTGTCATTTTCTATTTACAGGTCCACATGCTAATGCTAATAGAAATCATGTTCACAATGAGCTGAAGATGTTGGAGAGATTCGGGTAATGATACTGAGATGCTCTTGCAAATGATTCACTTAAAAAAATTTCCCTGCTCTGGGTTTTGAATACATTTGCAACTATTATTTCAGCGGCAAGAACTTTGTGATCAGCTATGAAGGCTCAATCAAGAGTGGAGATTCTGACTGCCTTGGCTTGGAACATGTACAGCACGACCGACCTGAGGTGATTACGACTGTCAAAAAACTTTTATGAAATGATGCTTTTAACCTTTATCAACCTTTTGTAACTTAATTGCTTTGAACCTCAAGGCCTTAAAGAAATATATTGACGTCTCTGAGCTTCAATGGTACGGCTATTGTATGTTTGGAGCCCTAGCCAGTCTTCATAAGCAGGTATTATTAACTAAGATGTATGTAGTTTTGTCGAGTGTTGAAGTTAATTGTTAGGAACAAAACTGTTTTTACTAACGTCTACTTCATCTACAGGGTATCGTTCATAGAGATGTCAAACCGAGTAACTTTCTTTTCAACAGCAGGGCCTGTAAAAGATATCTTATTGATTTTAATTTAGCCATGGTGAGTTGTTGTGGTGTATGTTCACCTTGCTTACACTTCATTTCCCCTTTCATATAAAATTATTTATGTTCATCCCTTTTTTTCTTTGTTTTCTTATTTTGACAGGACCTGAACCATAGATACTGTAATACTGGTAGGTTTTCTTCCTATTTATAGTTTTTCTTCCATATTCAGTCATTCATTCTTGTGTTTTACTGGTTTGAGCAACTTACTGGAAGCTTTTTCTGAAGTAGAAGATAACTATTAACTCAATTAAGTGCTAAAAATTGGTACAGAATCGTATAATTTCCAAACAACTTTCATGGTTCTCTTTCTTTGTAGTATTGACATTTGCCTTTGTGGAGGAGGTTTTCTGCTGTTATTCATATAGATGACTAAAAGGACAATATGAATGTGTCTCAGGCAAAACAAAGGAGGTCCAAGACATGATACGAGCATGCTACTAGATCAGGCACCAGACCGCTACCACCTACAAATATCAAGAAATTCCTGACATCGCAAGATATAAAAGAAACTCATCATGAACAAGGAAAAACATCAAAGCCTTTTGCAATTATTAAGGATATGAGTAAGAAGATTGCAAAATATAATCCACATGCTGAGCTTGGCATCAAGAGTATAATCAAAAGCCAAGGTGCATATGGATATGGTATCACCTCTGCAGAAGATGCAACAAGTACAAAAACTCATCCATCCGCGGAAAAGTTCAGAGAACCCCTACCTTGCCAAGGTAGGAAGGAACCGCTCAACCTGGTGCAGGAAGAATTGCAGGGCTTGAATCACTAGGCAGTAAACACTCCTGTTTCCAGGAGAAAGAGGGTTGCTGCACCTCCTGGAAAAGTAGATCATAAGTTTGTTTATCTGACTCCAATGCCACTGCAGTCAGCCGGTGGAGTAGTTGGTGGCGAGGGATCGCAGAAGAGTAAAGGTAGTCTCTCGAATTGAATGAATGAATAATCTGCGCTCACATGACTGGTGATATGGTTGGCTTATAATTTTCTTTTTGTGGGGGATGGAAAAAACAAGCGAGAAGGTCCCTGCGTCGGTACTAAGGGCTTCAGAACCCCAGAGGTAAGCATTTGCAACTTTCTTCATTAGCAGGAGCTGGTTGCTTCTTGCCTTTATCATTAAGACAGTTTCATGCGTTGGAAACAAAAAAACACTGATTTTCAATCAATCCATGTTTAGATCTTGTGTGTTAATGAGATGTTTTTATTTTCTTCTGCAGGTACTATTTAGATCTCAATATCAGGACCCTAAGGTTGATAGTTGGTCAGTCGGGGTATCCTTGCTCTATCTGATGATTGGACGAACACCTTTTGTTGGCGATCCAGACCAGTGAGATTACTTTCTTCTTTGTCCCAAGTTTATTGATTAATTAGCTACCATTAATGCACCTGATTGATTCATGCAGACAATTTAATTTCATGAACATTGTATTCTTCTTCTGAAAAGGAACGCAAAGGAGATAGTTAAGCTAAGAGGCAGTACGTGAAGATATGTGGGAAGTGGCCAAGTTACACAATCGAGAATCCTCGTTCCCTTTGGTAACCATTACTGACTGAAAATTTTCAGTAAAAACAAAAGTTTCAACTCGTTTTTTGATAATAATATTATCCTTGTTTTTCAATGTAACAGGAGCTATTTGACATAAAATCCTTGCCTTCCATGAAGCTGAGAGATTGGTGTAAAGTAAACACTCGAAGGCCGGAGTTCCTGAATATCATTCCGAGTTGTCTGTATGATCTTGTGGACAGGTGTTTAGAAGTAAATCCAAGAGGGAGAATAAGTGCAGAAGAAGCATTGGGGCATGAATTTTTCAGTCCATGTCATGAGACGCTAAGAAAACATAGGATGCTCAGACAAGGAGTTAGCCTTGATTCTGGATCTTACCTAATTCCTACGCATGGAGACTCCCAAACATGTGCAGAAGTCTCCTGAACAGCTTTAATCAGGTTTTATTTCGATTTTTTCAAATGTAAAATAATAGCTTGCAATTAAATCCATAGTCGAAATTTTTTTTCATATTTTTTCTTTCTCCATGTAGCCTCTGTTGTATGATATGGCGTATTACTATAGTTGAAAAATGAACTAGTCTTTTGTCAGTTAATTGAAGTTCTTGGTTGATGTGGTGCTCTTTCCGTTCCATCAGAAAAGTCTATTTTGTAATACTATTTTTAATATTTGAATTCTCCTAGTGGAACGGAAAGGAGTATTAGAAAAAGGTTAGCAAACTCTAATATTCTTTATTATACACTATATATATATATATATTACAATTGAGAAAAATGGGGAGACTTTAATTGCTCGATGGAAAAAAAGAAAGCTTACGCTTACATGAAGTACTTAAAACAATGTGCAGACTTCAGAGTAGTTATAGAGGAAGTGTGGGCCAGTGAAGTAGCTAGCTAAGTACCATCGGATATTGTTCATGAAGAATTGTTGGCAACGTCTGATCAATCCCCAGCGGATAGTATAAACCCTTTCACCACCTACAATAGCGAAGTATAACCCGAAGAAAACGGGTCTAATCGAGTCCGGGAACAGGCACGATGCCGTGGCGGCAACCGAGAGAAAACCGGTGAGAAACATGCACAGGCGAATCATCCGACGAGAAGATGATAATCTCTGTTGTTCAATGCCATAAGCAAAGCAATATGTAAGTAAACTAAGGACACCTACAGAAATGGTGATGGGGTGTGATTCGAATGGCGATTTTTCCTTGCCTCGATACTTCACTGGCAAGAAGCCAAGAATTGAAGAACAAAGATGGGAATTTTATGGTTTGCGGGAAAACACATAAAAGAAAGAAGATAATTATGTACCACTCTATGCAAGCAAGACTCCTGCGTCAAGATTTGATGAATATACATGATCAACTCTCATATGGAGCAATATTCTCTCCTGCTCCCACTTGATAGCAGTCTATCAATATCAGTCCGGTAGATCATTTTTCTTTTAAGTGAGTATTACTCCAATAATTTACAAGCAAAGAGATTCGCCAAGAAGAGATCCCAGAATGAGTCTATTCTTTTCTTTCTTCTAGTAGGATGGTATGGTATGGTAGTGCCTGCCTACCACTGCCAAAATTATTGATTGCATCCATTGTATATTTCAAAATTGTGCAATCAGTCAATAATAAAATAGCAATTAACATTCATTCTTTATTTCTAGGCTCTTATATATTCATTTCTCTCAAGAAAATAGCACTTATCTCCTAATTATATTGGCTGCATTATCCTACGTGGTGCAATAAATAATTTCTTCTATCAACGGCATAAGGCAGCATGTATTTACCAGCATGTATCTAGGTATAGGCTAAGTGTAGTACAGGTAGTACAAGTAGTACACTAGGTGTAGTACAAGTAGTACACTAGGTGTAGTACAAGTAGTACAATAGTACAAGTAGTACAAGTAGGATACTGGGTTAAGCCCATTGGACTAATCTATACACTAACAGCCCATTGGGCTAATCTATACACTAACATCCCCCCTCAAACTCAAGGTGGCAAGGAGGAAGCCAACTGGAGTTTGGATATAAGATCTCGAAGACGACCAGGTGGGTGAGATTTGGTGAAAATATCAGCAGGCTGGTCAGCAGATGATATGGAGAATAACTTGAGAGTGCCTTTCTTGAGATGCATGCGAGTAATGTGGCAGTCGATCTCAATGTGCTTGGTACGTTCGTGGAAGACATCATTATGAGCAATGTAGATAGCACTACGATTGTCACAATAAAGAGGAGTAGCAATGGGTTGTGGAGCATCCATGTCAGCCAAGAGCCAGCGCAGCCAGACAAGCTCACAGGTGGTATCGGCAAGGGCACGATACTCAGCCTCAGTACTGGAACGGGAAACAACTTCCTGCTTTTTGCTACGCCATGAGACAAGAGAAGTACCCAACAGGAAACAGAAGCCTGTGATAGAGCATCGATCAGTCGGATCACCAGCCCAGTCCGCATCTGAATAAGCATGAAGCTCAAGTGAAGACTGAGAGGAATAGTGGAGACCATGATAAAGTGTACCCTTGACATATCGGAGTATCCGAAGAACAGCAGCATAGTGAACAGAACGAGGGGCATCCATGAATTTACTAACCATACCCACAGCATGTGAAATATCGGGACGAGTAACAGTGAGATAGATTAGACTACCAACCAGCTGACGATAGCGAGTAGCATCAGATAAAGGTTCACCGTCTAAGGGTGTAAGCTTGGCATTATATTCCAAAGGAGTGGAAGCAGTCTTGTTGTCAGTGATACCGGCTTTGGAGAGAAGATCAGAAGCATATTTAGCTTGGGAAAGATAGTATCCATCAGAGGATGAGGTAACCTCAAGCCCAAGAAAATAGCTGAGAGTGCCCAAATCTTTCATCTCAAAATGCTGACTGAGAAAGTACTGGAGAGAGCGGATACCTGCAGAATCATCTCCAGTAATAATCATATCATCAACATAGAGAAGAACAAGAGTGATACCAGCAGAGGATTTGCGAACGAAGAGAGCAGTGTCATGAGGACTCGAAGTGAAACCCTGCTGAGCAACAACTGAGCTGAACTTTTCAAACCAAGCTCGAGGAGCCTGCTTGAGGCCATAAAGAGCACGGCGAAGACGACAAACTTGACTGCCTAAATGTGGATAACCAGGGGGTGGTTGCATGTACACTTCTTCATTAAGGTCACCATTGAGGAAAGCATTTTTCACGTCCATTTGATAAAGAGGCCAACGGCGAACAGCAGCCACAGCAATGAGACAGCGGACAGATGTAAGGCGAGCAACAGGAGCAAATGTTTCCTCATAGTCAATGCCATACTGTTGGGTAAAACCCTTGGCAACTAGGCGAGCCTTGTAGCGTTCAACAGATCCATCAGCCTTGGTCTTGATCTTGTAGACCCACCTACAACCTACTACAGTCTGACCAGGAGGCAAATCAACCATATCCCAAGTGTGATTTTTATTAAGGGCATCTAGTTCATCATTCATAGCTTGCTGCCAAAGAGGGTCAGTATGTGCCTCACGATAGGTGCGAGGTTCATAGAGGGTGGCAAGGGCAAAAGAGCAGTGATAATCAGAGAGATAAGAGGGAGGAATGCTTACCCGAGTGGAACGACGAAGTTCTGGACCTTCAAGAGATTCAAGAGATGGTGGTGCCACAGGATCCAAGACAGGCAGGTCATGTGCCGAGGACAGAACCGTAGATGAGTCGTCTGGAGAGGCAGCGGATGTTGAAGAATCCTCCACAAGTTTAGGATAGAGAGGGAGAAAAAGATCAGTAAAAATGGGAGACTCGGAAGAAGAGGATGTAGGAAACTGCTGGAGACTCGTAAAAGGACGATGCTCCCAAAACTCAACATGACGGGAGACACGAAGACGACGAGAAATGGGATCATAGCAGCGAAATCCCTTTTGAGATACACCATAACCAAGGAAACAACAGAGACGAGCACGAGGTTGGAGCTTTGTTCGTTCATGAGTAGGAAGAGAGACAAAGCAAGCACAACCAAAAACCCGAAGAGATGAGTAGTCAGGGGTTTGACCATAGAGAAGCTCAAATGGTGATTTGTTGTGTGTAGTTGGTGAAGGGATGCGATTAATGGTGTATACAGCAGTGAGGGCAGCCTCACCCCAAAAACGTTCAGGAAGAGAGGCAGAAATGAGAAGGGTACGGACAACATCAAGAATGTGACGATGTTTTCGTTCTGCACGACCATTTTGTTGGGAGGTATAAGGACAAGACCGCTGAGTAAGGGTACCATGATTGTCTAAAAAGAATAGGAAAGACTTATCATTATATTCTTGAGCATTATCTGATCGAAAAACTTTGACAGTGCGATTAAACTGTGTTTGAATCATTTTATGAAATGTTTGATAAACAGACACAAGTTCAGACCTATGATGAAGCAGATAAATCCAAGTATATCGAGAAAAATCATCCACAAATATGACAAAATATCTAGATCCCCCCTCAGTAGGAACAGGTGCAGGACCCCAAATATCAGAATGTATAAGATCAAAGGGTGCGGAAGAAAAGGAGTCACTATTATTAAAGGGCAATTTTGTTTGTTTGCCAAAATGACAAGAAGTACAATCAAATTTTTGAAACTGAACCGAACCTAAATGACCTTGAGAAGCCAACAGCTGAAGACGAGATAAGGATGGATGACCAAGACGAGCATGCCATAGATCAGGTGAGGAGGTAATAGTGGCAGCAGCTGCAGAAACGACTCGGGAAGGAATTTTCAGGTCATGAACCTCAAACATGCGACCAACCTTACGGCCTGTCCCAAGAACTTGACCTGTCCGGGGATCCTGCACTTCCACACCATGATTAGTAAAGAGAACATCTACGCCTAATTCACAAAGTTGGCCAACAGACAGCAAATTGAGGGATAACTTTGGGATATGAAAAGTGTCACTAAGGGATAAACAAGGAGAAGAGATTGTTCCTTTATGACTAACAGGCATAGGAGTTCCATCAGCAGTGTAAATGGTGATTGGATGTTCTAAGAGTGCCTTATCAGAAAATTGGGATTCATCAGGAGTCATATGGTTACAACAAGCAGTATCAAAAAACCAAGAATGGTTACCTGAGGTGACAGATAGGGTAGTGGAAGTACGGGATAAAACCTGTTGAACAACTGCCTCAATATCAGCCGTAGTAAGTGAGGAAGTCGAAGGTGGACCGGTAGGAACCGATGGATCAGAAGGAGATACAGCAGCTGCCCGAGGAAGAGAAGCTTTATTCTGCTCTTGCATAAATTTCTGCAGTTTGCGACAAACGGAGATGTCATGCCCTTTAGCACGGCAAAACTCACAGCGAATACCTTTGGAAGACTGAGAGGTGGGACGCCCAGAGTTTATCCGTGGAGGAGCAGTGAATGCAGCAATGGGAGGCTGTGGAGATGGTGTAGCCAATACATGGTCAGATGATGACATGTGATAAGTAGGCCGGCGGTTTTCCTCAGATATGAGCTCCTTCACTGCAGCATCAAGAGAAGGAGTAGGAGAGCGGCTAAGCAGAGAAGCCCTAGTAGGTTCAAAATCTTCACGCAAACCCATCATGAAGTGCATAAATTTACGGCGATCCCGATATTTGGCAAAAAGCTCAATGTCCGTAGGACACACGAGTGGAGGATTTGCAGCAGAGAGTTGTTCCCACATAGTAGAAGTCTGAGAATAAAAATCAGAAATGGACTGACCTGTCTCTTGTCGCATTTGATAAAGTTTTGATTCAATTTGGAACTCCAAGCTTGAATCATTAGTACAATTATAGCGATTGGCCAAAAATTTCCAAGCAGCTTCAGCAGTTTCAAGACGAGGAAGAAGATTATGAATGGAGGGAATAGAGGTATTAATAAACCAAGACAAGATCTTACTCTGAATACTCTCCCATTCCTCTAGGCGATCTTCATAATCATCTGTTGTAACAGTAGTCGTGGAAGACTCCTCAGCAGCTATGTCTTTGGACTTAGAGTTTGGTACCGGCTTAGGAATTGAACCAGTCACATATCTCCACAGTTTACAACCCCTGAGAAAAATAGTCATATTCTGAGACCATGCATGATAGTTAGTAGGACCATCCAACATAATGTTGATAGGACGTATGACGTCGCGATCACTTTGTTGAGCCATATGATGTATGTTTGCTGAAGTGGCAGACGTGCGCTGGTGGTGCAGAGGCGACTCGAGGCGCGTGAAGGCGCGTAGTGTCAGGCACAGAACCGGCTGTCGGCGCGTGTTGGGCGCGTGGGAGACCGAGTTCTGGAAAGAGTTGTGGACGTGACGGCGGGACTATTCTTCTGACCGGATTACCGGATGAAGATGAGGGCAGCGGAAGAACGCCGGAAATATCCACAGGAACCAAAAGAATTAGAGCAATGGCTCTGATACCATGATAAAAATATAAAAGAAAAGATTTGTTGAACAATGATTTTATTGTGTGTATAACATTGTACAAAGAGAGCCTATATATAGACTAGGTATAGGCTAAGTGTAGTACATGTAGTACAAGTAGTACACTAGGTGTAGTACAAGTAGTACACTAGGTGTAGTACAAGTAGTACAATAGTACAAGTAGTACAAGTAGGATACTGGGTTAAGCCCATTGGACTAATCTATACACTAACAGCCCATTGGGCTAATCTATACACTAACAAGTATTACTCCAATAATTTACAAGCAAAGAGATTCGCCAAGAAGAGATCCCATAATGAGTCTATTCTTTTCTTTTTTCTAGTAGGATGGTATGGTATGGTAGTGCCTGCCTATCACTGCCAAAATTATTGATTGCATCCATTGTATATTTCAAAATTGTGCAATCAGTCAATAATAAAATAGCAATTAACATTCATTCTTTATTTCTAGGCTCTTATATATTCATTTCTCTCAAGAAAATAGCACTTATCTCCTAATTATATTGGCTGCATTATCCTACGTGGTGCAATAAATAATTTCATCTATCAATGGCATAAGGCAGCATGTATTTACCGACTCTTCCTCTAGCCTAGTGGTTCAATAGTTCAGTGATTGAGCTTAAGGGTGAGGGTTCGAGGTTTGGTAAACAGAGATGGAGAGAAAGAAAAAGAAAATATATTTAGGGCCTGTTCTTTAAGTTTTAATTTTAGTTTCAACAATAAATTTAATATACTATAATCAGTTTTTATCATTTTCAATATAACTTTTTACTATTTAGCTATATTTTTTTACATTTTTAATACACTTTTTACATTATAAAACTATTTTTTTAAAACTTAAACTTAAACTTAAACCTTCCCAAAAGAACAGGCACTTAAAAAAAAAAGAAAAAGAAAAAAGCAGCATGGATTTGGTGGGAACCAGAAAGAATGGCAATGAATAGAAAATTGCACGCTGTATGATATTGTAAATTTTTAATGTTGTAATGTAATGCATGAGCGTCCAAAATAACACCATTATTAAGCTTGGAAAGATACTTTGTCTGTACAAAGCTAGGTTCTCCCACGTGTCCACATGAGCTTTATTCATAAATATATGGCTTGCCTAGGGTTTTGTAAAATCATTAAGAAATGCTAAATGACATTACTGGTCTATTATTAACCCTCCAATCCCCTTTCATCCATCAACTTGGAAAAAGCATTTTAGTCTATTGACTTTATCTTTAATTTTGAACTGGTCTTTCATTCAAAATTATACCAAATTTAGCAATTAAATGATAAGTCAAATTATTTTATTAGTCCCTTATATTGAAATTATTTCATTTTGGTCCATTAACTTGAAAATTTTTTTAAAATGGTAAATCCAAAATTTGATAATATTTGAGTTATTTTTATCTAACGCATGAGTTATTTCAAGTTAAATTAAGAGTGAATCTTACATGTTAGCCAAAAGTAGTTCAAATATGGTCAGAATTTATGTTTGGGACCATTTTTAAGTTGAGAGACCAAGTGGATACAACATCCCAAGTTAAGTGACGAGTAGAATAATTTAACCTGAATGATAAATGATCGTTAATAAAGGATCCATTCAAACTAAAAAAATTGAAATTAAGGTACCAAAATGAATGAGAGGACTTAATTAAGAGACCAATAATATTATTTACCGATTAAGAAATGTGACGGTATAAATAATGGGTGGTAATTATGACTAAAGTGGACAATGTAGCCTTTGCTTTGTAGATTTAATCTTTTATCTATTCTTAATTATTTATTTATTTTCAGTAGACAATTAGCCTTTGTTTTGAATGACTAATGGTGTCATTTTCCCTTCCACTAATGATAAAAGGATTTTCAAAAGAAAAAAAATGATAAAAGGACTTATCAAGGAAATCTTATGGGAGATCTCATTATTAGAGCGTGAATATTCAAGAGGACAACCATTTATGTTAGGTGACTAGCAATGTTGATAGTCAAACCCAACCTCTGGATAATCAGAGTTAAGATCATTCTGTCTAATAAATCACTTCTTATCAAATTTATTTCATATAGACAAAAATGAGTAACATTATAGGAAACACCTTTATAAGAGACTGAATACTCAAGAGAATAACTATTTATGTTAAGCGACTATCAAAACTTTTAAGATGCTTCTGTTTAATAAATCATATCTCACCAAAATATTCTATTTAAAACAAATTTAGTGAGATATGATTTATTAAACAGAAAAATCTTAACTCTGATAACCGAGAAGGTGGGTTTGACTACAAAGATTATTACATAAGCGGAGGTTCTACTGAGTATCCAATCTTTAATTAAGTGGTCTCCCATAATGTTTCATGTGCGGTGAGTTTGGAAAGTTCTCTCCTAAGTTTTCGTGGTGATATTAGTACTTAATTTGTGGGCTCCATTCAATCAGAATCGTGCCTATGTTTTCTGTGTCAAGATAGATTTATGTGGGACCTAAAAATTAAGGTTTCTGTGTCAACTTTTCCTCTGCTCCTTTTTCACTTTTTATTCTTTAGTTGTCCTTTTATATTTATACTAGTGTTGCTTCCCATTTTCAATTTTTCATGGTGTCTTTCCTTTTGGAGTTGCTTTTGTTTACTTTGATTTTTCGTAAGAAAATAATCATTTTTTTAAATAAAAAAAATTCATGTCAAAACACCCTCTTCATCTTTACTAATTCAAATTTTAACATTTAAAATTTCATATAAATTCTTGCTTACATTAATTCAAAAATTTTTAATCATTACACTTTCTTTTTTTTTATCTCTCTCTGTCTATCTCTTACAAAATTTTTAATGAAAACAATTCCCTCTAAAAAAGTTCTTTCGCCAAAACAAAAATTCACATTTTTGTCACTATAATAAAAATTTAAAAACACTTGTGTCTCATATTTTAGAGTTGTTTACGGGTAGCTTTAGTAGTAAATATTTACTCATCATCTTTCTTTTTGTCTTTTACTTGATAATTAACCCGTCATCTTCTTATTCGTCTTTTCCTTGATAAGTCTTCATCTTCTTCGATTGCCTCTACCAAAGTAACCCAATTCTCCAATTTTTTGATTAGTGAATGTTCTTCTTTGTCTTTGGTTATATTCCTTGCTCGTTATGCATTGTCTTTCTCGTCATTATGTTCACAACAAGTGAAGATCCTGAAAATCACATGAGAGAATATTCTGTTGAAACTATCATGATGATCTTTACATGATCTAAATAGTTTCTCCGTGAATCCGTTTACATGATCTTGTGTATTAACTGTATATTCACCAGTGCCAAAAAAGTAATTTAAATTCATTTTTTGGTGGAATTGGACTACAAGGGTCACGAAATGATCTAAACAGGAAAAAGCATTGATTTCATATCTGAACGGAAAAAAAAGAAAAATAAATCACACCAAAAAAAAAAAAACAATTTGAATCGAATTGCTCTACAGAGGTGCCGATTCGTTCTAAACAATTCAACAGAACTCAGACAACTATTTCAAAACTCAAAAAACTAGAAAAAAAAATACAAATGAAATAAAATAGGATTTAGATCAAATCAGACTGCAAGAGTTCCGCTTTGATATAAACAATTAAAAAAGCACTGATTTCAAATCCGGATAAAAACATAAAATAAATCATAGCAAACATTAAAAAAATATATAGTTTAGATCGAATCGGGCTGGAGGGGTGCTGATTTGATTTAAACCATTAAAAAAAAAAAAAAACTCACTGATTTCAGATCTGAAGCAAACAGGAAAATAAATCACAGCCGAAATAAAAAATACGCTTTAGATCAAAATCGGACTGCAAAGGTACCAATTCGATCTAAACAGAAAAAGTGCTACTTTCATAGCCAAAAGAAAACACATTATAACAAAAACACTAAACATTTCGAAAAAAAGAAAAAAATACCGATCCATATTGCTCAACTCTTCTTCTCTATCGAAACCTGCAAAAATATAACAACAAACGTTAATGCCCGAAAAGAAATCCCAAGTTATAAAATAAAACTACATTCAAATTTCCAGAAAAACTACCTTACTGTGGCTGATGAATGTGGGTTGCTACTCAGCGAACTTGATTCGAACAGCGATGGCTGAAATTCTTTGTGTCAGAAGGAACGATAATATGTATCTCCAATTTTGTGAAAAATAGAGTGTATATGGAAAATGGGTAGTGACGATAAATTTATAGCCAAATAGCTGATCATTCGAATTCTGACGGGCTTTTTTTGATACAACCGGAGTTATATTAAAAATCAGTGTTGAAGAGGACCTTTAACACCGGTGTTCATAAGAACTGGTGTTAAAGTTATCTTTAACACCGATTTCCCATACCCGGTGTCAATGATCCGTATTTTTTTTTTTGCTAACACTGTTTTTTAATGTAGCCGGTGTTGAAAATCTGTTTAGTGGTGGTGTTACTTGATCAGATTTGTTGATGCGAAACTAGCATTACCATGGTTCGGTTCTTCTTCTATGACCCTCTATCGCCGCGTTTACAAATTTAAACTGTGGGTGAAGGAGTTCAGCGGTGATAGAGATTTTTGGTTCACTGTCACAAACTTTTTAAAATATGGTGACAGTGTTCGGCTTTCTCTTGCCGAATTCAATAGACAAAATGACAATAATCTAAACCATCGAGTGATATAAATAAATTTATTATATATTAAAATTATTGTCATCGGAGATTTCGATTATTGGAGCGGTTGAGAGTCATTCATTTACCTATTACTAATTTTGAAGTAAAACTCGGTGACATGCTTCTTAATTTTTGCAACTCTCACCGTTTTGTTAAAAAAAATGATTCGATGACAATTTAGTTAATTAATTTAAAAATAAATTATTATTAATTTCATCTCATGTATTGAATAATAATATCTACCAAATACAAACTATTAAATACGCAGCCAAAAGTGTCCGTTAATTAATTAGTTCTTCATATTGCCAACCAATTATTCTTCTCCATTTATATTATTGTATCCCTTAGTTCTTCATATTGATGCGAATGTTTAACCAAAAGTATCTAAAAAAAGTACTATTTCATTATAAAAGCTTAAGAAAAAGCACAACCTGTAATAGTAGTTCTATAGGTTTAATTAGAAAGTTAAAGAGTTAAGACTATATTTAATTGAATGCATTAAAAGTTACAGAGCCTACCTCACCCCTTACGTAAGTGAGTTGGGGGGGGGGGTGTTGAGGGGAGGTGTGGGGTTTGGTGAGTTCAAAGTTTTCTGCACAAACTGGCAATTTTGAGAAAGCAATAAAATTGTTCCCAAACTGCGAACAAACTGGCTTTATTCTTTTAGTGATCAACTTGAGAAATATTTTGTTTTGGGAAAGAAATTTGTTTAGAGGGAATTGTTTTATGAGAAATTGTATAAGAGAGAAAAAAAAAGTATAATGATTATGTTAGTTTTTGAAAAAATGTTAGCAGAAATCTAGAGGAAAATTTAAATTTTAAAATTTGAATTTTGTAGAAAATGGAATTATTTCTTTGTGTAACTTTTTCGTTTCAAAAAGTGGTGTTTTTTTTCCTGAAAATGAATGAAAAAGAACGAAAATCAAAATTTGACGTTTAAACTCAGAAAATATTCATACGAGCACTATAGTTTGCAATATTTCGATCAGTATCGTAGAATCGTATGATCTACGATCCAAAAATACTAAATCAATCCTACCTCCAATTCTATAAAAATTTGTTGGAAAAATTGCACATTTAGTTTACATTCTTTTTTAAATATACTCTTTTAACATAATATTATTAAAATTCAAAAATAAGCCGCGACGTTCACTTTACTTAATATCAAATTTAATTTCAAAATTTTAAAGTCTAAATCTAAAATTTTAAAAAAAACTAAAAATCATGAAATACTATAAAAAAAAAAATTAATTAGTATAAAATAAGAGAGGAGAGTTCATCAATAAAATGACAAGAAACCGTTAATTTTTGTAAAAATTTTTTGTAAAATTTATTAGAATGCGTGCAGTGACACGTTTTATATAGTTTAATTACCAAAATAACAGAAAAAAAAAGTTTACTGACCAAAATTCTATGTGGCCGAAAAAGTTAGGGTGAAATACAATTTCCCCCCTGTGGTTTCATGATATTGACAGTTTCCCCCCTATGCTTTAAAAAATGACAGTTTCCCCCTCATGGTTTTGGACTGAAGTGTCCAAGTAACGGAAAACAACATCAGTAACGGAGCGTATGGAGGACGCGCCAAAGACGAGTGTGGGAGCAGACCAAGTGATGATGTCATTATTTTTGTTCCAAAATTAACCCCAAGTGAATCCATTTATTGACCCCAGCAGAATCACAAAAGCAAGCGAGCGACGGAGAGCAGGGGATGGAGAGGACGCGACGGAGAAAGCAAGCGAAAAGGACCAATGCCCGTCAGTGAAGATAACTGCATCGGAGATCGATTTTGTTGTGATAAACGTCACCAATTGAGGTAATAATAGGCGAATGAAGCTTGGTATTTGATGGGTTATATTCATAAATTGGGGGTAATTGAAAAGTAAGGGTTTAGTCAAGAGCAAGTTTATGAATCATGTCTAAATTTTCAATATCTCTCGTATGTTTTTAGCTATGGTGCTGAAGCTGCTGTTCATATGGGGGGGTTAGTTGTAATTGAGGGTTTTCTTCAAAATATCTGTAAATTGGATCTGTATGATTATCTGGGTTACCCAGATGTTTCCTCTGCGTTTTCTAGAAATTGATGTAATTGGATAATGAAGAGTGCCACGGTTTAGTTCTAAAAATTACCTTTGTCCCTTGTTTTTGAGATGAAGAAGGGAAACGGTATTTTTGTAGTTTGGTGGTGAAGTGTATTCAAACAATCTACATGTTGGTGTTAAGCTGTTGGCTTGTTGGTTTCCATGAGAATAAAACTAAGCTCAGTTTACACATAAGCTTCATTTCGGGCATGCAATTAAGAAAAATGTTATTTTGTTTTATTTTCTTTTTGTATGTTATTCTGCACACTTTTGATATTCATACAATGAACCAAATGTGATGTTCAAATCCTCAATCATGAATGCTATTAATTTGTAGTAAATTATTATGGTCGGCATTATTTTGAATCAGGAATGCTATTACTTTGGAGTATGGTGATCTGAACTTTTTATAGCTAATTACAGAGTTGAGGTGCTAGAGTTATGTAATTAAAAGGTCATTAATACTTGGGTGATATGAAATTTTCTTTTGAAATGTGGTTAATTTTGTTACGATATGATTTTGAAATGTGAATGGGTAATAGCATAGTTGAAATGTTGTAGATGTCTCGGGCGTCCATCTGGAACTAGGGTGATGGAACATTGAGGTTTCAATACAAGTATTGTCATTGCAATCGCAAAGCCGCACTGAAGATTGTTGACTCTGATAAAGAATCAAAAGGTAGATTGTATTTTGTTTGTGTGACCAGACAATGTGGATTTTGGTCATGGTGTGATCCAATAAATGTGAATGTTGATAAAGTTTATAGAAATAGAGAGGGAAGTTCACAGTCATTTACTTCTGCAAGGGAGATATGCGGTCCAGAATCAGAGGCTTACGAAATCAGCCATAAACATTGTCAAACGAAGTACGACAAGTTAGAAGAACTCATTAGAATGTTGACGTACGGGCTTGCTGCATGCAGTATATTTGCTGTAGGAGCCTTGCTTAGTAGCTGGTTTAGATGAAATATGGATGTGTTGATGTTAACTATTAGTTTTAGTTTCGTTTCACGTACTATGTAAATTATATGATTGAATGTTATCTTCCAGTTTAATGAAATCATGTAGTAAAGGCATCTCAATGTTTCAATAGAGTATGCAAGAAATAATGTATGTAGTGGATATCAATATGTCAGTGCTGAAAAAGCACAATTGCGAAAAGAAAGAACCACCCTAATTTAAAAATCACAAGAAGAAGCCTGAAGCAAAACTACAAGAAGGGGACAGTCAGAAATCATAAGCCTATGAAAGAACAATGTAACATATGAAGAACAATACAACGCGAGCTAAAGCAGGATCATATAATCTCGCAAATCCCAGACATAACCAAAAGGCTCCAAGAGCAGTCATGGGAAATGTTATCGCAAAACAGAACAGAGCAAAATTCCAAAATGTTAAAACAATTTCATGTTGCCAGAACAGACATGTCCAATTAGAAACTCATGTCTTCCAACCAGCCGAAAAATAGGAACTAAAGTGCAGCAATTTTTAGACAGAAAATATGAAGCCAAATCATAGTTTTGGTCCAGAAGATAAATTTTTTCTCAATCAATTCCAGCTGCAACTATGCTTGTGAACGCTGATGTGAACCAGTGGTACTTGGACTCAGATTGCCATTGGTTTTCTTCCTATTCTTTGTACTTACAAATCGACCATTTACAACCTTAACACCTCGAGGTATAAGTTGTGTGAGTGTTGCTACTTGATTCATGGCTTCTTGGGCTGAAACACTTGGCAAAGGATGAGAGGCACTTGGCCTAGGTTGCGATGCAGGAGGCAGCTCCACAAGTATTGCACTTGACTCGTCAGCAACTGTGGTCTTTTTCTTTCTGGGTATACTTACATATCGTCCATCGTGTATGGTTGTTCCCGTCGGCTATAGAACAGAAAATTATTCATTTTCAACGCACAAAAATAAACGTAGTTCACAAAAAGGAAAAGAAGTAAAAAAAAACACTAATGTGAACAAAAAATGTTGAACTACTTTGCCTAGAAATAACGACTAACCTTCTTCACTTCACTTTTGAAGTCAGTTGGATGGGACTTCCTCTTTCTCTCGCGAGGTTGTGACTCCGTTTGCATAGAATCTCCTTCCACTATTGATGGGTTCTACAACATATGCAAGTTCATTCCTGAGCACTAAACATTAAAATAAATAAGAATACATTTTCAATTTCAGATCATATATTAAAGGGTACCTTGTAAAATTTAGAATTTTGATGGATTTCATTTTTGCACGTTCTGGAGTTATGCCCCGCTTTAAAACATCTCTGGCACTTAACAGTCAACCCTTTACGTGTGGATGATGAACCTTTCTCGTCAGCTGCTTTCCACCGTGCCTTTTTGGGTCTCCCAGGCTGCCTCTTAACTGCCGGAGGTTTAATGGGTTCCGATGGCACTTCATCCCAAAAGTTCATTGAAGGAATTGCATGTATGCTGTAGTTGTAAGTTCGCAAGTATGACTGCTTACTGTAACATTCGTCAACATATGCCTCAACTACACGATTATCCTTTTGAATTGCAGCAACTGCATGTGGGCAAGGAATACCAGTTAGCTGGAATTGGCCACAAGTACAAGTCCGATCCGACAGGCTTACCACATAAGTTGAGCAATGATAATCAACCTCATATTGTCCAGGACATGAGTAGGGAGCAATACAATATCTTGCTTGTCGTTTGTGTGACTCCACTTTGGACTGAATGTTAGGGTACAAGTTACCCTCAAAGCTTTCCATCCCAGTCCTTTTCTTGTTTATCCTTAGCATCAATCTCCTCCTAATCCACTCAAACATTGTAATTATAGGTTTATCCCGCGCAGCCAAGATATAGTTATTGAAAGATTCATTTAAATTATTCACAAGGGTGTCTGACTTGCACCTCCCACTGAAGTGGGCCTTGGACCACAAATGAGGTGGTACATTTCCAAGCCACTCCGCAGCAGTCATTCGATCACCCTCCTTGGGGTCTGCTTTCTCCAACTCAGACATATATAGCTCGTCTGAAAGATGACAGATTACCTGCTGAAGCCACAGCCCAAAATAATGGCTTTAAATCCTTTCCTTTGAACCTTTGTTTAAAATTCTGGTACATATGCCTAGCACAATATCTATGTTCTGATAGAGGGAACAACTGCTGTACTGACATCACTAGCCCCTTCTGTCTGTCTGACATGAAAGTCCACGGCACACCTGCTACATTAGTCTCACCAATATGGTACTTCAACTCCCCCAAAAATCAAGACCAACTATCATATGACTCAACCTCCACAACTGCCATAGCAACTGGAAACATATTTTCATTCCCGTCCCTTCCCATTGCTGTTAATAGTTGTCCTCCAAATGGGCTCTTCAAAAAACAACCATCTAAACCAAAAATTGGTCTACATCCTTCAACGAAGCCAGCACTCATAGCACCAAGGCAATAAAACATCCTTTGGAACACAGCAACTGCATTCTCATTTGCTTTAGCTACTTGAATTGTCACACGACTCCTCGGATTATGTTCATTCAGCACATGAGCATAATCGCGAACTCTATTATATTGTGCCATATCAACTCCATGAACAATTTCCTTTGCCTTTTCACGGGTCCTGTAAGCTTGCTTTGCATGCACATCTATCATACAAGTTCGACGAATCTTATTTCTTAAGGCTTCAACACTGATTTTCGTATCATCCATTATAGAATTCTGCATTTTTTTACTGAGGTATGTAGCATTGGCATGCACATTTTTGTAGTCTCGACCACATACATGTGTCCCTTCCAACTTTTTAATTTGAAAAGATTCACCACCTTGAACAGTGCTTGCGAAAATTTTCCAATCACAACCTCTTTTACAAATGGCTCTCACCCTAGTCTTCTCATTTTTCTCATACCACAACTCAAAACCCTCGCGAACATTCCACTCAACTAGTGCTTCCCTGAATTCTGTCACGTTAGAAAATTTTTGACCTTGTTTCAAACTGAACTCGGGCTTATCAAATTCTTCCCGCGCATTAAAAAATGGGTGGACATCATGGTTTCCCCCTTTGTCATCTTCCAGTGGCACATCTAAAAAATCTTCATCTACTAGAACTGCTTCATTCCAATTTTCATCTTCATCGTCTCCTTCTTTTTCCATACAAACCACCTCTCTTGTGTTCTCTCTATTTGTTGCAGTAACGGTTCCATTTTCAAAATCTTCTTCTTCATCCACTTCATCATCTATAAGCGTATGATTGAAAATTTCGTCTTCCTCCTCAAGCCCCTCCAAACCATCATTCTCCCAATCATCATTTTCGGCAAAAACTCCATGTATAGATTTGTTTTCAGCTTTCTCATTGGATATATCAACAAAGCCTTTATCACTTCCTTCACCATCATCTTCTAGATGATGGTCTTTAATTTGCACATAAAAATGCACCTGTGACATTCCTCTATTGCAACTTTTGAGCTCCTCAATACAAGTATCACTCGTTACGTGAATCACACCAGTCTCTAGTGGCTAAAACAAGACTTGATAAAAGAATTCAACATTACATGCATCTTTATCCACGATTCGATACATATCATGCAAGGCCTTTTGTGTTAGAGATTCCAAATCCCAATCTTCAAATATAGCTACATTGTCACTTGTGTACACAAGTGAGGGATAAGTATCGAACTCTTGGAAAACTCCACCATAATGGATGTATATATCACTTCTATCATTCATTCTCTCCTTTCTTATCATGTACCTATTCCAACAACTCAGAGTTGTAATACATAATCAAAGCATGTGTGAAGGTTGAAGGTTCCAAAAGAAAATAAATATTGCCAACTGAATATCTTTCATGTTATCTCCCACTAATCATTGTCTGTTTTCAATGATTTATTCTAACACATAAAACCTTTTATTTTCTTTTTTCTTTTACCACCCGAAAAAATGCCTCGAACCCTTAAAACAATAGCCATTTGCAGTGGAACTTATTACCGTCCAAAAATTATGCATAAAGGTTTAATAATAATGAATATAATACAACTACATTTGGTTAGAAATGAATTCCATAAGCTCAAAATATCACTAGTAGAAGATTCAATAAAGTACAAAACATGCTTCCCATTGTTCTAACACATACAACCTTCCCAGATAGCATACTAACATTTTTTAAATGGATGCTTTAAACCTAGAAATCATTGAATACTTTTCCCCATGAAATATCCACCACAACTTAAAAAAAAATAAAATGTTTCCGGTAATGAAATACTCACCAATTTATCCTCTCAATTCGTTCCAGTCGCGGCATTTTGATGTGTTGTACTTTAGATTCACAGCCCAAGTTTTCTCCCCTAGTACCCCTTAACTTTTCAGCTGCCATAGTTGCACCTAAATTTTCACGTCTCCTTCCGAAAAGGGATGCAGCCGAGAACAGGGCCAAACAGAGACTTCTTCTCTGTTACTTCAGCTTCACCAGCCAAAATTTTTTGTTGTTGGTGACTTCTTCTCTGTTTGAATCTTAGGGTTTTCGCTTCAAAACCGTTGATAAGTCCGGAGACTCCATTGCTGTGTTTTGGGCTTTCTCGATCGATACTATCGATGGTCCTTCTTTTTTGCCCTAGGAGGGTTATTTTAGGCTTTTTATTAAACTCCGTTACTGATGTTGTTTTCCGTTACTTGGACACTTCAGTCCAAAACCATGAGGGGGAAACTGTCATTTTTTAAAGCATAGGGGGGAAACTGTCAATATCATGAAACCACAGGGGGGAAATTGTATTTCACCCAAAAAGTTACCCCCTCCATTCCATTAGAAGAGTTCACCTTGTAATATTAAAAATATTATTAAAAAATGGACTTTTCTAATGAAACAAAGGGAAGTGAATTATTCTAATGGAACGGATGAAGTATATGATAAGTGGTGTCATTTACCCAAAATAATAATACTGTCTTACAAGTGAGAAAAATTATTGAAAAAAAGAAAGCGTATGCCTGTCAAATGAAAAACTTTTGCATCGAAAAAGAATAAATTAATACAGAATCTGTGACTCTTTGTGGTGTGATACCACATGCAATTTACAACTACGTACTGTGAGAAATGATGGAGCTCATCAAGCTTCATAATATTTAGTAATTATATATAAATATATATATTATTTATTTATGACTCCTATAAATTAATAATTCTGAAACCATAAATTTTATTAATTTAAACCGATGTTATGTAATTGATAATGATTTATTAATTTATAGAGCGTTTGATAATCATGTTGAGGACGATACTTAGAATCAATTAAGCTAAAAGAAGCACTTAAAATAGCAACGACTCTCCAGAATATTTTCTTGTTGAGAGTTGGACACCAAAACTCTTGAATGCAAGTAAAACAGTTATAAATGAAATTCATCTTGACAAATAAAATTGGTTTATTTGTAATGATTTATTAATTTATGATATTAACGAAATTATATATACATATAGGGGTCTTTTTGAAATTATATTATTATTTTGTTAATATGTAGAATTTTTAACTGATTCGAGTTGGGTCTAAAGAAAAATATCATTTTAAGAAATTTATTAATTTATGTCTCATTACAATTTATTTGGGATTTACAATATTTGAATTCTTAAACAATTCCCACAATGAAATTCATATGACTTTCTAATTTTAAATTTTAATTCCATAATTTCACAATTCCAATTTTGGATAACCAAACTAAGCCTAACTCATTTAGAAAATGATGTGAATTGGGAGTATTTTCACATATTTGTTTTGAAAATAAATAAGATATACACATAAAAAGTACATACTCTTCCGCTTTTACTAGAATAGTATACTTTCAATAAAATAAATAAATAAATAGTTTCAACAAAAGAGTCCTGTCTTAAAATTTTTTTTTCCTCTTTTTACTTTTACTAATTTAATTATGTGTAGTACATAATTAACCTACTCATAAAAAGTAATGACACGAGCCAAGAAAAAATATTGTCAAATTAACTATTTTAATTACTGTACCTAAATATTTATTAAAAGTTGTACATTTTAAAAACAACACTGTTCTACATCAACGGAGTAAGCTAGGATTCATGAATAAGGGAACCGGAACAGAATAGAAATATATATACTAATAAACTCGTTATTATTCGGATACAAAAGTACATGAACGTGCATGAGCCGGCAGTTCAGTCAGTTATAAAGGAAGTATTTGCCGGCGTTTATCGGTGAAGTAGTGAGCTAAGGGCGTGGCGACGGAAATAAATAACAGCCGGCAGCTTCTGAAAACCCCGTTGGATTGTCTCCGTTCCGTATGAAACCTTTGATAAAACCAGAGCAAACGTTCAGCCGCTATAATGATGAAGTAAAAGGCGAAGAGAAAAGGGCGAACGGAGTCCGGTAACAACAGCGAAGCCGTGGCAGCCACCGAAAGAGAGCCGGTCACCGACTGAACCCAGCCGACGGTGTTGGCGGCCAATTGCAACCTGTTGTAGCTCCAAAGGGAAGACATTAATAATCTCTGTTCGATGCCGTAAGCAAAGCAATACAAAAGCGAGGAAACGACACCCACGGAGGTCGTAATAGGGTGTGATTCGCACACGGATTCATCCTTACCTTGATACATCACTTGCAGAAAACCAAGAATCATAAAAATTGTGAAGGCGAAAGTCGCATGGGGTAGAAATGAAGGTATTTGGCGTTTATCACTTCGAAATAAGTGAAAAATATGGTGTTTTATCTTCATCACCAAGGCAGCCCGGTTGAACTGTTGAAAGAGGCGGTTCAGAAATTGCAGGTCGTTTAGGGCTCTACGGTCATTCCATCGTCCATCTCTAGTACTACTTTACTCACTACTCAAGACCAAAATGAAACACGCGTATATATATAGTGAGGAGACTTAGATCTCGTATATGTTATTGCCATGTCTTCTCTGCCTATGCTTTTAGGGCCTGTTCTTTAATTTTGGTTTTGGGCGAAATAGTAAATTTAATATACTATAATCAGTTTTTATTATTTCCAATTAATACAATTTTTGATTATTCAGCTATTACTTTTTACATTTTCAATATACTTTTATTTAACATTTAACTTTGAATATAATTACGAAATTAATCTGTTATTTTTTAAAATTGCCCTCTTCTTTTTTAAGTGGCTGGTGGGATTTGCTACACTCTTATTAATCACTGAATGAAAAATAAAAAATTATACCCAATCGAAGGAGGACAGATGAGCCTTACCCTCCAGAAAATAGTTTCCTGAACAAAGGCTGTTGTGTGCTGTGTATGCAAGCCATGCAGGATGAATAAAAAATAATTTAAACGTTATGCCAGACAACCCTCACGTGAGGGACACCTTGCTTGTCTAGAAGACATAGCTCCCTAAACACCCAAGACGCGTCCTGCTGGTATAGAATGGCCTCTGTTGACTGCTGCTGGCTGCCCAAGCTAACCAATCGGCCGGTGCATTCACTTCTCTGTGGGCATGTAGGAACCAGATATTGCTTCTCTTCTGCCAATTGCTGAATTCGTTCTAGCACTCCCAAAAACCGCCAATGCCACTTCGCCTTATGGTGGACATAACTAATTAGTACCTGTGAATCTGATTCGAATCGGACTCCTGTAAATGTAAAATTGCACATTTAACTGTAAAGATTGCTACATAAAAATTCCTTAAAATATAAAATAATTTATATATTCAACATAATTTCTTGTGTAATTTTTACACTTTGTATGATTCGATTTGTCATTTTTATGCTCCATATATTTCGTTTTGTATATGAAATTTTTTACAAAGTTATAAATATAATTATTCAAGATAATAGATTTAATTTTGTAGTTATACTAAAATTCAAGATAATTCTTCCTTTATTTTTTAACATTGAGTTATTATTAATTGATCACATTTACATGACTATACTTTCTTAGTAAATTGATCATAGTACACTATGATTGCACATAATTTTCTTTTCCTTTTTGGTTTGAACATTCATGCAAGGAAAATATTATTGTTTATTAAGTTGTATATGTGTTGTCGACGTCGAAATCGCACAATAATTTTCTTTCTTTATTATTTTTTTATTGCCCATTAAATCTCAGCGGTCAAGTCTGTTTGGTCATATTCAGTGAATAGATAAATAATTGCAGAAAATCCAACCAATACGAACTTTCGTTTATGATGTTTTCAGTTGGATTCGTCCTGAGATATTCTCACCTGCAGCTGCCGCCGCTTGCTTGCATCACTCTTCTAAAACACTAAAATGAGCTAACGAACTAACCGTATAATAAGCAATATTAATTCGCTTGTAAAGCTTTTGCCAAATTCAACTCGAAACAATGCTTTGAAAGTTTTGTAGCAAATCTTACTCGCACATCATACTCAACACCGCAGTGTCTTTAGAGAGACGAAAAAATGAGTTCGTTCAAAGATTCTTGTAAATGCATATTCAATTTGATGAAAAAAAAGGAAGACAAAACTTGAGTCAAAGTTTAATTTTCATTAATAGAATGCAATTACGAAAGATAGTCAGCATATGCTAGGGGCGGATGAGGCTTTTTTGGAATTTGATTCTGAGATTCCATGATTCTCTTATTTTACGGGCGAAAAAAATGTACCAGTTGACCAAACCCTTCAGTAATAATATAAGACTTTGTTTAGTAAAGAGATTCAAACTAAGATTTGAACCTCATTTTAATTTATAATAGTTTTTCATCATTTTCAATAAATATTTTATATTTTTAACTCACCTTCTTACAATCATAATATAATTTTAATAGTTTAAAGTTACAATTAAAATTAAGGTTTGAATCAATCTTAATACCAAACGGGCCTAAGTGTCGTTAGCCATTGTTGAATGGGATGTCTTTTGCGGGGCCCGTTAGCCGTTAAACTCACCTTCTCTCCTAAGCGACCAGCGGTGATTGGGTGGGGGTGCGGGTGGGCGTTTGAAGAAAATGACGTAGGCGCTGAGGTAGTCTAGCTTTAGTTTATAGTTTTTTTTTTTTTTAAATGTTTAAAAAAATCGTTTTTGTTCATCCATCTCAAAGATAGTTCCTAAACAAAAATTGTGGCGATTTCATAACTTTCGACTAGCACTTTAGTTTGAATTCATTCAAATGCAACGAATGAAAAAAAAGTTAAATTACTTTGTTCGTTTAATAACTTTGATGAGGTAAGTCATGTGATAGTCGAAAACACTTTGAATGACGTATGAATTTGAGTTCAAAATTATTTAAAGTTTTATTTTAAAGTTAAGTAACGTCAAAATTATTTAAAATTTTATTTTAAAGTTAGGTGACCAAAACAAGATGACAGGGAAGGTTAAGGGATTTAACAAAAATTGAACTAGTATTAAGAAAATTGCTTTTATAATTTTTTAAATATACTTTTGTTCCGCTTTCAAACTAGGGAACAAAATTTTTTTTAGAAAAAAGAGTGCAGCGAGTCGAACCAAACTTGAATAAACCTTAGTTTGAGCTCGTCTCGAACTCAATCGAGCCAACTTACTAGGGCTAGAACTTGGCTGGCCAAATTAATAAAACGTTCGACCTCGAACCAAATTTTCTTAACTAGCTTCATACATAAAAAAGAAAAATAAATCAATAGATATATATATATATATATATATATATGTATATATTTAAAATTATGTTCAATTGACTCAACGAACCACCAAGCTAAGAGTTATCTATTTGTCAATTATTGTTCGAATCAGGTTAAACTTTGATCAGAGCAATTTAACTCATTTATACCTCTAAAGTATGAAAATGCTATGTAACATTTCTTATAAGAGAGAGTGTGTTTTTTCACTACATTCTCACCAATAAATTTTTTTTTTTGAAAATTAAAATTTTATTAATGGCATTGGAAATCGTCCAACAACGATGGATAGAAGACAAAGACGCAGCAATACAACTAAATTTGCTAATACTTCCTAGAGCATATTTCTACTCACCAATAAAATTAATTTTATCAAAATGTAGGAACCAATTAATTAATCAGTTTAGTAATTGTTCTATAATTGATCCCATGAGATGTGCTAAAAGCGCTTTCATATTTGTCGTTTCATGGGTTTGAAGTGCTATGGGTATGCATCCAGACTGTAAAGGCACGTGCCTTTCCGGCGTTTCAGCAGAATGTTTGTGGTTTTCTATTTTTTTTTCTTCTTCAAGAATATCACTTTTCTTTTAATTTTTTTTTAATCTAGACTATCTATTTTTCACTAAATTTAAATTAAAATTTTTTATATAATTAATATAACCTCACATTACACTGTTTTTTTCTTCTTCTTTCCTACACAAATTTCCAAATAAATTTCCTCCAAAAATTATTACCTTACCTAAAATATAAAATATTTCTGATTTTCATCATGAAGTAAACATATCCATCACTCAGAATTGGGATTTATTCATATGTGTGGTGACTAAATTAAATGAGATTATAATGTGATTTATTGGTGTAAATGACGTTCAATTATTTCACTCATACTTATGAGTATTTTTATCTTTCTATTTGTCAGTTGTTAACGTTTTTTTTAGTTTCATTTCGTTTTGAGGGATGAAATTGGTATATTCTCATGATATCATGGGCGCATTTTATAATTTTCACAAACCTCATGAACTGTTCGGTAATTTAAACAAATATTGAAAAAGATAAATTCCTTCACTAATAATGACATATGATGTGTTACTAATATTATTATTGCATACTTTGTTATTCAATAAATGAACAGGACGATAATTTTATCATGTATTACAGAAATTATCAACTTTGGGTTGGATCACAACTACCCGTAGTGAAATCAAAACTTACATTTTAAATTTTAGAGGGTCCAACATATGAAAAGAATTTTTTGAAAGTTAAATAAATTATAAAAAATAATAAATAAATAAATATACACTACTAATAAGGGTATAAGAGGGGATATGAGGGGTCCAGGAACCACCCCCTGACAACCCAGGGTAGAGTTGGGGGGGGGGGGGGGGGGGGTTCCTCGACCCCTCCAACTCCCTCCTGCACCTATATTAGTAGTGTATATTTATATATTAAATTTTTTTGTAATGTATTTAACTGTCATCTTGGATTAACATATGGTGCAACTTGTCAGACATATTGGGTCATATATATGAGAATTTTTTTTCCCCATTTTCTCCCCAGGTCGAGATATCCCTTGTTTCGCCCAAGAAATTAAGATGAGTGAATCATTAGAAATTTGGAGTGTGAAGTTCAATTATATTTCGATATATTTTAGGAGATTAATATTACATTGCTTTGAATAATTTATGGTTGAACTACAAAAAAAAAAAATGAAGTATTCAGGCCTAGTACATCTGAAAGATTTACGAATTCTATTAGTATTCATATTAAAACCTTCCAAGGTCACTTCATCGCATTCAAGTCAAGAGGGATAAATTGAACAAGTATGGTCGTTCTTTTCGGGATGTACCATTAAACTTAAATTAGGTTTATTTACTTAAGATTATGGTAGAGCAGTTAATTTATGAATGTTTTTGTGGTTAAAAATTAGGTTTATCTACTTAAAATACATTAGACCAGTTTAAATATTGAGTAGTATAAATATTAAATTTTACTCAGTACAAAAATACAAAGAAAAAAAGAGAGTTGCCAGTTGCTTGAGAGGCAGGGGTTGTGGGAGCTTCCTGCAAAATACTGTCAATTTTGTACTATAAATGGGCAAATTGATAAAGGTAAGAATCGAACCTCCGATATCTGGGTGACCTGCCCTATGCACTAACCGTTAGGGCACTAGCTCGTTACTCTGTGCGGCCATTTATTTTAGGAAGGAAACAACAGACGGTTACTTTCACATGCCCTAGCGGACCCGAATCAGCTTTTGACTAGATTCCTTGTTTCCAGGTTTAGAAAGCACTATTTTATTCATCAAAAGAAAAATAAAATACTTTATAGTCTATAGTGTACTCTTGGATGATTCCATCATATTAGTAGTAGATTGCAAAAAGTTGTTCAAAGTGAATTAATATGTACTACCTAAGAAATGGCGAACTCAGAAGAATAATTTTTAAAAGGACCTAATATATAATTTTATTTTATTTTATTTTTGCAATAGTTATATTTACATAATTTTTTTGACAGTTAAATATATACTACTAATAAAGAGCGAAAGTAAAAGTATAAATGGAATAAATGGTATGAGTGATAAGATAAAATTATTATTCAAATTCAATTATTTTAGTATAATCAATAAGGGTAGTTTTATCTTTCAATTCATGTCATATCATTTTATCTACACTTTCATGCTTCAAATTAACTTGTGCCTATGTGCACGTGTGTTCATAGTCGTAAGTGATACTTGTCAATTTGGAAAACATTATTCTTGAATTAAAAAACTTGATGCTCTTAATTACTACTGGTGATTTTGGTAAGTTTGAAAGTTTTGAACAAAAAAGTGAAATGATTTCATCCCGTTTTATGATATTTGAATGACAGGAATGAGAATGGAAAATTGATTGATATATGAAAATTTGGCGTACCGTATGTACGCGCATGTGTTCTCAAGAGCTCTTCATGTTTCACAACATTCTCCTAAATACTCCATCCGTCTCACAATAATGTAAGTGTAGACATTTGCACACTTATTAAGAAAATATCAACAATAAATTTTAAAACCTTAATTACTACTCCATCCCTTCCATTTGAAAGGTCCATATTAATTTAGGTATAACTTATTATAAATGATTGAATGTCAATGTACAATACCTAAAATAGTGAATTTGTCATGATTTGTTCCATTTATATCCTTATTTTTTAAGTACGGACTAATTTTAAACCATGCATAATTATATTAGTAACGGTAGGATATGTAAAAAAAAATTGAAAGTGAACTCTTCTAATGGAACAAAAAATATTTCTCAAACTAGACATTTCTAATAAAATGTAGGGAGTACTACTCCTAGCAAATTACATTATTCTAGATGTTGACTAACCTTTTTTTAAAAACCTAGCAAATGTAGTCCACTTTCTTTAAAAACTACTCCATCTGTCCCACTCAAAGAGTCCACTCTTAAATGTGTATAATTTATTATGAATTGTGAGGTACAATAATTAAAATAAGTAATTTACCATTATATTTTTCACTTATATCCTTACTTTAGAAGTAAAGGTTAATTGTGAACCACACATTGTAATATTAATAAGGTTATGTAATGTAAATAAATTCAAAGTGGACTCTTTAACTGGGACAATTTCTTTTTTGAAAGTGGACTCTTTGAGTGGGACGGAGGGAGTAGTGAATATAGTCTACAATCTTTTTATTTTTTTCAATTTTAGTCTAATTGCTGGATAATTGACTCCAACTAATTGGACTAAAATTGCAAAAAAACATGAAAAAGTTGTGAACTACATTTGCTAATTTTTAGAGAATGTAGATTAAAAATGCAGTTTTCCCCAAAATAAATAAGCATACCGCAAATGATATGGCTTCCCGCCTCTAAGGTCTTTCAAAAAAACATCCTAAAGCAGACACATGTTTTGGAGATTTTTAAAAAGAATTTGCAGATAATATTCTCTTCCTGGACAGCCTAGCTTAGCTTGTCCAATTACGATGTATCCTTAATCCATCTTCCATCCCACTTCAGTCCTTGAGACTATAGTTGAGGAAACATCGTACGCCATTCTTAAACGAAATAAAAGGACGTAAAATGGTTCTCTCAAATTTCTTAGCTTGCAAGGATGTAAAATCAAATGCGCTGCCGGTAGTCGGTATACTGTTGACTCAGATTCTCCAACATATACCCCAATCCCTCTGTCGAATCAGTTTTTACGCTTCATTCATTTGTTAATCGAGTCTAAAATTTAATTTGTATTCACTTATTTATCAAATAAACTAGAGCTTCGACACTTTCTTTAATTTAAGAATTCTTCTGGTTGTATTTTTCTTTCGTTAGTTATAGAATATAGAATCTTTTGCTACGGAGCCCTGTAAGGAGATTGTGGATATTGTAACGATGTACCTCATAATATATTTGAAAGAACACAAAGTGCTAGTGCGGAAGGGTCGTTTTTTTTTTACTTTCAAAGTGACTCTCCATGGGAGAATCCATACTATTCACGAAGAATATATCGCAGCAATTCCCCAATGTCCTAACGAAGTATTTTTTTTTCCTCCGGAAACCAGTTCCAAATTAATCTGTTAGTGAACAATTGATGCTCGTTCTCAACCCAAACTATAACCAATTGTAGCCCTCAACCTGATTCCCAATCTTGAATCGATCATTGAAACACGGATATGCCTTCCTCATAATTAATATCATGTTAAAGTTGTTAATTATGAAATAATATTAGAAATGCGATGCATTAGTTACCACCTTATAATGGTATATAAACAACTTTGTATATTGTTTCCTCCTTGCCAAACGCAGAAATGAACCCAATTAATGAAAATAACAAGAACAATCATTTAACTCGATCCAATATTTCACAATACTCAATTAATGAGGAAAATGCAATCTTTCACTAAATTAGCTAAAGAAGAAGGATTCATACATCGTGGAGATAGTATATATATATATATGTGTGTGTGTGTGTGTGTGACGTGGCGGCCAAGTCTACAGTCATAAAGGAAGTATTTGGCGCTGTTGATCAGAAAATGGCCAGGGTATGGCCTTCAAGAAGAATTGTTGGCATCGCCGGAAAATATTAATCCTTTCCGATTGCCTTTGATAAACCCAGTGGATGCGTTCGACAGTTACAATGATGAAGTATAAGGCAAAGAGGAGCGGACGAAGGGAGTCCGGGAACAACAACGACGCCGTGGCGGCGACCGAAAGAGAACCGGTCACCAACTGAACCCAGCCAATGACGTCGCCAGCCAACCTCGACATCCGGCAGCTCCAAATCAGAGAAGACAACAACCTCTGTTCAACGCCGTAAGCAAAGCAATACAAAAGCGAGGAAACCAAGCCGACGGAGGTCGTAATGGGGTGCGATTCGAACACAGATTCGTCCTTTGTTTGATACATCACTTGCAGAAATCCAAGGATCATAAACATTGTGAAAGCGAAAGCCGCATGGGGAAGAAATGCCGGTGTCTTCCGATGATCACTATCTCTTCGAAATAAGTGGAAGATGTGATGTTTTATCTCGATCATCAACGCATGCGGGCGGTGCGGCCGGTGAAAATGAAAATGTTGAAGCAGGCGGTTGAGCCCGTCCTCCATATTTTGGCCAAACGAATCCTTGAGATCGATCGACGAGGATATCGACCGGGGAAGTTTTATAGTTGCTTTCCAGCTATTGAAAAAAAAGTTCTCATTAGACAAAGAGAGAGTATCAATTATATATTTATTTATATTATCACTCATATATTATATTATATTATATTATATTATAGGTTGTCGACGTCGGCTCGCAAATGAGTATGGGTAACCTTTTAAGTTTTAAGCCAATACCCACTTACTACTTGGCCGTTGCGGTCAAGTCTGGTCGTTTTCTGTGAATAAATCAATTGCAAAGTTTCCAACACAAATTTAAAATTTTAGAATTAATTAGTTTAATATTCGCTCGTGAATGTATGCTGATTGCGTGGCACCAGGAGGGCAACCTAGCTAGGTTAGTTATTATATTGTAATAAGCATTTGGGTGATATATAATTAATGGTGTTTTGGGTGGCGGATCAAGTTTGTGAATCGATCAACTCGAATATGGTCCCAAATATTTATTCGCGCTGGCGAGTTTGAATTTACGTATAAAAAAACCATCAACTCAAATATGATTTATAGGTAATTTTAAATATACATATAAATATATAATCAACTGGACGACCCAACCCAATGTCTTATACTTATTTGATTTTTAAAGTTTTCTATAAATTTACTTAAATGTATCAAACATGTCGGCCAATTTGATCCTCCGATTGAATCGATCCCAGTTTGTTGATTTTAATGCAACTCGTATCTAGCATGAGTTTGACTCGTATTGTAAATGTATCTCTACTAAACATGAGTTAAATTGGTTGGTACATGTCAGATTTTATACGTGTCCACACTCTACGATGGATGCTGCATGATATTGTATTTGGTAAATCACATTTACCGCTTTTTACGAAATTATCATTATCCTTTGAAGTTTGAAGAATTATTGTTACTCTTCTAAGTTTTGTGCCTCTAGTTTCACTAAGTTACCGTTGCTCATCTATCAGTCAAATGAATGCGAATCTCATTAAGAATATTTGTTGCTTGAAAAAAAATATATAATAAATCAAATATTGAGGATATTAATATTGCATGATAGTTTGCCAAAACCGAAAGGATAATAATATAGTTTCACAAAACTTCAGGGCTTAAATGTAATTTACACTATTATTATATCTGTAGATTGCACTTGTCTGACGCAGTAAGGGCCTGTTTGGTAACACGACTCAAGTTATAGTTTGAAACTACTTTTGATTTTAAAATAGTTTTTATTATTCTTAATAAGTTTTTTTACATTTTCAATAAACTTTTTATATTTTTAACACACATTTTTACATTCTCAATATAATTTTAATATTATAAAATTAAAAGTAATTTCAAACCATGGCTTGAATCATATTACCAAACAGGGCCTAAAATGCTAAAGTTCAAGTGCCGTTATAGTCGTTGAAATATTCGTGGGGTCCACTAGCCTATTAGTAATATTTTCACACGTAGTATCAACACGGTTTCGGTCAAAATGTGGATTATTTATTTAGCAAATGCTAAATTGCTAATCCACATTTCTTCCTCCTTTTGAGTATGGAAGAAATTTAGCGGAAATTTGTCACGAAAAATTTCATTTTCAAATGATAAGAAAGCATTTCTAGATGAGTCAATAGGAGAGTCATGTTAATGAAAAATTATTCTATATTTCTCTACACTTTAACAAAAAATTTATCTAATTTTCTTTAATTTATAAATTGTTTTGTTTACGAGTCTTCTAATGGGACAGAACGATAGTAATTAGTACTCATTATAATATGAAGTGAAATTTGGAAGTTATTTTAGTTTTAAAGTTTGAGCATATTTGAATGGGGAAAAAGGTGAAGTAAAAAAAAAAAAAGAATAATTAAGAAAGAAAGTGAGTAATTTATGTTATTAAAACAAAGTATGATAATTTGTATTCCTCTATTCCATTAGAATGGCCTATTTTGAATTAAATATATTTTTTGTTATAATAGAAAATTTCACTTTTAATTTTTTTATTTATTTTACTCTTACGAATATAATTATTTGTGGTTCACAATTAGTACATATTTAATAAGTAAGGATATAAATTGAATAAGTGTGTCAAATTAGCTAAGTTAGGTATTGTACGTTAGCATTAATAATATGACAAGTTTGGTGTACTTTTCAGATTGTTTGGTGTACTTTTCAGATTGTTTTAGTATTGTCATCATCGATAAAAATTATAAGGAAAGAAAAAATATGAAAAAAAGAAAGAAATGGGAGAGGAAATAAGAATGTTGTGAAGAGAGACAAAATAAATAAATCCACAAGGAAAAATAAGTTGTACTCTATATGCAATCTAACTCCAAGTTTACTACTTTTGTTCTTTTTAAGTATCTCAATTAACACATTAAATTAGAAATTGAGTAAATTATCTTATTTTACCTAATATTAATATAATAATGTGTGATTCTTAATTAATCCTCACTTATAAAGGAATTGGTGAAGGCCCTCTTTTTCACCGAGGCCTTTGAACTCGTCCCCTATGTATAACTGACAGTTGAAAACCAACTCACTTATTCAACTCCGACGCCAAAGTCACTTTTCGGTAAGATATACTATGACAAGTTTTCTAGACCAAAATTCATTACATTTCATGTAGACACATGATGCTTCTTTATATCCAAGGATCACATGTATCTTCTCAGTCAAGCTACACGAACTTCCCTCCTGACCTTGACGATCTTCAACAGATTGATTTCACCATAACCTCCAATAATCATTCTCTCAATTCGTTTTCACTAAGAGTATAAGATTACCAGTTGCCAAGAACAGCTAGCTACGTTAAGAGGATCTCGTTTTGGGCCTTTTTGTATTGGTGGGCCTTCTGATGTCGGCAAGGACTAGCATCGGCGGCAACCCATTTCCAATAGTAATGATATAAAAAGATTATAATTTTAAATTACTTATTTTAAGAGCTATATTTTAATATTTATAATAAATTATACATTTTGTAAACTGATTTTCAGAGTACGAGATAATCTAGTAATTAAATTAATATTAATTGGAACAATTAAAACAGAGGAAACTTCTGTGTTGTCACAAGCGATGAGTTCTCTAACAGTTTGCACACCAGACCATCGAGATTGAGGCTGAGACTGACTTGGCACTCAAGAAAACGACAGGTATCAAAACGCGTTTAGTTGTTTTTGTTTTTGTATGGAAAAACAAACAAATAATAAAAGCGCTTTTTGTTAGTTTTATTTTGTTTAAAGTACAATGTCGCGCGGCAGCCAATATCTTTGTGGGGAAGGCCTCCTGGGATCTAGGGCCAAGTCGCATTTTATATGGTATTCTCTTAAAATTTCTACCAAAATTCTTTTGTTTTTAAAATAGGTCGAATTACATTTACCTAATCAAAAGGTTTCGTGAAATTATAAATAAATTTTCCTAATTTTAGAAATTACACATATCTCGATGAGGTTTGATCATATTTTCCAAATCAATATCTATTAGTTATGAGTGAGAATAGACACAAACTTTCATTAACAATTTCAAGATCGATTCGGTAAAAGTTTACATTACGGTAGTTTATTCAATAAATAAATAAACATGAAATCAATTTTAGACTCAATTAATTAATAAACGGTCACAGTTTTAAAAAAAGAAAGATAGATCTAGTACCCAAGGTGTGATGTTGTGGTAAAGATGAAGTTTTTAGAGACAATATTGTTGAGTTTTAACTTCAGTTTCAGTTGTAATATTTTCTTTGAGTACTAACAGTTGTTATACTTTACTAACAGTGTATAATGCTAGAGTTTATCGAGTCAAGAACTTGTATTTTTCAGATAACTTTTAAAGTTGAAAGAAATCAATGGTCTATGTTGGCTATTTTGTAAGATCATTTTATCCATAAATTTATTATGAAAGCAAAAGCAGCATGAGGAGAAGGGGAAAGGGCGGCTGAAGGTATCTGATCTCCACGAAAGAAGTAGAAAATAAAGCAAGAATATTGTTGAGTGAATAATCTAGCATGGCGACCTTGGAGCCATAGCCATTCGTTGATGTTTATGGTAATTTCATCAGCCATTATTGTTAATTAGCTTATGAGAATTGAAGAGCAAAGCCAAAGATGGGGATTTTATGACTTGTGTAATGCAATCAGATGATGATTATATACCACTCCAATAGTTCCTATCAATGGCATGGGCAGCATGAATTTGGTGGGAATAAAGAATGACTATGGAATATAAAATAGTATTAGTAATCCCTATGTGCGTTCGAAGTGCGAAAATGAGATTTTATGAAATATAAATTCTTATGTTTGATTCACATAGGAATCTGACAATTTACGCTATTATATTTTTAAAAGGCAATATGGGATTCTTCAATGAAATATTTTTTCATTTTCGAATGTGAGATGCTCCCATTCGTGTGCACCAAACACACCCCCTGCTTTATTAGAAAAGCCCATCTTAAAAAAAAATGGTTTCATTTAATGAATTCGATTTTAATTAAATTATTTCTTTTACTAATATAATTATGTATAGTTTACAATCAGCCCACATTTAGAAGCTTCGAACATGACTGTAAGTGGAAAGAATTGTGACAAATTAGTTAGCAATTTATAAAAATTTTATATTTTTAAAACTGGACTCATCTGATGACAAAAATAAAAATGATGAATTAGTATTTATGAGTGAAGGTGGCTCATATTCCATCAATAGAAAATTGCACGCTGTATAATATTGTAAATTTTTAATGTTGTAATGTAATGCATGAGAACTAAGCTTAAGGTGTCCAAATTAACACCATTATGAGCTTGGAAAGATACTTTGTCTGTACAAAGCTAGGTTCTCCCACGTGTCCACATGAGCTTTATTCATAAATATAGAGCCTGCCTAGGGTTTTGTGCCACTATTAATTTGTAGTTAATTAAAATAATTAAGAAATGGTAAATGACATTCCTGGCCACTAATTTGATACTCTAATTCAATTTATTCATCTACTTGAAAAAAAAAATTCAATGTAGTCTATTAACTTCTTTTATTTTGAACTGGTATTTCATTCAAAATTATACCAAATTTAGTAACTAAACGATAAATGATTTTCAATAAAGGATCCGTTCAAACTAAAAAATGAAATTAACGGATCAAAATGAATAAAAAGACTTGAACATTAAGAGATCAATTAATACTCCCTCCGTCTCAAAATATAATATATTTTTTTTAGCTTTTCAACTTTGTTTCAAAATATAAGACTTTCTGCCCGATCTCCTTGTTTCACGCGGGTGTCGCGACAGAGATGCCTGCCTATTTCGCACAAGGACTCATTCAGGATACTAAGAGCACTAAATAATTATAAAATATTTATACACTAAATTGGAATAAGATACTTTTATTTCACTAATACAAAATGTACAAGTGTACTTCTATAACTATTACCATATTCTCGCCTTACTTCTATACTTCTGACGCTCTTTCACACGATATCGCCCTTAATTGCTGTTACATGCAAAATGTTTAAGGGGTGAACTTCCATAAGTTCAGTGATGTCGCACTATTAAAAACATTACTGAGTAAGCATTAATCGACACATAACACATCATTCTTAAGCACACAAGAGATGACACATAAGGGATAGAAAGAGCAAAACCAATAAGTCGCAGAATGCATCCAGGGGCGCTATCGGTGGAGGCCTCGGAATGCCTGTCACACAAAGGAGCCCTTAACCTTGGCCCGTACTCAGAATCTGGCAGAATTCCACATAGTGAGGGACGCCCTCTCAGTGATTCAGGCAGTGGCAGGGGAGGTGCATGCCCAGGCAGCATCTATCCCAATTCTCCATGACATCAATCAGCTTAGGAGGGGACTCCCTCCGACCCCTATTATGTGGATTAGTAGAGCTGATAACCAAGTAGCTCATGAGCTGGCCCAATACGCCAAGCAACTGATGTAACTTGGAACAGTCCCCCGGCGTTCCTCTCGTCAAGTGCTTGATTATCCGGCTGAGTTAATAAAGTGCACCATTTTACCTTAATAAAAAGAAGAGATGTGACAGTATAATGGGTGGTAATTATTATAATTAAAGTGGACAATGTAGCCTTTGTTTTGTAGATTTAATCATTTATCTATTTTCATTTTACTTTCAATAGACAAAATAAGACAAGATTAAAAAAATATGTTTTGTACATGTATTTCACTACATTTTCACCACTCCTACTTATTTCTTATCTCTTATCTGCATTCACTCCTAAATATATGGTGGTTTAGGAGGTGAAACTCATGAAGAAAATTAAGATATGCAATTTGTATGGGGGATTTCAACGCTATCGCTGCTATAGAAGAATACTTGGGTTCGGCAACACCAGACCTGGGGGCTATGCAGGACTTTGCGAAATTTATTAATGGCGCAGGGCTCTTAGAATTGCCCACATGGGGTCCTCTGTATACTTGGGTTGGCTATCGTTCAGTGGCGGGGGTGAGGACGAAGGTTCAAAAGAGGTTGGATCGTGTATTGGTCAACCAGGAGTGGGCCAATAATTTTTTTGGGGTGCTCAATCAGTGTCATAAGCAGGGCAACATCGGATCATGCGCCTCTCTTACTTAAGCCGTTGTCCTTTCTCCCGGAGAGGAAGAACAGTTTTCGATATCAAACTATGTGGGAAAAGAGGAGTGGGTTTCTTGAGGTGATCCAGGGCAGCTGGGAAACAGACATAAAAGCCTATGGAATGCATGGTTTCTCCCTAAAGCTACGACGGCTGAAGGGAGATCTCTGGCAGTGGAACTCCGAAGTCTTTGGGAATGTGTTTAGGGATGTGAAGGAAGCCGAGGACCAGGTACAACAGGCTCAACTGGCTTTGGATTCTGGATGGGGAGACTCAGAGCTTATGGGCTTGCGGAGAGCTGAGGCTATTCTTGCTCAACGCTGCTGGAGGAGGAAATCTTCTGGAAGCAAAAGTCGCGAGTAAAGTGGTTGAAGGAGGGAGAGCTCAATACCCGGTATTTCCACACTTAGGGAATAAGGCCGTTAGTTTTTTCAAAGGGCTATTTACTGCGGAGGAGGTTGATGACGGAGCGATGGAGGAGATCTTGCAGCATGTGCCGAACTTACTGAACGATCCAGGCAGTTTACTAAAGGATGTCACGGAAGAGGAGCTACAGGCGCTTGTCTGGGACCTCAATCCAGATAGCGCCCCGGGAAGTGATGGATACCCAGGGAGTTTTTATAGATTTGCGTGGGAAGTTATAAGGCATGATTTGGTCAGAGCAATGCAGGAATTTATGCTAGGTGTTCCAATACCTAGATCTATTACAAGCACATGGATCACTCTATTGCCTAAGAAGCTAAACCCTATGACGTTTGCAGACTTCAGACCGATAAGTTTATGTAATTTTGTGAACAAAGTATTTACCAAGGTCTTATGTGCGAGGCTCCAGAGTGTCATGGATGGGCTGGTCTCCCAGGAACAATCTGCTTTCCTACCAGGGAGAGAGATTGCTGACAACGTACTGCTAGCTCAGGAGGTGGCATTATCTGGATAAGAAATGTAGAGGGGGCAATATAATGTATAAGCTTGATATGGTAAAAGCTTTTGATCGTGTGTCGTGGTAGTTTCTAGATAAATTGCTACTCAAGATGGGTTTCCCGTGACGCTACGCAAATCTTGTAATGGGTAATCTGAAGGCAGCCTGGTTTTCGATTTTAGCGAACGGTCAACCACAGGGATTTTTTCAAGCTTCCAGGGGTATAAAGCAGGGGGGTCCCTTATCCCCGTTCCTCTTCATTCTGGTGGGCAAAGCCTTTACTAGAGCTCTGAATGCCCATGTTGATTCCAGGGCCTTGGTACCTTTCGCTTTACCCCGAGGGCCAGTGCGCATCACTCATCTCAATTTTGCAGATGACCTCCTTATATTTCTGAACACAAGCAGTAAGTCTTTAGTTGGACTCAGAGATTTTCTAAAGGTGTATGAATCAGCAACAGGACAAAAAATCAGTGAGCTGAAGTCCACCTTTTATTTAGGTGGACATTATGATAATAGAGCGCCTTTGGTACGACGGGTTCTTGGCATGCAAGAGGGTGCTTTCCCCTTCACCTACCTGGGATGTCCCATTTACAAAGGAAGAATGACAACTGCGTTGTTTCAACCCCTGTTAGATAAGATTCAGGAAAAATTGACAGGCTGGCAAGCAAAGCTTCTGTCTCTTGAGGGGCGTTTGGTGATGATTCGGCATGTACTGAGTGCCTTGCCAATCCACTATTTAGCTGCGCTAAGTCCGCCAAGGGGAGTGGTTAACAAGATTGAGGCACTGTTTGTGAAATTTTTCTGGGGTAGTTCAGAGGGACGATTAAAGAGGCACTGGAGGGCATGGCAGTAGATTGCGAAACCTTTCTCAGAAAATGGCTTGGGGGTGAGAAGTGTGGAGGATATGGTCACAGTGTTCTCATGTAAATTGTGGTGGAAGAAGCATACTTCCAAAGTGTTGTGGGGGCGGTTCATGCTGTCATTGCCGCCCAGTGCACGACGCTCGTGGGTTTGGGCTCGGATGAATATTGTGCATGAAGTCATGGCTTTTAATACATGTGTCATCGTGGGGGATGGTTCCTGTACTTTTTGGTATACAAACTGGACTGGGCTGGGGTTTTTGGTGGACTTAATCCGGGAGGAACCCGTCCCTAACCCTGGTTTTACGATTAGGGATTTTGGGGAGCAGAATACTTGGTTTCTACAAGAGTGGGGATATCTGTTTGAACAGGAAGCTCAGGACTTTCTTGCGGCATTTATGCTAGATTTCTCATCAGGGTCATCCCGAGTAATATGGAAGAACGAGCCGACGGGAGAATTCTCAATCGAGTCCACATATGACTTGGTTAGAGAAAGGGGTCCCGCAGTGCACACCACGGCACTATGGTCCCCCCACTCCTTTTGAAGTGCTCAGTGTTTATGTGGAAGCTGGTAAATCATTGTGTGCCCTTAGACGATTCCCTCCGGCGTATTGGTTTTTCTTTGGCCTCTAAATGTGCTTTTTGCGACTCAGAGAGTACCCTTCAGCATGTTTTTTTCGCTTGCCTATACGCCTCGGCTCTATGGGTAAAGTGGTTTGATCTGCTACGCATCGGTTTTGGCGGATCAGCTCATTATGGGATGTCCTGGATTTGTTCTGGAATCGGGAAGAGGATGACATCAGGAGATTGCCCAACGGTTTAACGGATATCATTCCAGTAATAGTAAGTTGGGAAGTGTGGCGATCCTTTTGTCGAGCTACACAAGGCGGGGTCCTAACCCCCTTGCAACATGCAGCGGCTAACACTTTGAGTTTATGTTCTCAATTGCTAGCTTTGAAGCCCTTACAATATGCGCCAGGGCTCGACTTCCTGGTGGGCATGGTGATCCAACGATGGGTGTATAGGAAAAGGAGGGAACCGAGGCTGGTGGCGTGGTCTCATCCGAGTACTGGAAAAGTCAAGCTAAATGTTGATGGATTCTCTAGGGGGGCACCGGGGCCCTCTAGAGCTGGTGCGATTTTGCGCACGAAGTCTAGACAGGTGATTTTCACTGCGAGCATTTTCCTGGGTACTTTATCAAACTTCCATGCAGAGGCGTTGGCTTTGTTATATGGGCTGGAAACAAGTCGAACTTTAGGGTATCGAGAGACACTGGTGGAGTCAGACTCCATGGTATTGGTTGGGGCAATTCAGGGTAAATCGTGGCCCTAGAGGGCGGTTTCTACTTTGCAGAAGATTATAGATCTCATTGACTCGGGAGTGCAAGTCACGCATATCTAAAGAGGCCAATGTCGTAGCGGATGCATTGGCAGAGCAAGCGAGTGCCTCACAAACCTCTTTATTCTTTTCTCAGGGTATGCTCCCTCGTGAGGTAGCGGGCCTAGTAGCTTTGGACGCACGTAGTTTTCCTTACATGAGGGCGTATGCTGTCCTTACTTTAGGAGTTTGTATCCAAACAAAAAGTTTTTCTCGGCTTCATAATAAATCGGGCTCGAGACCCGACCGCATTTATAAAAAAAAAAATTTAAGATATGCACAATTACATACTCAACACATTGCTTATTTATTTCTTTATTTGGAAGAGTTATGTTTAAAAGATGTGTAATTGTTTGTATATAGATTTTAAGTTACAACACTTAAGCTCAATAATTTGTCATTCTTTTTTCACCTATATTCTTACATTTCATAGGTAAATTAATTATGAACTATTTTCTCCATTTCAATTTATATGATGTTTTAGTCTCTAAATTTTGTGCAAAAGTTATATTATGATTTTTTAAAAATTTTAAGAAGAAACAATGCATTTTGTTAACTTTATCGTTTATTTATATTGTAGTGAGGTTACAACTTATTTAAAATTTTGTATAGTTAATTACTTTTACCATTGAATAAAGTTGCAAGACTACTTGCTGTTAAGATAAAATGTGTTAGTTTTATCATTGAATAAGATAAGAATAATCACATAATTGATAATGTTTTGAAATATACACATAAATTTAATAAGGTTAACAATGTAATTTTATCAATTTTCTTAATATATGTAAAACAAACTAAAACATCATATAATTTGAAATTAAAAAAAGTACTTATCAGCAATATAAAAAATAAAGAATAAAAATTAAAAAAATAGAAACCTAACGCTTTCCATTCATGCACGACTCTTGAATGGAGGGAGAGTATTTAATTTTGAAGCAAAAACTTTATTCTCTTTAAAAGGATCACCAAAAGTGCGAAAGTAATTCATAGAGTGCCTTAATTAACTATCAATGATTCTTTCTTTGTCTTAGGTGTTGGAAACGCACTAAATGAAGGTTCATAAATATTATTCCATTGATGATAAAAAAAAAAACTGAAAAATTATTTCATACATTCACGGCTTAAATCGATATTATGCAGCATGTATTATTTAGTGACAAAAGTGCAAATTCTTTACTAAAGTAATGAGAAAAAAAAATAGGAGATTGTATTCATCGCTTATTTTAATTTTGATTGGTCAGCTACACTAAAAAGATTGAGGCATCGATTATGTAATAATTTTCCAAAAAAATAAAAAGGCAGGTGGTGTGGTCAGTGGTGCGTTGCGGTGAGTTTGGAAAGATATCTCCTAATTGTCTTCTTTCAAGTGGTTTAAGTTAAACATTGTACATTAATGTTAGTCTTTGCGATACTAGTACTTAATTTGTGGGCTCCATTCAATCAGAATCGTGCCTAGGTTTCTGAGTCAAATTAACAAAGAATGTCGGCAGAGGAGTTTATTCATGTGCCACTTATTGAATTTGTAGTTTTGTACTATTATAACTTAAATGCAAGTTTTATGAAACATTACACATAATTTTTCAAAAGATTAATCAAAAGTGTTTGATTACTACACTGAAATAAAATGTTTTATGAGACTTTGTAAGGGTCGTTTGGTTAATCGCTGAGAATGAGAATGAGTTTGATTGTATGGTGGAATGATGCATGGAATGGGAATGAAACTCACCAAGAAGTGAATTTCACTCGAGTCTAATTATTTTGGTATGACTCCAAAAAATTCATTCTCAAACCCACCAACCAAACAACCAGATTTTTATGATTTCATTACTTCATTGCCAAACTCATCAACTAAACGCCCCATAAATCCTAGGTTTCTAACGCTACAAACATTAAGCAAAGATTGACTTACTTCAAATTTATCTTTTTATTAACGTTGGAAATATTATCATAACACAATCTTCGCTATCACAAATTGGGTCTGCAAAATTGGTTATTTGACTCCTCTTTAACATCGGATTTTCCCCCTCAAAAACTTAATTTTCTTCATATTCTATCTATATTCTTTTCTCAACCTTTATCACGTTAGTTGGCCTCTTATTTGATTCTATTTTTCCATTTGTTAACTAGGGGAAAACTTGTTCTATTTTGGTGAAACATTTCGGTGCCTTAGAAATATATAGTTTTCCTAAAATTAATAGTCCATGGTTTGCACGACTCATAACTTAATCGTATTAACATTTTTGGTCTTTAATTTTCATACAAATATAGTTTTAGCTTCTAGTGTATCAAATTTAGTTGATATATCGTAGTTATGAGTTTTGTTGCTGATGTCAAATTTGACTGCTAATGAATCACGTATTGAGTATTAAAAAACAAAGGATCCAAAATCATCCATTACCCACTTGCTCTTGGTGAGGGTAGATTACTTATCTAACATAACTTGGTAATTAGTGAAACGAATAATTTGAATATGAAAACGATGTAATCTTAAAGTGAATCCTTTGATTTAAATAACTGCTTAGACGAAATTGTAGAGAATATTTTAGGGCCTGTTTGATAACCCAACTTAATGTTTAAAATTATTTGATTAAGAGATAATAACTTTTAGTGTGTTTAATAAAGGAAAGTCAAACATTTTAATCGTTTAAGTACTGCTTATTTCCTTTACAAATATTTAAATAGAAAAAGTCAGCTTCTTACTTATCTCTTAATGTTTTATGTATGAATAATTTATATTTGATTTTCGAAACCATCAATTTTATTTTATTCATATTGATTTAACTATAATTATTATTTTATTTTTTCTTCATTAGCATACCACGTATTTAAAATTTTTCACTAAAATATTATCAAATAAAATTTAATTGATTTTTATTATTATATTTTGGTATTAAAATTTTATTTAATAAATTCTATAATTTACACGTTCTTATAAATCTTATTCATACGATATATTTTATATTACTTATATAATTTTATTAATTATATATGAGTTTTATTGTGAAAATTTTAATTTCTTTAGACTACAATAATGGATTCATTTTTTCCTTTTTAGGGGTTTTAATAAATTGTAATAATTTTTCTTTTTGTATTTTAATCACACATGAATTTAATGTATTTTATCTTATCTTGTTTGCTTATATTTTACATTGATCATAATTGATGTTTTATTATAATTTGATATTTTGCACATATACATATATAATTTAACGTAAGGGTAAAATGATATATTTTCAAGATTTTAGCATTGAGATCAACATTTTATCAAACAAGATCGAGTGATTAAGCATTATGATTCAGAAGTTTGAAAAAATATTTCAGCATATTTTCAGTATTAAGTATTTAGATATAAGCATTAATTTTTATGAAACGGATCCTTAGACTAGTGATTCAAATTTAAACCACCATAGCATCACCTCCACTACTACTAGCTGCTGACTAGATACATCATACATGTATAGTTACGTCCACATGCCCTAGACCTATGCCGACTGTTTGGGCTTTTTCCCCCTTGTTTTAAGGTCACGTAGAAAGCACATACATTTTAGGTTTAGGATCTCTTCAAACCAAGATTTTGTTCCTCAAAAAAGAAAGACTTACAAGTCTATGAGTATTTATATAGCAAACCCCCTTTTTTATTTTCTTGGAACATTATAGCAAACCCTTTATAAGTTATATAAAGCAACACGCCGGAAATTCCTTGGTAATGACTGGGAGACTACTGCATAATGGATCACCTATTTAAAATAGGAGAAAAAATATTGTCGGAGAAAATTTGAAGTGGATTCTACTCGGGACTGACTTACGTGCGGCATTCATATGGGAGAGAGTAATCAGATACTTAAAACTAAAACGCCGAGTGGCTGTTGTTATATGAAGCTACATTATCACTGAAAATTTTTACTTTCCTAATCATTTTCCTTAAAATATTATGTTTAAGTCTGTTCAAATTAATTAAACGACATAGTTTTAGTGTGAAATAAGTCATTTTACTAAATAATTTTAATCAATCTATGTCGTTTCATTAATTCTGACAAAATATTTTGAATAGTTGATCCGACATCCATTTTTCAGTACTATAAGTTTAGACTAATCAAAAGGACGAAATTAATCAGCTCCATCGATATTTGCCATGCATCTAAACTAACGTTTCCCATTAATTAAAAGGCGTTGCAGCATGAGATAGCTTTGTTAGAAGTAAAAGCAACTGCGCCGCCGGTAGTCGGTTTACTGTTTGGTAGCCAACTTATATATAATGAACAAAAAATTGTGTAAGACGGGTAGTGCCATCTGACGCAAGTTTTATCGATCGATTTTTTTCATATTGTAGAAATATGTAATACTTTGAAAAAAAAAAAAAAAAAAGAAAGAAAGATATATATATATATATATATATATATATATAATACTTTCTTTTCGAATATATGATCATCGATCGAGTAAAGGAGGTTTTCTGCTGTTATTCATATAGATGATTGAAAAAACAATATGAATGTGTCTCAGGCAAAACAAAGGAGGGCCAAGACTTGAGATACGAGCATGCTGCTCGATCTGGCACCAAACCGCTACCCCCTACAAATATCAAGAAACTCCCAGCATCACAAGATATAAAAGAAATTCATCATGAACAAGGAAAAACATCAAAGCCTTTCGCAATTAGTAAGGATATGAGGAAGAAGATTGCAAAATATAATCCACATGCTGAGCTTGGCATCAAGAGTATAATCAAAAGCCAAGGTGCAGATGGATCCGGTATCACCTCTGCAAAAGATGCAACGAGTACAAAAAACCCATCCTCGGAAAAGTTCAGAGAACCCCTACCCTGCCAAGGTAGGAAGGAACTGCTCAACCTGGTGCAGGAAGCATTGCAGGGCTCAAATCGCGAGGCAGTAAACACTCCTGTTTCCAGGAGAAAGAGGGTTTCTACACCTCCTGGATAAGTAGATCATAAGTTTGTTTATCTGACTCCCAAGCCCGGTGGAATAGTTGGTGGTGCGGGATCACAGAAGAGTAAAGGTAATCTCTAAAATCAAATCAATGAATAATCTGAGCTGAAATGACTGGTAATCAAGTTGCCTTATTATTTCTTTTTGTAGGGGATGGAAAAAGCAAGCGAGAAGGTCCCTGTGTCGGCACTAAGGGCTTCAGAGCTCCAGAGGTAAGCATTTGCAACCTTCATTTGCAAGAGGCTGGTAGCTTCTTGCCTCGACCATTAAGTAAGTTTCCTGCGTTGGAACCTTAGTAAAGGCAGTTCATTTTATCCATGTTTAGATCTTCTATGTTACTGAACGAGAATTTTTCGGGCTTTTTTTCCACAGGTACTATTCAGATCTCAATATCAGGGCCCTAAGGTTGATATTTGGTCAGCAAGGGTCACCTTGCTCTATCTGATGATTGGACGAACACCTTTTGTTGTAGATCCAGACCAGTGAGATTACTTTCTCCTTTGTCCCAAGTTTATTGATTAATTAGCTAGCATGGAAGCACCTGATTGATTCATGAAGACAACTTAATTTCATGAACATTGCATTCTTCTTATGAAAAGGAACGCAAAGGAGATACCTAAGCTAAGAGGCAGTGAAGATATGTGGGAAGTGGCCAAGTTACACAATCGCGAATCCTCATTCCCATTGGTAACCATCAATGACTGAAAATTTTCAGTAAAAACTAAAGTATAGACTCGTTTTTGATAATAATATTATAATTGTTTTTCAATGTAACAGGAGCTATTTGACATAAAATCCTTGCCTTCCACGAAGCGGAGAGATTGGAGTAAAGCAAACACTTGAAGGCCAGAGTTCCTGAAGATCATTCCGAGTTGTCTGTATGAGCTTGTGGACGGGTGTTTAGCAGTAAATACAAGAGCGAGAATAAGTGCAGAAGAAGCTTTGAGGCATGAATTCTTCAGTCCATGTCATGAGGCGCTAAGAAAACATATGATGCTCAGACAAGGCGGAGGAATTAGCCTGGATTCTGGATCTTTTCTAATTCCTACGCATGGAGACACCCAAACATGTGCAGAAGTCTCCTGAACAGCTTTAATCAGGTTGCGATTAAATCCATAGTCGAAAATTTTCATATTTTTTGTTTCTCCATGTAGCCTCTGTTGTATGATATGGCGAATTACTATAGTTGAAAAATGAACTAGTCTGTTGTCAGTTAACTGAAGTTCTTGGTTGATGTGGTACTCTCTCCATTCTATTAGGAGAGTTTACTTTGTAATACTATGTTTAGTATTACAAAGTGAATTCTTGTAATACTATGTTTAGTATTACAAAGTGAATTCTCCTAATGGAAAGGAGGGAGCATTAGAAAAGGTTAACAAATTCTAGTATTCTTTATTATACACACTAGATATACTACAATTGAGAAAAATGGAAATAAAAGAAAAGAAAGCTTACGCTTACATGAAGTAGTTAAAACAATGTGCAGACTGCAGAGTAGTTGTTATAGAGGAAGTGTCTGCCGATGGTGAGTGAAGTAGCGAGCTAAGAGCCATTGGATATTGTTCATGAAGAATTCTCGGCAACGTCTCATTGATCCCTGACAACAAATGCTTTCACCAGCTACAATGGCGAAGAAGAACCCGAAGAAAACCGGCCTAACTGAATCCGGGAACAGGCACGAAGCCGTGGCGGCAACTGAGAGAAAACCGGTGAAAAACATGCACCGGCGAATCATCTTCCGACGAGAAGATGATAGTCTCTGTTCAATGCCATAAGCAAAGCAATATATAAGTAAACTAAGGACACCCACAGAAATGGTGAAGGGATGGGATTCGAATGGTGATTTTTCCTTGCCTTGATACTTCACTTGCAAGAAGCCAAGGATTACAAAAATAGTGAAAGCAAAAGCACCATGAGGAGAAGGGGAAAGGGCGGCTGAAGGTATCTGATCTCCACGAAAGAAGTAGAAAATAAAGCAAGAATATTGTTGAGTGAATATTCTAGCATGTAGACCTTGGAGCCATAGCCATTGGTTGTTGTTTATGATCATTTGACCAGCCATTATTACTATTAATTGCTTACGATAATTGAAGAGCAAAGCCAAAGATGGGGATTTTATGATTTGTGTAATGCAATCAGATGATGATTGTATACCATTCGAGTAGTTCCTATCAATGGCATAGGCAGCATGAATTTGGTGGGAATAAAGATAATGCCTATAGAATATAAAATAGTATTAGTAATCCCTATTGTGCGTTTCGCGGAAATGGAATTTATGAGATGTAAATTCCTATGTTTGATTCACATAGGAATCTCGCAATTTATGCTATTATATTTTTAAAAGGCAATCTAGGATTCTTCAATGAAATATTTTTACATTTTCGAATATTAGATGCTTCCATTCACGCGCGCCAAACATACCCTCTGCTTTATTAGAAAATTCCATCTTAAAAAAAAATGGTTTCATTTAAACAATTCGGTTTTAATTAATTTATTTCTTTTACTAATATAATTATGTGTAGTTCACAATCAGCCCACATTTAAAAACTTCGAACATGACTATGAGTGGAAAAAATTGTGGCAAATTAGTTAGCAGTTCATAAAAAAATTATACATTTTAAAAACTGGACTCATATGACAAAAAAACAAAATGATGAATTATTATTTGTGAGTGAAGGTGGCTCATATTCCATCAATAAAAATATAATTACAATGTAGACTTTTTTAGGGCATGTTCTTTACGTTTTGGTTTTAACGTAAATTTAATATATTATAATCAGTTTTTATAATTTTTAATACAACTTTTTACTATCCAGTGATACTTTTTTTATATTTTCAATACATTTTTTACATTATAAAATTATTTTTCAAAATATGTTTTCAAAACTGTTTTCAAACCTATCGAAGAAGAGAACATGCCCTAAATTAATATAACAGAGGGAATAGGTAATTAAAATAAGGGCAAATTATATGTTTGGCCACTAAACTATTACTTAAGATGACTTTTGGCCACTAAACTATTTTTAGCTTAGTTTTGGTCACTCAACAAATGAAAACAACTACATGTGGTCATTCCGTTAAATGTGGCTGTTAGCATTGACGGAGATATTAAATGGTTGTTGATGAGATCATAACAAAGCAGGAAATCCGCACATTATCCTGCTAAGCCTCAGCAGAGCACCCAAACCCAGCTGCCAAATTTAGCTAACAAAATTAATCCCCAAGAACAGCCCAACTCTTTGAAGGTAGACTTGTATTGGCCAAGCCTCTTTGCCAAGCTCTGTGAGAAGAACAACATCGATGACCTAATCTTTAATGCTACTAGCCGTGTTGTTCCTGGTGCTGCATCATCCATGGAGCCCCCGCCACAATGCCGCCGTTTCTGCTCCGTCAGCAACTGCAACCGAGGATAATAAGAAGCAGCAGGATGAAGAAAAGGCAGAAGATCGACGACAACGTTGCCCTCTTCAATTTGTTTGGTTAATTAAGTTGTTAACACTGGATGGATGGGAATTGTCATCAACATCTCTTTTTCTTTCGGCTTTCAGTCTTATGTAGGAGTAGCTATTAACTAATTTATTAATTTGTCCTATTTTGATCTACCAAGCAGCCTGCTTGTGGCTTTGCTTACATTATAGATCGAAGTTCCAGTACGTATTCTCATTAATTGTATATTTTGTCAAGTTATTTGATTCATTTCCGTCAATGCTAACAGCCACATTTAACAGAATGGCTACATGTAGTTGTTTTCATTTGTTAAGTGGCCAAAACTAAGCTAAAAATAATTTAGTGGCCAAAACTCATCTTGAGTAATAGTTGAGTGGCCAAACATATAATTTGCCCTAAATAATAATAATAATTAAAAAGCGTTGCCGTGAGTTTGGAAAGATCTCTCATTCTCACCTAATTGTCTTCTTTCAAGTGGTTTAAGACAAACATTCTGCACTAATTGGAGGTCTGCGATACTAGTACTCAATTTGTGGGCCCCATTCAATCAGAATCGTTGCTACTTTTCTAAAAATTATTATAATTATCCATTGTATTCTTAAAAATAATACAGCAACGTTATCATAAACTCGCTATTCATATTTATATTAATTTATGAGCTACGTTACATTTCCCAAAAAATAGCACTTTCTCCCTAAATGTATCTGATTGCACAATCTTACGTAATACAACAGATGTACCTAAAAATCTCTCTTAGGTTTCTGTTTCAAGTAGTCGACCGACCTCAAAAGGTTCAAATTAAGAAAGCATGTCGGCAGAGGAGTTTATTATATTCATGTACGGAGTACCACTTATTTGTAGTTTTGTACTCTTAGAACTTTAAACTTATATAGTACTAGGTATTTCTTGCCCCCTCTACGCGGGGGCTGCGTATATATTAGAAAAAGAAACGTCCATATGATTCTCCTTCATATAAAATCAAAAGAAATGTGAATTTATACCCAGAAATTTATCAGTGCATTTATACAAACCTCAATAACCAAAAAATGACGGGAAGACTTCCCAAATAGGACATATTGAAAGAAAGAAAGAATCCATTCAGTGATATTCTAAGTGATATTTTAACAGATCGACAGGATAAGTCATATGCATGACCAAAATCTCCTAGAACATCATCCTCCAAAGAAAGCACTCACATGAGATAATGGAAACAAAAGCCACCGAAATGAAACATGCATGAAACACCTCTAAATAGAGGCAGCGAATGATAAAATCAAATTGTCTCAATCACTTTCCTGGCCTTATACCATAGATAACCACCAAGAAAGGCCAATTGCAAGAACAACTCTTTCACTGCATAGCATTATTGTATTATATTATATAAAATGTTACAAGAACTCTCCATCTCACATACAACATCAGGATAGGATGACAAACACTTTCCTCAAGTACATCTTATGAATCAGAAGAATTTACCAATAATGAGTGATTAGAAAATTCTCAAAAAAAATAAGTAATTTCAACCATAGATGCATTTCAGTATAATCAAAATAAGGTTGTTGAAGGAAAACAAAGTGAGTACAACATAAATCCATCATTTCAGTTACAAAACATTAGAAAGTTTATGTTCACCAACCTTCCTGTTTTGCTAAAGACTCGACAGAAAGAACTTGCAACAAAACATTAGAAAGTTTATTTTCACCAACCTTCCAGTTTTGCTAAAGACTTGAGAAAAAGAACTTGCCGTTGTAGCACTGTCTAAATGGAAGAATATGAAGAATACTTGAAGAACCAAAATGGTTTTTGAAAACATTTAGAAGTCAGCCAGTGACAAGTAGTCCAGCAAATGAGCAGAATATTGCAGGTACAAAACCCACTAAACCAGCATAAAACATCTTCACAGTGGACAAAACGTAGATTTCACCAACCTTAAGGAAGTTTAGAGTAATTACAGCAAAGTAGTTAAGCGTCCAAAGAAAATCGAATCGAAAGAACATGAAATAGAATTTAGCTGTACGTCCAAAGTTTGATTGACAGAGAACTTCCTCAGGTAGTTCAGTACCATTCTCAGCCTGAACATGTTTTCTTAAGTTCCAAAGAATAAAGAATACAAAAAGGTAGAAACATTTCCAATTTCAATAAAATTATCAACGCATACCATGGAAGCTCAAACCATCATCATTTTAGTACACCATTGCTCATACTTGCCAATGAAAATACATAATTATAGCAAGAGATAAAAGCACTCGAAGAGACAGAGACACAAAATCTTTTAGGTAAAAGAAAGGAGAGGAAAGGAAAGGAACTTACTTTGAGGCTGGAAATTACAATGCTCTTTGGCAGAAGAGGAATTATTCTTCTCCTCCATAGGCTTCTACAGAAACAGGTCAGCAAGGACCTCCTTTAAGGCAGTACAGGGCAAGCATGACTGCAGGAATTTAAAGTTCTTAACACCATTCTTACCTTTCCCGACTAAAGGAGCAAACAAAATGTCATATTTCCCATACCAAACAGAATTCCTAAGCAAAATAATTTCAAGCCACAACAGAAACTAATGATATATGTACAGAGAGAAAAAGCACTCCAAAAGACACAGACACAAAAAATCTTTTAGGTAAAAGAAAGGAGAGGAAAGGAAAGGAACTTACTTTGAGGCTAGAAATTACAGCGCTCTCTGGCAGAAGAGGAATTATTTTTCTCCTCAATAGGCTTCTACAGAAACAGGACAGCAGAGACCTCCTTTAAGGCAGTATAGGGCAAGCATGACTGCAGGGAATTAAAGTTCTTAACACCATTCTTGCCTTTCCCGCCTAAAGGAGCAAACAAAATGTCATATTTCCCAAACCAGAGAGAATTCCCAAGCAAAATAATTTCAAGCCACAACAAAAACTAATGATATATGTACAGAGAGAAAACGTAGAATGAAATTTTAAAAAACTTTCCAAAATCAATGTAAGAATTACAAATTCAGAGATCAGGAGAAATTTTCATCAAACAAAAAGGTAAAATCATTTTTTTTCTCAAACCCTATAAAAGAAATTATAAGCCAAAACACACAAAGGAACAGAGCAAACCCATTTCCGAAAGTATCATGAGATGGCATTACCAAATCATGTTCTTACATTTGGGTCTGCCATCAAAGTAATTTGTACATAGACTTCATCAGTCTCTTATTCAGCCTACATAAAGGAAAAAACCCTAGCATTAGTAAAACTATATAACTTACTTTAAAATTTTGGAAAATACATAAATCAAAGCCTAGAAACATCCAGTTCAGGCCCAAGCTAAATTCGAAACACACCAAGCTGAATTTCAGTATTTTAAATTCAACCTAAAAATCAAAAGGGTGCTTCTGAGAATCAGAATCAGAGTTATAAAAATAACATCTTATGTCCAGTGCAAGATGGATTAGTTCATTCTTTTCTTACATAATCTAGCACTCTGGATAACAATCTTGTGTCCTTTTTCTGTTTCAGAAATTAACGTCAACAACATAGACAGATTATCAGAAATTTCAATGCATATTTGTTGAAAATCTGTAATATGAGATATTTTTAGAACATCAAACAGAAAATTGGGTACAGAGAAAGAGGACAACAAAATTAAAGAAAGGAATTTCCTCAGTTCAAAGCATTCTCATTTCTCAGAACAAAAATAATTCAAGGGCTGCTGGTTTTCCTACCAAAATTGAAAGGAAATCATAGCAAGACAAAGAGGGGCAATCACCCTTCAATAAATCTCATTTCTCTGTTTACCTCATTCTTCCGAGATCTCACATTTAAAGGTTCTCCAGAAGGCGTTGACATTGGCAAAGCCGAAAGGGTTGGTTTTCAACCATCAACCCATCAAGAATGAGAACAAAGAATACCACCATGGCTGCAAAATCCCTGACAAATGAAAAAAGCAGTTAACTATCTGAAAAGGCTAAGGCTTAGATCAGTGAATCAGGTTAGACAAGAGAATGTCATGTCTGCAACACTGGTTGCATGGGAAGAAACAGGGAGGGGGAAAAAAATCCAGATGGATTTCTCCACCACTGCCATATACCATTAAGTACATCCTACAAAATTAACTGATCAAATAAATGGAGAAGACAAAGCCATACATGTTAATGATCGACTGCTCAGAAAACGGACCTGAACAAAAATTGTTGCACGACATCATAATCATTGCTTTGTCCAAGTAGATAATCTTTATATAGTAGAAACAATAAATCAAACAGTTCATGTGCATTAAAAGTAACCCATAAAACTAACTAATCAATCACACAAAAATGAAGGCGGACGAGAAAAGAGAGAAAAAGGAAAAAAAAAATCAAAACAAAACCAAGAAACTTGGGGAAAAAATTCACCGTCAACCCATAAACAACGAAGGAAGATCAACGACTCTTCCGCTCTGCAATCCAAGAAAAACCTACAAAAAAAAATGTGAAACTTTGTTAATAACGTCAAGGGAAGAGGTGGGAAGAGCAAAGAAAAAGCAAAGAAGGTTATCAAGGGAAGAGGTGGGAAGAGCAAAGAAAAAGCGAAGAAGAATCTGGAAAGGAAGGAAAGTGGTAGAAGCGGAACCGTGGAAGTGATATTATAATCTCTGACAGATGGAAGGGCAAAATGGGAATAAAGAAAAATGGACAACCACCAAATTACTGTAGCTAAGAGATTGCCACTTTATATATAAGTATAGATATAGATATAGATTTGTATGAGTTTAATTTTTATTATATGATCGGTTATTTGACTCCACCGAATTTTCTAAAATATAGCATCCTCCTTTTTTATCCGAATGATTTTTTCTCCTCAAAAACTGCATTTTCTCTAGATATGCTTTTCTCGACCTTGATCACATCAGTTGGCCTCTTATTTGATGCTACTGTTTCATCTGTTAAATAGAGGACAACTTCTTGTATTTTGGTGAAACATTTCGACGCCTTGAAATAGTTTCACTAGAACAGTGCATGGTTTGCACGACTCATGAAGTTTTAGCCTCTAGTATAATGAATTTAGCTGATATATCAAGGTTATCAATGGCGAAGTTAAGCCCCCAGTATCAGATAGTGCAAAATATATAGAGCAAAATGTTGTCCTACATTAACATTTTTTTTTTTTTTTTGAAAAATGCAAAAAGAACTATATTTGAATCTTGTTGGAAACAACAAACACACTTTCAATTAATCATATACTAAATTGTTTTAATTTACAGTTCTCCCCTAATTTTCTTAATTTTTGGTGGAAAATAATTAACTATTTTTTATAATTTTTATATAACAATCTGGCTATTTTAAAAAAAAAAATGAGATGGGGCAATTGCGCCACCAAACCACAATGTGGCTCTGCCCTTGGTAGTTATGAGTTTTGTTGCTGAAGTATTTTGTCGAATTTAATTAACTGCCAATGTATTACGTATTGAGTATAACTTCTGGTGTATCGAGTTTAACCTATGACTTATCGCGTATCAAATTTACGTTATGATGCATCTCACATTTTGAGTTTAGCGTATGGTGTATCGAGTTTATGCTAAAATAACAAGTATCGTCTGTATTCAGGGGCGGAACCAGGAATTTTTTTGTGCGGGTGCTAGACTAACTTATAATTTTCTTTGCATCATATAATACATATATTTAAAAATTACAAATTAACACATCAACATTCATAATTATAAAAGTCATAATTAAACACCTATAAATATGATAAATACATACTATTTATCTTCATCGTCACTTGAAGAAGCACCTGTGCTTAATGGGTGGGAGACATGGAAGAGCCGCCCGCCGCCGACTCGCCGAGGGAGACATCAGACAAGTGAAATAAAAAAAAATGAAGGAGTGAAAGATTTTTCTTTTTTTTTCTTGATATATTTTAGTGGAAGGTGGGCCAATCAGCCCACTTCCTTTGATAATTATGTTTAGCCCACTTCCGATTTTTTTTTCTCCTCCTTGTGGCCTCTTGCAGCACACATCATATCTTCCGGTTTATTTTAGTGGATTGTAGAAGGTGGGCCAATCAGCCCACAGCTTTTGTCTGGTATCTTCTTCTCCAAGAGGCAAGAGACCAAAACGCACCCGCCGGCCGCCGCTGCACTGGTTTTTCCGGCACTTGACAGGTGCTTGGCAGTGCTGGAAAAATTAAATCTGCCTACTACTATGGTAGATTTTGGAGCTTGGAAGGTGCTTCAGCACCCGCCAGCTCCCCCCTAGTTCCGCCACTGTCTGTATTTAAAATAAATAAAAAAACACAAATATCAAATTTAGCAATCGAAATACCATCAACGGTCGAACAGAAAACTCACTCAACTTTTAGAGCACTCGTTTCTAATGTTCATCTAATATTTTATTTTAGAACCCTAGTATTTTAAAAATAATAGTAGTAGTACAATTAATATATAAAGTAAATAGTTGCCCGTTGCCCGTTGCCAACGGCCACCATCTTATTTTAGCAAAGCACCCCATAGCATGTTGGACCGATCGAGTAGGGAAGTTTCGGCCTTGAAGAAATTTTCACAAAAATACCTCAAATAATAAAAATAATCTAATAAACAGTTGATCGATCTCTCTTGCTCCATTACCCACTTGCTCTTTATGAGGGTAGCTATCTAAAATAATTTGTTTAATTTAGTGAAACGACGTAAATAATTTTAATATGAAACGATGTGATTTTAAAGTGAATCAAAGTAATTTCATCGGCATTGTTTAGAAGGATTTCGAATACGTTACAATTCTTGAGAGGGAACTCACCTGTTGACAGCATAGCGCGTTTGCCTTACTCATCACAAATGAACATTTTTTGCTATCGTGGCTCATTTTCACCCAGCCTCTCAAAAGCATTACTTGTAGACTTCTCTCAAGTTCCTTATATTATATGCTTTTCTTACAATTTCATGACTTTTCTCAAGTTCCTTATATTATATGCTTTTCTTACAATTTTATCTGCATCATTGTATTTTGTAATCTACAAAGTAAGGTTCATTAGGTCCTCCTTGAAAACTTGGCATTCATCTTTGAATTCTAATATAAGTCTCAATCCCCTAACAATTTACTCGACTGTTATTAAAAGAAAATAAAAAGGTTTCCAATAACTTAGACAAAACTGTACCAAATATTTTAGACGAGTGATCCAACTTCGCTACCAGCTCTCGGTGATTAAAAAGATCGCAAGGAAACAGAAAATGCGATGCTTAATTAAAACCACCATAGGGAGAGAGCATCACCTACACTACTAGCTGCTTTTTTCCTTGTTTTCAGGTAACGTAGAAAGCACATACACTTTAGGATCTCTTCAAACCAAGATTTTGTTCCTCAAAAAAGAAAGACTTACAAGTCGATCTATATATATATATATATATATAGCAAACCACCAAAATGTTCCTTCACATATTGCCCAATGATCTTTTTTGTCTTTTATATTTTTAAATGTGTCAAAATAGTCCTTCACATTTCATAAGTGTAACCTTTTGGTCCCTATTTAAGTTTCCATCCAAAACATCCATTTTCTGACAAAATTGCCCCCCCCCCCCCCCCCCCCCCCATTTCTTCTTCTTTCCCACTTCTTATTCCTTCCTACTTCTTCTTCCTTCTTCTCCTCCTCTCTCCTTCCTCCGCCGCCGTTTTCTGACAAGACGCACTTTTGGCTGGGTTGGAATTTCACAGACGGTAAGTAAAAGATGAGAAATGTTAAGGGAGGGTAAAATTGGCTCCAAAACGACGTCGTTTTGGAGCTTGGACAGAGTTGGACACCCCAACTTTGGCAGAGGATCCGGACCCCTCAGGTGCGAGTTAGATCTCAATATCAGGGCCCTAAGGTAGACATTTGGTCAGCTGGTCTCTATCTGATGATTGGACGAACACCTTTTGTAGGCGATCCAGACCAGTGAGATTACATTCTTCTTTGTCCTAAGTTTATTGATTCGTGCAGACATAACTTGATTTCATGAACATTGTATTCTTCTTATGAAAAGGAACGCTAAGGAGAGAGCTAAGCTAAGAGGCAGTGAAGATATGTGGGAAGTGGCCAAGTTGCACAATCGCGAATCCTCATTCCCATTGGTAACCATTAATGGTCGAAAATTTTCAGTAAAATCAAATGTTTTGACTCGTTTTTTGATAATAATATTGTCATTGTTTTTAAATGGAACAGGAGCTATTTGACATAAAATCCTTGCCTTCCATGAAGCTGAGAGATTGGTGTAAAGTGAACACTCAAAGGCCGGCGTTCCTGAAGATCATTCCGAGTTGTCTGTTTGATCTAGTGGACAGGTGTTTCAGCAGTTAATCCAAGAGTTGGAATAAGTGCAGAAGAAGCATTGAGGCATGAATTTTTCAGTCCATGTCATGAGGCGCTAAGAAAACATAGGATGCTCAGACAAGGAGTTAGTCTTGATTCTGGATCTTACCTACTTCCTACGCATGGAGACTCCTCCCAAACATGTGCAGAAGTCTCCTGAACAGCTTTAATCAGGTTTTTATTTCGATTTTTTCGAATGTAAAATAATAGCTTGCAATTAAATCCATAGTCAAAAATTTTTCATATATTTTTTCTCCATGTAGCCTCTGTTGTATGATATGGTGTATTACTTACTATAGCTGAAAAATGAATTATAGTCTTTTGTCAGTTAATTGAAGTTCTTGGTTGGTGCGGTACGGTACTCTCTCTCTTTGTTCCAATATTATAGAAAAGGTTAGCAAATCCTAATGTTCTTTATTATACACACTCTATGTTGCTCGGACTCGGGTACGGGTGTTGGGTATGGGTGCGGGTCTAAGCGTCGGGTACATCTTTTCATAAATTTTACGGTACGGGAACACCACTACAGATACGGGTATGGGTACGGAGATATGATGTAATTGAATATAGAATAGGGGATATGAGTCAATTTAGTATATAGAATAAGGGTTTGTTGGCAATTTAGTAAAAAAAAAAATAAGGGTTGATCTCCTACATCTTATTTTGTTGGCCGCCCACTAGGTCAAAGAAGCCCAGATCTAAGAAAGCTGGCCGCAATCGGCTATGGCAACTTGCTTCAAAGTCCTTCCGCTCGACGATCCGATCTTCTCAATAGCCTTCCACCACCTGACCGAGCACCACTGTTTCCCATCTAGTCACGCGGTCTTGGCAGTGCAGACGAAGAACTGAGACCCATTGGTGTTGGGTCCGACATTAGCCAAGGACAGAATCCCAGGTCCGGTGTGCTTCTTGATGAAGTTCTCATCAGCGAACTTAGGTCTGTAGATTGACTCCCCTCCAGTACCGTTTCCCTCATCTCTTCCTCTTATTTAGCCGTTAGATTCCTTTCTATTTCTACTCTCTTCCTCAACAAGTCAAACTCCTTCACCTTCTCTACTACCTAAACTTCTCTCCTTAGTCCTCATCACCGTCTCTCAGGCCTTCAGAGCAGCAATATCTGTTTTTTTTTCTTCTTCTAAATCCATTCATCATCAGTCAACGTACCCAAAATTTCATGACCGAATCCGGGCCGGATTCCGTACCCGTACCCGTGTCGACATCCTTCAAATTTGAAGAGTCTGAGTAACATAGTACACACTAGATTAGATATATTACAATTGAGAAAAATGGAAATAAAAGAAAAGAAAAGAAAGCTTACGCTTACATGAAGTAGTTAAAACAATGTGCAGAGTACTTATAGAGGAAGTGTCTGCTGATGTTGAGTGAAGTAGCGAGCTATGAATTTGTTGGCAGCGTCTCATTAATCCCCAGCGGATAGTATAAACCCAATAAAGCCGTTCACCAGCAACAATGGGGAAGTAGAACCTGAAGAAAACCGGTCTAACCGAGTCCGGGAACAGGCACGACGTCGTGGCGGCAACTGAAAGAAAACCGGTGAAAAACATGCACCGGCGAATCATCCGACGAGAAGATGATAATCTCTGTTCAATGCCATAAGCAAAGCAATATATAATAAGCAAACTAAGGACACCCACAGAAATGGTGAAAGCAAAAGCAGCATGGGGAGAAGGTAGAAAATAATGCAAGAATAGTGTGTTGCATGTAGCCATTGGTGGTTGTTTATGGCCATTTCGTCAGCCATTATTACTATTAATTAGCTTACGAGAATTGAATAACAAATATGGGAATTTCATGATTTGCGGGAAAACACTTAAAAGAAAGAATATAACCATCGGGAAAATTATTGATTGTTTCCGTTGCATTCTTAAAAATAGAGCAATCAACTAATAATAATAAAATACTAGTAAGTAGCATTCATTTTTATTTTCCAATTATATTCGATTGCATTATTTTATGTGTGTATGGTGCAAAAAATGCACCAAATAATTTATCCTATAAATGGCACAGGCAGCTTGAATGCCAATGAATAGAAAATTGCACGCTGTATGATGTTGTAAAATTTTTAAAGTGGTAATGCATGAGAAACTAAGCTTAAGGTGTCCAAATTAAGACCATTAGAAGCTTGGAAAGATACTTTGTCTGTACAGAGCTAGATTCTCCCACGTGTCCACATGCATGAGCTTTATTCACAAATATATTAATTAGTAAAATCATTAAGAAATGCTAAATGACATTACTGGTCCATCCTCCAATCCCCTTTCTTCCATCAACTTGTAAAAAGCATTTTAGTCTATTGACTTTATCCTTTTTTATTTTGAACTGGTGTTTCATTCAAAATTATACCAAATTTAGCAATTAAAATGATAAGTTAAGTTGAGATTATTTTATTTTGGTCTATTAACTTGAAAACATCCTCCTTTTTGCGATGCACTATAAACAACTTAAATTAGGTTTATCTGCTAAAAATGACGGTAGATCGAGCAGTTTATCAATCTTTTCGTGGTTAAAAATGTGTAATACTATAATTGGAAAAATGACGTTTACAGTTGGCTAATTGAAGTTCTTGGTTGATTCTTCCTGTGTAGATAGGTCCCAGGGTTTAAGTATTGAGTATTAAATTTTACTTGTTACAAAAATATGTTTTCCCCGTTTTGGATTAGAAAATTTAGAAAGAAAAAGAATTAAAAATAAAAGAGAGTTGCCAGCTGCCCTTGCCGACCCGAATCAGCTTTTTTACTAGATTCCTTGTTTCCAGGTTTAGAAAGCACTATTTTATTCATCAAAAGCAAAATAAAATACTACAGTATATAGTTAAAAGTGAATTTATATGTACGACGGCAAAACTAGAAAAATAATTTCTAAAGGGCTTAATATATATATATATTTTTTTCCTAATAGATTATTTATTTACATAAATTTTTTGACAGTTAAATATATAATACTAATAAGGATGGATGATGGCACGAGTAATGATAGGGAAAGTAATAGTATAAATGGACTGATATGGTATGAGTTATAAGATAAAATTACTATTCAAATTTAATTATTTTAGTATAATCAATAAGGGTAATTTTATCTTTCATTTCATGTTACATCATTTCCTCTACACTTTTATGCTTCAAATTAACATTTGCCTGTGTGCATGCAAATGTGTTCATAGTCGTAAGTGATACTTTTCAATTTTGAAAGCATTATTCTTGAATTAAAATACTTGATACTCTTAAGTAATATTAGTGATTTTGGTAAGTTAGAAAGTTTTGAACTAAAAAGTGAAATGATTTCATTCCGTTTTATGATATTTGAATGACTTGAATGAGAATGGAAATTTGAGAATAGTATATGAAAATTTGGCGCACCGTACGTACGCACTTTACAACATTCTCCTAAATACTTCATCCGTTTCACAATAAAAGTGTAAGTATAGATATTTGCACACTTACTAAGAAAATAACACCAATCAATTTTAAAACCTTAATTAATACTATTCCCAGCAAATTACATTATTCTAGATGTTGACCAACATTTTTTTAAAAAAAACTAGCAAATGTAGTTTACTTTCTTTAAAAATCAGTAGATATAGTCTATAATCTTTTTGTGTTTTTTTTCAAATTTAGTCTAATTATTGGATAATTGACTCAAACTAATTGAACTAAAGTTACAAAAAATATAAAAAGATTATGGACTACAATTGCTAGTCTTTAGAGAATGTGAACCATGCATATTTACCACTTAAATAAAAATGTCGACTAAAAATGCATTTTTTTCCCGAAATAAATAAGCATACCGCAAATAATATGGCTTCCCGCCTCTACGGTCTTTCAAAAAAATTCCAAAAGCAGGCATATGTTTTCGAGATATTCAAAGAGAATTTGCAGATTCTCTTCCTGGACAGCCCAGCTAAGCTTGTTCAAGTACGTGTATGATGTATCCTTAATCCATCTTCCATCCCACTTCACTCCTTGAGACTAGAGTTGAGGAAACATCGTACTCCATTTTAAAACCAAATAAAAGGACGGAGTATATACCTCATTCCCTCTGTTGAATCAGTTTTTACGTATCATTCGTTTATTAATCAATCGAGTCTAAAAAATATAATTTGTGTTCACTTATTTATTAAATAAATGAGAGCTTGAGCCGAGTTTTAATCAAGCTAAAGCACTTTCCTTTAAGAAGTCATCTGGTTTCATTTTTCTTTCGCTAGTTACAGAATATATAAAAATCTCTTGCTACGGAGCCCGTAAGGAGGTTGTGGATATTGTTGTACCCCGTAATATATTATTTGAAAGAACGCGAAGTGCTAGCGCCGAAGGGTCGTTTTTTGAATTTCAAAGTGATTCTTGACGAGAGAATCCATGCTATTCAAGAAGAATCACGACAATTCCCCAATATTCTAACGAAGTAGTTCCTCCAGAAACCAATTCTGAATTAATTTGTTAGTGAACAATTGATGTCCGTTCTCAACCCTAACTATAACCAATTGTAGCCCTCTACATGATTCCCAATCTTGAATCGACCACTGAAACATGTATATACCTTTCTCATGATTAATATGATATTAAAATTGTTAACTATGAAATAGTATTAGAAATGCGACTGTTTTACAGTAAGACATGATGCATTAGTTACCACCTTATAATCCTATATAAACGAAGTTCTATATTGTTTCCTCGCCAAGCGCAGAAATGAACCGAATTAATGAAAATAACAAGAATAATCATTTAACTCGATCCAATATTTCACAATACTCAATTAACGAGGAAAATGCAATCTTTCATTAAATTAACTAAAGAAGGATGCATTCAGGGGGAGATACTATGTGTGTGTGTGTGTGACGTGGGGGTCGCCGGCCGGCGGCCAAGTCTATAGTCATAAAGGAAGTATTAGGCGCTGTTGATCAGAAAACGGCCAGGGGATGGCCTTCAAGAAGAATTGTTGGCATCGCCGGAAAATATTAATCTTTTCCGATTGCCTTTGATAAACCCAGTGGATGCGTTCGACAGTTACAATGACGAAGTACAAGGCAAAGAGGAGTGGGCGAAGGGAGTCCGGGAGCAACAACGACGCCGTGGCGGCGACCGAAAGAGAACCGGTCACCGACTGAACCCAGCCAATGACGTCGCCTGCGAACCTCGACATCCGGCAGCTCCAAATTAGAGAAGACAATAACCTCTGTTCAACGCCGTAAGCAAAGCAATACAAAAGCGAGGAAACCACGCCGACGAAGGTCGTAATGGGGTGCGATTCGAACACGGATTCGTCCTTACTTTGATACATCACTTGCAGAAATCCAAGGATCATAAACATTGTGAAAGCGAAAGCCGCATGGGGAAGAAATGCCGGTGTCTTCGGAGGATCCCCATCTCTTCGAAATAAGTGGAAAATGTGATGTTTTATCTCGATCATCAACGCCGGCGGCCGGTGCCGCCGGTGAAAATGAAAATGTTGAAGCAGGCGGTTGAGCCCATCCTCCATAAGTTGGCCAAACGAATCCTTGAGATCGATCGACGAGGAAACGGCCGGCGGGGTTTTATATTCGCATTCCGGTTATTAGAAAAGGATGCGAAATTCTGAATGCGTTTGAACTTTCTCATTAGATAATCAAAACCTTGTCGTATACTGAAGCCTAACAAGGAAACACGTAGACAGACCAATGATTGGCCATTAGAAGATGGCTCTGGACATCAATATGGTATTTTAATATAATTTTATAGTATTTTTTTATTTTTTAATTCTATTAAATTAAAATAAATATACCTTACATCAAAATAAGTAAATTTTTAATCAAAATATTTATTATAATGTTAATAAATATCATTGGTGAAAAAATTAAAATAAAAAATAATATTTTCAATGAGTTATTAAGATGTGTAACAGGGAATGTAACATGAAAGTGTAATAGTAGATCTTGAACCAAAGAGGAGTTTGTATTTTCTCTAAAAATAAAAAATCTAAAAAAATTCAAATTCTTCACCTTTTTTAATTTTTAAAAAAAAAAACCTTTATAAACAAACACTATTATTTTTTCTCAATTTCAAATTTTTTTACTCACATTATTTTAAAAATAGCATCATCATTACCTATTTTTTCCACAATTTCTTATAAAAAAAATTTCTTCCCAAAAAAAAAAAAAAATTCCTATTTGAGTTACAAAACAAACAGAGCCTAAAACTCTACAATTTTATTGTTGGTTTGTTTTTTATTTTTTATGGTTTACTAAAATATGTACTTTTGATAATGATAAGTTGTATATTGGTCAAAGTGGGTCATTCTAATAGAACTGGGAGAGTATGATATTTGAGTAAGTTCATGAGACGATACACAAATTCAATTATTTATATATTCGTATTCGATTTATTTAACGACGTAAATTTGCCAAAGTTTCACCACAACTCATTTATATTGAATTCGTATGGTGTACTTTTCATATTTTATTAGAATTGTCATCACCGATAAACATTATAGGGAAGGAAAAACTACGAAAAAAGAAGAAGAAAGAAATGGGAGAGGAATCAAGAATGTTGTGAAGAGAGACAAAAATAAATCCACAAGGAAAAATAAGTTGTACTCTATATGCAATCTAACTACAAATTTACTACTTTTGTTCCTTTTTAAGTATCTGAATTTACACATTAAATTAGAAATTGAGTAAATTATCTTATTTAAGCTGATATAAATATAATAATATGTGATCCATAATTATAAAATAATCGATGAAGGCCCTCTTTTACACCGAAGCCTTTGGACTCGTCCGCTATTTATAACATGTAGTCGGGAACTAACTCATCTATTTTACTTCGACGCCAAAGTCAGTTTTCGGCAATATATACTATATCAAGTTTTCTAGACCAAAATTCATTACCTTTCACGTAGACACATGATGCATATTTATAGCCAAAAATCACGTGTATCTTCTCAGTCAAGCTACACGAACTTTCCTCTTGACCTCGACGGATCGATCTTCAATAGATTGATTTCACCATAACCTCTCAAAATCATTTTCTCAATTCGCGTGCACCAAGAGTATAAGATTACCCGTTGCCAAGAATAGCTGGCTGTGCTAGGAGGATCTCGTTTTGGGTCTTTCTGCATTGGTGGGCCTTCTAATGTCGGCAAAGATTAGCATTGACGGCAGCCCATATCCAAATACTAATGATATAAAATGATTATATTGTTAAATTACTTATTTTAAGTGTTGTACTTTAACCTCCATAATAAGTTATACATTTTTTAAACCGATTGTCGGGAGTACGAGATAATCTAGTAATTATATTCATTTTGATTGAACAATTAAAACAGAGGAAACTTGTGTGTTGTGCACACTGTAAAAGCGCTGTCGTTTTCTTGACCATCGAGACTTGCTTGACTGAGACTTAACTGACTAGGCACTCAAGAAAACGACAGCGCTTTTAGTTGTTTTTGTTTTTGTATGGAAAAACAATAATAATAAAAGCTCTTTTTGTTAGTTTTATTTTGTTTAAAGTACAACGTCGCGCGGAAGCCAGTTTCTTTCTGGGGGTGGCCTCCTGGGACCTAGGACCAGGCCACATTTTACATGGTATTCTCTTGAAATTTCTACCAAAATTCTTTTGTTTTTCTAAAATAGGGCGAATTACATTTACCTAATCAAAATGTTTGGTCAAATTATAAATAAATTTCTCTAATTTTAAAAATTACAAATATCTCTATGAGGTTTGATTGTAATTACCGAATCGATCTCTATTAATTCTGATTGAGAATGAACACAAAGTTTTACTAACAATTTAAGAATCTGATTCAGTAAAAGTTCACATTAAGATAATTTTAGACTCGATCAATTAATAAACGGTCACAGTTTGAACGTTTCAAATTTTGATGCAGCTCAACTTGACATCACTCTTACTGTTGGTGAAAAATAAACACAAAACAAATTTCTTTTCCAAAACATCATGAACATGTTTGTAATTTTCAAACCCAAGGGAATTTTTTGTAATTTCATCGGGAGAGAAAATGTAATTCGCTCTTTAAAATAAGTGTAGCCAGATCGTGATAAAATATTGTATTATTACAAAATTTATCCTTGAAATTTGATCTTTTACAAATTTTGATTTACCCTAGCATTAATTAATGTTAAAATTATTTCCAAACACTTATTAATAAGTATGCAAATCCATAAAACGATAATTAGTATCAAACGGGAGAAAGTATTAGAACGGCGTGGTTGTGGTGGTGTTAAGGGAATGGTCTTGTAACCCCAAGGTTCTACGGGTTCGATTCTTGGCGCTTTTTACTGCCATAATTATTAATTATACAAAAAAAGAAAAAAACATAGAAATTTCAGCTCCAACTGCTCTATCTCCTTACATATGAAATTCGCAACTTTTCAGCTTGTAGAATCCGCATTAAAACATGCAAACAGCTGTTTCGCTTTAAAAATGAAGGAAAAAGCACAGCATTTAATTAATACTAGCTGTATAGGATTAATTAGAAAGTATGCATTAAAAATTACAGGGGGGGGGGGGGGGGGGGGTAAATATTACGTCACGTGGGGGTGTTTAGTGAATGAAATTTTAGATGATGCCTTCTACTTGCTTTTTTTTTTTTTTTTTTTTTTTCTCTCTTTCTTTAAGAACTGGCAATTTTGGGAATGTAATAAAATTCTTCCCAAATTTGGGTAGTAAATCAAACTTTTACGTTTAAACTCGGAATATAAAGATTCATGTAGTGACGTAGCCAGTGGCGAATTCAGAAATTACGTTTTAAATTTTTTGAAGGGGTCCAATATACATATAAACTTTTTTTGAAAATTGAATACATTATAAAAAAAATTAATAAAAAAATATACATTAATAATAAGGGTGCAGGAGAGGGTTAGAAGGGTTCGTAGACACACCCCCGGGCTCCGCCCCTAGATGTAGGCGCTACTAAATAGTCATAACTCGGTAATAATAAGCTTAAAATAACGAGTTATTTGTTTTAGTGAGTAAAATATTTGTTTTAGGGAGTAAGTCTAATAAATTTATAATTCAAATTCATATTTATTTTTGTTTCCATACATGTAAACTAGTCTTTCCTTAAAATAGCACTTCATCTACTAAATGTATTTAATTGTACAATTCTACGTGGTGCATTAGTGCACGAAATAATATCTCCAACATAAAATACATTAACTTTTTTAACGAGACAGAAAATACAATAATTTTGAAAAGTTGTATTTCACCTTAAGACTTCACCTCAAGCAAGTAATGGTGCAGCACGTGCACAAGTATAATTAAGTTAAAATACTCATATTAGTTATGATAGCTGGTGTTAAGATTAGTTATGGCAGATTTTTGGTGAATAGAAAATATCTAATTTGTGGTGGATATTTGAGACCAAAAAAAAAAAAAAAAAGACTAAGGGTACTTTAATATAATTTGTGGTGGATAATTGAGACCAAAAAACAAAAAAAAGATAAAAATGAACTTGAGAAATCATTACCCAGCAAAAATATCAAAATAAAAAATTCCAACAATAAACAGATTTTTATAGAACTTCAGAATGAAAATTGAGATACCAGATGGCGAAAAATACGGATTAGATGAAGCGTAGGGAAAAAATAAAAAGAAATTAAATAAATCATTACCAGAAAGGGCAAAAAATGCTCCCACTAATAGTTTTGAATCAACAACCCCCAAAAAAAAAAAACACAACAACAATCCAGGTACTGTAACAAAGGCAAAAATTCAGAAAAATAAAAATAAAATAATAATGATAATAATAATAATAATAATAAAGTGATTTGTATTTACTTCAACGAAAATTGGAAACTTTTGAAAAAAAGAAAAAGAAAAAAGACTAAGCGTCCGTTTGGTTCAACGGAATTGGAATTGAATTGGAATTGGAATTCTATAGAATTGAAGTTTAGAATTAGAATTGTAATTCTAATTGAATTCCATTGTTTGGTAAAATGATAGAATTGTGAAGAAATTGAATTGCAATTCTAATTCTTTTGTTTGAATGCTTAAAATTGTATGTAAAATTAGAATTCATTTATAATTGTAAAATAGTCATATTTACTATCAATTTTGTGTTATTAATATAGGGGTGTTTAAACAGTCGACACGACACGTACCGAACGGTTCGGGTTAGATTCAGTGCATGCTCTGAAAATGACAATTCGGTTTATCAAATTCGGAGCGTGACCTAAACCGACCGATTTTTTTTTTTATTTGAGAAAAAAAAAACCCCTCACCGCAGCGCAACCAATAAACCCCAACCCACCCCATTACGGTGTGGAAGGGAGAAACATGCATGCAAGGGAAAAACTTATTGTTTATGTAGATGTGCCGTCGACGTAGGATCGCACATTTGTAAATGGATTCCCTTTAGCGAATAGAGATAAATAAATTGCAGAAAATCCAACCAATACGAACTTTCCGTTTCTGCTGACAATCTGATGTTTCAGTTTAACGTAGGATTAATTAATACTTCATAGGAGTACTACTTAAAGTGCCCAGTCGTTGAAGTCACTTTCTTCTATGCTAAATTGAAAAACTAAAGAAAGTAGGAGTCGTCGTCAAATATTTCGTCCACACCCATGGGTTTTGTGTCTGTGTGTGTGTGTGATATCTAATCAAGTCGTTACTTTCCTGTTTAATTTCAAGCTATTTTTAGACATAGATGTAGTCAATAAGGATGCTAGTAGTCTTTCGCTTCTGTAGGAAGTTTATTTCCATTTTCTGTTTCGTGACTTAGCACGTGATAGACGTTGCGAGGTTGTAGGCGTTAGTAGGTTCGATATTATCGGACAAGTCGTTGTAAAACTGTGTATATATGGAGTATAATGAAGGAGAAAACTGTGTGAAGATTTCAGCACCAAAATCTTGTTATTTGCTCTCTCTTTTTGCCTTTGAAAACCAACATTTGGTATCAGAGCTTTTTACGATCCAAGCGACCATGTCCAACGGGAGCGACGACATCAGCAATTCTCCGACACGGCAGGCACGAGGACGGAGCCGGGGACGGAGTGTCAACCGGAGGAACGGCAACGAGGTCGTCATTCGCGAACGCATAGTGCAGGAGCGCACAAACCTCGGCGGCAACATCGTCTACCCCACTCTGACGGCGACGAATTACATCGAGTGGGCACTGGTTATGAAAATAAATCTGCGGGCGCAAGGACTCTGGGAGGTTGTGTCCGGCGTCGGAGAACCAGGAGAACGTGAGGATATGGCGGCGCTTTCTGCCCTAATCCGAGCGGTGCCGCCGGAGATGGTGCCTACGCTCGCCGTCAAGAACTCCGCCCACGAGGCTTGGGAAGCAATCCGACTCATGCGCGTCGGAGTGGATCGTGTGAGGGAGGCGACGGCACAACGGCTGCGAAAGGAGTTTGAGCAGATCACGTTCAAGGACGGTGAATCCCTCGACGCGTTTGGGATGCGTATCACCGGAATTGTCAACAATCTCCGGTCTCTGGGTGACGCCGTCGAGGAGGTCAAGGTGGTTCAAAAATTCCTGCGGGAGGTGCCGAGCCAGTACGCCCAAATCGCGTGCTCGATCGAGACGCTGCTTGACCTGGATGGCATGACGGTCGAGGAGCTCATCGGCCGGCTTCGGTCAGCTGCTGAACGGTGCTCCATCAAGGGCACGGACAATTCCAGCGAACAAGTCTTGCTCACGGAGCAGGAGTGGATCGCACGAGGAAGGGGCTCTAGCTCCGGGAGCAGCAGCAAAGGCAAGTCTTTCCGAAAGGGGAAGAAGCCGAACCACGGCAAAGACGGCAGCCAGCGAGCTTCGGGCGGCGACCGTGACATGACGAAGATGAAGTGTTACAATTGTAACAAGTATGCCGGCCATATCTCCAAGGATTGCCCCGAACCACGGCGTGAACGCAAGGAACGAGCCAACGTTGCTGTGCACGACCAAGGAGAGGAGGCGGCGCTACTTGTTGCAAGGCTGCACTCTCTCACAATTGGGAGCTCAGCGATCGAGGAACACGTGCTACTGAACGAGGAACACGTGCTACTGAACGAGGAACACTCTCAGGCCAAGGCGACGAAGAATGCTGGTGAGTGTGATACTACCTGGTTCCTGGATTCCGGCGCAAGCGCTCATATGTGTGGCCGGCGGGAAGTCTTCTCCGAGCTAGACACCAACGTGCAGGGCTCTGTCAAGCTTGGGGACAACACTTCTGTGGAAATTGAAGGTCGCGGCACGATACTTTTCACGTGTCGAAATGGTGAGCACTGGACACTGTCTGAGGTGTATTTTATACCTCGACTTCATAGCAGTATAATCTCTCTGGGGCAATTAGACGAAATTGGATACGACACACATATCCGAAGTGGTTGGCTCCAACTACGAGACCAAACTGGTCGCCTGATTGCACGAGTACCAAGAAGCCGAGGACGCCTCTACTTGCTTAATCTTAACTTGGCACGGCCCATTTGTCTGGCTGTGCACGGATCCGAAGATGGATGGAAATGGCACGCACGTTACGGCCACATGCACTTTGAAGCTCTTCGGCGACTTGCACGTGAAGAAATGGTGCAAGGACTTCCAATGATCAATGCTCCAGAACGATCGTGTGACGCTTGTCTCGCCGGAAAGCAAAAGCGCGTTCCCTTCCCGAGCCAAGCCTGGAACCGCGCAAAGAAACGCCTCGGTCTCGTTCACGCCGACTTGTGTGGACCAATCGATCCACCGACCCCTGGAGGTAAACGCTATTTTCTTCTTCTAGTCGATGACTTTAGTAGATACATGTGGGTGCACTTGCTAGCCACAAAAGATCAGGCGGCCGAGGCAATCAAAAGGTTTGTAGCTGCGGCTGAGCTACAAAGTGGCTGCAAGTTGAAGATGATGCGTACTGATCGTGGCGGGGAGTTTACTTCCCATGAACTAGCTGAATTTTTCGCTGCACGAGGAATACAACGACAACTCACTGCTCCGTACACGCCGCAGCAAAACGGAGTTGTCGAACGACGAAATCAAACGGTCGTTGGAATGGCTCGAAGTTTACTGAAAGCTAAGGAGGTGCCTGCAAAATTCTGGGGAGAAGCCGTGACGACAGCCGTGTATCTCTTAAATCGAGGAACCACAAAGAGTGTCGTCGGAAAAACGCCATACGAAGCTTGGCACGAGCGCCGGCCGAGTGTGCATCATCTCCGAGTGTTTGGATGTGTTGGGCACGTCAAGACTCCGCATCCGAACCTGAAGAAGCTGGAGGACAGGAGCACTCAGATGGTCTTATTTGGCTACGAAGCGGGCTTAGCAGCATATCGCCTTTATGATCCTGCAACGCAGCGAGTCAAGGTTTCCCGCGATGTTCGTTTCGACGAGAACGCGGCTTGGAATTGGACTTCTTCAGATTGCACACAGGGGGGCGACCAAGGCTCAGAAATTGTTGTCGTCGACCAGTTCACTTCCTCAGCTGATGGTCTCAATTCAAGTCGGCGACAGCCACCCTCAGACGTCGGAGAGTTCTCTGAAAACGAAGGTGAGGCCGAACCATCTACTCCGACAACTCCCAGTGCACCAACGGCGCCGACCGTGGAGTTTGTGTCTCCACCGACGAACGCATCACAACCATCTCCGGGAGAGGAGGCGCCTCGCCGGTACCGCACCCTGGAGGACCTTCTCGATACAACAAGTCCTGTTGAAACCGGCGACGATGAACAGTGTCTTCTCATCGCCGACGAACCGGCGACCCTTGCTGAAGCCGAGAAGCATGAAGGGTGGAGAGCTGCGATGGCGGAGGAGTTGAGCAGCATTGAGGCGAATCAAACTTGGCGCCTCACTGTGCTACCGCCGGGAAAACGAGCAATCGGTCTGAAATGGGTTTTTAAACTCAAACGTGATGCAAATGGTGAGATGATGAAACGAAAGGCGCGGCTGGTGGCGAAGGGTTATGTGCAGCGTCAGGGGGTGGATTACGGGGAGGTCTTTGCTCCCGTCGCAAGGATGGAAACCGTGCGAGTGCTGATCGCGCTCACAGCTCACCATGGCTGGCCGGTCCATCACATGGACGTGAAGACTGCCTTCCTCAACGGAGATCTGATCGAGGAAGTGTACGTTGAGCAACCACCGGGTTTTGTCATCAAAGGCGAGGAGCGCAAGGTTCTCCGACTGCAAAAGGCTCTGTACGGACTCCGGCAAGCTCCGAGAGCTTGGAATGCGAAGCTCGACGTAAGCCTTCGCAACCTGGGTTTTGAAAGGAGTGAGGCAGAGCACGCTATCTACCGCCGGGGCAACGGAGGAAATTCGCTTCTCGTCGGTGTTTACGTCGACGACTTGATAATCACCGGAGCCTCAATTGAAGAAGTGACAAGATTCAAGATGGAGATGACCAGCCTCTTCAAAATGAGTGATCTCGGCTGCCTCAGCTATTACTTGGGAATCCAGGTGAAGCAACGGAACGGGGAAATTACTCTCTGTCAATCTTCTTACGCAAGGAAGCTACTTAAAAAGGCTGGAATGGAGGAGTGCAACCCATGCACGGCTCCAATGGAAGCACGGCTTAAGCTGAGCAAGACCGCAGACGGGAGACCGGTGGATTCCACGCTATACCGCAGCATCGTGGGAAGTCTCAGGTATCTAGTTCACACACGGCCGGACATCACTTATGCGGTTGGTTACGTCAGCCGTTTTATGGAGAAACCCAACACTGAACACTTGGCAGCCGTGAAGCATGTGTTACGTTATGTGGCGGGAACTCTAAACTTTGGAGTCTCATATGGAAAAGGCAGTGGACCTTTGGCTTTGACAGGTTATAGTGATGCAGATTTAACCGGAGACGTCGACGATAGGAAGAGCACGACCGGCTTGATCTTCTTCCTCGGGAAATCTCCAGTGAGCTGGCAATCACAGAAACAACGAGTGGTAGCAATTTCGTCGTGTGAATCGGAGTATATTGCTGCCGCCACCGCTGCCTGCCAAGGAATTTGGCTTAGTAGACTGCTTGGAGAATTGCAGAATGAACAGCCACAAGCACCGACGTTGTTGGTGGACAACAAATCGGCGATCAATCTTAGCCGAAACCCCGTGTTTCATGATCGTAGTAAGCACATTGACACCAGGTACCATTTGATTCGAAATTATGTGGAACAGGGTAACCTTGAGATCGACTACATCAACACGGAAGCTCAGCTCGCTGATATTCTGACAAAGCCTCTCGGACGAGTTCGTTTTCAGGGACTAAGGGGCAGAATTGGTGTTGCTGACATGAATTAGGTAACGACAAGATTAAGGGGGTGATTTGTTATCTAATCAAGTCGTTACTTTCCTGTTTAATTTCAAGCTATTTTTAGACATAGATGTAGTCAATAAGGATGCTAGTAGTCTTTCGCTTCTGTAGGAAGTTTATTTCCATTTTCTGTTTCGTGACTTAGCACGTGATAGACGTTGCGAGGTTGTAGGCGTTAGTAGGTTCGATATTATCGGACAAGTCGTTGTAAAACTGTGTATATATGGAGTATAATGAAGGAGAAAACTGTGTGAAGATTTCAGCACCAAAATCTTGTTATTTGCTCTCTCTTTTTGCCTTTGAAAACCAACAGTGTGTTGGGGGGTAGGGGGGGGGGGGGGGGGGGGGGGGCCGGTGATGACGTCGGCAATGAGGTAGCCTATGAGAAATTAAATATAGTCTAACTTTATAGCTAGTATAAATGTTGTTATCTTTATAAATAAAAAAAAATTTAAAATGATTTATTCCCTTAGTTTGTGTAATTATATTGCTGTCCCGTTTTGGTTTATTAATTTAATTCTTTTTTAATTTTTGTTCATCCATCGCCAAAAAAGTTACTAAGGGTGCTTATAACCTCAAAATTTGGCGACATTTGAACTCATTTCTTCTCTCCGTCATGTTAGATTCAAATGCAACAAATGAAAAGCAAAAAACTAAATCACTTTATTCGTCATATAATTTTGGCTGAAACTAGGGCTGTTCATCCGATTCGCGGATCGGGTTGGATCGCACTGATCCGATCCGAAATTTTGGATCGGATCGGCATCTGATCCGATCTGATCAGAAAATTATAAAAGAAAAATTAAAAAGAGAGGAAAAAAAAAAAAAAAAGATGAGTTGAAATTTGGATGCCTTAATGCATCGGATCAGTCCTCAGTTTTTCTTTATTTTATTTTTTTTTTCTTTCTTCTCTTTCTATCGGATCAGTCTTCAGGCTCCCTCTTCCGCCACCGATTCCACCCTTCATCTCCCTCTGCTTTAGATAGATAGTGTAAAGACTCCCGTCTTCGAAGCTGCTGCCGCTGATGATTCCACCCTCCGTCTTCGTCCGCCTCAGATCTACGGTTGAAAGAGTTAATGGTTAATTGATCAGATCTCCGCTGCCAATTCTTTGAATGGGTTAATGGTTTTGATTGGTATTGAATCTATTGATGGATATGATTATCTTCTTTGATGGATACGGATATGAATGGCGCTGCTGCAATGGAATTGGAGCTTGGAAGAATAGAAATTGAACGAAAGGGCTGGAGGCCCAAAATTTAAAAAAAAACAAAAACAAAACAAAAAGTTCGGATCGGATCCAAATCCGATTCGAATCGAACCCGAATCTGATCCGATCCGAAATTTCGGATCACTGATCCGAAACCGAACCGATCCGTTCGGATCGGGTCGGGTCGGGTCAGATTGGATTTTTGATTTTAAGCAGCCCTAGCTGAAACAACCCATATTCTAATTGAAATCAGTTTGAATAATGTTGGAATTTGAGTTCAAAATCAGTTAACTAGTATTTTTTTTTTTAAAAAAAATTTAAGTGACCAAACAAGTTATTAGGCTAAATTAAGGGATTTTGCAAAAATTGAATTAGTATTAAAAAAAATACTTCTTTAATAAATTTCTGTAATACACTTTTGGTTCCGCATTCACATTAGAGGCGTGTTAGCAAGCCGAGCCAAACTTGAACAAACCTTAGTTTGAATATGGCTCGAAAAATTAGTTTGGCTCGAGCTTGATCGAAACATATATATACGCTAAAAATTGTGTAAGATGGGTCGTACTAATGGACGCAAGTTTTATCAAGCCATTTTTTAATTGTAGAAATATCTGATACTCCTTCTATTATATTCAAAGAGTCTACTTTGTATTATTAAAAATAGTACTATAAAGTTGACTTTTTGAGTGGAACAGAAGGAGTATTTTCTTTTCAAATACACGAGTAACAAGTTTGTATTATTAAAAACACTTATACAAAGTGGATACTTTGAGTGGGACGGAGGAAGTATTTTCTTTTCAAATACACGAGCAACAAGTTTAGCCTCAAAAGCATAGTCCATATGTTATCAAGTATTGTGTATCGCATATAAATTCTTATGTATAGGGGTGTCAAAGAAACCCATAAGCCCAAAACCCGTCCAAACCCATTGGGTTTTAAATAAAAAATACCCATTCATAAACACGTTGGGCTTGGGTGGGTATGGGCTTAAAAAATAATGGCCAGGTTTAGGGCAGCCCTAAACCAGCCCATTGAGTACCCTAAAACCCGCCCATCATGGGCACGAAAAATACCTATCACAAACTACACTCAACAGTATAAACAAAAACCAAACCGCTCACCTATTTTACTAGGCCCAGTGTTGTTGAACTTAAAAAAAAAAAAATTTCTCTTCGTTCATTCTTTTTTTTTTAATCCTACAATTACTTTATGTTTTTTTTTCTCATTATTCTTTTATAATATTTTTAAATTACCCTGCTATAAATACTAATTCAAGATTGGTCAGGGTCCCAAGTTTGGATAGAGGTTTGGGTCCAGGTCGGGCTCGGGTTTAGGTCCTGGGTTGGGCTTACTGTTTGGGCCTCGGGTCGAGGTTTGGACCCTAGGTTAGGGTTTGGCCTCGTTTTGAGATTCGGGCCTTGGGTCGGTGTTTCGGCCTCGGGTAGGGGTTCGGGTCTCGGGTCGGGGTTCGGGCCTCAGGTCAGAGTTCAGCCTCATTTTGAGATTCGGGCCTCAGGACAGTGTTCGAGCCTCCGGTCGATCAATAGTCGGGGTTCAAGCCTCGGGTCAGGGATCTAGCCTTGGGTCAGGGTTTGGGCCTCGTTTCGGGGTTCGGGCCTAACGTCAAGGTTCGGCCTCGTTTCGAGATTCGGGCCTCTGGTCAAATTTGGGCCTCGGGTCGGTGTTCTGGTCTTGGGTAGATAGTTGGGCCTCAGGTTGGGGTTCGAGCCTCTGGTCGGGATTCGGGTCTCGTTTCAAGGTTTGGGCCTCGGGACGGGGTTTAGGCCTCGGGTAGGTGTTTGGGTCCTGTGCCTGGTCTGGAGTAGCATCGGGGTCGGGGCGTGGTCGCGGTCATGAGTCGTGTCAGGGTCGGGGTCGGGGTCGGGGGCGTGGTCGTGGTTGAGGGTCGGGGAAGGAGCGAGGCGTAGGTTTTATATAACTATTAAAAAAAAAGGACAAATGCAACCAGTGACCACCAAACTATTTGCAATGTTCAGTTTTTGTCAATCATCTTTTTAATGTGCGCGTTTGGCCACTCATCTTTCTAAATTGTGACTCTGAACCCATTCCGTCAAAATTGCTCTCAAGTTTGACAAAATCCGTCCAAACGTGCAACCCACATAGATAAATCCAACTCTCTCAGATTTGATAGCTTCCCAAGTTCAGATGAAATTGGACCAGAGAATGAGTTAAAAGAAAGGTGGAGAATCTCCAGAATGCTGTAAAATTCTCCAGCTTAACAGGAAAGTAACCAGAAAAGCTATTGGATATGAAATAAAGTTCTTTCAAACTATCACAGAGGCAACCACATGCATCTTGAGGTAGAACTGAACTGAAATGGTTAAGTGACAAATCGAGAACTTGCAGACTGCAGAGATCCCTCATGGAATTGGGATTGGACCCTCCAAAGAATTCGCTTCCAAATTAAGGACGGCGAGGGAAGTCAAATTGTTAAGGCAGTCATGGGCACACCTTCAAAATTATTGGAACTCAAATCCACATGAACAATATTTTTCATTTTGCAGAAAGAGCTTGGCAGTGGAATTTGAAAGAAGTTGGAAGACAAATCAAGAACATATAGAGAAGGTAATGAAGCAAAATTTTCAGGAACGAAGGTATCAAAACTGCTATGGCCAAGGTACAGTTGCTCAAGGCTGGTAACATTGTAAATCCATGGAGGGACAGTGGAGTTGAAACTGCTCCACTGAAGATTGAGAGATAAAAGAGATGTGAAGTTAATGGATGAAATAGACGAAAATGCATCGACTACACAACCAGCTAAGTTCAATGATGCCAAAGAAGGAATCATGTTAACTGAATTTAACCAATCTTGCTAAGTTCACTGTGGGATGCACCTTTGAACGGATTCCGTCAAACTTGAGAGCAATTTTGATGGAATGGGTTCAGAGGCACGTTTTAGAATGACGAGTGACCAAATGCGCACACAAAAAAGATGAGTGACCAAAATTGAACATTGTGAATAGTTGAGTAGCCATTGGTGTCATTTGCCCATAAAAAAAAATTAAAAATTGTGTTTGGACCAAAAAAAAATTATACGATTAAATATAAATGTATACATTATATAATATTTTAAATTTTAAAATAGAATTAAAGAATTAAAATAAAATAAAAAAATTTGAAAAAAATTATTAATAAATAATTTCAAATCTTATACATGTTTTATATGACTAGCCATTATGGGTTTCAATGGGCACCCATCATAATAACCATTACATTTGTACAATGGGTATTATAGGTACTCATGGGTACTCATTACCCATTTAAACTAAAATCATTAGTTGAATGAATAAAGGGTACTCATTACACAATAACTTAATACCCATTTAATAATTGACCAATACTCGCTCAATCCGCCCGTTTGACACCCCCTAATCATGTATCACATATAAATTCTTCTGTATCATGCATCGCTTATAACATTAAATATTTTCATCTTTTTAGAAGAAATTAAAAAAAAAAAAATGGCATCACTAATCAATTAGAGGTTGTATGCGATACACAGTAGAATTTATAATATTACTAATCAATTTTAGTTTTCAATGATTATGTATAGCATACAACATCTAATGTGTTGCGCATTGTTAATAGTATATGATGTATCATTCAATTGTAAAAAGTACTACGTATAGTCATCTACCGCTTATTTCTTTTAGCTTATGATTTATTGTTATTGATTGCTAATGTATTACTTGTTTAAAAAAGTGTTGCATATTTTTTAAGAAAAAGTGTTAAGCGCACATTGAGTAGGGTGGAGGTTCATGTCAAACCTTACATCGGTTGGACAAGAGACTTTCTTTTACTAATATTTATCTAAATTATCAAACCAGACCCCATAATTCACAAAATTACCAAATTAAACCAACTTTTAACCAAACGGACAACAAGTTGACTGGTTAAAAAATGTGAATGACACACACAGGAAAAGAAAGAAAAAACTAGAATTATAACCAAAAAATTACTAACTCTCCAATTTGTTCAAATTAGAATCCCATTCGAGTTATTAAGAAAAAGTATCTTAGGCCTCAGATCTTGGAAAATAGGTTTTTGAAAACAGAATTTTAAAAACATGCAAATGAAACAAAAGTTGAAAACTAATTTTTAAAAGAGTGAACAACAAAAAAAATCACTATATTTTGTCATAGTTTATACTTAGGTCATCATAAATTTCTTTTTAGCCAAAAACATCACTATACTTTCAAAAATGCGTCATTTTGGTCATTTTGACAGACGAAACTGTTAAATCAAACGGAAAGATTTGCAACCCATTACACATGACTTTTTAAAGGGTATTTTCGTCTTATTAATTAAAAAACAAGTAACCCACCTCCTCCCTAAAAAGCCGCCAGCAAAATGTGAGCGGCAAAACAAAGCTTCCAGCGAGATGTCGAGCTTTCGAGAGCGGAAAATCGATACTTGTCCTCCAAATTCATCGTTTCATTGATTCTATATATACAGCAGCTCCAAGAGCAATTTTGTGACTAGTTGCCCAAAGATGGCCGGTGAGGCAGAGAAATCCGAGAACAAATTCCACCATGTTTCATGATTCTCCATGCCATCTCTAAACTTTGAACTCCAATCTGCGACTGCGAGAAAATTGCCCAACACGAAGGAGAAAATGCAGGAATAAAGATGGAACACATGACAGTTTGAGATAGAGACACATTAGAGAAGAAGAAAGGGAATGGGTGGTGGTGGTCTTTTCCTCCCCAACCACCTTAAAACCCCATCACTTTAAAATCCATCATAAAAATAAATTATAGTCCCACTTTGCTGATTGAATTGATTGCTATTTCAATGCCATCCTTCAAATTACATAAACCCATACCAATAAGAGAATATGAAGTAATCAATAAATGGGAAACAGGTTTCAAAAAAAGCTTAAAGATCGATCAAAGGTAGGCTTGCTCAAAAAGCAAAACCCGCCCCTACCCGTCCCGACCCCTAATGGGTAGGGTCAAATAGAGACAAGGCCTTAATGATGAGGTCGGGGTCGAGTCGGTCCGGGCCAAATTCGATTTGGTTCGGGTCGTGACCCTAATTGACTATTTTTTTTTCTTTCTTTATTTTTTACTTTACCATGCCCACGGCAAAAACGGAAATTTTTATTTTTTTTTATTTTTATGCACCCCAATGCCCAACCAAAAATTAAAAACCCTACTCCCCTCCCCCCTTTTTCCTTTCCCTTCCCTTCCAGTTCAAATAATTAACCCCCCCAACAGCCCGTATCCTCTCCTCCCTCCCCCGCCCAGCCCCCACACCCAACCCAGCCCCCCACCCCCATCCTTCCTGTTCAAGTAATTCCAAAAAAAAAAAACAAAAGAAAAAATAAAAAATTCCCGCAAGCCCTCTTTAAAACTAATTATTCAAACTGATTTTTTTAATTTAAATTAAAATTTAAAATTTTTAATTATGTATATATATATATATATATGTAAATTTTAGATGATTACATAAATTATTTTTTAAAATAAAAATATTTTTATGAGACACCTTTTAAATTATTTTAAAATTTTATTTTAAATATTAAAAATAATTTATAAAATATTTTTCCAAACGCATATTTGTACAAAAATTAAGACATATTTTATAAAATATTTTTTAAAAATACTTATATAAAAATATTTTTGAAATAATTGTTTAAACGAAATCAAAATGTTTTAAAAAATAATTTAAAACCAACCTCTAAGTTATTATTAGTATTAAAAAAATTACTAAAAAATCTAGATTGAAAACTTAAAAACCTGAAACATGAAAAAAAAAAGAAAAAAAAGGGTCAATTAGGGCCAAGCCTTGGCCCTAACCGACCCGGACCAAAACTCATGCTGGCCCGTTAGGGCCGAACCTAACCGACCCGTTAGGGTCGATTAGGGTCGGGCCAACTGGCCCGCCCCGACCCGCGGGCCAGTTTGATCACCCCTTATTATTCAAAGGTTGTATGTTTGATTGTTCTTACAAATGTCCATGAGAAGTTGGATTCATGGAAATCTTTGTTTTCTTTACAGGTGACTTAATTGTTGAGTGTTCTTGGCTTTGGAACATTCTACTTTCTGTTTTAGCTAGAGAGTGCAACGGTGGTGGTGGGAGGAAGGAGGGGGTTAGTGGCGATGGGTTTTAAGCAGGGAGCAAAGAGAATGAACTTCTTTTTCTTTTTCTTTTTAAAGTTTTTAAAAATTTTGTAAATAGACAAAAATACCCTTAAAATGGCATATGCTATAGGAGTGACTTCCTTTCCGTCAGACTTAACGGATCCGTTAATTCCAATGCCCTAAATGACGCATTTTTAAAAGTATGGTAATGTTTGGCTAAGTATGATGATGTTTTTGGCCATTTTCTCTTTTAAAAATGATGTGAGATTTATTTTTATCAAGTTTGTGGTGTAGCAATGAGAGATTTTTTTCATCTCAAGTTTGAGCGACAAAGCAATGAGATCTTTTCTTTTTCATCTAAAGTTTGTGCGGCAGTATTTTCCAATGCCAAATGTGAAAAACCTAGGTGATGAGGAAATCCAACGCTAAAACAACGCAAAATATGAGTCAGAATCCACGAGGTCAACCAAAAGCTCCAATGACCTTAATGAGAAGGAAATGAAGATTACAAGAGATACCCTACTCGTCATCAAAGTGGAAATAGTGAAAAAGGTGAATACTAATCATCCCAGCTAAGAAAATGGTAGAAGTGGTATTTCCAAGTTGTGGAAATGGTATTTACAAGTTAAAGAAATGGTGGAAATGGTAACTACTAGTCTTTCATAAAGTTTGAAGAATTTTATAAGTGAAATATTTTTTGAACTTCTGAAATGATTCCGCAAGCTTCCAGAAGATTCCAGAAACTTCCTACATTTACATCATCATGCTACATCAATTGGGCCGAATACATCAAGTCCACTCCGTGAACCCACATTCGGCCAAGCCCAAGCCCAAGGAGAGGCAATTCGCAATTAGGGTTAGGGTTAGGAGGAGAATTAATGTTTTGTGCATGTTACCTAATTCTCTTCATAGTTTCCTCTTTTCTTTTCTCCTTTATTTTTCGGTTTTCCCTTTTCTTTAAAGGTAAAATCTGAATTTTTCCTTCCTTTTTCTTGTGAGAATTTCGTGCATTGCTTACCTTAAAGCAGCGAAAATTCTTCCTTCTTTTCTTTTACTTTTTCAGCAAGTAAGTTTCTTTTTCTTGCTAATTTTTTTGACTTACTTAATCTCTTGTTTAAGTTCTAATTTTGTGTTTTCTTTCCTTATTTTCTTGTGTAAATTTCCTGCTCCCTATGACCTTTAAATAGGGGTGCTGCACTCCATTATTCAAGAGTGATTAATTGAATGAAAGTTTATACTTTATTATTGACTTTTCTTTATTTTGGCTTAAGTAATTTGCATGCTTGTTAATTGCTAAAGTACAGGACCTATATGCTAATTAGATAATTGCTCTATCTAATTGCATGCTTTGTTTTGCCTCTATTACTCTCCACTTGGTTCGAATTGCGTGTTTAATTTAACTTGTTAAGTAGTCTGCCAAATCCAAGGGTAAGAATTCTAGAGTTTTGAGAGCTGCGTCTTGCATACAGACTTTCCTTGATAATTTTTCGCATTGAGTTCTTGTTTTCACAAGTTGGAATCAAGGGTTCACATCACTAGGAGTGGGCATGGTTTGGTCAAATTCGAAAATCGAACTGAATTCGATTTTACCGAATTCGAGCTTTGGTTTGAAACCGAATTCGAATTATGAATTCAGTTTGGAATTGGTTTTCGAATTGGGTATCCCAACCCGAAAACTGAACCGAAATCGAATTGGGATATAACATGATTTATATATTTTTTTAATTTTATAATTCTAATTTTTCTATTTTAATTTTTAGGGGTTTTTAGTTTTTTGCCTTATTTTTAATTTTATACTTCTAATTTTCTAATTTTACTATTAATTGTGCTTATGGAAACAGAATGCTATTACGATTTTTAATTTTAATCCGAATTGCAGCTAATTTTTTTTTATTTTGACTCAAATTTGTGAATTTGGTTTCCACGGTCCACACCGAATTCAAATTACGAATTCGGTTTGATTTATTCAGTTTTTAAACGAATTAGGTTTGGTTTTCGAATTGGCCGAAAAAAATTAAAATTCGAGGAAACCGAGGAAACCACAAACCGAACCGTTGCCACTCCTAGAAAAACCTATTTTGAGAACTCGGTCTTAGAAAATAACTTTTAGGTTGGTGTCAAACAAGATTTGAGTTTTGAAGTTAATTTTGAAACCAAAACCTAGCAACGAATAAGCCCTTAGAACCATTTGTTTTATACTATTTTGTATTGCAAAAATCACATCGTGCGTTATATGAGGCATAAAAGATATTTCAAAAAACATCCTATGACAAAAATTAGTTGTCTCAATAATTGAGTAATGGTTTAGTGGCTAGTCATAAATCAACCCATTACAGAAGTCATGAGTTCTGTAATGAGGGGGATGACTCAGTAAAGATCCATATTATAAAATTTAAAAAAAAAAGAAGAAAAGATTAGTTCTCCCGAAATCAATTGGGCTCAGAAGTTTCAGTGGTTTTACCTTTTCTTTATGAGTTTTGGGCTGTTGGAGAGTGGACTATGAGTTTTAGTGGGTCGGACTTCACAGAAGCTTAATCAACTACTTTTATTTTACGACCCAATCTAGAAGCTGTGGCCCACAGATTTCATTCTTTCAACATTAGCCTTTTATTATTATTATTCTTCATTTTATATACACATAAATATTTTCTTTTAAAATTCTATCATAACTCATATAATTGAAAAATAAATTAAATAAATTTCATAGATCCTAAATTCTATTGTGCTATTTGGGATCTAGGTTGAGATTTTGCTTGGAGTATGGCGCTTTAGTGAATTTTAATGAATTGATTGGTAGACGTACTCTCGATTATAAGAATTCAGTGGCGTAACTCTTTATGAGTCATAGTGCAATTTTAAAATGAATTTTTTTAATAGAATATATGAAGTACTTTTTTTTCCATTCCATCAAAAGAACCTAATTTCAATACATATATATGTGTGTGTATATATATATAGTATACATATATATATATTTTTTTTATTTCATTAGAAGAGTCAATTATTTATTTATTTATTTCTCATACTATATTTAATATATTTACGTGTGATTCTCAATTAATTACCTTTATAAATTTAGGACATTAGTGAAAAATAATACTCCCTTTGTTCCACGCAAAGAAGTACACTTTCAAAAAAAATTTGATTATTATTAATACAGTAATCGTTTTTGCGTTAGTGTTTTTGTTAATTTTATAGGTTAAGTTTGTTTTTATTTGAAAAATAAACTTTCTTTTGTCTTAGAAAATAAAAATCCTACTTTCCTCAAACCAAAAACAAAAACAGAAACAAAAATTCTACTTTTATCCAATGAATTTTGGGTCAAGTAAAGCCCGTTTATACTTTATCGGAGCAGTAAAAATAGTACAAATCAAGGGCATAACTGTCCAAATAATTGTCCAATGACGTGTTTTTGATCTTTCTCTCCAAGTTACCTGTTTCGATTTCTCCTGATTATTCTAGCAGTTTCGATGAGATTACCAAACTACCCACTAAGCATTCCCCAAATATCAACGACCGTTGAATCCTTCGCCGCTATAAATAGAATCCACCTTTGCCTTCATCCGTCGTTTACTTCGCGAGGCGTACAAAAGCAGTTTACATCGAAATTCCGTTATTTCAACGAAGCTTTCAGAGAAGAGATACGAAGCAAAAATCATCAATTGAAATGGAAGGGTTTTCCTCGTTCTTCGATTCTCACTCGGCTGCACGAAATCGGTGGACTTCTGATTCTCTCAAGAATTTCCGGCAGATCTCTCCGGACGTGCAAAATCATCTCAAGCAGGTTTCGTGATTTCTCTTTTCTCTCTGATTTTGTTTTCGTTTCCGTTTTGGCAAATTTATCGTCCACTGATTGATGTTGTTAGAATTTGTTTAGATTTTTTGGTGTGTCGTGTGAGATTTGTTTGTTGAATTTTTGCTTCTTGACTATTTGGAAAATTGATCTCGGTTACTGAATTTATCCGCAAATTTATTTAATTAAGGATGATTTTTGATATTTTGGTGCATAATCATTCTATATAGGTTTAATCGTGCTGTTCTAAGAATACTTTTTTGGTTTCGTTCTGTGTAACTTTTCTAGATATTGTTCTGTTTATGCCATTGAGAAAAATTGCTAACCTAATTGTCTAACTTGGGTGTTCCTTCTTGAAATATTGCTCACCAAACATTTGCTTACACTTTCTAGATGTCGTAATGTTGTCTAATTTGGCACTAACATATAATCTTATTACAAATTTGTTAGTCTGCTGGCTGATTTTCTCAATGATTTGAGATTGGTTTCTTCTGTGTGTTGTTTTGGGCGAAATCTATGCCTCTTTCCCCTGCTAAAAATTCTATTGCTTTTTATCAGTTTTTTGTTTTCAGCATATATATATGTTTGATATGTTGCAGCATGGGGCTTGTCTACTTTCTGCCAGCCTCTTGGAGAAGTATTATATTTGAAGTTCTTACCTTAATCTTGCTTCATGTTGCAGGTTTATCTGACACTCTGCTGTACACTAGTAGCACTGGCTGTTGGGTCTTATCTTCACATACTATGGAATATTGGGGGTTTCCTTACCACTCTGGGATCCATTGGAACAATCGCATGGTTACTCTCCACTTCTCCTTATGAAGAGGTAACTAGCGTAGTTACTGCCTCTATCATATTGCATATTCCAGTTTTTGTCAGTGCTGTCTAGTACCTTTGTATTTATTTATAGTTACTGATTTTTGCTGATCTCATGTGGGCAGCAAAAAAGGGTGTCTTTGTTGATGGTATCTGCAACTCTCCAAGGGGCTTCTATTGGTCCTCTAATCGAGTTTGCGATTGACTTTGATCCTAGGTATGTGTCTTAGTCTGACTTTTAGTGGTTCACTCTCGTTTAGTTAGTTTTAAAGATGGATTGCCTAAATTTTTACAATAATAAGGCATACTATTTCCCAAGTTTTTGACTGAGAAGAATGATTACCTTTTGTATGTATCTGAGGTATTATTAGCATGATTTTTACCAAATGCATTTATTCTTTGAATACTTTTGACATGCTTATGTTCAAAAGATGTTCATTATAGCTTAATGTTCAGTGATTCTTAATTTCATATTGAAATCTAATTTGGTCAAAGAATTGAGTTGTATGTCTCATTTTCTTTTGTATGTGAGATGTAACTGTGGTTTCATATTGTTAGGCTGTGCCTGTCTCTTGGCTTCCGTTCTTTTTTCTCTTAATACTAGTTTTATGATGATGTCTGATCTTTACCTGACTCGGGTGTTTGTATCTGTTGCAGCCTCCTGATTAGCGCTTTTGTTGGCTGTGCTGTTGCATTTGGGTGTTTCTCAGCAGCAGCAATGTTGGCCAGGCGTAGAGAATACCTGTATCTGGCTGGCCTTCTTTCTTCTGGTGTTTCCATCCTTTTCTGGCTGCACTTTGCATCCTCCATCTTTGGAGGGTCTTTGGCTCTCTTCAAGTTTGAGGTACTTGTAACTCTAGGGTAACACTATTGCAGTGTGTTCCACTTGTAATTAGAACACTTGTGCATTGTGATGACATTTTCTGTTCCTTTTGCAGCTATATTTCGGACTGTTGGTGTTCGTTGGCTACATAGTTGTGGACACTCAGGATATAATCGAGAAGGCACATTATGGCGATCTTGACTATGTGAAGCACTCTCTTACTCTGTTCACAGACTTCGTAGCTGTCTTCGTCAGAATCCTTATAATAATGGTAATCTATTTTTTTCTGTCTCGGACACATGCACGCAGAGGCACCCTTGAGGGGGGAAATAGTAGTTATTACAAAACAATGTGGCTATCTTCCTCTCCTTGTGTTGTTATCTATTTTTCTGTCTCTGTGTGCTTGTTTGTCCTCCACGCTTTGGTATGGATCTGACTCTTTATTTTTGCTGTCCAGTTGAAAAACGCACAGGATAAGGAAGAGAAGAAGAAGAAAGGAGGAACTGAACAGAACACACACATTAATAAAAGACAGAAGATAAGAAACCGGGGAACGAACACGATGTTTTGTTTCCTTCCAAGTTTCATATATGTCTGCTAGGTTTTATGACTCTATGTTATGTTATGGTGGTGTTTACTTGCATTTTGTTATGAGACTTGGTTTCCTCTGAAAGTAGTAGCTCTAGCCACCACTAATGGTGTATATTTCAACTCTCTGAACTCATGGAAATGTACATGTGATTGCTCTCTAACATTCAGAGTATATTTTGGCTATTAAGAAAATCGCAGGCACTTCTGAAGCTTACAAGTCAGAGGGCATGATTTTCAAAATCATGTGTTCCGGTAAATTAAATTTGCTTGACTTTTTTATTTTATTTTATTGGAAGAGTGAAAATTTGAAGGGAACAATATTTCATATGTTAAGATACATAATTATTTATGAATGATCATATAACAATAATAAGATGCAGATATGAATGATCATATAACAATAATAAGATGCAGATAATTTGAAGGGAACAATATTTCATATGCTAAGATACATAATTATTTATGAATGATCATATAACAATAATAAGATGCAGATAATAGATAATGATTTTGGCTTTTCTCTTTCTTCTTTGACCGGTTTATTAAGGGGCCGTTTGGTTGGGGGATTTTGAAGGTTCAATGGGAATGGAAAGAATTAATTCCCATTGAAGGTTCAATTAATTTCATTCTCATTCCCAAATATTTTGATATGACCAAATACACCCCCCCCCCCCCCCCCCCCCCGGGATTCGGAATCCACATCTCAGTCCGGAATCAAAATTTTCTCCCTTCCAAAAAAAAACCCTCGTCTCTTTCTTCCCGAGTTTGCCACTTGATTTCATCTCCATCTTATCATGCCCACTGCCTCCTCTGCATTTTTTCAAATCCAAGGTTTTCTTTTTTTTTTTTTCCTTTATTTTTCTAGTAAAGTGGTTTTTTCTCATCTCCATTTTATCATGGTTGCCGTCATCCTCTTCATTTTTCAAGTCCAAGTTTTTTTTTTCTTTTTATGGTGAAGTAGTTTCTTCTTTCTTCGCGTGAAATCGGAAGGACTCGGCAGCAATGGAAAAGTGGTTTCTTCTTCTTCTTCTTCAGATCTGACCGGAATTGGGTCACCTTTCTCTGGAATTGGTACATTATTTTTTTTTTGCTGCGGGTTTGTGGCTACTGAATATCGGTTGCTACATCTTGCTGCCAGAATTTTCTTGATCTTGTTGCTACGGGTTTGTGGCTGCTGAATTTCGGCAAATTAAAACTCCCAATCTACATCAACAATAGGAAGAAGAAGAAGAAGACCCCCAACCAATAGGAAGAGGAAGAGGAAGAGGAAGAGGAAGAAGAAGAAGAGGAAGAAGACAGAAGGAACAGCAAAAGGAAGAAGACACAACAATTTTGCTTTCAATTCTTCCTTTTGCTTTCCTTTTTCTTTTCTTTTTGAATTATTTTATTAAAGAAATATAGGGTTAAATTTGGAATTTTGACTAATTTTCATTACTGATATTCAACTGAACCAAACATTATTTATGACATTGATATCCATTCTAGGATTTGAACCAAACAATAACTATTCATTCTCATTCCCATTGATTCTCATACCCATTGACTCCTCAATCAAATTCATTTCCATTTCGATTGACAGATTTGAACCAAACGGCCCCTAAGTTGTTTGTTTAATGTGCGAGTTTTATTGTTTTTTGTGACAAAGATTTGTAGATCAAAGCTACCATTTTGATAGTCACGAGTCACCATATTAGTTCTATCTTTAAAATCAATATAGAGGTTAAGATTAATACACGGATTTTATTTATTATTATTATTATATATTTTTACTACAAACAATACTTGACCCTACGCAGACAACAAACAAAATTTGTTGTTCTAGTATAATGTTGATATATCAAACCCTAAAAGTGATATATTAGGGACTAAATAAAAAAATATATATATATATATATTAGTGATTAAATCAATACGATTGTATTTTCTTAATTTATAAAAAATATACGCAATATATCTTTTTAAAAATTAAAATCAATACATCTAGACAAATGGTTAAATACAAGTTTTGTATTGTTGAGTCGTCTACATTAGTTTATTTTGTATTGTTTACCAGAAGAAAAATAAATTTAAAAAAGTTATTTTGTATCAACTGGACCCCACTACGTTTTCATCATAGTCATAACTAAGTATGCCTCCCCGTTTTTAATTCAAAAAATTTGCTTAACATTATTGATTTAAATATTACAAAGTGCTGTATTTAATATTTAGCATTATATTAGTTGCGGTATCTGAATTTGTCTAGTACATAAAATGGCAACGCCCATTCTGGAACAAACCCCATATATATATTGAATATTATAAAACGCAACGATTAATAGAGCGATATAGGATTTCGATTTATTTATCACTAATACAAATACAATTTGAATATTATTAAATTTGATATATATTTTATTATTTGATATTTGAATTTTAAATAGTTAAAGTTTTCATTTTTGAATTCAAATGACATTTTAAGATAACTATTTATTTCGGTATAAATAGTCATTATCTGCTCTTCCACTGCAAGAGGAGCTGATTGGGATTGTGTAAGCAATTTGCGTAATCGTTGACCTCTTGCTTAACGTCATTGATTTAAATATTATAAAGTGGTGTATTTGAATGAAAAACAATTAGCAGTATATTAATGCGGTATCTGAATTTGTCTAGTACATAAAATAGCAACTCCCATTCTGGAACACACACACACACATATATATATATATATATATATTTTAAATCAAGATTGAAAATTAACAAAATTAACTGCAAAACAGTGGTGGTTCTAGCGGGTCCAGAGAGATTTTAAAACCTTCTAACCTTGGCCACCTCATATGGAATATTTTTTTTTGCTTCTTCACGAGAGCTCGTATATTTTTTTCTCTTGGCTACAATATTGGGAAACCAGAACTGAAAAATATTATCCAACTCAAAACAAGTTAAGTTGTAACCCTGGAACGCTGGTTTAGAACTGGGAAATAGCACTGAGACAAGCGCCTCCACATATCTTTGAAGAAGATGAATAGTCTAGTTAATCTCAAACCCAAATAATTTGAATATTCCCCGGCTAATACTAATTTTTGATAAACCAAATATAGAAGAGCAGAAGCAGACACGATGGAGCAAATCAAGGTAAACAGAACCACCCTAATGGCTTCCGGGAACAAGAATGAAGCCAAAGCGGCAAATGAAAGAGAGGAAAAAAAAAAACATAGTCCGGTGAAGTATATTGCTGGCGCCCCTCGAAATAGGGTGAGTTGGATGAGAAGAAGATATGGTTTCGAAACCAAAAAGAAAGCAATAAATAAGGTAACCCGCCACCGCCGTGTAGTACAAAACCGGGTTCGAGTCGAAAGTCGGTTTCGGTTTCCCGGCCGTCGACGTGACGACTTGAAGAAAGGCGAGGATCAGAGCTGTGGCCAAAGCGTAAGGTTTGTGGGGGAAAATGGGGGCGGGCTCTTGAAGTACTCGAAACAGGTACGACAGGAACGCTTTCGCACGGAAGATCGCAGCGCGGACGTATACAAATGCGCCGTGAATTACACCAACGAAGAGAGCTAGATTATTGCTTCTGTTTGTGCGGTCGGCCATCGTGAATAATTAGATAGTTCGATGAACACTTGGATATATATATATATATAATATACTCACACTGTCTCACTCTCCAATACACTCCTTTTTTTGAGATGGTATTTAATTGGGGGTGTCACTATATATATATATGCTGCCACTGTTGCTGGTATGTGACTCTTTCTACCGGTTCCTTCTTACATTTTTTTTATTTTAAAAAGAGCACATACATTCCCCACCATTGCTTTGAATAGAAGAACCGACTACCTCTTGAGATTTTGTTGACGAATACTTTAATTAAAATATATAAAATGACTACAAACCATTAATTGTGTAAAAAAAGAGTAACTTAAAAATATATAAAATAACTATAAATTATTATTGTGTTAAGAGAGTTTTAACTAAAAGATCTAAAATGATTATAAAATAATTTAGTATTCCAAATTAAGTAAAATTTACTACACTAAGTAAAATGATATGAAGTTTAAATAATAAGGAAAAAAATCAAGTACAGATCTATAATTTTGGGTGAAAAATTAGGATTGGAATTGAAAAGTTAGAATTAAATACTTGTGAAAGAAAAAAAAAATTATTCTTTCATAAGAAAAGTTGAAAAATTGCTTTGTGAAAAGAATGGAATAATTGAAAACAATAAAACAAATAAGAATGAATCTAGAAATTGGTTTGTGAAAAGAATGGAATAATTGAAAACAATAAAACAAATAAGAATGAATCTAGAAAATAAATATTTATTGTAGTTAAAATTGAGAGTAGACATCAAGAAAATCGGAAGAGATACCACCAAAAAATTAATTAAATATATTACAATTTGAATTAAAAGAGATACAAACTTAAAAAATAAAAGCTAAAACATAAGGGGATAAAAAATATACAGAAGGAGAGCAGAAAGATTGGTAAAAAGAAAGAAATAAAACTATAGATTGATTCATTTATATAAATCATTGTTATGGCTAAAAATGTAGTCAGTGCAATCACATAGATTAGTGAAAGTGAAAGAATAAAAAGCAACAAAAACAATGAAATTACTACAAAATTGGAATTGGAAGAGACCTGAGAAATCAATACCAACTTTTTAGAATTTAAACATTAATCTCTCAATTTTTATTTTTTTGAAACAAAAGGAATACTTAAATTAATAAACAGGCTTCGTCCAACAACGATTTCACAGTAGGCCGTGAGCCAAACAATACAATAGATCTGACTACAATCTAGGTATAGCTCCAAAATTGAACCATGACACAAGGGATCAAGGGATCCATGAGATTCATAACGAACAACTGACGAAGCCAACCATTGTCGGCTTTATTTTCACCATCTTCTTCATCAACAACTTCATCCCACAGATCTGAAGTTAAAATGGACGGGACAAAACTCTAGACATAAAACTCTTAACAAGGATAGACAAGAAAACTCTCAACAAGGAGAGGCTTATTAGAGCAGAGAAATGAAGGGCAAAGGATTGGCTGGAGAATGGGGGAGGAAGAAGATGAATAGTCGAGAGAACACGGGAAGAGGAAGAAGATGAATAGTCGAGAGAACACGGGAAGAGGAAGGAGGATCTCTCAATGTAATTAAGTTACCATATCTCACAACAAAATTATTACTCTTATTTTCAAAACTTTCAAGCATACAACTGCAATAATAATAAAATAAAAGACAGAGAGAATACGAAAAATTACTGAATCAATTAAAACAATAATATGAATAAAATCACAAAACCCATACCAATCTCTTTTAATTCCAAACAGAAGCACAAGGTTGGCCTCGTAAAAAAAATAACAAATGAATTAAAAAAGGAAGAAATTTTAAGGAACACAAACAAAGTGTGAAGAAAGCACATATCTTCTATTTATTAAATACTGATATGCATTGCGATTAACCAAACATAGAGATGATCTAAAAGATAAGGATAAAAACATAACACATAAAGTAATTAAAAAACTTAGATGGGATAATTTCATGCCATATATAATAATTCATGACAAAATTAATTCCAATGGAATTTTTTAAAATAAGAATTAACAGATGCAGCCCCTACTTTAATTATTATAATTATGTCAAATGAAATTTCTTTTTAAAAGAATTATGGCATTGAAAAATCAAAATTTCCATGCACAATACATGATGAAAATCCCTTAAACACATAGCTAAATCAAAATTTCCGTAAATAGATTTTTATAGAACATAAGGCAAATACAAAATTGAAAAGGCAAAAAAGAAAAAGAAAAAAAAAACCCAAGTACTGTAACAAACAAAGGCAAAAAAGAAGAAGAAAAAGGAACACGATGAAACATAGGCAAAGGAAGAAACATAATTAACAAAAAAAAAAAAAAAAAAGGAAAAAATCAAAATTTCCGTAAATGAAATTTCATAGAACATAAGGCAAATACTCTAACATAAGGCGAATACTCTAACTCATATGCTGTTCTTATTAATTAAAATTATATTAAAAGCTCATATGATGAGCGAATGTGTGTAGTTTGAAACTAATTTAAAAAATATTTCAGTGAAAATTGTGAAACCACATTATAAATCAATAGCAGAGTGAAGGAATGAGAGAATGAAGGTTGAATGAAACAACAGGAGAAAAAACAAAAGAAGAAAGAAAAAAAGCCCTTAATCGTAACCTTGAATCGGTGTTTGCTTTGAGATGTGAGGAAAAGTTACATAACATTCTATTTATTGATCAGTGAGTAGAAATTAGATGACTATTATGAAACCTATAAATTCTCTAGGAGATATAGATAAGAAATTGAAGGAAGTAGAAAGTGAGTAATAATAGAGAAGCTGAAATTTAAGGATAATTCAAAAAAAAAAAAAGTAAAAAAAGAATGATAATTCATGCCAAGACGTACATATGAATAATTAATTTTGTGGGAAGATGAAGCTTGAACAAGTATTTAAAAAAAAAAGAAAGAAGATAATTCATCGTAAGAGATATGGCTAATTAATTTCGTAGGAAGATGAAGCTTTAAAATTAAAAAAAAAGAAAGAAAAGAAAACCCGAATAAAGAATATACGGATGATAATTATTATATTAAAAGAGAGATGGATATAATTAATTTGATGAAAATTTAAAACTAAAAAGACTGATGATTCAAAAACAATAAAATAAAATAAAAAACAACACTGATAATTCATCCTTAAGTGATATTCACAAAATATAAAACTTACAAAAAGAAAAAAAGGAATGATAATTTATCCTAAGAAATATGGATAATTAATTTTGTAGGAAGATGAAACTTTTAAAAAAACAAAAAAAAAAAAAAACAAAAAAGCAAAACGAAAAGATAAGGATGAAGCAATTTGATGACTACTCGGAATGTAAAAGAACATAATTGGTAATTATAATTATTTTCATAAATTAGAAGTGTATTATAATTTAAAAAACTAAAAAATTGAAAATATCTTAAAACAGATGGATATAATTAATTTGATGAAAATTTAAAACCTAAAAGACGGATGACTCAAAAAAAAAAAAAAACACTGATAATTCATCCTTAAGTGATATTCAAGAAACATAAAACTTAAAAAAAAAAAAAAAACTAGAATCATAATTCATCCTAAGATATATGGATAATTAATTTCGTAAGAAAATGAAATTAAAAAAATAAATAAATAAAAAGATAAGGATGAAGCAATTTGATGACTACTAGTCCGCATGTAAAAAGAACATAACCATCGGTGATGGTAGTTGTAATTATAATTATTTTGATAAATTAGAAGTGTATTATAATTGAAAAAATAAAAAATTGAAAATATCTTAAAAGAAAATGACATGTTAAACTTAATTTATGTGGAAGCTGAAAATAGATGGATATACTTAATTTGATGAAAATTTAAAACTAAAAAGACACATGATTAAAAAAAAAAAACATTGATAATTCATCCTTAAGTGATATTCAAGAAAGATAAAACTTAAAATAAAAAAAAAATCGGAATGATAATTCATCCTAAGACATATGGATAATTAATTTTGTAGAAAAAGAAAAACGTTAAAAAAAGGCAAAAAAAAAGAAAAAAGAAAGAGATAAGGATGAACCATCTGTAATTATAGTGATGACAATTGTAATTATAATTATTTTGATAAATTGGAAGTGTATTATAATCGAAAATTTTAAAAATTAAAAATATGTGGCAATTGACATGTCTTATGCCACATGGCAGAAGGATAATGAGCTTCCTAAATGTTATTTTTTTCTAATATAGTATATAGTATATTTATAATATTTTAATTCCCCTTACATCGTCAAGGTATGTTTCTTTTTTTCTTTTTTTTTAATTACAGTTCGAGAAAAAAAAAACTCACTTAAATCACTTCGTTTTGTACCTAACTACCTATCATTTGCTATTCAGTTTATTTGTCAAAGAAGGAAAAAACTCACACACACACACACACACAAATCCATGAGAGGGCATTTGCAATTCAAAATAAGTCAGAAAAATTATTCAGTATAATTGTTGCACTTTAAAAATAATATATTAAGTAAATAATAAAATAATAATTAAAAATTATTTTTTTCTGACCTAATATATATATTACTCTTTCAAAAGAAATTAACACTTAATTTTTAGTTGCACCATCTTATTATAGTGCAGTGAATGCACTGAATAATCTCTTAAAGAAGTGAATTGCTTACTATGCTTTTAATTTGAATATTATTTTATAAATTTATCTTTTCAGTCAAGAAAATGAAAAAATTCAATGGCAAAGAATTGCTGCTTCGTTGCATATATATCTTCCTTCCTTCCTAGTAATTTTTGGAAGCTTCGCGGGACTTACTAATTAAGAAGATACAAATATGCATATATAGTTGATAAGGAGGTTTCTAAACCTTATGAATGAAAATGATATATATATATATATATGTATATATTAAAACAACTCAATATACATGATATATATATATATATATATATATTAAAACAACTCATGGAATAGTTTTGGTAAAAGATGTGACATATACATGATATATATATATATATATATATATTAAAACAACTCATGGAATAGTTTTGGTAAAAGATGTGACAGACATGAAATTATTGAGAGTTTAATTATCCAGTAACTTTTCTCTAAGTGCTTATCATATAATTCCTTGATAGAATGTTCTGAATTTTTTTCCCCAAACATATCACATCATTTAACAAAGAGGTACCTTTTTCTTTTTTTTTCTTTTTTTTTTTTTTGATCTGCGATAGAATTCATCTAGCCACGTTTGACTTGTTCACAAATTTTTCATCCATTTTGGGCACCTATTCTATATACTCTTACTTCACTATCGAGGAGTTGCACTTGGACAGCAATGGTATACACCACGTCAGGGATGGGACTTGAAACAACCCATAATGAGGGAGTACTTGTACTTGAAACACCACGACATTTGCCGACCACGTTACACCACGTGGACTTTTATACCATGAATCAACACACCACCACTAGGGAATAGCGCCTAAAGTTCTAGCAAGTTGCTTTGAAATTTGGGTTAAATGTAGAAAACCCCCCGTGGTTTCAGAAAATAGTAAGGAACCCCCGTGGTTTAAAAACATATAGAGAACCCCCCCGTGATTTGTCCAAAACTCAAAAGTTGATGGAAAACTAATCTTAGGGACTAAAAAGAAATAAAAGTAATGGTAGGGACTAAACTGCAATTAAAACAAAAAATTTTAAAAAAAGGTACCTCTTTGTTAAAAAGCAATAAAACTAATGGCAGGGACTGTTCATCGTCTTCTTCGTCCTCCCTTTTTTTTTTTCTCTTCTTTCTTCTCCCTTCCTTCCTTCCTTCGGTTCTTCTCCCGTTGTAGTAAGGAACCTCCTCCCTTCCTTTCTGCAATTTGCAGAACTTCGAATCCCACTCACACAGCCATAGCAGGTAGAAGTAAGAAAATCTATTGCTTCTGTGACTTTTATTTGGGGCTTGTTTAGCTCACACCACCATTCAACTCAGTCTCATCGATAATCTCTCACAGGTAAGGTTTCTGGAATTTCATATTATCTGTGGTTATTCTTTGCTGTTTGTGTGTATGGGCTTTCCAAGCTCTGTTCAATTTCTCAGTTTAGTTCTGAAGCATTTGCTTATAAAGTGCTTTAGTTTTTCTGGGGTGGTACCAATTATTTGAATTCTACCTGCTATGGCAAAGCTTCGGTTCTGCAGAAGTTCTGCAAATTGCAGAACTACGAACGCGGGGGAGGAAGAAGGAAGAAGAAAGAAGAGAAAAAAAAACCGGCAAAGGTTTGTGTTCACCGTCTTCTTCCCTTTTTTTTTTTTAGGGCCTGTTCTTTATGGTGTTCTAAGAACTGGTTCTGACCATTTTTGGGTTTCAACCCAAAAACCGAACCCAACCCCATGTTATTTAAGAAGAAATGAAACCTAGTTCTGAGAACCAAATCCCTACTGTTGCCGCTGCCCTCCTCCGTCGCACTCCTCCTCCTGCCACCGCCACTGGCCTCCTCTTCTTTGTTTTCTTCCCCCAGCTTCTTCTTCTTCTTCCGCCCTTATTCTTCTTCTTCCCGCCTGCCCTCTTCTTCTTCTTCGCGCCGTCGGCCGAGGCTGCTTCTTCTTCCTCCTCCTCTTCCTCCTCTTCTTCTCCCTCTTCTTCTTCTTCTTCTTCTTCTAATTCCTCTTCCTCCTTCGCAATCACTCACAAACTCATTTGTAATTGGATTTTAAATTTGAATCTTCAGTTCACAATTTTTGGAAATTTTCTGATTGAAACAGAAAAAAGAAGAAGAAGAATTGGATTTTGGGGGTTTAGGTTTTGGGCTGCCGGTGGTGGCGGCGAAGCGACTGCGAGGAGGCAGAGGGGCGGACCGGGTGGTTGTGGAATATGTGTTATGGTTTCGGGTTGAGAACGATGTTTCTTTGTTTTGGGTCTCAACCTATTTGGTCTCTGCCTAAAACTCAAACCCAGTTCTCAGAACACCCTAAAGAACAGGCCCTTAAAATTTTTTGTTTTAATTGCAGTTTAGTCCCTACCGTTAGTTTTATTGACTTTTAGTCCCTAATGTTAGTTTTCCATCCACTTTTGAGTTTTTGGGCAAACCACGGGGGGTTCTCTATATGTTTTTAAACCACGGGAGATTCCTTACTATTTTCCCAAACCACGAGGGGTTATCTATATTTAACCCTTGAAATTTAGAAATTTACAAATTTAACATATGTGTGATCCTATCCCTTTACTTCATGGTCTGTGCACAAAGTGTTTTACCACTTAAGTGAGTTAGGGATGATTATTTAGAAAATAGATAATTTTTTTTTTTTTGAAATGATTTAGAAAATAGGTATTATAGTGCACTTTAAGTGTGAAAGAAAGATCTCTTACATCTAAATTATAGTGCACTTTAAGTGTGAAAGAAAGATCTCTTACATCTAAATTACCTTTGAATTAGGAAATAGGTATCATAGTACATGCACTTTAATTAATGTTTTTAGTTAAAGTCAAACAATCACTAATTTTGTGGCAAAATCACCCGACTATTATAAGAGGTTTTGAGGTCGAATGGCACCAGATGGTAATGCCACATGTTGAACTGTGTTTTATTTGTTGTTTTCTCTGTATTTGATAATAAAATTATTTTTAAAAATAGTAAGGTTGATTTGATAATTTAAGAAACAATATTAGAGGTTAATTTTGTCTTGAAAATTGAAGGAGATAAATGTAATTGCCATTTTTTAAAAAAAACTGAAACCCAATTTCAACATACTGGCGATTTGAAAATATTGCAAGTGAGTTTATTAAATGAAAATATTTCAACAATTGTAATAACTAAAAGGGTTCTCTTTGTAAAATCAACTTATTATGGGTTGTAAAGTACAAGAACTAAAATATGTAATTTGATACTATATTTTTATGAGTAATGATAGACATTTTAACTAATTTATCACAACTTTTGTATAGCAACTCATGTGACATGCATTCATTGATTGATTACGTGATATTAATAATTATTTCATGAAAATATAACCAATAAATTTTAGGAAGCCCAATTTGTTCACAAGTCTAAGACCAAAAGTAAACGTTTGGTGAGATTGTATGGTGCCGAAAGGATGGGAATGAATTACAATTTAAAACTCGTGCACTTTGTTTTGTTAGCTGGGAAGTGATAATGAAAATGGAAGCCTTAAAATTGAGAAATAATTATAGATATAATTATTATGGAGTGAAACTGTAGAGTGAACGTTGTGCTATTACTGGAAAGTTACACTAGATAGTTATAATTTTAAATGTCCAATAATTTTTTTTCATGTTCACCCTCAATTTTCACTTTCCCTTTCAGTTAGAGGAACTTGAAATGTGTTTTGCACTGAACTGTACATGTTTATTTTCCATTTGTCTCCAAATGTTTTTCATTTTACTCTCCTAACACATTTAAAGAGGTGATAACCCAGAAGTACAACCAGCCCAACATATTGGCAAAGGCCACTTTTCTTTTCTTTCTTTTTTTCCACCCAAAACACATTTTGAGATTGAGATTGTTTCCCATAAACAAACGTATAAAACAATCTCGAAAGGAATGGGTTTGATTCTTGGAGATGTAAAAAAAAAAAAAACAAAAAACATATAAGAACAATAAACTGGACCCCAGTATTTGAACTTGTCTAAAACAGCAACCCCGGCCGATTTGGAACAAACTCCAAAATATTACACCAATGGTTTTAATCTGATCCCAGTTTTAGATATATGTAAAGTAGTTATGGTTGAGAATGAACACGAATGAGCATCATTTTAAATAGAGATTGTAAAAGAAGAAATTAATTGTGAAAAAACAAGAATTGAGAAATATTGTCCAACTCGAATCCAGTGAAAATTAAAAGTAAAATAGTAGAGTGACTAATGTGACATATACTCGGCAAAAGTTTATTGGACACATAAAATTAAAATGATAGCATTCACTCTACACTTTTACTTTTCCAATCATTTCCTGCTCTCGAAAGTAATTAATTGATTTATTACAAATTCATTTGTAATGGATTCTTAATCTGTAAAACAACACTTATTTTGGATCGGAAGGGGTACTTGATAGTAAATTTATTATTAGAAAAAAAGGTTTATTTTGTAATTCCAAAAACAATGGAGGTTAATTTTGTAACTGTACTGAAAATTCTGGGAGATAAATGTAATTTGCCATTTTTTAAAAAACTGAAACCCAATTTCAGCCTACTTGCGAATTTGAAAATATTGTAAGTTTACCAAATGAGGGCTCATGATCTCCTGTTACACTATGTGTTACACATATTAATAAATCAACGTTAATATTATTTTTTAAATTAATTTTTTCACCAATGATATTAATTAGCATTATAATAAATTTTTGGACTAAGAATTCACCCATTTTGGTTTAGGGTATATTTATTTTAATTTATTGATATTAAAAAATAAAAAAATACTATAAAATTATATTAAAATACAAGATTTATGTAAAAAAATAAAATAATTATATTAAAATTAAGTAGAATGCCAATGAATAGCATTGGTAAAAAAATTAATTTTAAAAAATATTTACGTTGAGTTATTAATATATATAACACATAATATTATAGAAAAGTGTAACAGAGGATCCTAATCCCCAACCTCAAATGAGATAGAGTCGAATCTCCATTTTATGATTCATTGACACATTATCGAAGAGGTTTGTATTTTGGGTTGGGCTGAATTTGTTGACAAGAAAAGTTTATTTTGTCAAGTTGTTTAATTCAAATATTTAGGAGGCCCAATTTGCACCCTAGTCTAATTGGCGTGCTGTTAAAATTAAAAATCGCATTGAAAAGTTTGTTCTTTCTTATAGATCCTGAAATAGATCAGTCACTTGTTTTTTTTTTTTTTGATATTAAGTCACTTGTTAAATTGGGTCAACTCTTAAAAGCTTTGTTCTTTATGTTATTAAACTTGGGAATCTTTTGTTTTTAGAAGAGAATTTTTTTTTTACAGACAAAAAAAAAAAAAAATTGAGACAAAATTTTTTTTTGAGAGACTCTTTATATGGAACATACTTGAGATTCTCGATGTCACAATAAATGTGTAAGGATTGACAATTTTGTGCTTTGAAAAAAATATTTTAGAAAATATTTAAAATTGCAATGGTGGGTGATTTCTCAAGCAAAATTCTTTAAAAAAAAATTAAAAAAAAAACTGGAAAATGATAGTATAGATTATTTACCTTCATTAAATTTCACAATAAAAAGTAAGGTTAAGTAAAAGATCAAAATAACCCCAAAACATCAACATACTTCATGAGTTCTCATGTAATTTTCATAACACCCTCTTGATGGACTTTCTTGTCAAGAACTTGTAAGAATCATTTCATATCATTTCAGTGGTTTTTTCACTTTTCATGTTTCTCAAATTTTGGGATATTTAATTTTCTTTGCCGGATCTCAGTGTATTTTTATTTTTACCAAACCTCAATAGTATTTTGTATCTTACCTTCCAAATTTAATCTAAACATTCTTCTATTATTTCCAATCATACTTATAAGGACAGAGCCTGGTTATGGATGAATAGATCACGTCTCGTTGTATGGTGAACTGGTGTTATTCACGTACGATATATTATTCGGTGCATCCGTTGTACCACGTAAGAAAAAATGTTATTTTTTGGGGAAGGTAATGTACATATAAGGTGTCTATGGATTAATATAAATATGAATAATTAGTTTATAATAGGCTTGGTGCATTACTTTTAAGGATACAACAGATACATATAATAATTTCTCTGAATGTAAAAAATATATATATTTGCGAAAAAGAAAAACAAAATAGAAAAGGCGAATCTCCGCTTCATGTTTCAAACTTTCATGACACATAGGGATCTGTATTTTGGGTTGGGCTGAATTTATTGACCCAAAAAAAAAAAAATTGTCAACTTGTCTAATTCAAATATTTAGGAGGCCCAATTTGCACACTAGTCTAATTGGCAGACCTGACAAAAATCGCACAGAAAAGTTTATTCTAGATCGTTAAATAGATCAATCGTTGTGAGTCACTTGTTAATTAATTGGTCCAAGTCTTGGTGAGTTTGTATGGAGCCGAAGGGATGGGAATGCATTACAATTTAAAATTCGTGCACTTTGTGTTGTTAGGGAATGATAATGAAAATGGTAATATTAAAATTGGGAAATATATATATATATATATATATATTATTTAAAGTTCAAACGCCGGTTCATTTTGTCAGTTTCAAGCCTTGAAACGTTTGTCTTTCATCTTCTCAAGACTTTCTAATTTCCCAAAACTACTGAATGCAAATAACGGCAGCTGAATTTACTGATAATGGATAGCCTTTTCTTCATGAAACTTGTAATTTTATCATTTATTAACTTTAACCTTAACATTAGCCTTAAACCGTTTCATCATCTAGGATAAAAAGAAGAGGCTTTATCAAATTTTGATTTATTAAGGGAAAAGGTTGAGCCATTTCTCCGTTTACGACTTCACGTCCTTCAACGAGAGAATGGTTATTTTTATTTGGTTCTCCCTTCCTTTAAATTGTGTTCGTCTAGCAATCTACTTGACTTAGTATTTTGGAACTAGTTAGTTTATCTATGTACATGTTGGTGCTGATTTACTGCTTTTATTATTGTGTGGTTTGATGATTCTTGATTGTGGATTCAAATTTGTTAGTATGCTTGAAATGAAATCATACTTGATGCTCTTCTCCTCTATTTTAATTTTATGGCATGGAAGATGCTCGATGTTTAGCGTGTGTGAACAGCAGAGCACTCCTTGCAATTTGATTCGCTCAATGTTGAATATGCTAACTTGAGTAGGATGGCCATCAGGCTCGTCTTGTGCTGGTGTTTTTTAGGAGAGAATGGAACATAAACTGGTTTCCTTGTCGGTTTCACCATCTCCCGCACCATTATAACCAAGTTTTCATTGAGCTCTAATTCGCAGCAGTTGAGTATTTAGTTGATTCTCAGAATATATTCCTACTAAAATTTTCTGAATTTCTGAGCTGAGAGTTTATGCTTATTCCAAGAGAAGAGCTGTGGAATCTACAAGAAAATTACAGATTGGAGATGCACTTGGTTATTTCATCAAGAGAGTTTACTTATTTCTGAGAAGACTTGGAGCAGGCACAGAAGCTTTATAATTTCTGGAGCACCTTGAAAATGAGATGAATTGCTCGGTTACTGATTGAGTGTGTTGACTGTACAAGGGTTATAAATGAGATTGAAAAGATTCTCAACCTTAGATTCCAAAGGAACCAAAGTAAATAAAAAGGTTGTTTTTGGAATCAAAGTTGCCAGGTAGATCATTACAGGGCTACAATACTTGGTAATGGAATTCAAGAACTTCAGTGGAAAAGAGTTAAACCTGATCAGAATTATAGTCAAAAGCTAACATGAGCTATTCGATTATGGATTGAGAATGAATACCTTTTTGCTATAAATTGTCTTGATGATAAAGAAAAGTTGGGAGCTAAATTACCAGAGAAGCAGAGGTGCTCTTTAAAATTTTGTAACAGAAGTGCAGAGGAACACCTTATGAGATAAGAATTGGTGATTTTGATGAACTTATGGTCTTTGGACATCTTAATACTCTACACAAGGTGGCTAGATATTTTATGGGACAAAAAAGAAATAAGGGCGTCAATATTCAAGGATTTTGGGGGATCAATTTTTTGTTTTTTTTTTGGAAAGATGGGCACCAGAAATATAATTTCAGCACTGAAGACTGTGTTTATGAAGAAACTGATTGAGGCACAAGCTATAATTGCAACGATGGCAGGTGCAGAAAGGGCAACACTCAGGAAGGTTCAATGGTGGATGCAAGCCAGAATGTTGCATTACTTGGCTACCTATGCAAGAGTCGCAGTACTTAGTAGCCCATGCACGAGAAATTATGAGAGCACCTCTTCATCAATTTCTTGTTCTTCAAGGCTTGAGGACGAGCTTGTTTTCAAGGCCAAGGAATTATCAGGAACAGTAGTTAAATGGCGTCGTTTTGATCGCTAATTAATTGTAACCTTTTATGCTGTGTACGGAACCTAATCTCATCGTTTTTGTTAGAAGTTACTAGCATTTTTGGAATGAGTAGAGGTATATATATATATATATATATATATATATATATATATATATATATTATGTAATAGCGGTCTGAAGGAGCATGTTGAATGTTTGTTGTTTCTTCCTCAATTCTAATTCTCTCATTTTCTCTCTGACTACTTCCCCCTCAAGTTTTTTCTTTCTTCTTTTCTTTATGCTAAATTCCTTCCCTTTATGTTATGTTCTATTACTAGGGGTGGGCATGGTTTGGTCTAATTCGAAATTCGAACCTAATTCGAATTTACCGAATTCGAAGAAACTTAATTCGAATTCTGAATTCGAATTAGGTTTGGTTTGAAACCGAATTCGAATTCTGAATTCGGTTTTCGAATCGGTTTTCGAATTGGGCATTCAGACCAAAAACCGAACCGAAAACCGATTTACAATATATATATATATATATATTTTTATTAGTAAAAAAATAAACGAAAAGTGGGAAAAGAGAGAGAAGAGGGATGAAAGCATAGGAGGAAAAAGTGGGAAACGGGCCGCGTGAAAAGCAAGAAAATTTGGGGAAAAAGTTGAGGAGGGTAGGGAAAAGAGGGGACATGCTACTCTGATTTGCAATATATATATATTTTTTATTAGTAAAAAAATAAACGAAAAGTGGGAAAAGAGAGAGAGAAGAGGGATGAAAGCATAGGAGGAAAAAGTGGGAAACGGGCCGCGTGAAAAGCAAAAACATTTGGGGGAAAAGTTGAGGAGGGTAGGGAAAAGAGGGGACATACCACTCGAGTAGCGGGCCTGGGCGCTAGATTGATCTTGGCAATAATAAGCTTTTTCTTATACAAAAGGCATCAACGCATCAAGAAGGCGAGGGAACGCCTTACGGCCCTTACCCGAAGCCGAGAGTGCGAAGATATTCTCAATTCCAGTGGCGGAAAATCTTCCAAACTTTTTACAGGTAGAGAGATCAAGAAGGGCACGAACAACTTCTCAGAAGATCGACTCCTCGGCGTCGGAGGCTAAGGTGAGGTTTACAAAGGCATCCTCAACGACGGAACAGTCGTCGCCATCAGACACCAAAGCACCACTGTTTTAAGGGGGTTTACAAAGGTTTACAAAGGCATCCTTCGTTCCTTCCTTTGACTCGCCGACCGAGTCCCTGCCATCGTCGACCTCCTCCCTCTTCTTCTGATTCATCTTCTTATTAAAGTTTGAATTCGGTTTTCATGGTTTCAAACCGAATTCGAATTGCGAATTCGGTTTGGTTTCTTGGAATTTTAAACGAATTAGGTTCGGTTTTCGAATTGGCCAAAAAAAAATTAAAACCGAATAAACCGATTCGAGGAAACCGAGTAAACCATAAACCGAACCGATGCCCACCCCTATCTATTACTGTTTTTGGGCAATCCCAGGTTTAACTTCAGATACATCCTATTGGAAAACAAAACATAGGACCATGGCGCCGCCTAACAAAGCTAGTGTGTGTATATATATATATATATATATATATATATATATATATAATAGAAACTAACATATGTTTGATATCAAACTGTCATGTGGCTGCCACATATAATTAACGTTTAATTATATTAAGATTGACAAGGCTGCCACATAATTACTTTCAAATGCCACATGGCTACCGCATTAACAAATAATTTAATTTAACTATTGATATGAATGTCACATAAGTTTACTATTTAATAATTATTTATTAAATACATAAATTTTATTTTATCTCATTTAACTAGATAAGATTTTTCATTACCTCTTCAACTTAAGTTATTTTTCAAATTTCTATATTAAATTAATCTCCAAAATTAAGAACATTTGACTCTTTGTTTTTTACTTTATATATATATATGTGTGTGTGTATATATATATATATATATATATTCCATGTTTTGTATAATTTATGTAGAACTTAAGTTAAGTATATTTGTAAATTATCAAACGTTTATAATGGAAAAAAAGTTTATTTGTTATTATTAAATGTAGTATTATTAAGAAATAATTTTTTAAGTAAGATATGCTTATATTTTTGTTATAATGACTGAACTAAAATTATTGTCATTTACTAATTTATTTTTAATTTATGACTTTTCATATACTATAAGTTTCAAATATCATTAAAAGCTATTGATTATATTATAATTATTACAAGCTATTGATTACGTTTATAATGAAAAAAAAGTTTATTTGTTATTATTAAATGTAGTATTATTAATAAATAAATTTTTAAGTAAGATATGCTTATATTTATGTAATAATGACTGAACTAAAATTATTGCCATTTACTAATTATTTTTAATTTATGACTTTTTATATACTATAAGTTTCAAATATCATTAAAAGCTATTGATTATATTATAATTATTACAAGCTATTGATTATATTATAATTATTACATTGTTCACATCAACTTCATTATTAATATATTATTAGTAAATGATTAATTATGTGAAAACTCTTGGTAATCCTCACAAAAGAAAATGAAAGACACTTTATTTATCACTTTGCAATCCCTGCAATCTATTTATATGTCTATGTCCAGTCCATTGAAAACAAAAATCCACACAGCTTTCTTATTGTTTAGACTCCTTATATGCATGCAATCTAATTCACTTTAATGGTGAAACTTTTCGTAATACATATGCATTCTTTTAAAATATATTTTTTGTATAGAGTAATTTCAAAATGCATTTTTTTCCCGAATTTTCTTAATTTCTTCAAATTTGCAGGTTTGTGCTACTCCAATGGAAAACAAGATTTCTCTATCCAACGTTACAAAATATGTCTCCAAGTTTACCTCTTCTAACAATGGAGCTACTCATGTCGTCGTCTACATACAACACGCATTGAATTCATTCAACAACTTAGTTTTCTTTTTTTTTTTTAGAGAAGAAGAAGAAAAAGGCTGAAGACGTTGACAGGAGCCGATCAAAAGATGTGAGAAAAAATGAAGAGAATAGAGTAGGCATGACAATTCTATATTTGGAAAAAAATTTCAAGTATTTGTGTAATATTTAAAATATGTTTCTTGTTTTTAACTATGTATTTGTAATAAATTGATTACTATTTATAAATATTATATTTTTTATATATATATAATCACATACTAATATTATTGGGCATTCACCATGCAAATGCATAGTGCTCACTTCTAGTACATATATATATATATATATATATATATAAATATGAAATTGTAGAGTTAATGATGTGGATTCTCTGTGGTAGTTACATCTGACAATTTTAATTTTAGTGTCTAATAAATTTTTACAACGTGGATGTCATGTTAGACATTTTATAGTTCACTCTCAAATTTTACTTTGTGTATCATTAACCACTATTATTTAGCTTGTGACTGGAAATTACTATCATTATTATTTATTATGATTACAATCGTTTTACAAAAACTTTTTAGAAATAAAACTTGTTTACTTCCTCCATCTGAACAAAAGAGTTAGGTTTCAAAAATGTGTAACTTTTTATAAATTTTAAGATATAACACATAAAATAATTAATTTACCACTATTTTTTATTTCATGCCCTTATAAAAACCAAATATGAAATAATTATGGACAATGCATAATTCTTCTAGCAAAGGTGTTAATGAGCCTGGTCTGGTATCCACGCTGGCCTTGACCCGAAATGCCTCAAGCCTAGGGAGAAAAAATGTGGATGGCGGTGGTGGATAGTGAATAACGTGGATAACTATAGATGTAATATATTTTAGAAATAAATTAACAATAAGGGAATAAAGGCTTATGAGTGTGCAAGAATTTTACAAATTACATAATTTTGTGGAGCTGAAAAGATAATTTTTCTAATATTATTTCTAAAATATTTTCGCGTTTTTTTTTCCTCTTCAATCGACGTACAATTTTTCTTCCGACTGAAGAAAAAGAGAACTGTGAAAATATTTTGAAAATTATATTAGAAAAATTATATTTTCAGTCCTCATAAAATTATAAAATATTTTCAAATTATCATTGAATTCAGTTGAACTACCAAAGTTACAAATATCTTAAATTTTTAGCACTAAAAATATCATTCTTTATGCTTAAAATGATTATCAAAAAAAGTGTGTGAAAACCGAAGAGTGACGCACGCACCGCGGGTTGGTTATGACGACCGAGTAATGACCATCATTTCTCAATCCAAGATGTGAAAGGATGAGAAGTTTCTATTTCTCGTTCTAAAATGCCATTTTTGTATCTTTCCCCAGAGAGAGTCCACAAAAAATCATTTTTAAAGCAAGAACAAATCCCATTGGCGCGTGTTTTGATGCCTTGATAAACAATTACTACTACAGTGAGTTTCATCATTTTTTAATCATTTTTTGTTTGGAAACTAGAGTCTCATCCTTCATGTTAGGCAAGTTTGACGATCATATTTTTATTTTAAAATTAATATGTGTTTTTATCAACAAATAATATATTAAAAAAAAATTGATAAGTATAAAATACACTTTTTTTTTTCTTTATAAATGATAATTCTATTCTTATAATTGATATGTACACTAAAAATAGAATTTATTATTTTTACATAACCTATTTACATCAACAGTTAAATACTTCCAAAATCATAGGCTAAATGGTCAATACAAGTTTTTGTTTTACTATTACCAATCGTATATGGGTTATATATATATAAAACCTATATATATATACACACAGACGGTCGACAAGATTATCAAGAAATTGTGTGAAAACTGAACAATGACGCCCGCACCGCGGGTTGGCTATGACGACCGAGTGCGATGACCTTCATTTTTCAGTGACGCACGCACCGCGGGTTGGCTATGACGACCGAGTGCGATGACCTTCATTTTTCAATCCAAGATGTGAAAGGATGAGAAGTTTCTATTTCTCATTCTAAAATGCCATTTTAGTATCTTTCCCCAGAGAGTCCACAAAAAATCATTTTTAAAGCAAGAACATATTACTACTAGAGTGAGTTTCATCGTTTATTATTATTATTTTGTTTGGAAACTAGAATCTCATCATTTAGGCTGGTTTGACGATGATATTTCTATTTTAAAATTAATATGTTTGTTTTTATTAATAAATCATATATTAAAGGTTAAAATCGATATGTATGGATATCTCTATTATAAACGTTATTTTTGCTCTTATAATTGATAGGGACGCAAAAGATGGAATTTATTGTTTTTACATAATGTATCGACATCTGCAGTTAAAAACGATACATAATGGGATTGACGTTTGTGGTATCTACAAAGAAAAAGGAATTGGGAAATATCTCAAATTCGAATTAAGTTGTAACCCTGAACCAGTAGCAGCGTAAGCAAAAAGAAAAACATAAGTTGTCTAGAATCTTCTACGGAAGTAAATTAATATGCCAAACAATATATATATATATATATAAGGGATGAGTTAGGATTGAAGAGTTGTTGTTGAGACCCCTCTGGAACCCTAAATACGCCACTGCCTGGAACGCTGGTTCAGAACAGGGAAATAGTATCGAGCCAAGCGCCTCCACATATCTTCGAAGAAGATGAATAGTCGAGTCAAACTCAAACCCAAATACTTTGAATTATATTGCCCACCTAATACTAATCTATGATAAACCCAGTATAACACAGCGCAAGCAGACATGATGGAGCAGATCAAGGCAAACAGAACCTCCCTATTGGCTTCCGGGAACAAGAATGACGCCAATGCTGCAAATGAAAGAGATCCTACCAAAAACATAGTCCGGTGAAGAAGATTACTGGCGCTCCTGGGAATAGGGTAAATGGGATGAGAAGAAGATATGCTTTCGAAACCACAAAGAAAGCAGTAAATAAGGTAACCCGTCACCGCCGTGTAGTACAAAACCGGGTTCGAGTTGAAAGTCGGTTTCCCCAGCGTCGTGACTTGCAGAAAGCCGAGGATGAGAGCAGTGGCCAAAGCGTAAGGTTTGTGGGGGAAAATTGGGGCGGGCTCTTGAAGTACTCGAAACAAGTACGAAATCAACACTTTTGCTCGGAAGAGCGCAGTGTGGATGCCTTCAGATGTGCTGTGAATTAGGCGCGGAAGGATAACTAGATTACTGTTTGTGTTCGTGTTCGTGCGGTCGGCCATGGTGAATAATTAGATAGCTAAATTTAAACGGTTATTTATAGGCGCAAGCAAACTGGCTAAGCCAATGGTTCAGACCAATGTTTTTCAATTCGGTTCGTCATTGGCTAACGGTTCAAGGGTTAACTGGTCAGACCGATTAGATCGAGTTGACTTCATAACATCATCATCATGTCATGAATATACATATACAAACTTTTTTGAATATTTGAGACATCTTTAGATTTTAAAAGTGTCAATTATACCCTTTGAGGTTTCAAAACGTGTCATTGAAACCTTTTCCTAATACTTATATTACATTTTTCATTAAAAATGTGTAATTTGACATTATTATCTTTCTTTTCAAAATTTTAAATTGCTATCTCCCTTTTAAAAAAATAATATAAGTTTATGAAAGTAAAATAAAAATAAAATGTAATATTATCAATTTGTCTAAATAACGAACATTCATAAGTTTATAATCAAATATTTTATTTAATCCAAGACTAGCTATATCTTGATCAGTTGCAAATTTGTAAACCAGATTTATCCAGATATTTTAGAAGCAAATTTTTTATTTTTAACCTTTTAAAAAAAAAATGCAACCTTCACTTTTCCTGTTCAAACTTGATATGTGATAAAATTCTTTTGCAAAGAGTATTTTTTTTTTATTATTAGCTCATTAAAAAAGTTTTAACTGCCCTTGAAAAATTAAAGATAACAAAGAAAAGAATACCTAAATAATATATATATATATTATATAATGAGAAAAAAAGAAAGAAAAGAGAAATAATCACACATACCGAAAAGAGTTTAAGAGAAATTAGATAAAAGATTCAATGATCAACTTTTAATCCTTTTAAATTCATGATAATTAAAAAATTATTTATCGACAAGAATCTAAAGACGTCTGAATCAGTTGCAACTATGATTGTTCCAGACGTCTAGACGACCACAGCCACAATAAGGTTGGTCATGGAATGCATCTGTTTACGTATTGATTGAAACTCATTTGGGACGAAAATAGTATTTAAATTCTTTAATTAATGTTCTTGATTATTTTATTATCCTGCGCTAAAGCAATCCTGGAGAGTAATAAACATTTGGGCCAAAAGTAGGGGTGGGCATGGTCTGGGCCAATTCGAAATTCGAACCGAATTCGAATTTACCGAATTCGAAAAAACCTAATTCGAATTCTGAATTCGAATTAGGTTTGGTTTAAAACCGAATTCGAATTATGAAATTGGTTTTCGAATTGGTTTTCGAATTGGGTATTCAAACCAAATACCAAACCGAATTCGAATAAGTTTTATTATTAATATTTATTAGTTTTTTTTACACCTAAAGGCTTTATTAATATTTTAAATTGATAAAGATATCATAAAGTTAAAAGCTAATATTTTAAATTGATAAAGATGTCATAAAGTTAAAGGCTAAAGCTTACCTAATGAGTAAAACTAAACCCTAATCTCTAAAGTATTATCACACAACCGCCGCCTCCCCGAGTTCAGTTCCCTCCCACCTCTCCTCCCTCTCCGTTTTTCTTTATATTCTTGTCCTCCTCCATTTTTGCAGTTCACCGAGGAAGATAACCCAGCAGATAAACATCACCGATTCCGACGATATGCTGCAATTTCCGTTCTCTCGTCGTCGTACGTTCACGTTTGCTCTAGATCGGATCTTCTCGCCGCCGCGATCCCCTGCTCCTTCCGCCGGTGCCGTCTTTGCGGAAGGTTTTGCGCTTCAATTCTGCAATGGATTGCAGAACTCAAAGTATACTTCTCCTCCTTGCTTTGCTTTCTACATGACATCGATTTTCACGGTTCTCCTAGTGTTATTTCTTAATTCTTACTTTTATTTTCTTTATATTAATATCAGGTGCGGATACAGTTGGACCAAGGATCAGCTGCATTGGTTACAAAAACTATGCTTACAGGATGATTTTAAGGCTTATAGGATGCATGTGATTGAGAGGGTGAACTTAGATTTATTTTTCTAGAAGAGTTTGCTGCTGGATTTATTTGTTCAAACTAGTTACTAGATTGTAAAATTTTGATTATGGAATTAATTTTGTGAATTTGGTTTCCATGGTTTAAAACCGAATTCGAACCGAATTCGAATTACAAATTCGAATTGGTTTCTTCAGTTTAAAATCGAATTAGGTTTGGTTTTCGAATTGGCCAAAAAAAATTTAAAATTCGAGGAAACCAATTCGAGGAAACCACAATTCGAGGAAACCAATTCGTGCCCACCCCTAGCCAAAAGTCACCAACTTGGCCAAATTATATTGCAATTTAGACGAAGTGGCAAAATTATATTGTCATCTATGAATTATGAGTAGATTATGACAATAGGAATCTTGAATGGTTGAAGAGGGTGAATATGACATCTAAAAAAGCAAGAGTTGAGGGTTGTGGCATCTGAAAATAAGTCACTATCAATTGGGGGAGTAGATTATGACAATAGGAATCTTGAATGGTTGAAGAGGGTGAATATGACATCTAAAAAAGCAAGAGTTGAGGGTTGTGGCATCTGAAAATAAGTCGCCATCAATTGGGGGAGGGTGAATATGACATCTAAAAAAGAAAGAGTTGAGGGTTGTGGCATCCTGAAAATAAGTCACTATCAATTGGGGTTGGGCTACTTTCGTATTGGAAATTAAATTCATCATTTTTTAATTATTTTTTTGTTTGGAAACTAGAGTCTCGTCTTCATGTTAGGCAAGTTTGACGATCATATTTCTATTTTAAAATTAATATGCGTGTTTTTATCAACGAATAATATATTAAAGAAAAAATTGATACGTATAAAATATGCCTTTTTTTTCTTTATAAATAATATTTTTATTCTTATAATTGATATGAACACTAAAAATAGAATTTATTATTTTTACATAATATATTTATATCAAGTTTTTGTTTTACTATTACCACTCGTGTGTGTGTGTGTGTATACACACACGGTCGACAAAATCTTTTTAATCCACCATAAAACTATCGGTGGAAGGAAATTGCGAGGTTACTATGGTACCTACACACGTTTGTGATATATTTTTCTTTTCGAATTTCATTTTCATCAGTCAGCTATATTTGAACTTGTGTCTATGATGGGTGTCGTTTCAGCTACCAAAAACATTTATAAAAACTTACTAAAAACTAGTATAGTAATAAGCAGGATCGTCTCCACAGGGACTGGTAACTTTATTTCACTCATAAAACAAAACATATAAAAACACCTAGTTGAAAATATAATCTCAGTTAATTCATGCAATTGATCATTGATGCAAATATATTCATGCAAACATAAATCAATCAGTTATAGGTCACCGTGAATCCGCACAGACATAACTCAATCTCCCTTACTTTATCGACAATTACCGTGAATCCGCACAGACATAATTGCTACTCTAACTAACAAGGAACAGGCTGTAAGGCATCGACACCTATTAACCAAGTTAACAGCCTTAAGATTTAGGGAAACCCGATTTTAGCTATTCCTACCCGCGTCACCAGTTCAGAATTACTAACCCTTTACCCTGCATTACTTGAAGGTAATTTTACCACTAATTAACATATCCACTAAATGACATGAAATAGTGAGACAGATTAATTGGTTTTACCCGAATTTAAACAAGTTGCGCAAGCTTATATAAATTCAAGTAATAAAAGTTATAAACCCAGAGTAAAAAAAGAATTCATGCATGCATTATACGAAGAACAATTAGATCTCACAATTGTAAGAACAACGTTGATCAATCCTCAACTAGAAAATAAAATAAAACAATAAAACTAAATTAAAGAAAAGAAAAGAAATTAACATTGATTAAAGAGGGAGAAGGTAGAGAGCCGAAGCTCTCTACCGTGTAGGCATTAAAATTATAGTACAAAACATCCCTTTATATAGGGGAATTATCCTTCTAATCTCCTAATAATACTAAGAAAAAGAAATAACTAATTAACTTGTAAAAGAAGGAAATCATCTAATTAAAGAAGGAAAAGAATAAGCCATAGGCGGCTAATGAATAAGGGACGCAGCCCTAGATAATCTTGCACCATCAGACTTGATGAAATTGGGCATTGCTTGCTGCTCCATCCACTCACGTACACAACCATCTTTTAATTGGACCTTGATCCAAACACAAATTGGATTGCAGTTGGAATTGGGCTTTGATTGATTCACACTCTTAGAATACTTCTGGCCCAGTAAAATAATTAATTCAGCCCAAGTAATAATTATTCAGCCCAAGTGATAGCTGAAACGACGCCAATGGTTGGGCCCATTGATTTCAGCAATATTTCTTCAGCCCACCGTATTCTGACTTCGGCTACTGTTCACACAGGCGTCCGTTTGGGCAAATAGCCCTTTATTTCAGCTCTTTTAGAAACTCCTTTCTCTTTCTGCCTTGTTTCCTAAAACCTGTTTTCAACATAGAAAAACACTCCAAGTACCCGTGAGAATTGCCAATAAGATTCTAAAATTAACCAACTAAAAGGTGCCGATCAAATATCCCCACACTTGAATGACGCTTGCCCTCAAGCGTGAAGTGAAGAACTAGAGCATACCCATTAATTCAGAAATTCACTCATACTTCCTTTCTCAATTGATTCAGACAAAAAAAACACAGACACAAAAATAGAACAAAACACACAAGACTCTTTGGACTGACTCGAATAAAAATCACTTTGACTCAAAATAAGACTCACAAATCTGCCTTTTCTCTTTTCTGGAACGTACTCACACCACAAAATTAGCACTTCAATTCATATGCATGTGTTCTATTTACTTCACAAAAACAGTCCTTCCATTGGCTAAATCCAAAAACATGCATTAATTCCCAAAACAGCACTCTATGGTCAGTAATGCACACAATCTCACATTTTTCAGAAAAAATCAGGATAAAAGTAAATCCTAATCTAGCCAGAATCATACATGCTTGATAGTCGACCATCGCCACAGTATAGAAGGAATAGATACACAGCAGTTAAGAAACAACCTTCTACTTGAAGGGACGCAACGGGAGGCTTGGGTTCGAAACTTTGGACAAATCCTAAGGGTTCTAGGCCACCTGCAAAAATTCAAACCCAGTGTGTTTCTCAAAAATTAAACTTCAGTTGTTGTACCTTTCTTCATAATTCTTCACAGCCCCCTTTTGTTTGGGCAAACTGGCGCCTGTTTCATTCAGCATTCTTGTACTTTGCGCGGATTATGGTTAACAAATTCAACACTTTAAATTTCTACCCAGCTCATCATATTTCACAATTTCAGCACATTGCAGAATTCAACATTTATTTTCATTCTTTCTTTTTCTCTGCTTTCCATAAGCTTTTTTAACATTGGGCACACATATACTTTGCCAAATAATCCACACATATTGTTTAAACATTGCACCACTTGACTTCATTCATAATTCAGCAACTCAACACACTGGGGGGTAGAAAGGATTTATCGCAAAAATTGGCCTTGGCTTATTTACTGACTAAAAAAAAAATATTTGTATACAAGGTTTCAACTTAGCTTATAGGGATATAACAAGGTAGGTTAAGAAAGCAAGCCAAAAGTGGTTAATCCTAAGAAGGTTCCCTATCATCCCGCTATATACTATTCATACCATCTTGAAAGTCTGACAGGCAAGCAAATGATTCTCCCCAAACAATTCAGCATTTAGGCTCAGTACAATGGTTTACGAAAAGGGAAAATATGCATATTTTCAGATTTAACTAATTCAGGACTTCTCAGATTAATTACTTAAAACTTCAGTATGCATACTTCATGTCACACTTCATCTATGATGCATATTTCAGATCCAAATTAGATTAAAGGCAGCGACACTTGACTCAAAATAACACAAGACAAACAAACATCCCCACACTTAAACCATTGCTTGTCCTCAAACAAACAGAATAAAAGCAAGGAAAACCAATGACAACCCTACTAACCCACAAAACAAATAATGACAACTGACACAACTGACAAAAGAAAAAGAAAACTGTCCTGGCAATATTCCCTGCTGTTCCATGACCATGAGTAGGGACAAAAGGTGTGATGCAGCAATGAGGTTGATCAGGTCTCAAGCACATCTCGACACATGTAGGCACGCCCCTTCAAAGAAAGCTCATAGCAAAGTGGGAAATAATCTTCCCATCATGGTTAGGAATGGAGCATAAGCATAATAAAGCACAGCAAAATCCCGACTAAAAGTAGTCGTCAGTGACACTATAAGAGTGATAAGTGTCATTCAGTAGAAAAGAGTATCACCACCTCATAAATAGAACTAATATCTCGACTAAAAGTAGTCGGCAAGCAAAACACGATAAGCATGAGTATTAGAAAAAATGGGCACTGAAAAAATTCAGTACCTAGATAGCGTGAGGAAACCAGAAAATTCAATCATGGCATAATCCTATATCAGTCTCAGCTATTACTCAAGTACTTAGAACAAATAACACACTTTCCCTCAACAAAATATGACTAAAATTAGTCATCTCAGATCTTCACCATGCTCAAACACAATCAAACAAGTAATAGTCCATTTGCATTAAACCTTCTTAATGATATAAGAAATTAAATCCAGACTAAACTCAGACTATCACTAGCTTACAAACATTTTTTTTTTTTTCAATATTGAGCATACAGTAAAGCACTCTCAAAACAGTAGCTGGAAAAAAAAACTAATAGGAGTTCACTGAAATAAGGAGAACGATGGAATCAGCTCAACAAAATATTTAGCAATTCACTTCACAAAAACATTCTCCTAATTCAAGACTTCCCTTCGACAAATCTCTACCATAGTGAATTCCAACAATTTCCACACAAACTTCAGCACTTTACCCAGGCTTCATAGTATTTAAAACAATTGCTGGATCAGCTTAATTAACCCATAGCCTTGATTCCTAAAAATTCCAATCATCCAGAACATTTAAAGCCAGAGAATTTTTTAGAAAATTCACCCCTTTTTGCACAGAGCACACCTCAACAAGTTACCCAGGCATTCAGAAAAAACAAAATACTCTCCCAACAAAAACATGACTAAAAGTAGTCATCAAATGAGAGCATTAGAAGAGAAGAAGTTTTATGTAGCTCAAAAGAATGCAAGTACAACTATTTTATATCAAAGCAGTCAGACTGAACCTTAGCCATTACAAGCATTCAGAAAAATAACCCACTCCCCCAACAAAATAAACGACTAAAAGCAGTCGTCAAATAATAACGCCCAACAGAATTTTCCGAACTCCAGCACATTGTAACATCTATAAATCAACATTTAATCCCACAACCACCCCACAGAATTTGCAGAGAAGCAGTATTTTGACAATAGTTGTCTCAAGCAGTCCGCACACGTGTAGCATTAAACCCACAAACTTTTCAAAATTTTTAAGAGCTTATGCCACTTCTACAAAACAGTCCAGTAGAGGAAAAAATTGTATCAAAGATGTGCACAAAATTCCTACACATTCTTGGGCAGTACACAAAATTTCCAGCAAAGAATTAGCCCACAAAATCAAATAGAGTTCAGATGAAATTTCCAATATGCAGACTCAATTATGAGCTTTCGAACTTCATAAAAATAATTCCAGTACTAACAGTTACTTATCCTCCAGCAGAGCATCATAACTTGGAATTTTTCAGCACATAAAAATATATGACTGCCCATTGCAGTATCAATCTCTAGAATAAAAATCAGCCAGGAGGCTATTAAATTTATAGAGTTCAGAGAAGAAGTTACCACTTTAGTATGATCCTTGCGCAGCGGCTGTGAACCTACCTTCAGGGCTGGAACAGAGTGCCTTCAAGGCAACACAAGTCGCAGACAAATTCTAGAACACCTTCGCTGCAATAAAACAAACACGTATAGCTAAAATTAGAAAGTTAAACTAAGAAAGCAACTGAAAGAAAAATAAATAAATATATATAAAATAATAATAATAATAATAATAATAATAATAATAATAATAAAATAATAAAAAAACAGAGGGTGTGAAGAATGCAGGAAATTGAATCGGCCGCCAATGCTTGAAGGCGGAGGACTGTGAGCACAATGAAGGCTGACGGTTTCTTGCGGTAGAGAGACTCAGGCGTGCTGTATTAATAAGAATGAGTCATTGCTGCAGATTCATGACCGATCCATATAATTTACAAACAGCCCTTGAGAGTCGGAACAGAAGAGAACCGGCTTAGTTTCTCGGAACAGATCTCTGAATCACGGTGGTTGCGGTTCGCCGTGGTGATTTGGGCGCCGCTGCGATTCCCTTCTCTGATTTATTGCTGTTGCTACTATTTATCATAAAGACCTGCAATTTCACAATCAGAGGAAACAGAGAACAATATTTCGCCGATGGTTGGCTGTTGTTTCTGAAATAATCGGGCCCTGAAATTCAAAGAAAACAGAGCAAACATAGAAGGAAATCGTGCCAGTGAGTGGCTTTGTGGTGGAGGCGGCGGCGGCGCTAGGGTGAAACCCTAGCCCGCCGAAAAAAATGGAGGTACGGTGGAGAAGAAAAAGTAGAAACGTGTGTGCGGTGGTGGAGTGTAAACATGGGTGAATTGTGTATGGGCAAATGACACCAGTGGCCACCCAACTATTTGCAATGTTCAGTTTTGGTCACTGAACTTTTATATGTGCGCGTTTGGCCACTCAACTTTCCAAAACGTGTCTGTGCACCCATTCCGTCAAAAATAATCTTAAATTGGACGGAATCCATCCAAACCCAAAGCCCACATGAGTTTTTCAAGGGTAAAATTGTCCTTACAGCTGAAATTGGGGAAAAAATCAAAACAAACAATAATTAATCATCATCATCATCCTCATCCTCATCCTCATTCATCACTGTATGTCTCTGTGTTATTGGTTCCCGAAGCTAACTTTCCATGCATGCATGCTGCAACCTCTTTGTATCTTGGCTGTTGCTAATGACAATTTTTGTTGAAAAGAAAAAAAAAATCACGAAAAAGAAGGACAAATGGGTACAATTTGATTAAGGAATTCATCAAATAGAATGGGAAGTCATTCAATAATATAACATTAACTATGAATAGTTTACATCAAAAGAACCACCCAACTACATTAAACATAAAATGACAGAAGATTGAGTTGCACATGAACTCTGCTAATACAGCACAACACATCACAAATGCAGTACAAAAAAGGCAGAAGATGCCAAGTCTAAGATAAGATAGTCAAGACTCAAGATTATCTTGTTGGCTTCCTCTTCCTATTCCCCTTCCTTGACCCCTTCCAGACCCAGATTCACGAATTCCTACTCTTCTTTTCCACCTTCCAACTGTGTATACTGGAGGCAAGCCCAAATAGGAATTATTGGCATTAATCTTCATCTTATCGGAATCAGTCAATGATTTTTTAACCAATCATTTTAGGAGCTTTGCTTGAAGGCTGCACCTGATTCTCTGCTCCTGTTGACTGGTTAGAATTTTTCTTCCTTTTGCCTGGGTTATTTTGGTCTAGTCGCGTCTGTAAGATAATAGAAAAACACAAAATTTAAGAATGTTAATGAGCAAAATATAATGAGAATGACCAATCCGTAGTCATTTACCTGAACAATATCTTCACCTATGGTGGTATTTTCATTTCTTGGAGGATTCTTTTTTCTTCGTACCTAGTGCAAATTGAAGAACAATTAGTACAATGTAATACACACACATTATAGTGGGTCTGCATGAAAATAATCTCCCAACCTGTTGCTTTTGAGGCCTAACAGTACTTGTAGATGGATCAGCTGTAGTTGCATCTTGTGCATTCACGATCTCAGTCACTGGTTTAGAACATGTTCTAGCATTATGCCCTTCACCCCCACACTTTCTACAATGGATAACAACTATTTTTCTCAGTTTGTTTCCATTGCTTTTACTCTCATCTGCATCTCTTCTCCTTGCCTTTTTAGGCCGACCTGGTTGAACACACATAAGGGGTGGATCTAACATTGGACCCTTGGGAGAAATGGGCCACATCTCACTGCTATTTATGGGGTAAAAGACATTGTTATAAAGCTTCAAAAACATATCTTTTTTATAACAATCATCTACACTCTCATGGATATGCACTCCATGTTGCTTTAAAGCAGAAATTGCATGAACACATGGTAACCCAGACAACTCCCAAAGACCACAACTACACCTTTTTTTTATAACATCAACAGCAAATTGCACTCCACTTGGACCCCTTACTTGATATCCAGCAACACCATTATATAATGGTTTCCATTTAGAGGACTCCTTAATTGCATCTTCTATAACCTTTCAAATTAAGGAACCAGTTGAGTGGGGATACTTATGAATCATTTTTCCCCTTTTCTCAATTCTTTCCATTACAAGCTCTCTAATTATCTCCATTAAGGAAATTATAGGTTTGTCTCTTGCTTCTAAAATATAGCCGTTAAATGCCTCACACAGATTATTAGTTAACATATCACACTTTGTAAACTGAGCGAAGAAAGCCTTACACTAGTGTCTTGGATGAGCAACATTCTTCACCCACTTGTATGCTTCTTTGTCAAAATCTTTCAATTCTCCCATGTGGTGATTATACAATTCCATGTTAGCGCTTCTGGCAATTGCCCACAACATTCCCTTCAAATCTTTTCCACCACCATGTTTCTTTTTTAAATTACGATAAATGTGTTGAACACAGAATCGATGTGCTGATTTTGGTAGCACTTCAGACAGTGCTCTGTCTAACCCCTGCGTGCAAGAAAACTGTTAGTCATATTAATTTATTTCAAAAGAAATAATATTTGCTCAAACTGTTTTCATTTCTCACCTTCTGCTGGTCTGAAATAAATGTGTAACAGAAATCATTTTCTATTTCCAAGTCTTTCTTTAGCAACATGAGAAACCATCTCCATTGCTCCGTCGCTTCTTTCTCTACCATTGCCCATGCTATCGGCCACCATCTATTATTTTGATCTACCCCCATAGCTGTTAGCACTTGTCCAGGATAAGGACCCTTAACATGACATCCATCAAGTCCTATAACTGGCCTACACAATTTAAAACCTTCCTTTAGGGGCCCCAGACAACAATAGAGCCTCATAAATCTTGGATTGGAACTTTGGTCTGGACGGGGACTGAATTCTACCTCCATTGTTGAGCCTTTATGAGTTCTTTTGATCTCATCACAGTAATTCCATACCAGTTTGTACTGTCCTGAAGCATGTCCATTTATATTGAGACGAGCTATTTTCTTAGCTCTATATGCCACAAACCTACTAACTGTAGCCTCATAATCTTCACCAACGGTTTGCCTAATTTCCCTGATTGGAATCTCCATGTTAGACCGAATCCTTTCTTCGTACCTCTGCGCTAACCACTTTGATGTGATGTGCTTGTTGTTATAAGCATGATCACATTTATCATGATGCACATCGTTAAACTTTTTGATAATGAGGTCTTTTGTCCCAGTGGCTTTAACAATTGAAGCATAACAAACCCATGGACAAAGAGGTTTAACACACTTTGCTCTCATTCGATAAGCCTCATTAGTTGTGAATTTGAATTTCTTTCTTTTCCAAATTCCATAATTTTTTATTGCCTCTTTAAACTCTGCAGAATTTGCAAACCTCAACTTCAGTTCTAAATTGGGTTGTCGCATATCACGGGCTGCATTAAAATCTATAAACTGTAATCTGTCACCAGTTATCTCATTATCACTCGTACCTCCATTGCTATGAATCTCGTCACCATCTGCATTTTCATCGAAAACATTTTCAAATGTGTCTTCATTCTCATTTTCTGCATTTACCCTCACCATTGGTTTGTTGTCCATGCCAGATTTTGCCACTGTTTGTCTCAAATTGGCTTCACTTTGAACTTTTTCCCCTCCATGTTGTTCTTTTAGCTGAGTAAGTTGTGATTGATCAATATACAACATTTGTTCTGGTTCATTCTGTGCACCAAAGTTATGTTCTTCATTGCTAGGTTCAAAGTCATCAAAGCCATCATTTGCGCATAAATATTCATCATCACTGAAGTTCTCGCCATCTTCAGTACTACTCCCCTCTTCATCTTCATCGGTATCTTTCATATTCAACATCATTACAACCCTTTCCCCAGGGCTTTGTATTTGTTGAGGTTCAATCATCAATCCTGTGCTGCTTTGTTGATGGTTGCTTGTACTTCCAATGTATGTGCCAAGCTCGGGCATGATCTTTTTCTTTAATGCACAAATTGTAATCACTTTGTACTCCTCCACATAACGACACATGCTAACAATGTCTGCATCACAAGTCATTGGTGTCAACCCACTGGAAAAATCTCTGTCTGGTTTGACATAGAAAATTTCCTGCTTTTCTTCGTATCCCAACTCTGTAAGCATTGTCTTTATTTCCTCCAATGACATCTTGTCTAAGTTGCAATTATCAACATGGTCTATTGTTCCACCTACATACGATCTCCAAAAATGACCCGTAACTTCACTCCCATGCATAAGTCTAATGGTGAATAACTCAGGCTCCCCATCTGAGAAACATAAATCATACATTATGCGCCTAAAATTGAGTGACACGAACTCTAGTACAACTTCATGCTTGAAGGAAAAAGTACACATATAAAGAACCAACACCATTCTGGACCATAAATACAAAGACAAGAGAACTTAAACACCAGAAAAAGACAATAACCCCAAAAATTAGTAAAAATTCAACTTTTGAACCCATTTCGTAATCACGTTTGTTCTTGTATTCAATGTTTTCAGTTGACATTGAAAACATTGAATACTTGAAAATCACTTACTTCTCCCCATTTCAACCCATCAGCACCCACTGCAAAAATCCCTCCCGAATAATGTCTAGCTAATAGAAAAAAAAAATGAAATTTGCATTGAACAAGATAACGATAAATTGTTAACACTTACTGTATTGAGTGATGATATCAAAGCGGGTTTCTTTTTTCCGGATACTCCAATCCATCAACCCTACTGTTTGTTCTTCTTCTTCGTGATTATGGTCAAGTACTCTAATCTGAAAACCCTGCTTCCTTTTGATTTTTTCCCCAATTTCAGCTGTAAGGACAATTTTACCCTTGAAAAACTCATGTGGGCTTTGGGTTTGGATGGATTCCGTCCAATTTGAGATTATTTTTGATGGAATGGGAGCACAGACACGTTTTGGAAAGTTGAGTGGCCAAACGCGCACATATAAAAGTTGAGTGACCAAAACTGAACATTGCAAATAGTTGGGTGGCCACTGGTGTCATTTGCCCTTTCTTTTTTTGTAACAGAAAAGAACAAAACTGGCAGATAAGTGGAAAAACTATGAAAAAAAAACAAAATTTTTTTTTAATAAAAAAAATAGAGAGAAATAAAATTAAAACCAGTCCCCGGCAACGGCGCCATTTTGATAGGTGTCGTTTCAGCTACCAAAAACATTTATAAAAACCTACTAAAAACTAGTATAGTAATAAGCAGGATCGTCTCCACATGGACTGTTAACTTTATTTCTCTCGTAAAACAAAACACATAAAAACACCTAGTTGAAGACATAATCTCAGTTAATTCATGCAATTTATCATTGATGCAAATATATTCATGCAAACATACATCAATCAGTTATAAGTTACCGTGAATCCGTACAGACATAACCCAATCTCCCCTTACTTTATCGACAATTACCGTGAATCTGCATAGACATAATTGCTACTCTAATTAACAAGCAACAGACTGTAAGGCATCGACACCTATTAACCAAGTTAACAGCCTTAAGATTTAGGGAAATCCGATTTTAGTTATTCCTACCCGCGTCACCAGTTCAGAATTACTAACCCTTTACCCTGCATTACTTGAAGGTAATTTTACCACTAATTAACATATCCACTAAATGACATGAAATAGTAAGACAGATTAATTGGTTTTACCCGAATTTAAACAAGTTGCGCAGGCTTATATAAATTCAAGTAATAAAAGTTATAAACCCAGAGTAAAAAAAAGAATTCATGCATGCATTACACGAAGAACAATTAGATCTCACAATTGTAAGAACAACGTTGATCAATTCTCAACTAGAAAATAAAATAAAACAATAAAACTAAATTAAAGAAAAGAAAAGAAATTAACATTGATTAAAGAGGGAGAAAGTAGAGAGCCGAAGCTCTCTACCGTGTAGGCATTAAAATTATAGTACAAAACATTCTTTTATATAGGGAAATTATCCTTCTAATCTCCTAATAATACTAGGAAAAAGAAATAATTAATTAACTTGTAAAAGAAGGAAATCATCTAATTAAAGAAGGAAAAGAATAAGCCATAGGCGGCTAAGGAATAAGGGACGCAGCCCTAGATAATCTTGCACCATCAGACTTGATGAAATTGGGCATTGCTTGCTGCTCCATCCACTCACGTACACAACCATCTTTTAATTGGACCTTGATCCAAACACAAATTGGATTGCAGTTGGAATTGGGCTTTGATTGATTCACACTCTTAGAATACTTCTGGCCCAGTAAAATAATTAATTCAGCCAAAGTAATAATTATTCAGCCCAAGTGATAGCTGAAACGACGCCGATGGTTGGGCCCATTGATTTCAGCAATATTTCTTCAACCCACCGTATTCTGATTTCGGCTACTGTTCACACAGGCGTCCGTTTGGGCAAATGGCCCCTTATTTCAGCTCTTTTAGAAACTCTTTTCTCTTTCTGTCTTGCTTCCTAAAACCTGTTTTTAACATAGAAAAACACTCCAAGTACCTGTGAAAATTGCCAATAAGATTCTAAAATTAACCAACTAAAATGTGCCGATCAGTCCACTTATCCCAAAAAGAAAATATAATTAGAGACATCAGATGCATCATTGAAAATAGTACAGATAGTTGATATTAAATTAGTAATTCAGATTTATATCAATTTATGACCCTTGTACCATATTCTTTTAATTTATCTTGCTGCACAGCCTTCACCCAATAATTTCTGCTCAAATAGTAACCCCAATTTGGAATTACGCCAATAATTTTACTCTCACGCCATTTCTAGAGGTGCATTAATAATACTGAAAATGGACCCTGACAAACAAGTTCAAAAGCGATTTAATTAAATCCCAGTTTGAACAAACAAGAATAAAATTTTAAAGCTAGATTGAAAGAGAGAGAAATTAACTACAAAGGAAAAGGAATTCGAAAATATCTCCAATTCGAAGTAAGTTGTGACCCTGGAACCAGTACCGTAAGCAGACTTGAGTCTGTACACACACATATACAAACTCTAAACAGACTTCAGTCTGCATGTACACACACACAAATTAGAGTCTGTACACACTCTAAACAGACTCTCTAGTACAGACTCTAATTTGTGTGTGTACAGACTCAAGTCTGTCAGACTCTAATTTAGAGTCTGCATATTTTTTCATCAACAAAGGTCAAAGATGACCGAATCATTCGTTTGGCCAGTCAGTTTGTGTGTGTATATATATAAATATAACCGTGTAAATTTAACTATCTAATTAATCACCATGGCCAACAACACAAACAGAAGCAGAAGCAATAATCTAGCTCTCCTTCCTCGCCGAATTCACGGCGCATCTGTATACGTCCGCGCTGCGATCTTCCGTGCGAAAACGTTTATGTTGTACCTGTTTCGACTACTTCAAGAGCCCGCCCCCATTTTCCCCCACAAACCTTACGCTTTGGCCACCGCTCTCATCCTAGCCTTTCTGCAAGTCGTCACGTCGACGGCCGGGAAACCGAAACAGACTTTCGATTCGAACCCGGTTTTGTACTACACGGCTGTGGCGGGTTACCTTATTTATTGCTTTCTTTGCGGTTTCGAAACCATATCTTCTTCTCATCCAACGCACCCTATTCCGAGGAGCGCCAGTAATATACTTCACCGCTCTATGTTTTTCTTCGGCGCTCTTTCATTTGCAGCATTGGCGTCATTTTTGTTCCCGGAAGCCATTAGGGTGGTTATGTTTGTCTTGATCTGCTCGGTCATGTCTGCTTGTGCTGTGTTGTATTGGGTTTATCATAGATTAGTATTAGGTGGGGAATATAATTCAAAGTATTTGGGTTTGAGTTCGACTCGACTATTCATCTTCTTCAAAGATATGTGGAAGCGCTTGGCTCACTGCTATTTCCCAGCTAGGGTTCGAGTCGAAAGTCGGTTTGGGTTTCCCGGCCGCTGACGTGACGACTTGTAGAAAGTCGAGGATGAGAGCAGTGGCCAAAGCGTAAGGTTTGTGGGGGAAAATGGGCGCTGGCTCTTGAAGGAGTCGAAACAAGTACGACATCAGCATCTTCGCATGGAAGATCGCAGCGTGAACGCATTCAGATGCACCGTGAATTAGACGAAGAAAGAGAGCTAGATTACTGCTTCTGTTTGTGCGGTCGGCCATCGTGAATAATTAGATAGTTCGATTCGATGAACACTTGGCTATCTATATATTCATTTTTACCAATTCCTTTTTCCTTTTTATTTTAAAGAATAAGAATAAATTATAAGTTCGGAAAGACAATTCAGTTTCGGCACTCTCCCCATTTTCCCACCTCCTCGATTGAATAGAAAATCCATCTGAATCTGTAGACTTTGTCATTTTCCCAATACTTTTGGATTCCTTTGATGATGATCCGGTCTCCATCAATCATAATTCTACGTAGAATATTAATCTTTAATCTTAGTGACTTTAATTAAATCTTTTGTTTGGAAAAGTTATTTCATGTATTCACGGTTAAAATTTAAATTATATGTGAAGTCTGTGGGAAATTAATGGGCAAATCTCTATGTTTGTTTTATCTTAAGTTTCTAACTTTGAACTCAAATAAACTCTCGATATAATATGTTAATGTCTAAGTAAGTCTTTATTTATTGTGCTCAAATACACCCTTAATATTTATGAAATTGGGCCAAATTAGCAACCCCCCCCCCCCCCCCCCCCCCCTCTCGCCCCCTTTTTGTTAACATAATTTTACACGGAAAGGAGTTGAATTGACCATATGTTATAATATTAGGTGCTTAAATGAATCTTTGTCATAAAATTAATGATATAAGTATAAATTGTTTATAGAAGTTTTTAAGTAAATAATTAAAGGAGTTATATTTAGTATAATCTGTTACACAAACAACATAAGTTCAACAAAGCCGATGCAGAAAATAAATTTTATTTGAATGAGGGCGTGTGATCAAATGGAGAGGATCAAAATATTTGGACCAAAAGTTACAGACTTGCCGCGTGTATATGACATCAGCTCGTTCGATTCCCCCTGACGACGACTCGTACCAACTTTTCTTTGCCGTGGATTTTGTAAATGACTACGAATTTCTCATGAAAAACATCCGACACCGTATCACTCTTATAAGAGTAATGATAGATTTAACAATAAATCATAATAATTTTTTGATAACAACTTATGTAGCATTTATTTATTGATTACATTTTTATTAATATCACATAATTATCCAATAAATGCATAGCATATGAATTGCTATTAAAAAATTACTATTATTTGTTGGCGAGTCTTATTATTACTCCTCTTTTATAATGATAAAGATTCTCATCTCAGAAATAATAGAATGAGTCCCCATTTGTATTATACAGTTATCTGACTTTTTTACGTTGTTGTGGACTTTAATTAGTTAGGAAGGTCCTTTCTTTCTCTCTCTCTTTTTTTTTTTTTTTTTTTTCTTAATCAAACTATAGGGAAGTTTTGGTGAACGAAAAAAAAAGGGGCGGATATCGACCCTATTTGATATGAACTTTCAAAATACATTTTGAAATATATTTTAAATTATATTTTGAGAGGTTGTATAGTATCACATATTAAAATGATTTTTGAGATATATTTCAAAATATTGTATGATATCTCAAACTACTCCATTCCCATATAGAATTACCCTCTCCCTCCTAACAATCACGCCACGCCGCTGCCAAAAAAATTTAAACTTTTTTTTTTTTTTTTTGAAGATCCGGCCCAAAAAATGAAACCCCACAAAGTGGATGTCATTTTCTAGCTCCTCCTTGTGGTGGCTGGAACTCGAACGTCGAACACAGAATGTTGGCGCTACTGCGCCGAACTTTGGAGTTCCCAACGTTGGTGCTACTGTGCCAACGTTTGGGTGCCACAACATATATCCGGCGGTGGGGAGTGGTGTCCGACTGCTACAGCGTCGTTTTTGGGCCATTTTTAGAGACATATCAAAATTAATTTCATATAACAATCCAAAACATATTTAAAACTTAAAAAGTTAAAGAGTTATTCCGAACGATTTTTGGGCTTGTGGCCCGTTATTTTCCTCCCGCTGGAGTTCCAAACAGGGCCAAGTTTTTAACGCATGACAGAAAGGAAGGGGATTTGCATTTCAGATTGGGCCTAATAAATTTATTTTGTCAACTTGTCCAATCAAAATTCATTGGGGGGCCCAATTTGTATACATAGGTAAATGTCACCAAACGGCAAACATCGGTAAAGTTAGCTCTTCTTTTACTAGATCCTCAAATAGATCGGTCATTTGTAACATTGGGGGCATGTTCTTTACGTTTTATTTTTGGGTTTGGTTTTTTGTTTTGTTTTAGTTTTAACAGTAAATTTAATATATTATAATTATTTTTTATATAAATTTTTACTATTTAACTATATATTTTTATATTTTCAATATATTTTTTATATTATAAAACTATTTTTCAAACTCTATTTTCAAAACTATTTTTAAACCTAGTAAAAAAAATAGCCCCTGGTCCAACTCTAAGTAACATTTTCCCTTTTTCTTTTAACACACCAATACTATTACAAGTGACGTCCGAGAACAAGTACAATTGAAAAAGATCACCGCCTTTTTTCCCATCTTAAGCTGGTATTTGGACCACCAGGGAAGTTTTGAGAATTTGATCCCAAAACCATCAGATCATTCCACTTAGTGCAGGGAAGATAAACCACTGTGCTATGAATGTGGCTGGGTTGTTGAAATTGTATGGTGGTAGTGAATTGAAACTCGTGCTTAGTTTTCAATTACCATGAATACGGAAGAAAATTTGGGCCCTCTATGGTATCGATTTTCAAAATATATGTTCGGAGATGTTATTTGATATCACATCTGCAAATGTATTTTGATATGTATTAATTTCAAAATATATTTTGAGACATGTATGGTACTATTCATAAATGGCGGCATGTGGCGGTCCGGTGATGGTTCGGTGACGGTTCGTCAGCGGTCCAGTGATGGTTTGGCGACTGCGGAGGGTGGTGGTCCGGCCCAATACTTTTTAAGAAATTTTGAAAATCTCAAACAAACACATTTTAAAGTGAGATATTCAAAAATACATTCCAAACATATTTTGGACTTGGGGCCGACTATTTTCATTCCAAAACATATTTCAAAAGGAGATTCCATACAGAGCCAATGTCCATGCAACAAGTCAGATGACGAATGGGTTGGAATGGTGTTTGTTATGCTTAGTTTTCTATTTTGTTGCATCGGTGAGAAAGTTGTATTGGAAATGATGAAATATGATTAAAATATATGATTAAAATATATTAAATTTACTGTTGAAACCAAAACCGTTTTCAAAACAGAACAAAAAGAACAGGCCCTTTATGTGTAGTAGAATTTAGTTTGTTTTCAGTTAGGTTTTGATTGGTTTTAGGAAATCAGTTTTGGAGAAGAATTTAGTAATTATGGGTCTAAAAAAAGAACTCATATGATAATTATGGGTTTATATAAAGAACTCATGAAATATTGTTTTCAGTTGAACTCAGAGTTTGAAATGTCAGAGATGTAGCATCTCGGCTCTTTGTCTCCGAGATTATGTGTGGGAGCTTATTTTGGTTATTTTATTGGGGGAGCCTTTTTGGCTATTGTGATATGTTGTTATGGGAGCCGAGGTCATAAAAGACGGGTGTTCCTACTTATGTCTCGTTGTTTATCGGTTGAGATCTACTCGCTTTGATTTATAAAGAGTGTCCCCTTAAGTATTTTTTTTTTTTTTGTTCTTTAATTAGTGTCAATTTTCAAACTCCAATGCAAAAGTTAAAAGCTTCCCTATTTACCCCTAAGTTAATTGATCTATTCATTACACTCTCTTTCTGAATGTACACATATTACACAAATTCCATGAACAGGGGTAAAAGAAAATTTTTTCTCACTTTCTTAATTTATGTACAAATTTTAAGTGGACTCTCTTTAGAGAATAGAAAGAGTAGGTCATAAGAGATGAAGTGTTACTGCTTATGCCTATGATATAGTGAATTTGTGGATGTATGTCTTTTGAGATTGAACCACGTTAAACTATGTATTGTGTTCATTATTGTGTTTTATTTATTTCATTGCACGTTAATCTCTTTGGATAGAGATACTTTTATTTTCTACAGTTTTCAATAAATAAAAAAAGGAGAAAATATATATTGTATTTTTATTACGAATACAATGATTAAACAATACACAATTTAAAAACACCATAATGAAACAAAATACACATGCATTTTAAAGCTTAACTAATAGTCAAGGGAGGTAAACAAAAATTTATTTAAAAATACAGAGGATTGAATGTCAAATTAACCTATAAATATACGGGGTTTACAATTTTAAGTCTAAAGTTAATGACGTACATCTGTGTAAATTTTTGTAAAAGTGCAAAAAGATTTAGGGTAAATTGTATTTATCCTTCAAATTTTGTGAAAATTACTAAATAAATCCTGAAATTTCATGAAACGATCAATATTTTATCACTTGAGTTGAAAATGATTCGAATTAAAAATGATTAAGATTATAAAAAATTGTATGAAGGCCGAAGAGCGACGCACGCAACGCGGGTTGGTTTTGGTCATGACGAGTGATGACCAGTTTTCTCAAAATCCAAAATGTGAAAGGATGAAGTTTCAAAATTTCATTATTTTAATATGCATTTTTAGTATCTTTTCCCAGAAAGTCCAAAAAAAATCATTTTCAGAGCAAAGATAAAATCCAATTTGTTAGTGTATTGATGCCTAATAAACAATTACTACTACAGTAAGTTTCGTCAATTTTTTGTTTGTTTGTTTGGAATTAGAACTTCATCCTTCATGTGAGGCACGGTTTGAATATGACATTTTTGTTTTAAAACTTAGCATGCGTGTTTTTATCTTTAAATAATATTTTATAGGGAAAATTTAATACACGTATTTTTTTTTTATATATTTCAGACAATATTTTTACTCTCAAAATTGATACTAACACTAAAGATGGAATTTATCGTTTTAACATAATGTATTGGTATCAACAGTTAAAAACGATATATCATGCTAAATAACACCTGTGTGTTTCAAGTTTTTGTTTTACTGTTACCAATCGTATGTGTGCGTGCGCTCGACAAAATCTTTTCAATTCATCATAAAACTATGGTTTGCATCACAAGCTTGTGATAAATTTTTCTTTTCGAATTTATTTTTTACAAATTTTCATTATTACGAATTTAGTTTCCCATAAACAAACAGATAAAAAAAGACAAACAAAAAGAAACAGATAAGAACATATTAAACACACGCCCCTACATTATATTATTTTGTATTGTTATGAGAGAAAAAAATTTGTTCTTTCTGCATCAATATATTAATTGTTATATTTGAACTTGTCCACTAATCTCAAATAAGAAAAATGATTGGATGCATCTAGGGATGGCCAACGGTTCCAGAACAGGAATGGGAATGGAACCCGCCTAAGGAGGTTCCGGTTTCACATTTGAAAAAATCGAAAACCGCCGGTTCTAGAACCGGCCAGAACCGGGAACCGGCAATTTCCTACTTTAAGTGCTAAAAATGTACAACACTTATATGTTGAAGGAAGGTTTTGAACACATGCCTTTAACTTTACAATGAAACTTTAAAAAAGCTAAATAACAACTCCAGCTACTTTCTCATTTATTATATTTTTCTTATTATTAATATTATATTATATGTTTATTTTTCTATAAAATACGTAATTATATAATATAATTATTTTATACTATAATATTATAATAATATATAAACTTGTGGTATAATTTACATTAAGTATATTATTAATATAAGTAAATATTATATTAAATTAAACTATATACAAATATAAACTAATTATTGAATTAAAATTACTTCAATTTGAACGGAATCGGAATCAGAACCATGACAAAATCGGAACCGGTGGTTCTAGAACCGTCCCGGAACTAGAATCGTTCTCCCAAGGTTAAGGTTTTGGTTCCACTTTCTATGGAACCGGAACCGGCAGTTCCGAAAGCGATTTAAAATAGTGCAAACAACCTCTCATAAACCAGCAATTGAGATTTATATTGATTCATGCCTCCCTACATATGCACTTTCCTAAAAAAATAACACCATATCCCCTTAATGTACCTTGCTGCACTATTCTACCTAGTGCAGCGGATTCACCAATAATTTCTCCTCAAACAACAACCACAAATTTGAAACAAACCCCAAAATATTTTAATCTCCCGCCATTTCTAGAGGTGCATTAATAATATTGAAAACGGACCTTGACAAATTAACAAATCAAAAGCGATTTAATAAAATAACAGTTTGAACAAACATGAAGCTATATATATTTTTTGTTGAATCGAAAAGAGAGAAATTTACTACAAAGAAAAAGGAATTGGGAAATATGGTCCAATTCGAACTAAGTTGCAAACCCTGGAACGCCCTAAATACGCCACTGCATGGAACGCTGGTTTAGCGCTGGGAAATGGTACTGAGCGAAGCGTCTCCACATATCTAACATAAATAGTCGAGTCGATCTCGAACCCAAATAATTTGAATATTCCCCAACTAATACTAATCTTTGATAAACCCAATATAACACAGCGCAAGCAGACATGATCGAGCATATCAAGGTAAACAGAGCCAGCCTTATGGTTTCCGGGAACAAGAAAGTCGCCAATGACGCAAATGAAAGAGAGGCCGAAAAAAACATAAAGCGGTGAAGTATATTACTGGCGCCCATCGGAATAGGGTAAATGGGATGAGAAGAAGAGATGGTTTCGAAACCACAAAGAAAGCAATAAATAAGGTTTCCCGTCACCGCCGTGTAATACAAAACTGGGTTTGAGTCGAAAGTCGGTTTGGGTTTCCCGGCCGCCGACGTGACGACTTGCAGAAAGCCGAGGATGAGAGCAGTGGCCAAAGCGTAAGGTTTGTGAGGGAAAATGGGGGCGGGCTCTTGAAGTAGTCGAAATAAGTACAAGATGAGCATTTTTGCGCGTAAGAACGCAGCGTGGGCGTATTCAAATGTGCCGTGAATTAGGCGAGGAAGGAGAGCTAGGCTACTGATTCTGTCTGTGTTTGTGCGGTCGGCCATGGTGAATGAGTAGTTTAGTTAAATTGACGGTAATATATTATATATACACACCTATGACTATGAGTAACTTCGTAACCTGTTTTCCAGCAATTCGTCTATTCTCCGCAATGGGAGAGTAGACCCCATCCAATATTATAAATTAAAAGGGACCAAACTGATGGTTCGGAGTCTTTGAGACAACTTAATAAGACAATTTTAAAGTGCATTAGACAATTTAAAATAATTTAATTAAAATATTGCCACGTAAATGACAAATTTATAGCGTCAATACGACAATAAGACAATGTCTAGCAATCTTTCCAAAACATTTCTTGGAGAGGGTGAAACTGGGTGGAATCTTGAGTGGCTGAGGACTTAGGAGACATGGCCCATGGGCATGCTATGCCCCCATTTAAGGCTGCATCACTTTTTACCCTCTTTATTATGATGTTTTTACTAGTCGTCCCCCTTATGTTTGAAAAACTAGCACTTAACCCCCTTACTATTACTCAAAGCCTCAAACCTAATAATTTGGTGAAATGACAAAAATTTCATGACCTTTTAGTGAACACCCAAATTTGCCCATGTGATTATTTTTGTTTTTTATTTTTAATCTATACTCCTCGTCTTCCTCCTTAGATAACCACAGCCGACCACCGTGGCAACCGCAGTTCGGAAAATTCATTGATAAATTAATCTCCCAGAATACACACTTCTCCGTCATAGCATTGTTCAGGCGGCGGCTAATTAGATCGAGAACAACATCGTCTAATTTGATTTGTAATCTTCATTCTGTTATGCTGCATAATTGCAATCAAGTATCCTGCCCCCGTGTTTGTTGTTCTGTGCTCAACCCCGATTCTTGAGTAAACTTTTTGGGTGTATTCTCAATTCTGTATTCCTAGTTTGCACAACAATGAAACATTCGTGTCGCCTCTAACCTTTGCAAGCTTCAGTTTACACTTTACCCATTAATTAACAAGATTTTTCGTAGCTTTTGCAAAACTAATGTTATAGGTTTGATTGTTTTGTTAATCAAAACCCAAGAGTGACGATGTTCTGCTCTCATTATCTGATGAAATTAACACAGTCAATAATTGTACACTTATCAGAAGATAAGGGACAAGCAGCAATCTCCTTCAATTTCAAGGGCTGATGATTGATGTTAACCCAGAAAGTTAAACAAAAACAAATAATTTAGAAAGCAATGGTGATGAGTGATGACTATTCATGTCTTAATTAAGCAGATAGTCTACGTTTTTTAGTGAAAAGTGCAAAAGCATCCAGTACGCTTCAAAGTTTGGTGCTTCAGAAGCTGATGTTTTATCAGTAGCATATAGTACTGATAAATCATTTATTAGTTGCCATCAACTTCACGTCACTCCATCCAAGTGAACTACGAGTTCAGATCGCGGACGGTGTTGTTCCGATCTAACGAGCCGCCACCTGAACAACGCTACGACGGAGAAGGGTGTGTATTCTGGGAGATTAACTTATCAATGAATTTTCAGAGCTGCGGTTGCCACTGTGGTCGGCGGCGGTTATCTAAGGAGGAAGACGAGGAGCATAGAAAAAAATATAAAATAAAAATAATCACATGGGCAAATTTGGGTGTTCACTAAAAGGTTAGGGACATTTTTGCTGTTTCACCAAAGTATTAGGTTTGAGTGATAGTAAGGGGGTTTATGTGTTAGTTTTTCAAACAGAGAGGGGTAACTAGTAAAAGTATCATAACACAAGGGTAAAAAGTGATTAAGTCTATTTTTAATTAATTAATATTCCCACCAAAAAAAAAAACTGCCGTACGTGTGGTGAGACTCCTAATGCTAAACTAATTTCTTTTTTATTTTTAATTTTTTGAAATCTCCTAATTCCTTATTTAACTATTCTTATTTGATTCAATCTAAACATTTTGAGATTTCTATTTCCTTGTTAACTCCCCCCACACCCACACGTAATTAGTTTCCCTTTTCTTTTCTTTTTTTTTTTCTTTTTTTTTTTCCTTGTTTTTCTTTTGGCTTTGTATAATGAGCGAAATACAAAAAACAACTAGGAGATTTATAATAAGAACAAAATAAACCCTTCAATTTTAAAAAGTACAAAATGAACTCTATGATTAAAAAATTAAGAACAACATTAACTTTACCGTTTGTCAACTAACGATCAACAAACCAAATAAGAATTTTCTTATATAACAGTCCAAAATACCTTCCAAATAGCTTTCATAAATTATAATTATCTCTTCTTTACATTAATAATTAAAAAAAACCCCTCTCCTTATCTCTGTCGACCATCATCGGCGGCGACATGAAACAACTCCTCTCAAACCCCTTTTTTTTTTTTCTTCTTTTTTTTTTTTCTAGTTCTTTGCATTAATTATTAATTAAACTCAGATCAATTCTCAAAATCTGGACCTTATTTGTCTCTTTTATGGGCTAATGGTGATGACAATGATAATGGCGTCGTTGACCCCTTCATTACCCAAAAGAGAGAAGTTTTGAAGCATTCCTACTGCTGATTTCTTATTATCAGAAATAGAACTAGCAGACTAAAAATGGTTTCCAGTTTGCAGTTTCCAGGAATCATTGTTTTCTTTTAGATCATAAATTTATGCTAATATGGATTTGGAAGTAGACGATGGGGGCAGAAGCTTTTTGGGCCAAAAAAAATAGAATATCCCGATGTTTAATGAGAGGGGGAAAAAAATTATGATTTAATGGATATTTTAGTCACTTTATAAAATTTTAACGCCAATTCCTTTATTTCCAATCTTCAAGGTTCATTTTGTACTTTTTAAAATTTTGTTTTTGTATTTTGTCTTTATATAATTTGGCATATGTGAAGGTATTCACGTGTCTACCCAGCAATCAACGCAAGACAACTTCGCAAAGGTACAATTGCTGGTTCTCTATTTTGATTATAAATTAAATTTTCGACTAATACATTAGTTCTGATATATAGAGACTGTTATTTAATGTGTGGTTTTTTTTAATTCGAATTGATAATGTTGATTGTATTGTGATTTAAAATTTAGTCATTGCAATATTGCTTAATTTTTCTTTTATAATTATAAATAATATGAAGTGTATCTTTTTTGATAAATGATAATGATGATCGTACTGTTATTCATAATTTGAAGTTATGTTTTTTAAATGATATACTTCAGATGAATGAGTTAATGTCATTTTTAATTTTAATTTATTCGATCTATTTAGTTAATATTTAATTATAGATTTGATAATGTATAGTTATTGGCCTATCAATTTATTAAGTCGAGTTCTATCACTAATCTTGTCTCATCCGTAACTCACTACAGTACAACCTCCATAAATTCATACTCTATTAATTAATATTCTCTCTAAAATAATACTTTTTTCAGTCCTGACTCAAACCAGTTCAAAAAATTACAAATTTTAATAAAATAATAAGATAATAATTTTTGAAAAGATCCCTATAAATATATAGTCCCGCCAATATCATAAATTAATAATATTTATAATTTACTTTAATAAAATAAGAATACATTGTTGTTTGTCTTTTCTTAAAGGGCAAAAGACAAATAACTCCCTCGTGGTTTGATCAAGGGACAAACACCTCCTTATGGTTTTAAAACTCCCATTCACCCCTTAAAGTTTGGATTAAATTAGAAAAGTAACAGAAATGGTGAAAACTAAAGGAAGACTTATTTTGTTCTTGAATTACCCCTCACACAGATAAACAGTAAAGGCCAGATTTTTTTTATTCTTACAACCGTCGCAATGAGTTCCAAAAACTTGTGCGGACAAGATACCAAATGGTATATTTTAGATCGATGAGCATCCATCAGCCTACGTTGCGACATGGCTTAAAATTTGGATGCACATTCTTTTTTTGCCTCAACCTTCATACTGATTATTTAGGCAAATGTTAAATTTTAATGTGCTGAATTTTCAAGAATTGTACTGTTAACTGCACCTTAAATTGCAGCAGCTTCTCATCTTGAATCCATTATTAATTTATTATTGACTTCAATAGCTCTATTTCGAATGTTGCCAATTTCTCTTCATCATCCTCAAATGTTATTCTTCATTGTTTCAACTCTCACTCTGTACATCGATTAAGTTTTGGCGGCGGCGAACCGGGGAGAAGGAAGAATTAAATGGGAGCGAAATTTCTGGTTCCTTTGGATTGGATGCGCTAAGAAAGAGCGAAGGGGAGAGGCAAGAAGACACCGCCGTCCTAAGCAATTAAATCGTTGAAGTCTACTGCAAAAGTCTTCAATTATGTTCACCAACAAGAAGATAAAGGGGATTTTTTTGTCAAAGAAAAATTTGAGAATCTCTCTCTAACCGCTCGGTTAAATCATTTCTGTTAACTAACCACAATTTCTGTTAATTTCAACTTCATCCAAACTTTAGGGGGGTGAACAAGAGTTTTAAAACCACAAGGGAGGTGAGTGTCCTTTGGTCAAACCACAAGGGAGCTACTAGTCTTTTACCCTTTCTTAAATTTTAAATTTAGGTGAATTTCATCTCTAACTTTTCTAAATGAATCGAAAGTTTCGGTGTTGAATTATTGAACTACAACAAAAAAAAAAAAAAATTGAAGAGTCGTTACCACTTTGAGTGCTTATTTTCATGTGATTGGTTCCAAAAGTATCGAATCATCTTCAACTTCATCATTAACAAGATTTTCAATGACACTAACCACATTTCTTTCAAACTTTGGACCCCTGAACATTCATCATTTTTACCCGAATAATTCAATAGATTATTGACATATATTTTGTGGTGATAATCAAAATATTTAATCATATTGTCAAGCTCATGTATAGTGAACATACTTACACATTGATTATCTGAAATTTATATTAATATTTTTTTTTTAAAATCAACATATATAATACCTATTAATATAATAAACTCATATATATAATTAACTTGTGCACATTTGATTTATCTAAATATTTATTTACGGCTATCAAAAATATTATTTAAATTAGTAAAATATTAATTGATCGATTAAATAATATCTCTCTAAATTAATAAAATTTTATGGTCTCAAGTTATTAATTTATAGAGGTTATACTGTATCTGTATACTCTGATTCCGTTGTGAAAGCTTCGATGATGTAGTACAATTAAACATCTTTCTTTTATTTTTATTTTACAATAATGAAATCTTACATTTATATTTTGATTTTTATTTAATTATTAAATTTGAAAAATGTAATTGCAATGAATAAAATATTTTTTAAATGTTAAAAGATGAGAAAATAAATGATAGCCCCTCCGTCCCACTCAAAGAGTCCACTTACAAAAAAAATCTTGTCTCATTTAAAGAGTCTACTTTGAATTTATTTACATTACATACCATTACTAATATAACAATATGTGGTTCACAATTAACCTTAACTCCTTACTTCTAAAGTAAGGATATAAGTGAAAAATATGGTGGCAAATTATTTATTTTATATGTTATACCTCACAATCCATAATAATTTTTACACATTTCAAGTGGACTCTTTGAGTGGGATTAAAAATGTATTTTCATTATAATTTCTTTCAAAATTTAAAGATATATTGTATGTTTTTTCACATAGCATTTAAATTGTTGTGATAAAACCTTTTATTTTATTTTTTATTTGACATTTTAAAAACTATAAAATGAATTTATAAATTGTACAATACTATATTAGAATTTCTTCTAATTTACTATAGACTCTCTTCATTTTAACAAAAGAGTCATAACTAAATTTATATAGTAAGACTTATTTACTTTTTTCATTATGTTCTAAAATTAAAATTCTCATACTTCCTCGCATTATGTGAGGCAAAAATTCAATAGTGGTTGCTCAAAAAAAAATTCTCCTAATTTATGTAATATATTTTTCACATTTAAGTGAAAATATTAATAGAGATTTAAATTTTCTCATTTTGTAATTTTTTTCAAAATATTTTAATACACTGCAATTAAAATTTTTAAATATTTAATAATTAACTTAAATACTCCCTCCGTCCCATTCAAAGAGTCCTGTTTGTATTACTGTTTTTAGTATTACAAACATGACTCTTTGAATGGGACGGAGAGTAATAAACTTTGTAGAATCTCATTATTGTAAGATAAGAAAAAAATGTTAGATTAAAGGTTCAAATCACATTCATGTCTAAATTTTTGTAAGACAAATAAAAATACATATCTAGTAAAGAAAAAATTTAAAGGTGAAAAAAAATGCACCAACCCGGTTTTTACGAGTCAGACTGGCATGGGTCTTGGGTCAACCCTTGATTTGACTATGTTTGGCCGGTTTTTCCAAATGCAACTTCCTTAAATAAGACCGGAGCGTCCAAATGATCGGGCACAGGCCAACCAGTTCGATGGGTCAGTCTGGTTCGAGTTTGATAACATCGATCAAAATAAAGTTTAACTATAAATGAGCCTGTGTCTAAATAGTTATGACCTATGATGGTCACTTAAATATTGGAGTTCGATTAATTCCAATTTTTGTAATAATAGGCAGGCTAATAAATAATAATAATAAAAAGGGTGAAATGCATGAAACACCATATAACTATCCTGTTTTGTAAAAAATGACACTTTATTTCAAAGTGCTTCTTTCTAGACACAAAATTTTCATTTCGCTCAAAAAGTGACACTTCGTCCATGTCAGACGTTAACTCACTAACGGCCCAAAAAATTCAGGGGTAATTTCGTCATTTTGGACATCGCCGGCACTATTCATCTTTCCCATAAATCTTTTTATTTTTATTTTTATTTGTTTATAACCGTTGCTTTGTTTTTTTTTGTTTTTAAGTAAACAAAATCAGCCAGGACCGATTCAAAGGTTACAAAAGAAAAAAAAAATTTAAATTTTTTTTTGGGAGAAGATGAATAGTGCCGGCAACGTTCGAAATGACGAAATTATCCCAGGATTTTTTGGGCCGTTAGTGACTTAACGTTTGACATGGACGGAGTGTCACTTTTTGAGCGAAATGAACGTTTTGTGTATGGAAATGGCCACTTTGAAATAAAGTGTAATTTTCTGTAAAACGCGATAGTTACGTGGTGTTTCATACATTTTCACCCTAATAGAAAAAGAACGCCAAGTTGAGCCAATTCTTAGAAGAGTTGTTCGCTTCTATGCCTGCGCTTAGCAAGCGGGAAAGGGAATGAGAATGAGAGCATCTCATATTCGGGAATTAATGATTTTTTTATTAAATGAATCTTATATTACCTTTTAAATGATATAATAGTTGAAATTATTATATTTTTATACGTACCAAGCATAGAATTTCAATTCTAGGAATCAGATATTCATTCCCTCTATTATCATTTTTGCGTGCCAAACTGCATTACAATTGGGAGGTAAATGGACAAATCTTTAAGGACCTCCACCCTTTACGTACAGCTGTAGGAGTAAGCAACCAAAGAGCATTCCAGACGCAAAAGCACACGGTCCTCTAAATAATCTTTTCAGTTAATAATTTTCTCTCTCTCAAGTAACCACATGTAAATAATGTGTATAGAATAAGATTTTTAAAAAATAAAATAACAACACGCGCGGCAACTCTCCAGTGATGTATTACCACGGGACAACCTCACAAATCAATGATCGTTTTATTATCCCATAATTTTTAATTCAAATGTCAATTATTCACTTTTCTTTTACAAGCATTGACTTTTGTTTTAAAAATACGGTTAAAAGTTAAATCAAATTTAATTAGAAAATTTTTATTTGTGATAAGATTTATTAATTACTTGTTTAGTTTGTTTTTCATTTAGAGTTGGAAACTGGCTTTTAGGAAAGATTTGGCATATAAGTTTATATATAAGTACCCATAGGGTTTAATTTTTTGTTAATGTGAGAGTTTGAAAGGTCAGATCACAGATGTAGAAGTCTTTTGATTGTTTACCTCCGAGTTGTTGAAAGGTCACATCACAGATGTAGAAGTCTTTTGGTTGTTTGCCTCTAAATTGTGTGAATGAGTCTTTTTAACTAAGTGAGTTGATGAGAGAAAACATTTTTGGCTAGTTGATGGGAGGTTGTGAGATCACAAAAGATGGGTATTATTGCTCATGGGTCCGGTGCTAATAGTGATGTGTTGATGGGAGATCATAAGAGATGTATGTTCCTATTTATACCTCCGATGTTGTGTTGTTGGTGCAATATGTGTGCAGGCTTTCCCCGCCTGTGATTGATGATACAGTGAATTTGTGGATGTATTTATTTTGATATCGAACCACATTAAAATTATGTCGTTTGTTCTTTGTGTTTTGATTATTCTATTGCACATTAATCTCTTTGTACGATATGGAACAAATACCCGAGTCTATAACGTCACTGATCAACATGAAGAATTATAATAATTAAACACGCAATGCTGGAGTTAAGAATGTCGACTTGTAAATTCGCCAAACTACATTGAAAATGACTAATTTCCTAATACAACAATAAAATACAATATGGATTTAAAGTTAGATAAATAAGTTATGATTTAGTTTTGGTATGTTCGCGGAAATAGATCAAAACGAATAATAAAAATAATAAAATAGATAAGCTAGAATTATGAAATATCGATATGGGATTCCATGAACTATTTACTCGAATACGACACGAATTGTCGTCAATATTGAAAAGTAGAAATAAAGGAAAACAGAAAATAAAATAGGAGGTGTGCGTTCCCATTCCTCACGTGGCAAGAATGGAAAAATGACTAGACAAAATAGGTTCCCATTCCTGCGAGTGTAAGGTAAGGTAACTACCTCGAAACTCTATTGGGAGAGTTTACAAATTTGTCGGAGTGGGACCCCATATTCTAAAAGACAAAAAAGGCCACATATTGAACACACATCTATCACTTTCATTATTATTTTATAAATTTAGACTCTTCAGTTTAAAAAATGGGAAAATTTCAATGGCAAAGACTTCGTTGCATCTTCTTTCCTTCCTAATCACGATTTGGGAAGCTTCCCGCGACTTACTAATTAAAAAAATACAAGAACTGATTGTAGGTTCAGCGATTAGTTTCTTATTCTCTGTTCTTTTCATAACTCAAATGGAAAAATTTTGGTTTAGAGAAGAAATATTTTTTGAAGGAAATTTTTTTGGGAATTTGTGTAGGAAAGAGAAAAAAAAGTGTAATGATTATGTTAGTTTTTAAATTTATGTGAGTACCTATTTAGAGGGAATTTTAAATTTTGAATTTTGAATTTAGTAAAAAATGATGTTATTTCTTTGTGCAAAACTTTTAAAAAAAAAATGATGATTTTTTTGGAATGGGATGAAAAAGAACATAGCCTTAGTTATAAACAAACCGATCACAAAATAACAGCTCGAACCTTACCGAAAAGAGAAGAATAGAAATGAGACTTACTATACAAATATGTAACTATGGTTTCATTTAAGAAATATATGTACGTATTGTAGTGCAAAATGTGAAAAAAAATTCTTAGCTCTATTTGTTTCTCATGGAATTGGGATGTGGAAATAGAATTGGACCTTAAATTCCAATTCTAGTGTTTGTCTGTGTAATAATTTTAAGAATTAGAATTAACTCCAATTCTAGAAAACTAATTTTTTAGTTGGACTAAAAAATTTTGATTCTAATTCTATATTATGAATTGTGTGTATGATGTTTCTTTTTTTTAATTTTTTTTATAGTTTGTCCCCCTTCTCCGCATCACCCCACCCCCAACTCCCCCAAACCAAAACATTTTTCCCCCCAAATCCCCCAAACCAAATTTTTTTTCACCTCAACCCCCACTCCCCCAACCCAAGCCAACCCAAACCAAAAGAAAATCAAACACACGCTCCCTCCCTCCTCCTCTCTCCCTCCCCCCCCCCCCCCCCCCCCCCCCCCCCCCTCCAAGACCGATGGGGGCAGTGGGGCTGGCGGCAAAGGAACGGGCCCGGGAAGGGTTTTATTTATTGTTTTTTTCTGTGTGTGGGTGGGTGGGGGTGGGGGCGGTGGGGGGTGGGGGGGGGGGGGGGGGGATTGTTGGTGGTGGGAGAGGAGTGTGTTTCATTTTGGTTTGGGGGCTGGGGTGGGTGGTGTTTTAAAAAAGTAATAAAAATGTGTCGAGGCAGGTCATTTTGGGTTTAGTCGGGTGTCGGTTGGGACACGCCTATTATTAATAACACCCACAAAAACAAAAAAAAAAAGAGACTATTTTAAAATTATAAATAAATTTTAATTTTATATAAAATTTTAAATATCCAAACAAAAAAATTAAAATTGTAATTCAATTTTTACATAATTCTATCACTTTATCAAACAAAGAAATTCAATTGGATTTGCAATTCCAATTTTCTAAAATTCAATTCTATATAATTCTAATTCCAATTAAATTCTAATTTCATTTAACCAAACGGACTCTAACATCTAAATTAGCTTTTAGGAAATAGGTATCTTAGTACACTTTAATTAATGTCAAACAATCACTAATTTTGTGGCAAAATCACTTGACTGATGACAAGAAATTTTGAGTCTGAATAGCTCGAGCAGTAATCCCCACATGTTAAAGTAAGTTTAATTTGTATTTGATAGTAAAATTACTTTAAAAAATCTATAGGGTTGATTTTGTAAGTTCTAAAAGGGTTAGTTTTGTAATTATGATCAAAATTCAGGAGGATAATTAATGTAATTTGGATTTTAGAAAAGGGCAAACTACATTTACCTCTCTAAACTTTGAGTGTAACTAATGGCATGTTCTTTAAGTTTTGGTTTTTGGTTGAGATTTAGTTTCAACAGTAACTTTAATATATTATAATCAATTTTTATCATTTTCAATACAATTTTTTACTATTCAATGATATATTTTTACATTCCCAATACATTTTTTACATTATAAAATTATTTTTTCAAAATTTATTTTCAAAACAAGTCTCAAACCCATCAAAAAGAACAGGCCCTAAGAATTCATCCCTTCTATTTTAAATAATACAAATAACTACTTGGACTCACTAGACGGCAAAGTCAAAACCCAAAGTTCATGGTGTAAGTAACTACGAATCAATCCCTATGGTTTTGACTTCCGTCCGATGAGTTTAGAGAGTTATTTGTATTATTCAAAACAATATGGATGACTTTGTAGTTATAGCAAAAGTTTAGGTAAAGACTGAAACCCAATTTCAACATACTTGATATTAGAAAATAGGGCTAATTACATTTACCTCCATCAACTTTGTGTATAACTACGTATCCACCCCAATTGTTTTGAAAATTACAAATAACTTCATGAACTCACCGGACGGAAAAGTCAGAGCCGTAAAAGACCAAAAAACTAAAAGAATTCTTGGAAGGAATTTAAACAAACGAAATCAAAACAGCATCCAATTATTTGTATTTTGCCGGGTTTGACTTTTCCGTATAGTGAATTTAGTGAGTTATTTGTATTTTTCAAAACAAGAATAATAGATTTGTAGTGCATAAGCCCCTTTAGAGATAGGGGCGAGTACTACTTGCAAGTGAGATCGAACGTCATAGTCATTCATGCACTCTGGCCTCCACTGGCGGATTTACAATGGGGGCACTGGGGGTAGCCAGTGGCCCCACCGCTCTTTATATATTAAGTGGAATTTTTAAAATTTTTTTGTTAAATTAAACTGTGCCCCACTATTTTTTTGAATTATAAATTAAATATAAATAATACACAATACATAGCTAAATTGTATTAAGGTTATGATTATTTTTTTAGAGTATTAGTAAGATTCACAACACATAGCCAAATTGTAATGTTGTGATTATTTTTTTTTTGGAGTATTAGTAAGATTTAAATTGATTAGAACTAAAATTGCATTCAAAGCAAAAAAAATAAAGAATTACTAAAAAAATTTCATTTTTTTCTCTATTATTGTTTTTGTAAATTTTTTGTAATAGTTTAACCCTATTCTAAAATATAATTTTTTTGACCATACAATATATATTGTGCCTTCACTTAAAATAAATTTCTGGCTTCGCCACTTCTGGCCTCCTCTTCAGTTCTGACGATACATATAATATATTCTAATACGCTTATACTTGGCTCACCCTGTGTAAATTAATATTAATGTGAAAACTGAAGAGGAGGAGGATTCATGAACGACTATGACATTTTCATAAAGTTCAAAACGAGATCGGATTTCTGTCTGGCCAAATTCTATTTTTCTTGTGTGCCTTCTCTTATTGGAAAATGGGATTATATGATAGATCATGGGGCTCACTTCTCTCTCTTATAAAAGAGAAGACATACAAGATACTCCATCCGTCTCATTCAAAGAGTCTAGTTTTTTTTAAAAATCTTGTTCCATTTAAAGAGTCAACTTTGAATTTATTTACATTACATACCCTTACTAATACAATGTGTGGTTCTCAATTAATCTTTACTTTTAAAGTAAGGATATAAGTGAAAAATATGGTGGTAAATTACTTATTTTATGTGTTGTACTTCACAACTCATAATAAGTTGTACACATTTTAAAGTGAACTTTTTGAGTGGGACGGGCCAGGGAGTATAATATAAGTGAACAGAAGATCTAACAAGGTTTAAAACGACCCTAAACACCTCTTATGAAGATTCTCATCTCAGAAAATATAGAATATAGATAATAAGTACCCACTTGTACGTAATATTACACATATTTAATTACGACTTTTGGACGTTAATTTCCGTGGACTTTAATTAGTAGTCGACCGGGAATATTTATTCCAGACGAGTATTATACTTATACCGCCATGGTCTAAGAAGTACGAAGAGTACTTAGGAGGTCACAAAGACTGTTAGAAAAATATGAGATTGGCGTTTGTTTTGCAAGGCTTTGGACGAGAAACCTCATCGAGTTTGAAAGTCTTGACACTAGCAAACATATCTATTACAATATTGTACTCCATCCGATCCAGAATAAAAGTCGTATTAGAGTTATTAGAGTTTTTCAAACATATTAGGGAATTCGTTAAATGACAAGAAAACTCTTGACTATTGTAATTTATTACTATTATGAGTTTTTGGAGTTTAATCCAATTAATTATATCACTATTAGGGTATTTAAAATAATCACTAACTCTTTGTTAGATAGGTTAACACAAGAATAAGTTGGGAAAAAAATATGTCTTTTATTAAAATGCGTTTATTTTGAAAATTGTTACTCTTTCTAAAAACGTCTTTTATTCTCGACCGGAGGAAGTATATTTTAAAATTTGAGCTTTTTTCTGGAGGTGTTACAAAAGGAGTACATCATCATCATACAAGCTTCTTATTGTATATTCTCTTAATTTATGAGTTTTATTTGAATATATCATTGGAGTTATTATACTTTGAGTATAAAATATGTTACTTTGGAAAAATGAATATGTATGTGTAAATTAACATTTAAAAAAAAAAAGGAAGAGTGAAAAAGGGGGAAATGAAAGAACAGAAATGTGCATGTAAACTTGTGCCTAAGAAACATGTCATGTATCTCACAAAAAATGTACGAGACTTTTATATGTGATATATATTGAACTTAAGGATTTTCTCCTCATAAACTAACTTTTGAGATGAATTCTACATAAATTTATGACAAATAGTATCCAAGCCAAACATGTTTTTGATGAATGGAATCGGAGTTTCTTCCCCCAATTCTTCTTTTCTCCATATCTATATGTTTTCTTCCATTTCTAATTCTTCTATCTATTTTCTTCCTCAATTTAATTCTTCTTCATTTTAATACCTTAGAGCATGACACCATCACAGAAGGAAGGCCCAATTTGGATTTTTGTTTGGGCCGAAATATTCAGAAACAAAATTAATCTGTGAAATTGTCCAATTCAAGTGATCTTTGGATTTGCACGTTCGTTCGTGTCCCGTTTATGCCAAAGTTTTCACTGTTACTTAATAGAGGATTATCTAACTTCCGGAAGACAGGATATTATAGTCCATCAACTCAAATATGGAATGTTATTTTCGGGAGGAATTTTTTTTTAGGAAATAGAAGCAGCAAAAAAAAAAAAAAAAAGTGATAATGATGTTAATTTTTGAAATAATATGAGTATAATTTTAGAGGAGATTCAAATTTTAAAATTTTAATTTAGTGAAAAATAAGTGTGTTTGTTTATAGAAGGTTTTTAAATAAAATGTGAATTTCTTCCTAAAAAATTGAAAACAAGCATAGCTATAAGCTCTGTTTGATTTAGTTTTTTTCTAGAAAAAACCACACAATTTTCACTAAATTTTTTTTTATATATCCAAACACTTCAATTTCCTCTAAATTAAATTTTTTTTTCTAAAACTACACTCACGTTTTGTCTCAAAAACAAAATTTCCCTGTTTAAATTACAATTTAAATATACCTAAAAGTCATTTTCTAAACTATACTTTTGTGACTCAAAATCAACTGTTGTTCTGTCCTTTTTACATATCAGACCGAGTACACTTTTAACTCATTTATGGATGTTTTATAACATATATTTTTAGAAAAATAAAGACTATATTATAAATAGTAATCATAAAATTTTTCGGATCACGATACTGACAACTATAATATGCTCCGCCTCAAATCTAACTTTGGTTCCCTAACTAATTAATCTCTGATAAGCCCAAAGTAGCAGAGCACAAGAAGAAATGATCGAGCAGAGGAACTGAGGAAGCCAAACACAACCACCCTTATGAACTCCGGGAACAAAAACTACGCCGTTGCTACAAACGAAAGAGAGCCAGCTAAAAACATACACCGGTGAAGCACATAACCGGCGCCACTCGGTAACGGATAGTCCGGGTGAGAAGACGATATCTTTTCAAAAGCAAAAAGCAAACGACACACGAGAAAACTGGTCACGGCGGCGTAATATAACACCGGAGTTGAGTCGAAAGGCGACATCCCCGCCGGTCTGGTCATCTGCAGAAAGCCGAGGATGAGAGCGGTGACCATGGCGTAAGGTTTATGGTGAAAGTTAGGCACCGGCTGTTGAAGTCCTCGAAAGGCGGAGAAAATCAAAATTTGTATGCCTGAAAATGGAGGGTAAATGTGTTCAGATAAGCCGACGAGTAGGCGGCGGAGATTATTTACGTTAGTTTGATCGGCCATTATGATTTGAATAATTAAGAGTAAATAAGAAGGATTAAAAATCGTAACTGATATGGAAAATTCATGACTTAATTTATAGTACAAGCATATGTGAAATTACGATAATATGTGGGACCGATTTGGTTGCAGGATCGGTATCCATAAGATTGGATAAAAACTACTCTTGTTTGAGTCATTTTAACAAATTTTTATAGGATCGGATTGAATCAAAGGAAAGATCGATTTGGTATTTTGGGTACAATACGTATCACGATATTACAAACTATGAGTATAAAGTTGTAAATTTTTTATTACTTCCACGTCGAACGTTCGTTCATCTTCATGCATGCATGCACGTATTTATTATTAGTTAAAATTTTTCACTGTCATCAGCTAAAGAAAAGGCATATATCATCATGTTTTTTCTTTGACTGAGAGATAATTGCATTAAATTATCCTTCAATAAAAAAAAAACCTATCGATCACAGAAGATAAGCTGAAAGAGGTAGAAATAAAACCCTTTGAATGATCTGTCATTCATTACAACCGTTTTAAAAGCGAACTTATTTTCATATATATATATATACTAGATGCGAGCACCGTGTATTTGCACGGTAAATGCCCAATATGCACGTAAATGCCCAAGAATATGGAGTTTGTGTATTCATAATATTTCAACCAATTGAATATATGTGTATAATTATGCCTCAATAATGTGTTAAATAAAAAAACATAAATATTTGTTATGAGACGATATCTAATATAATAAAACTTTAAAAAAAAAATCCCACTTAAAAATTATATTATTTTCGCGTCTTATTAATGTCAGTGTTAAAACTAATAATATTTATATATAAAAGTTATATTGATTTATCCGTACCATTTTGCCCTCATTAGAGTTAAAAACATTCTTATAATCCTCAAACTCATTCTAAAAGTTCATTAAGTATATAGTTCAAACCACATTTCCCTGTAAGCATTATTTTTCCAAACTATCAACTTATTGGTAGCTAACTTATTAATAAGAAATTGTTTGAAAGAACTTCCAATGAATAAACATATTAAAATCAATAGCAATTGGGTAATCTAGGTACCAAATTTTGAATAAATTGAATTATATATAATTATAGGCATCATTTATTCATAATTTGCATCCATAATCATTTGAACAGAAAATAAGTCATAAGAGCATATAAACACAAAGTTTTGCTAAACTAATACGATTCAGTATAAACATAAACATAATTAGCGGATCCATCACTGATGTTGGAATAAGAAAAAAAATATCAAAAGAAATGTATACCTCATTTTCCATTGAACATGTAGGCCCTTGCAAATTTGAAGAAGAAATCGAGGGAAATTAGGAAAGATATGCATTTTAAAAACTTTTCTCTCAATAATCTCTATCCATCCATTTAGAACTACTTTTATGTGCATTGTGTATAAAGTTGCACTTAACAAACATGAATAGAGCTTATTTTTTGTTTATAAATGGAAGTTATATATAGGTTGGAAAGTGATCAACAAAGTGTCTATTCATTTTCTTAGTGTAAATTCCCAAGAATTTTCAAATAAATAATCATTTACTAATGGTATACCAAATGAAGTAAAATTGATGTGAATAATTTAAATAACCATATTATAATCAATAGTCTTATTAATATTTGAAAGTTATAGTAGAGGAAAGTCACAAGATTAAAAAAAATTAATTAGTGAATGAAAATAATAAAAAATATATGTAAAGAAATGAATTAAACTAATACACATTCATTTCACTCATTGTTATATATATATATATATATATATATATATATAAACAAATGCATGCATCACATTAAAATTTTTATTAATAATAATACATGTATTAGTAAAAGATAAATTTATTTGTTCAGAATAAATATTTAATATTTTACAAATGCACTTTAGACATGTGAACTTAAATTACAACTTTATATTATTATGTTTATTATATATATATATATATAGGTATATATACCGTTATTTATATTTATATATATAGACACATGCACAAATGCATGCATCACATTAAAATTTTTATTAATAATAATACATGTATTAGTAAAAGATAAATTTATTTGTTTAGAATAAATATTTAATATTTTACAAATGCACTTTAGACATGTGAACTTAAATTACAACTTTATATTATTATGTTTATTGTATATATATATATATATATATAAGTATATATACGGTTATTTATATTTATTATATAGACACATGCATGACGTGCGCGTACTTTATATAAATATTATATATATATGTATATATATGTTTCTATATATAAATAAAAGTGAAATAGGAAGAGTTCAATGCTTTTAAAATATAAATTTTAATTTAAATTTAAGTTTGAAAGAATAAATGAAGAAATTAAAAATGATACAGGTGAGAAAAATGCTATTTAATTAATTAATGTGTAAAAATAAAATTCATACATTCAGTAAACACTATATATAAAAGTGAAGGAAGAAGAGTTTAATGCTCTTAAATTATGAAACTTAATATGCTATAAAAAATTTAAAAACTAATTAAAGAAGGTAAAAAGACAAAGGGAGGAAGAAATGTAATTTAATTAAATGACAGAAAATAAAATTCAGACCAAGGGTCATATAGAGATAAGTTTTTGGTTAGTTTAACTTATTAAATTCTAAACTTATGTGGCAGCCACGTGGCATTCAGGCTTATATGTAACATACAACTGGACCTTATGTGATTATGTGGCAGCCTTAACATTATTAAATGTTTAATATATGTGGCAGCCACATGACACTCTAAAATCAAGTCTATCTTACTTTATATTATATAGGGTAGATATATATATACTAACTAGATGGGAACACCGTGCAATTGCACGGTGAATGCCCGATAATATTATTATATGACAATATAAAACTTATAAAATAAAAACTATAATTATAATAGTAATAAATTTTTTTATTATAAATACAGTGTTAACAAGAAGAAATATATGTCAAATATAATGCAAATACTTGAAATCTTTTCTGAAATATATAGAATTGACGTGCCTACTCTATTTGCTTCCTTTTTCCTCACATCTTGTCAACCTTTTCTTCTTCTTCTCCTGAAAATTAATAAAACTGTTGATTTCAATGAGCATTATAAGTAGACGCCAACGGCATGAGAAATTCTGTTGTCAGATGAGGTGAATTTGAAGACATATTTCGTAGCTTTTGATAGGGAAACCTTGTTTTTCATTGGAGTAGAACATTCACAAACCTGCAAATTTGAAGAAGAGATTGAGAAAAATATATTCTAAATGGATGTATATATATTATGAAAAGTTGCCTGCATGTTAACGTGAATTGGACATGTACATAAGGACTCTAAACAAGAAGAAAGTTTTGTTTGATCTTAATGAATTGAAGATATACGCACATAGATTTTAAAGTGTCTATTCATCTTTTGTGTGGATTACCAAAAGTCTTCAAATAATTAATCATTTACTAATTGTATATTAAATAAAGGAAGTTGATGTGAACAAAGTAAATAATCATCATATAACCAAGAATCTTTAAAGTAATTTGAAATTTATAATACATGAAAAGTCACAAAATTAAAAAGAGATTAGTGAATGACAATAATAAAGAGTACATAAAATAAAAATGAATTTAAATTAACTGATATTAATTTCACTCGCCCTTACATAAACACAAATATGCATTACACAAAAAGTTATTTATTTATAATAATGTATTTATTAGTAATAAAATAAACTTATGTATCAATATAAACGTTTAATATTTTACAGACATTTCTAACCCAAATTTTATATTAAGTTATATAAATATTAATAGAAAACATATATGTACTTATGTTGTTATGATTATTATATTTTCTTTTACGAACACAATTAGTCATACTTATAGATGGATATATTCGAAGAGTCTGATGCTTATATAATTGAAGTTAATCTAATATGGAAATTTAAAAAAATAACTTAAGAAGTTAATAAAGACAAAGAAAAATATTATTTAATTATAAAAGAGAAAATAAAATTTATGCATTCAATAAATTTAAATATTAATCTTATGTGGCATTTATATGGATAGTTAAATTAAAAGTCTAATATAGACATAACCAAGTGAAAATATTCATTAAATTATCTGTCAATGTGGCTGCCACGTGACTGCCTTGTCAGCTTTAACATAATTAAATATATGTTAGATGTGGCTGTCACGTGGCACTCTCATATGTTATATATGTTACTTTCTATTATATAAGGTAGATATATATATATATATATGTATATATATTCACACACGAGTCTACAAAGCTGTTTTTCTTAATTATTGCCATAATTAAAAAAAATTAAATTTAGAAAACAAATTGGCACGACGATTGTCTTACTTACCGACAAGGAGTTCATATATCCAAGAAAATGACCCATGATTTAACTTACAGAGACGTAAGAATTTTATTATTTGCAAATATATGGACGTACGTAGCAATAATATATGACGTCACGAGTACGCGCCACGTACTGGGTTAGTGACACTGCATGAGAAGGCATGCTTTCATGCACATTGCATGGTGAAGGCGATTGAAAACGACAAAAGAAATCAAACCTACTCCCATTATTCACATAATTCCTCAGTCAAAAAGGAAATATACTCCAATGGCAAATTACATTGCACATTTCACATTTCTACTTCGTTGTATCTTCCCTCAGGCTGAACGATGATGTCCAAAAGTCTAAGAGGGGGCTCACTTGTTGCCGAGGGAGGTCTGGAAGTTGTAATCTGTAATGAGAGAGAGCCGGTCAGATTAGTTGCTTGGGTCGTGCCCCAAAACAAATTTCGATGACTAAATCAGTCGGAAGGTTGAGCAATAAAGATAGTATTAAGAGTATACTTATATATATATATATAGAGAGAGAGAGAGAGAGAGAGATTAATGTAAAAATGAGAAGAACACCCTCCTTATCTTGGAGGTCTTCACTTGGTTGAGGTTGATTTGGACAAAGTTCAATCCCTTATTGGTTAGAATCTTTTGTGTCCTCTAATTGATGTACAAAAGGAGGATCTTGTTTCTTTGCGGGTGTCTTGTAAGAACCTGTGGTTTCCATACAATATCTCTCAATGTAACATTTAAGAAACATTAATAATAATAATTTCGCCATTTTTAATCATTCATATTCTTAGATTGGTTCAACCCCAGGCAGAGGCGGCCTGAAGTTGTCGCAAAACCCTAGAATCCATAATTTTTTATAATTATAATTAAAAAAATGTAATTGTTATAGTGTGTAGATGTATAGTCCGTTTTTTAATGAGGCGTTCCTAAATGCTTTAATTTTAAAACATGAAAAGTTAATTATCATTAGTGTAATGTATATTACTATTATTGTGATATATATTGAGTGAAATCCCAGAGTGTGATGGAAATGAAAAGGGTGGACAAAAATAGGATACTTTTTTGTTTGTGAAAAAAAATAGGGTAGTTGCATTTGCCAAATGCAACTTTTAGAATGCAGTTGCATTTGGTAAATGCAACGTTGCATTTTCACTTCTTAATTATTTATATCCTAGATATTGATTTAAAATACTGGAATTGCATTCTGTAAATGCAACATATGAATTTTTTATTTTGTATATTTTTTTTAAAGAATTGAATCTTGCCGTCAAAATTGACGGAAGTTTACAGAATGTTAGCTATTATTTTTAAAGGATGGAGTTGCATTTGGCAAATGCAACTTCAGAAATGTTAGTTTTTTTCACTAGCTATTATTTTTAAATGCTGGAGTTGCATTTGGCAAATACAACTGTTGAAATTAAATTTAATTTTCCCGTCAAAATTGAGGGAAATGCAAGATGCATTTTCTGAGGAAAGCGCTTGCATTTTACAAATGCAACTTTCATGGTATATGTTTTAAAATAATTTTTGAAAATGTTCAAAAATTTATTCATATCTAATTTTATTATTGTAAATATGAAATATTGTAACAAGAAATGGAATAAATGTATCTAATATTTTTTTTCTTCTCATTATGCAATTTAAAAATATTTATCTCACATTAGAAATTCTTAACTTAGCTTTTTGTAGGAAAATGAAAGTATTAGTAGGGGGTTTAGGGTTTTAGTAGGGTCTTATAAATATTTAACAATATTAAATTGGAACTTAATATTTTTTGATAGCCATGGCAACTATACATTGTTCACCTAATAGAATACAGGTTTACATTGGAGAAAGACCATAGAGTATTACAAAGAAGAAAAAAAAAATTAAAGACCATTGGTGTTTTAAAAAAAGACACTACAAAGGAAAGTAAAATTAATAAGTTTTAACTTTTTACAAGGCTAGTAATATTTGATAAGGCTAGTAAATTAATAAGTTTGATAAATTTTTACAAAATATTTGATAAAGGTAGTAAATTATTAAGTTTTTTTAAAAAAACATTGATGTATGTAGACATAATTCCCCTTAAAGATGTTTATATATATTAGGGACCAAGTAATAACATCTATCATCTCAATTTGGTCATGAACCAATAACAAAAGAAACCAAAACAATAAGAGGTACATAAACTCAAAAGAGACCTCCACATCATTAATAAATATTCAAAAGTTAAATGAAATAATCTGCAAACACGGAAAAAGTCATAATTTCATAACTCTAAAGACAATAAATGTTAATACGAAAGTCTACATAATATTCAACCAAATGCATAAATTAGGTTGTTGGCTGAGAATTGAGACAATTCCTCCGATTGTGTCCAACTTGATGACAATTTCTACACCTAGGAGGATCACCCGGTAGTCTATCATCCATCTCATTGTGTATTCGAGAGGCACGCAATGTCATGCTTCTTGTGGACCCTGTTTTAACAATTTCATAAACTCATTAATCTATCTAACTATTCTATGATGTAAACAGTCCAGAAACATACATAAAAAGAGCCCAAAATGTAATAATTTCAATTAAATAACAGTCCAGAAAACAAAAAAAAAACACACCAAATGTAAGAATTCCAATTTCAAAAGTCCACAAAACAGAAAAAAAAAAAAAAACAAACAGAACAGCTGTAAGAATTCCAGCCCAAAAATTGCGCAGAAAACCAAAAAACAGAGCAAAAACAAATAACAGTAACACCAGTTCAAAAACAACCCAGGAAAAAAAAAACAGAACACAAACATAATTCCAATTCAAAAAACAGTCCAGAAAAAAATATAGAACAGCGACTATCTGGAACTGTATAAGAATGCCCGACTGTCTGCTCTTTCATTGACTATTATTGTTTATGTCTGAGAAATGGGAGCTACACTGTTAACCTTCACTTTGCCAAAATAGTATTCAGTGGTAACAGAACATATGCTAGCCTCGGGAGGCGCTTCTTTGATATTTACATTCAGGTTTATTATTTTTCCACTTTACTAGTTTCAGAAATAACTGTTTAGAGTTCAAATATTGGCTTGGCTAAATTGTTCTATTGGCTTGGATAAATTTTAAGCAAGAAAATGATTAAGAATAGAAATTGCACACAGTGATTAACAAGAACCTGTATTCTGCCCATATCTGTTATCACTCTAGCACCCAACAGTAAAATAGTCAAGTGCAAATCCTTTTCCCGTGATCTCTTAAACCTCCCAAGATAACAAGCACACAAAAGTTCAAGCTTAGCCTAAAAATAAAGGAGCATTATGAAAACATGAAACAGGAGCAACTTCAGAAACATGTTTAAGTGGATGTTCCTCTCAATTGGTTAGTCCGATTAGCCCAAAATTTTAGCGGTAGCTAAAGGGAATATTCAACCAGATAATGTAAAAATTTCAGAATTTTTGGATGAATGAATGATTAATTATCAAAATCGCACTCCAGTGTTTTCCTGAAAACACTATGCAGAGCAGCCAGCTTTAAATGCCTATATCTCTCAAAATACAGATCGCCTTTAGACGAAATTTGACAAAAAGGTAGAACTATGTCCTGTTAACATACTGTATAAGATTCAGATTATTCCAAAATAGGGTTATTCAAATATCGCTTTCGTAATTCACTGATTTCCTGAAAAATTCCTGTACATAACTGTCACCTTTAAAAATTTATAACTCGAAAATTACAGGTCCAATGGGCACGAAAACTTGCAGGTAGCTAAAACCAACTGTCTGAACAGTACCTGCAAAATTTCATAATTTTTCTTAAAGTATACATTTTATGGTGAATTTTCAAAAGGCTACTGTTCTGCATAATCACATTTCAGCAACAATGTTTGAAATTAAAGCAGTTCTCAACTTCCCTATACTTATACCCATTAACTTTCCCATTAACTTTCCCTTGAACGTTGCAGTATTTTTCATTCAAATGGTAGAATTTCCAAGTTTCATTTCGACAAAACATGACAACAGAACAACATTTCAGCTCCCAAACCCTTTTGGAGAAACAGAATTTAAAACTGAAAATGAGATTAATCAAAGGGCTCCTCCATGTTGAATCTTTGAGAGGAAAAACCTTGAAGCAGAGACTGTTATGAGCCTTGAACTGCTGTAGATGAATTGCTGAGTCAAGTATCTAATTAAGATTAACTTCAGTTTGGTAGCATGTAGTGGGTCTCTAAACACAATTAGCTCATTAAAAGAAAGATAGAATTATCTTTTGACTGAATAACATTGATGTTCATGTAGTACTTATGCATGAAAATATTGATCTTCATGCATCCCCCACGACCCATTCATAGATCAGATCCTAATACAGACTGGAAGAAGGAAAAGTTCTTAGAATTACTGATGTTCATACTTCCCCGTGTCATTTCACTATTGATAAAATCTAATTTTGCCTTTTCTGTTTTGATATTTGTCCATAGATGGGTATGCTGATACATAAGTCAACGAGATATTTAGTTTTAATGTTTCCATGTCAGGAGTTCTAAAATTAAAAAGGAAATTTTCAAAGAACTCAGACAGAGAGATGCCTGTTTAGAATCTCAAAGGAACAGTTACAGATGAACAAGAGGCTTTTCTATTGTAAAACTCACCAGGACACATGTGGTCTAAAGGAATAAACCAGCTATAATAAAAACTTTAAACAAAAAGTGACCCCTGTAGTCAGTAAACTACAACAGGAGCAGAATTTCCTAAATGGCACTAGAAAGGTTCAGTAAGTTCAAAAAGAGAGAATAACCCCATCATTTTGTTTACTAATCCATGAACCAAAATGCTGCTGCGAAGTTGTAAGCAAATCAATATCCATAACTAAGTTATGCTAAAAGCTTCAACCTAAAGTTCGGGGAATTTTGAGGCAAAATTAAAGAAAGAAACGCAAGCAAATGAAAATCAGAATACATTACCTCAACAAAGTTGGTGAATTTCGGATCTCTGTTCACCACCAGCCTATGAACCTATACTTCATAATTATACAGAAAATCAACGAACCAATCTTGCTCCAAGAAAGCAAAAGTTGAAACTAAATCGTGAAATTTGAAAAATCAATCACATTGATACCTCGTATTCCACCTTGTGCTTCTCGGATTCCTCGACAGGGATGTAGTACTTGGCCAGACGAGTTTTGCCTTGCCTGTTCTGAAGCAGAATGAATCGGATCTATCGTACAAAAAATTTCAAATTAGTCAGCATTTGAATATAGATACTTTGCTGCTCCAGACTATCAATTTCAGAAGCAATCACCGTGATGACCAAAATTTACATTTTTATACCTCAAGAAATAGATAAAGTTGAAATAGAAACAAATGCCGACGAAGAAAGAAGATCCAGAGGGCAACGAAGCAGATCCGGTGTAGATCTGGTGACCAACAATTTGCGGAAGTAGATCCGGCGACCAACGTTTTTGCCTCGAAGTAGCCGGCTTCTATGGTTGAATCGGGGCATTCGACGGAATTCGCTGGCCTTCCGTGGGAATCGGGGAGTTCAACATTTTCATGACCTTTGAAACTCCGGCAGACGACGAGATTGAAGAATGAAAAGAAGGAGAATAAGAAGAAGATGAAGAAGAACGAGAAGAAGAAAATGGTTTTGAGTTTGATTTGGCGGTGGGCGGCGGCACCGGCGACTGAGGGGATTTGGAGATTTAAAAAAAAATCTTGAAATTGGGTTTGAAACAGGTCCCAAATCGCTTCGTCTGCTGTATGTTCTTTGAAAGAAGATGAGAAAAAAAAAAAAAAAAACTCCGACGTTGCATTTGGAGAATGCAACTTTCACCTCACTTCCGTCAAGTTTTCCGTCAGCTAAATTAAAAATCCAATAAATTGATAATTGCATTTTCAGAATGCAAGTTTCCCATTTTTAAAATTTATCCAACAAATAAATAATTAAGAAGTAAAAATATAAAGTTGCATTTGAAGAATGCAACTTCATTTGTAAAGTTGCATTCTACAAATGCAATTACCCTATTTTTTTCCACAGATTACAAAGCGTCCCATCTTTTTCCACCATTTTCATTTCCATCACAAATAGGGAATTTTCTCGATATATATTACTATTACTGGGCTGTCGTAGATGGTGAATATAATGATAAACAAATTTATTTTGTCAACTTTTTAAACATTTTTTTTTGAAGATCCGGCCCGGAAATGAAACCCCCAAAGTGGGTGTCATTTTCCGGCTCCTCCGGAGGTGGCCAGTACTCGAACGTTGGCGCTAGTGCGCCGAACTTTGAGGTTCCCCAAGTCGGTGCTACTGTGCCAACGTTTGGATTCCGGCTCAGCCCATTTTGGCTGGTTTCATTTTCCGGATGAATTTGGGTGCCACAGCATAGATATGGCCGGGTCTTTAAAAAATAGAAAATTTGAATTTTCTTACAGCAGTGGGTGGTGTCCGACTGCGACAGTGTTGTTTTGGGACATTTTTATAAGACATCTCAAAATTAATTTTATATAACACTTCAAAACATATTTCAAACTTAAAAATTTTAAAAGTTATTCCAAACAATTTTTGGGGTTGTGGCCCATTATTTTCCTCCCAAAAGACATTGAAATTTGAAATCGGTTCCAAACATGACCAAGTTTTTAGCGCAGGATAGAAAGGGAGGGGATTTGCATTTCAGATTGGGCGGAATATAATGAATCAATAAACAAATTTATTTTGTCAACTTGTCCAATCAAAATTCATTGGGAGGCCCAATTTGTATACATAGGCTAATGTTACCAACTTGTACAGAAAAGTGTATAGGTCGCCCCTTTACGCGTGGACCAAGCATGGAGCAATCTCTGATATTATTTGTTAGGAATTTGGAGATTAACTCACCTCAAAAGTTAGTTCATAAGAAAAATAACCAAAATTTTTTTTATATCACACATGAAAGTTTCATACATTTCATGAAGAATACATGATTTTATGACAAAAAATACTAGATCCTTAACTTGTAACATTGGGTCCAACTCTAAGTGAGGGATTGGTGATTTTTATATTATTTTTCCTTTTTCTTTTAACACCAATACTATTACAAGGGACGTCGATTGAGAGAGGACAAAGTACAACTAAAAAACATCACCGCCTTTCCCCCCACCTTAAGCTGGTACTTGGACCACCGGGAAAATTTGGAATATTTGATCCAAGAACCTTCAAATCACTCCACTTAGTGCAAGGGAGATAAACCACTGTACGATGAATGTGGTTGGATTAGTGAAATTGTATGATGGCAAAGGAATGGGACTTGTGGGAGTTAATTGAAACTCCATCTTAGTTTTCAATTACCATGAATACGGAAGAAAATTTGAATGTCAGATGCGGAATGAATGGTGTTTATTAATTATTATGCTCAGTTTTCTATTTTGTTGCATTGGTGAGTTAGTTTATTGGAAAATTAAACCAAGCTTTATTAGAATTACTTATTTAGTTTGTTTTCAATTAGGTTTTGATTTGTTTTAGGAAATTAGTTTTGGGGAAGGATTTGGTAATCGTGCGTCTATATAAAGAACTCATGAGATATTCTTTTCAGTTGAACTCAAGGTCTCAAATGTAGCGGTTACTCTTTGTCTCCGGGAGTGTGGAAGTTTATTTTGGCTATTTTATTGGAGGAGCATTTTTGGCTATCATTGTGAAACCTCGTAATTTTTAACTCGAAAATTAACCCCTAGAATCTTATACGTCTTTATAAAAATATTTTCTTATGAATATTTACTGAATTATAGAAATCTCTTTAGAGAAATTTCCTTATAACTTATCTAAGTATCGAAGTATGAAACGGCAAAACATAATTTACAATATAATTCAAATATAATTATGTTCCTATAAATATTTACAAAATTATAAAATATTTTCTTCAAAGAATTTCAATTTCTATGATTTCAATTTAAGTATTATGGTTTGATCGATTCATGTTATGATTATGATTTGAAGATATATTGTTAACTTAAGTAGAGAATTATTTTAAGAATTTATTAATTCTGGAAAATAGGAAATAGAAAATTAGAAAATAAATGAAAAATGAGGAAAAAGTCTAATAGCGATTTTCCCCACCATTGGGAGTGGGTAAAACCGATTTAAGCAACATTGAACAGTAGAAAAAATATCTGACCACTTAAATAGCGGTTTTACCCAGCATTAGATCGGGTAAAATCGACATTAGGAAGCTGACAAAAATCAAGGATTAGGAGCAGGTAAAATCAATCGGCACCAGAAGTTAAAAAAATATATCTATTCCAAGTTCCAACGGTGAGCTACGGCCCTAGGGGGTCTATAACATATGGGATTTGGATCTATACGGCCCAGGGAATATAAATACCCCCCCACCCCCCCCCCCCCCCCCAACCCGCGGCGGGATCATCGTTAATGCCATAGTTTACAGAATCAAAGCCAAAACTTGAGAGGAAGTAGAAGTTTGAAAAAAGGTAGAAATTAGGAGAAAGTGGGAAAGGAAGGACTTGGAGTTTGGATTAGAGGTTGGACCTCTAATCCGAGAATTGTGATGTAGGCAACTTCAGGAATCAAAGGGTAAGCAATTCTAGTTTACTATAACGTTAATTTTTAGAATTATAATGCAAAAATGAAGAAATAGTTAAGTTTTTAGTTTTCTTGATAATTAGATTGATTTTTGGATTTGTGAACATTAGATATGTGTTATGGAATGATATGAATGTTGTAGAAGTATTGTATGAATGGTTTTTAGCAAAAAGAACCAAAGCAAAATAAGTTTTGAGCACTTTTTATTGAAACCCAAAGCAAAAGTTTGAAAAAAAAAACATTTTCTGGACACGATTGGTTTTAGCTGCTTTGAAGGCGGGTAAAACCAACTTTCTTAGATCAAGAAAGTTTGTAAAAACTTACTTCGGAACGAGTAAAACCGACTTTAGTATGTTAAACAAATTTTTCTCAAGAAACTCGGTTATAACCGCATTTGGAGCTGGTAAAACCGATATTGGAATTTCTGAAAATTCCCCGATCGGTTTCTACCAAACGGGTAAAATCGATCCATAGCTTTCTGAATAATTTCGGAGCAGTTTTAACCGATCTCAGAGCGGGTAAAACCGATCTGATGCTGAAAAAAGAATTGTTGAATAAATTTATTTCCTTTGTTTATTTCTTTGTAATTCTTTTCTAAAGTATTTTAACAACCATTTAAACGGTCTTAAACTTATATTTTCCTTAAATTAGTAATTGATATATTTTCCTTGTCGATTTTTTAATTTATTTTTAAACGGTCTTAAACTTATATTTTCCTTGTCGATTTTCTTATTTATTTCATAAATAAAATTGAAATAGATTTAAATTTTTATTTAATTGTTATAGGCTCTTTTAAACGAAAATAAATAGACTAATTTTACGTCGTTACTTAGCTAATTTCAGGAATACATAAGAAGTGTAAGGATCATAGAATATTATTAGTAATTGGAAATAATTACTGAAAATCCAGAACATGAAATATATGCAGATCGGATAAATAGATGGTGAGCTAGTATTTTCGGACCGATGTGAGTTTATCACTGAAAATGGATACCATTTATAAGACAATTAATAATTGAATTTGCATTGAACTAAATTGTGTAACATGTTTTATACGCTTTCAAAAAATATTTGAAATGCTTTTGTTTTTAAACTGCCAGTTGTGTTTAGTTACCGGCTGGAATGCATATGTACTTTTTATGCTTCAGTTGTACTTTCTTTGCGCACTGAATCTGATATATGATCATGAGTTGAGTCGGATTCATTATGTGTTGTGCGATTTGATCCCATGAGCCAGCAGAGGGCTTGGTCATATGGATCATCTGCGTTTCTGATTTCGAAATCAGTCCCAACCACGGGGGCCCTATATATGTATATGTTTAGGAGTGGCTGACAATATGATCATATGATTATGAATATGATTATGATATGATATGATTATGCTGAGGTGAGCAAGCAGTCGTTCAGCGTTCCTATATACGCTGGCGAACGCCGCTCATTCTCCAAGGTGAACTAGCTAGTTCGTTCATCGTTCATATAGAACTTTAATGACTGCCCTTCATTCTCGATATATAACTGTGAATCCTGCATGAGTCATGACTGCTATATGATAGGATTTGCCTGGATAATATGCATGGATAATTTATACAACTTGGTAAATGTTTGCGAAAACGGTGAACTCTCACTGAGCAATGGCTCATTCCATTTTCCTATTTTGTTTTCTGTTTTTAAAATAAATTGTTACACATCTTTGGTACAAGGATGAATATACTCACTAGGAAACCTGAATTACTGAATAGTGGGATACAGCTAGAATGCGGGAATGATAGAGACATGCTCGCACTCTGATAATCATGTACTTTAGAGCTTTCTAAATTTTATTCTATTATAATAAATGATAAAATTATTATGTTCTGCACGTATCGAGTCCTAGTGCGAATCAGGCAGGCATCCGGTGAAGCCAACCCCTTGTATGTTGGGTGGTGAATCTAGGGTATCACAATTGTGATATGTTGTTATGTGAGCCGAGATCATAAAAGACGGGTGTTCTTACTTATGTCTCGTTGTTTATGGGTTGTTGAGATCTACTCCTCTGTTCTCTAAAGTGTCCCCTTAGGAATTTTTTATTGTTCTTTAAAGAGTGTACCCTTCAAACTCCATTGCAAAAGTTAAAAACTTTCCTATTTTACCCCTAGTTTAATTGAATATTCATTACACTCTCTTTCTAAATGTACACACATTACACAAATTTTCATTAAGTTTGTATTTACATAAGAGAATATAATAGGAGTAAAATAAATAATTTTTCTCACTTTCTTAATTTATGTACAAATCTCTAAGGGAACACTTTTTAGAAAACATAGGGAGTAGGTCATAAGAGATGAAGTATTCATGCTTATGCCTATGATATAGTGGATTTGCGGATGTAAGTCTTCTAAGATCGAACCACGTTAAATTGTGTATGGTTTAATTATTGTGTTTTATTTATTCTGTTGCACGTTAATCTCTTTGAATAGGGATACTTTTATATCCTATTGATTTCAATAAAAACAAAAACAAAAAAAAAGGAGAAAAATATTGTATTTTTATTAAAAATACAATAATGAAACAATACATAATTTAAAAAACAAAAAATTGAAACACAATACACAAGCTTTTTAAAGCTTAACTAATACTCAAGGGAGGTAAAAGAAAATGTATTTAAAAATACAGATGAATAAATGTCAAATTAACCAATAAATACACGGAGTTTACAATTTTAAGTCTAAAGTTAGTGATGTACATGTGAGTAATTATTTTGTAAAAGTGTAAAAAAACTTAGGGTTGCCCCCTCAAAATTTGTAAAAATTACTAAATGAATAATGTTTTACCAGTTGAAGTTGAGTTGAAGATGATTCCAATTAAAATGATTAAGATTATAAAGAATTGTATGAAGACCGAAGAGTGAGGCACGCAACGCGGGTCGGTTTTGGTCATCACTCGGTTTTCTCAAATCCAAAATGTGAAAGGATGAAGTTTCAATTTTTCATTTTAATATGCATTTTTAGTATCTTTTCCCAGAGAGTCCAAAAAAATCATTTTCAGGGCAAAGATCAAATCCAATTTGTGAGTGTATTGATGCCTAATAAACAATTACTACTTGAGTGAGCTCCATCAATTTTTTTAATTTTTTAATTTTTTTGGAAATTAGAGTTTAATCCTTCATGTGAGGCAAGGTTTGACAATGACATTTCTGTTTTAGAAATTAACATCCGTGTTTCTATCAATAAATAATATTTTATAAGGTAAAATTGATATGCATTTTTTTTTTCATTACAGACGATATTTTTACTCTTAAAATTGAAACGAACACTAAAGATGGAATTTATCGTTTTAATATAATGTATCGACATCAACAATTAAAAACGATATATCATGCTAAATAATACCTGTATGTTTCAAGTTTTTGTTTTACTGTTACCAATCGTATGTGCGCGTGTCATAAAACTATGGTTTGTATCAACACACGTTTGTGATAGATTTTTCTTTTGCGAATTTTATTTTTTACAAATTTTCATCATTGTCACTTATCAGAAGAAATAAAAGATTAGTTTCCCATAAGCAAATAGATTAAAAAAAAAAAACAAACAGATAAGAACAATATTAAACGCATGCGTCCACATTAGATTATTTTGTATTGTTCGCAAAAAGAAAAAAGAAAAAAAGTTCATTCTGTATCAATATATTAATTGTTAAATTTGAATTTGTCCACTTTAGAAAAAATTATTGGATGCGTAAGCTACATCATTAAAAATAGTGCAGACAAGCTATCATAAACCAGGTATTGAAAATATTGATTCATTACCCTAACATATACACTTTCCTAAAAAATAACACGATATTCTCTTAATGTATCTTGCTGCACCAACGAATTCACCCAATAATTTCTCCTCAACAAACTCCAAAATATATGAGCCAATGATTTTAATCTCACGCCATTTCTAGAGTAGAGGAGCATTAATAATATTGAATACGGACCCTGACAAATTAACAAATCAAAAGCGATTTACTAAAATAACGGTTTCAACAAACATGAACAAAATTTTAAGGTGAGAGATCGAAAGGAAACATATATATATTTTTTGTTGAAACGGAAAGAGAGAAATTAATTACAAAGAAAAAGGAATTGGGAAATGTGGTCCAATTCGAACTAAGTTGTGAACCCTAAATACGCCACTGCATGGAACGCTGGTTCAGCGCTGGGAAATGGCACTGAGCGAAGCGTCTCCACATATCTAACATCAATTTGAATATTCTCCAACTAACACTAGCTAATCTCTGATAAACCCAATATAACACAGCGCAAGCAGAGATGATGGAGCAGATCAAGGCGAACAGAACCACCCTAATGGCTTCCGGGAACAAGAATGACGCCAATGCGGCAAATGAAAGAGAGGCAGCTAAAAACATAGAGCGGTGAAGTATATTACTGGCGCCCATAGGAATAGGGTAAATGGGATGAGAAGAAGAGATGGTTTCGAAACCGCAAAGAAAGCAATAAATAAGGTAGCCCGTCACCGCCGTGTAGTACAAAACAGGGTTCGAGGTGAAAGTCGGTTTCCCCGGCGATGTGACTTGCAGAAATCCGAGGATGAGAGCAGTGGCCAAAGCGTAAGGTTTGTGGGGGAAAATGGGAGCCGGCTCTTGAAGTAGTCGAAATAAGTATGACAGCACCATTTTCGCGCGGAAGAGCGCAGCGTGAATGTATTCAAATATGCCGTGAAGGCTGCTGATTCTGTTTGTGTTTGTGCGGTCGGCCATGGTGAATGGTTAGTTAAATTTGCGGCCCATTGAGGTCTTTTATATGCTTTACTTACGTACAATTGAAGAGTGGATTTCATATGTTATTGTAAAAAGATGATCTCATTTCCACGCAAAACGGGCCAAACAAATGGTGAGTCTTTAGTAGTCTTTCAGAATTTTTTTAATTTAACCCAGCCCCATGGAAGTCATTTGAGACGAAAATAATAATTAAAATATTGCCACGTAGATGTCCTTGTATAAATTATAGAGGGGATGAATATGGATCTTGTCTTATCAGTACGTCACTACCTGCAAAAAACATTTTGGGGATGAATATGGATCTTGTCTTATCAGTACGTCACTACCTGCAAAAAACATTTTGGGGATGAATATGGATCTTGTCTTATCAGTACGTCACTACCTGCAAAAAACATTTGTGGAGAGGATGAATATGGATCTTGTCTTATCAGTACGTCACTATTTTGTATACTCTGACTCTGATGGGAAAGCTTTGGCCATGTGTATAATGCATCTCAAAATTATGTTTTAATATGTATTTTTTATTTTATAATATTTTTTTGTTATTCCCAATAAGATTTTTTATATTTTTAACACACTTTAACTCCAGAAAAATCGCCTGGACTGAGAAAATCGCCCAGGCCAAGCAATTTTCTCAGATAAAATTGGTGTCCTGTGGCGATTTTCCCTAAAAAAAAGGCCACAGGACGGCCTTTTTTTAGGTTTTCCCGATCAGTAGTCGGAAAATCATTTTTCCGGCGAACGATCACTAAATTTTCGAAACAACGTTTTTTTTTAGGGAAAATCGCCTGGCTTGGGCGATTTTATCTGGGAAAATCGCCCAGACCAAGCGATTTTCCCAGAAAAAAATCGCCTGGCATAGGCGATTTTCTTAGGGCATGGGCGATTTTCCCTGAGTTAAAAAAGTTGGGTAAATTTTTTTTTTTATGAAGTTAGAAACTATCAAGGGTATATTTGTATTTTCATCACTTAAAATTTTAAAAAGTGTCATGTGTTTAGTAAAATGGTACCTGCAAATAACATGCCCCTAACTTTTAATGAAAGGTTAGTACGGAGATACAAGTTACAATTCCTAAAGAGTTTTGGCGATAACTCATGTGAAACGGACTAATATCTCGCTTGTATCTCACGCGTTTACGAAATAGGAGTTAGAACTAACTCATACTCCATGAGGAGATCTCGCGTATCACTTTGTTGTTAATAAAATAACAATTAGAACTACCTTATAATCTTCTAGAGTATCACTGGTATTCTTTTGAGGTAGTACTTTTAATTTTCTATTCTTTTTTTAAAAAAATTATTATTTATTTCTTTTGATTTGTTTTGTTTACTTTTACAGTGGTCTTAAAGTGATATTTTCACATATATCAGTTTACTTTTATTCAAATATCAGTTTAAAGAGAGAAAAGAAAGCAAGTATTGATCACACAAACTGTGATCGGATACATAAACTCGTTTCATACAAGACTACGTAGATGTATCAGTAATAATTATTTAATAATATTACCTTGTTGATAGATATAAAAAAAATTTAAAAGGTTTATTTTTTTTTATTTTTTTTAAGAGATTTCAAAATTTTCACTCACGGTCCCTTCTTTTCCAAAATATTATTAAAATCCCGATGACCCAATTAACTCTCGATCCTCTATCATAGTCGGTCAAATTTTATTCAAAAGCCGGACTTGGTCAAACTTAGTCAAAAATCAATTGACATGTGGTTCAATGGGGAATGACCTGTGATTGTATCGAAAATTAAGTTCAAACTCTAAATTATTTTCCAATATATTCAGGCTTTAATCCTTTAAACCACGGGTTTGTTTGGTATTTGCCCCTTATGTCTTTTAAATATATCTTTTACCTAATTGATTGGTAGTCAATCTTTTAAAAAACATATAAATACATATGTGCCTTTTATTTTATTTTATATTTAATTTGCCATGTATTCAAGTATTCAAACACTTTATATTTTAAAAAAAAATAAAGTTTTACTTTTCTTATAAAAATATAGTACTGCAATTAAAAAAACTATAAATTTTATTTTTATATTTATTAAACATCTTTCTTTTATTTTATTTTACAATAATGAGATTTTACATATATAATCTTGCATTTATTTGATTATTACATTTGAACAAATGTAATTACAATGAAGAAAATATATTTCAAATGTTAAAATATGAGAAAATAAATTATACTAGTATTAATTTAGTTGGAATTAAAAATGAATTTTCATTATTATTTCTTTCAAAAATTAAAAAGATATGTGATATTTCAGGTAGCATTTACAAACCTTTTTTTTTTAATTTGAAAATTCAAAAAACTATAAAATGAAATTTGAATTTTTAAATTTTACAATAGTATATTAGAATTTCTTCTAATTTATTATAGACTCTTTTCATTTAACAAAACAGTCATATTTAGGTTCATTAAACTTTTCTACTATGTTCTAAAATTAAAAGACTCATACTTTCTATTTCGATCAATTCGACTTTCTAACCTCTTAGCTCTTCCTCTCAACCGGTTCCGTCTCTGATTTGATTCTGACGACATTTTTTTTTGTTTTCGAACCTAAACTGCCTATAACCCAACCCAATAATCTCATATGCCCAGGGGCGGAGCTAGAGAGGGTTTAGAGGGGTTTAACACCCCCCAAACCCCCAATTTTCCTATAATGTTAGGCTTCATTTTTTCCGGTGAGGTTTTAGACCCTCTCGTGGTGGTCGAAAATTGCAAATTTTACTGCCTTCCGTCGGAGAAGAAGATCGAATCCCGCTGGATTTTCTTTCTTTCTTTTTTTTCTATTTTTTAAAGTGGAACAACGTCAAAAACTACGTCGTTCCACTAAAGTGGTTTTAAAATTTAAAAAAAAAACAGAGGGAAAAAAAAGAAGAAAGAAACACTGCAACGCGTGGTTAGTCTTCATTTACAAAAAAAAAACCCCCAAAACAATGATATTTCCCTTTCTCCCCCTCACTTTTTTCATTCCCCCGCCCAGCAGCCTGGAGCAATTTCCCAACCCAAGGTTTGTTGTGAATTCTTTCGCATTTCCTCCCCTTCTCTTTTTTTTTTTTTTTTCTTTTTTTTTAAATTCAGGCATTAATTTTATTTTCTTTTTTTTGTTTACCCTCTAGTTGATCTTTTGCCATTTTAACCTCTATTTATTCTCTTAAGTTTTAAGCAAATAGTTCTCTTTAGAGGTTAATGTTTTAAAAAATATTTATTGTTTCTATTTTGATAAGTTAAATTATATGTTAAATTTATAGATTTTTAGGTTTTGAGTTGAATTGGGATTTAAATTTATTATTTTTATTATTACTAGAGTTTGGATAGATTATACATGAAATTAAAAAATTAAAGATTTTGAATTTAGACTATGTTCAATATGAATTAACATTTAAACTTCAAAATTAAATCAGTATTTTATAAATTGAAATTAGATAAATATAAATTTTAAATTTAAGTTAGTTATTGTTTATGTGAATTTTACGATTTTAGATTAAATGTATAATAAATTAGAGTTATTTTCATATGAATTGTAAATTGTGATTGAATGATATAATTGTTTATTAACATAGAATATGAAGAAAATTTTTAAGCAAATTAATAGAGGTTGTTCTTTCAATAAGCCCAAATTACATAATTAATAAATATATATATTTATTTATTTACTGATGCAAAAAAAAAATTTACTAGCTAATCTAGACCCCACTCTCAAAATTTTCTGGCTATAACAGTTAAGATTAAAGAGTAGATGGGTTATTGGTTCAATTGAATAAAATCATACAAAAAGCTAGGATAATATCATCATTACATTATATATAATTTTAAAATATAAATATATAAAATGATATATATCCAAATTATTTTAATCTTGAAAGTCCAAATCTAAAAAGTAGAGTAGAAATTAGTATTATACACTAATTAATTAGTTTTACTATTTTATGCTTTTAGTTTTACTAATTGGTTTTTAGTTTAGATTTAGACTTTAAAATTGTAGAAATGAAAAATTAAATTTGATACTGTGTACAATGAATCTTGCGAATCACTTTTGAAGTTTAATAATATTATGTTAAGAAAGTATTTAACAAAGAATGTAAATAAACTAACTTTAGTAGCGTTGGTTATTTATGAGAAGTTAAGAATTATTTCTTTATTGTAGGATATGAGTTCAAATCACATTCATGTCTAAATTTTTGTAAGATAAAGAAAAATACATATCTAGTAAAAAAAATTAAAAAGGTGGAAAAAAAAATGCACGAATCAGTTTTTACGGTCAAACCGGGTCCTAGGTCAACTCTTGATTTGACTGAGTTTTACCCATTTTTCCAAATGCAACTTCCCTTAATAAGATCGGATCGATCGTCCAAGTGACCAGTCACTGGCTAACCAGTTCGACCGTCCAAGTGACCAATTTTTCTGAAGCATGTGTCTAACGTATGATGATTACTTAAAGATTGGAGTTCGATTAATTCATATTTTCCTAATAATAGGTGGGGTAATAAAAAAAAAATTTAAAAACGCCAAGTTGAACCAACTCTTCGAAGAGTTGTTCACTTATATGCCCTTAAGGGCATTAAAAATAGGAGGTATTTGGACAAATCTACAAGCCAAAGACCATTCTAGACGCAAAAGCACACGGTCCTCTAAATAATCTTTTCAGTTCTCACTTTCAAGTAACCACAAGGAAATAGTGTGTATAGAATAAGACTTTTGAAAAATAAAATAACAACACGCTCGGCAACTCTCTAGTGATGTATTACGATGGGACAGCCTCACAAATCAATGATCGTTTTTATTATCCCATCATTTTTAATTCTGAATTGTTAAACGCAGTAACGGCTTTACTAAACGCAGTAACATTCCTCTGTAAAAAGACTAAAATGCCTCTGGAGCCAAAAAAAATTTAAAAAAAGAAAAAGTACCGTTCAACGTGCGTGAACGGTACCGTTCACGCACGTTGAACAGTACCCTGTTAGAAAAAAATTAAAGAAATACCGCCGATGTTCCCGTAACCATTTTACTAAACGCAGTAACATTCTCCTGTAAAAAGTCCGAATTACCCGACTACGATCCATATTACACTATAAGTAAACACTATATTTATTTTTTTACTTTAAATTAGTTTGCATAAATTCTCTATATACCCCTTCATTATAATTTTCGAGAAAAAAAACTCATTCGGGGGGGGGGGGGGGGGGGATTGTTTTCCCGGATCGGCGAATATCCGGACGTTTTTTTCTGTTTCTGCAACATTTCGGCCGGGGAGACTGTCTCCCCGGTTAAAAAAATTTCGGAAAATACCGCCGGTCGCCGGTAATATTTTCGCCGGAAAATATTGCAGGAGGTATTTTCCGGGAAAATACCGCCGGTCGCCGGCGATATTTTCCAGCGAAAATATCGCCGGATTCTGGGGGTATTTTCGCCGGAAAATATCGCCGGCAATCGGTGATATTTTCCGGCCGGTTACTGCGTTTAGTATTTTCTTATTTTCTTATTTTTGGCCAGGGGCATTTTTGTCTTTTCACAGGGGAATGTTACTGCGTTTAGTAAATTGGTTACTGCATATAACATGCCTCTTTTAATTATTCACATTTCTTTTAAAAGCACTAACCTTTTGTTTAAATAATACAATTGAAAATTAAGTCAAACTTAATCAGCATTTTGTGATAGAATTTAATAATTACTTGTCTAATTTGTTTCTAATTTAGTTTAATTTGGGTTGTGTTGGGAAATTATTTTTTAGAAAAGATTTGCTAATTGTGAGTTAATTTAGTTTAATTTGGGTTGTGTTTGAAATAGCAGAGATGTAGAAGTCTTTTGACTCTTTACCTCCGAGTTGTGTGAGGGAGCATTTTTGGCTAAGTGTGGTGATAAGAGAAAATCTTTTGGCTGGTTGATGGATTGTTGTGAGATTATAAAATATTGGTATTCTTGCTTATGGGTCCACCTTTAATAGTGATGTGTTGATGGGAGATCATAAAAGATTTATATTCTTGCTTATAGCCCCGATATTGTGTTGTTGGTGTAAGTAAAATAATTTTGACTTGCCTCGCCTGTGATAGATGATATAGCAAATTTGTAGATGTATGTCTATTAAGATTGAACCACGTTACAATTGTGTTGTTCGGTATTTGTCTCAATATTATTCTGCTACGCGTTAATCTCTTTGTGGGATATAGAACAAATACGCGCGGCTGTAACATACCGATCGACATGAATAATAAGAATAATTAAACATGTAATGCTAGAGTTAAGAATGTCTACTCATAAATTCGCCAACCTAAAGTTTTAAACTTGAACATGACTAATTTTCAAATACAATATGAATTTGAGTAAACTTCAATTTTGATCCCCTACATATTAGTTTTTAATTTTTTTAGTACCTAACATTTGAAAACAACTTTTTTAGTCCCTTACTTTTACAGAATGAATTTTTCGGTCCCTTTCTAGTCTAAATTAACAAAATCCGTTAGGTTGAAGGGTAATTTTGTCCGTAAATTGTCTGGCATCTCTTCTCCTTCCTCCGAAATCTCAACGACGGCTAGCTTACTGCACTAAACCCAAAATTTTCCGATAACGGTTAGAATGATAGAATATTGACCTGGGATTCCGCTAACTCTTTAACTCAAATACGACACGAATTGTCATCAATATTGAAAATATAAAAATTAAAAAAACAGAAAAATAAAATAGGAGGTGCGTTCGCATTTCGTGACGTTGTGAGCAACGGTGGAAAAGTGGTGGTGGCAAGAATGGAAAAATGACTTGACAAAATAGGTTCACATATGGGGTTGGCTATAACTAATAAGAAGTTAGGAGCTAAGAAATTTTCCTGCGAGTGTGAGGTAACTAGCTCGAAACTCTATAGGGAGAGTTTACAAAGTTGTGGGAGTGGAACCCCATATTCAAAAAGACAAAAAAGGCCACATATTGAACACACATCTATCACTTTTATTATATGGAGAATGGACGACAGATTCGAATATTATTTTATAAATTTCTTGGGTCAAAAAAACAGGGAAAATTTCAATTGCAAAGAAAAGCTGTTTCGTTGCATCTTGATCTTCTTTCTTTCCTAATCACGCTTTGGGAAGCTTCGCGGGAATTACTAGTTAAGAAAATTTCCTGAGCATTGGTTCAGCATTTAGTTTATTAGTCATGAATAATTAACCAATCGCAGAAATTACAAACTCGAACCTTACCGAATTATAGAAATGAGACTTACTATGCAAATATGTATCTATGGTTTCATTTAAGAAATATGTACGTACTGTAGTGTAAAATGTGAAAGAAAACTCTTACATCTAAATTAACTTTTAGGAAATAGGTATCTTAGTACACTAAGGTTTATAATTAATGTCAAACAATCACTAATTTTGTGGCAAAATCACTTACTAATGATAAGGAATTTTGAGTTTGAATAGCACGAGCAGTAATCCCCACATGTTAAAGTATGTTAGATTTGTATTTGATCGTAAAATTACTTTAAAAAAATCAATAGGGTTGATTTTGTAAGTGCAAAAAGTAAAAGGGTTAGTTTTGTAATTATGATCAAAATTCAGGAGGATAAATGTAATTTGGACTTTAGAAAAGGGAAAATTACATTTACCGCCCTAAACTTTGAGTGTATCTAAGAATCCATCCCTACTGTTTTAAATAATAGAAATAACTACTTGGACTTACTAGACTGCAAACTCAAAACCCAAAGTTCAAGGTGTAACTACGAATCAGTCCCTACGGTTTTGACTTCCGTCCGGTGAGTTCAAAGAGTTATTTGTATTTTTCAAAACAACATGGATGAATTTATAATTATATCCAAAGTTTAGGTAGATAGATGTAATTTGCCCTAAAGAAAAGACTGAAACCCAATTTCAACATACTTGAGATTAGAAAATAGGGCAAATTACATTTATATCCATGAACTTTGGGTATAACTACGTATCCATCCCAACTGTTTTGAAATTTTCAAATAACTTCATGGACTCACCGGAAAGAAAAGTCAGAGCGGTAAAAGTTGTAAAAGACCAAAAAGCTTTAAAAAATTCTTGGAAGGTATTTAAAGAAACGAAATCAAAACAGCAAACAGTTATTTCTATTTTGTAGGTTTTGACTTTTCCGTACAGTGAATTCAACAGTGAATTATTTGTATTTTTCAAAACAAGAAGAATAGATTTGTAGTTATACCGAAAGTTCAAAGAGGTAAACGTGAAAATATTGTGTACCAATTTTTACTAAGCCTTAGAAACTCATTAAGTGCCGTTTGAATTTTCATGCAAGTGAGATCGAACGTCATAGTCATTCATGCACTCTGGCCTCCTCTTCAGTTCTCACGATACATATAATATATTATGATACGCTTATACTTGGCTCACCATGTGTAAATTAATATTAATGTGAAAACTGAAGAGGAGGAGGCCGGATTCATGAACGACTCTAACATTTTCATGAAGTTCAAAACGAGATCGGATTTCTGTCTGTCCAAATTTTATTTTTTTTGTGTGCCTTCTCTTGTTGGAAATTGGGATTCATATGACAAATCATGGACTCACTTCTCTCTTTTAAAAGAGAAGACATGAATGACATGATTTAAGTGAACAGAAGATATAACGAGATTTAAAACAACCCTGAACAACTCTTATGAAGATTCTCATCTCAGAAAATATAGAATATAGATAATAAGTACCCACTTCTACGTAATATTACACATATTTAATTAAGACTTTTGGACGTTAATTTCCGTGGACTTTAATTAGTAGTCGATCGGGAATATTTATTCCAGATGAGTATTATACTTATACCGCCATGGTCTAAGAAGTACGAAGAGTACTTACGAGGTCACAAAGACTGTCAGAAAAATATGAGATTGGCGTTTGTTTTGCAAGGCTTTGGACGGGAAACCTCATCGAGTTTGAAAGTCTGGACACTAGTAAACATATCTAGCTATTACACTATTGTACTCCCTCCGATCCAGAATAAAAGTTGTTTTAGAGTTTTTCATACATATTAAGAAATTTATTTAAAGGACAAGAAAATCATTGATTATTATAGTTTATTATCGCAATCTGACCACATCAAGTAGAGACTAAACATCCATTATTTCATAGTAGTATGTTATTCATCCACCTTAGTTGTCCAGTTCACTTGTAAGAGTATATAAAACTCTTTATTCAACACTCCGGTCAAAGAGACCGGTTTTCTCCATCCATATGTCCAACTGGTGGGTCTCGGTCCGGAGGGAGCACGCTCAATTTGTTCCGATGAGCGCCTCGAAATTCAGGCCTCAGGTTGGACAAAGAGAAGTATAGTGGGGGAGATGTCATATAGTAATCATTAGCACAAGATTGGAATTTATCCGCAGATGGACAAGTCTGCTAGTAACCAACCATCGAGTCAAGCTAGGAGCACGCCGAACTCCTTAAAATGCGAGAAGAGGAGCGAAAGCCACTCGACTGTAAGGAGAGGAGCTTTTTGGAATTTTAATCCAATTAATACTCACACATATCAGCAACTCCAATTAGATCACTATTAGGGTATTTAAAATAATCACTAACTCTTAGTTAGATAGGTTAACACAGGGGTAAGTTGGGAAAAAATTATGTCTTTTATTAAAACGTCATTTATTTTAAAAATTATTACTCTTTTTAAAACGTCTTTTATTCTCGACCGGAAGAAGTATATCTTAAAATTTGAGCTTTTTTCTGGGAGTGTTACAAAAGAAGTACATCATCAGACAAGTTTCTTATTGTATATTCTCTTAATTTATTAGTTTTATTTGAATATATCATTCGAGTTATTACTTTGCGTATAAAATATATAAAATGTGTTACTTTGGAAAAATGAATATGTATGTGTAAATTAACATAAAAGAAAGGAAGAGTGAAAAAGGGCAAAAAGAAAGAACAGAATTGTGCATGTAAACTACTATCCCATTAATAAACACATCATGTATCTCAAAAAAATGTACGAGATTTTTTAGGTGTGATATATATTGAACTTGAGGATCTTCTCCTCAAAAACTAGCTTTTGAGGTGAGTTCTCCTTAAATTTATGACAAATAGTATCAAAGCCAGTCATATGCTTCATCTATATTGCGGAAGGGCGACCTAGCAGAGCTAGAGTGGGCCGCTTAGAATGAACCACCGTGAAGTGGAAAGGGTGACCTAGCAAAGCTAGAGTGGGCTGCTCAGAGTAACCCGTCGTGGACATCGGATCGAAAGTGTAGTGGTTTTGAGGTGGGTTCTCCCTAAATTTATGACAAATAGTATCAAAGCCAGTCATATGCTTCATCTATATTGTGGAAGGGAGACTTAGCAAAGTTAGAGTGAGCCACTCATAATGAACCGTTGTGAAGCGGAAGGAGTGACCTAGCAAAGCTAGAGTGGGCTGCTCAGAGTGACCCGTCGTGCATGTCGGATCAGAAGCCGAAGCGTAGTGGTTTGTCATGTATCTCACATGGAAGATATGAGACTTTCATGTGTGATACAAATTGAACTTGGAGTTCTTCCCCTCATAAGCTAAATTTTGAGGTAGGTTCTCCCAAAATTTATGACAAAACCATTCAGTTGTGAAATTTGACATTAAATGCATTACTAATGTGCAATTGTATAGGCAAAATACACCTTGTGCCCCGTTGTAGAGAAGTTTTGCTGAAAATAAATGGGCTAATATCCATTTTATAAACCCATCACAGAAGGAAGGCCCATCACTGTTACTTAATAGAGGATTATCCCCTTCTGGAGGAGAGGATATTATAGTCCAACTCAAATATGGAATTTTATTTTGGGGAGGAAATATTTTTTAAGGAATAGAAGGAAAAAAAAAATGTAATAATGATGTTAATATTTGAAATAATATGAGTATAATTTTAGAGGAGATTTAAATTTTAAAATTTTTATTTAGTGAAAAATAAGTGTGTTTGGTTATAGAAGGTTTTTAAATAAAATGTGAATTTTTTCCTAAAAACTTGCAAACAAACATAGCTATAAGCTCTGTTTGATTTAGGGGTGCTTGGTAGGGGGTTTTGGGGGAGGGGAATGGCAATGGAAATGAAATGGGGTGTTTGGTTTTGGGGTTTCATTCCCCGGGACCCACCCCCATATCCAATTTTCTTTCCTTCATCCATTCCCCTCCATTTTGAGGGGAATGGGAATCATTCCCTCATGAAATTATTTTTTGTGTGTATTTTTTATTTTTTAAAAATTTGAAGTGCTAAAATTCATCATTATAATATATTTTAACACAAATAGTTTATAATATATCAAAATTTAAATGTAAAAAAAATTAAAATAAATTTTAATCCTAAAAGTTTATTTGTGAACCAAACACCATCTATGGTAATGATAGTCATTCCCTATCACAAACCAAACAACACTAATGCTATCATTTCCTCTACTATCATTCCCCACTATTATCATTCTCATTCCCATTCCCATTCCCCTCTACGAACCAAACGGCCCCTTAGTTTTTTTCTAGAAAAAACCACACAATTTTCACTAAATTTTCTTTTATATATCCAAACACTTCAATTTCCTCTAAATTTTTTGAAAACAAATTCTACAAAATTTCTCTATTTAAATTACAATCCAAATATAGCTAAAAGTCATTTTCTAAACTATACTTTTGTGACTCAAAATCAACTGTTCTTTTGTCCTTTTTACAAATAAGACCGAGTACACTTTTAACTCATTTTAATGGACGTTTTATAAATTATATTTTAAAAAAAATAAAGACTATATTAGAAATAATTATTTTTGTTTTGTACAATACCATTATATTTTATAACAGTTATTTATCATTTATATGGCATATTTTCAATGGCGAAACATCACTAGGCTGAGATAGACATAGCTCCTACCAGTTTTTTTTTTATAAAAAAATTACTACCTAGATATATTTTAGTAAAAAATATATAAGTGTTAATATGTTTGACCCCTCCAATTAAATTTATTAGTTTATAGAATGTCTTTAATTTAAAATTAATAATAATAATATATATATAGTGGAGTTTTATTGTTTGATACATTATATTTTTATCTTATATGAATTGTTAAAATTGTCGGATTAAGCATTAATTATACTTTTGTGTGTCTCCACCTATACTTTTATATATTTGTATAAATATTACTCTCTTGATCTCATTAAAAGAGTAAAGTATCTATAATGTTTTAGTATTAAAATAAGACTATTTCAGTGGGTTCGAGGGAGTACAATTTTTTGTAATACAAAAACTTTTAGTTTACATTTTCATAATTTTAGTATTAAAATTTTATTAATTTTATTCATTCTATACTTTCATATAATTTTATAGTATTTTACCCTTTTTTTATTGAAAAGATTAAAAATAAATACAGACTCTTAGTCAAAAAAATTATTATGTTAAAATCGATAAATAATAGTAAAAAAGATTAATTAAAATATAATAAATAAATCTCTTATCATAATGTGTAATATAGAGCGACACATTGAAAACCTAATATTCTTTTTGAATTGGCCCCTCCAATAGTTGTATCAAGTTCCGCCACTGGATATTTTTGCATTTCTAATAGGCTTCTTATTCTTTCAAAAAAAAAAATGTTTTAAAGAACATCCAGTTAAAATGAGTTGAAACTATACTTGTTTAACATCCACTAAGCTATTATGTAACTTTGGACCCCTGCTTTTGAGGAAAGTATATGGTAATGACTATGAGTATAGTTCACTAGTTTGTAGGATTGTACTTTTGGACACAGATCAAAGAATTGATATGATTGGATAGTAGGATATCTGACAAAAAAAATTATACATTTATTAAATTAGTAAAAAAATATTAAAACTACTTTTACATGAACCATTTCAATAAAAAAAATGTCATGGAATATGATGACGAATAACGATTGATTTAATATATTCAGATTTTCGAATCATAAAATTTTTCGGATCACGATACTAACAACTATAATAAGCACCGCCTAAAATCTAACTTTGGTTCCCTAACTAATTAATCTATGATAAGCCCAAAATAGCAGAGCACAAGAAGAAATGATCGAGCAGATGCAGCCAAACACAACCACCCTTATGAACTCTGGGAACAAAAACGACGCCGTTGCGGCAAACGAAAGAGAGCCAGCTAAAAACATACACCGGTGAAGCACATAACCGGCGCCACTTGGTAACGGATAGTCCGGGTGAGAAGACGATATCTTTTCAAAAGCAAAAACCAAACCCCACACAAGAAAACCCGTCACGGCGGCGTAATACAACACAGGAGTTGCATCGAAAGGCGACATCCCCGCCGGTCCGGTCACTTGCAGAAAGTCGAGGATGAGAGCGGTGACCATGGCGTAAGGTTTATGGGGAAAGTTAGGCACGGGCTGTTGAAGTCCTCGAAAGGCGGAGAAAATAAAAAATTTTATGCCGGAAAATGGAGGGTAAATGTGTTCAGATAAGCCGACGAGTAGGCGGCGGAGATTATTTACGTTAGTTTGATCGGCCATTATGATTTGAATAATTAAGAGTAAATCAGAAGGATTAAAAATCGTAACTGATATAGAAAATTCATGACTTAATTTATAGTACAAGCATATGCGATATCGCGATCCTACGTGGGACTGGTTTAGGATAGGTATCCATGGGATCTGATAAAAATTACTCTTATTTGAATTATTTTAACAAATTTTTATAAGATTAAATTGAATCAAAAGTAAGATCGATTTGGTATTTTGGGTACAATACATATCATAATATTGCGAACTATGAATATAACCTCGTAAATTTTTGTTTACTTCCACGTCGCACATTCGCTCATGTTCATGCATGCATGCACGTATTTATTTATTATTAAATCTTTTCACTGTCATCAGCTAAAGAAAAGGCATATATCATCATGTTTTTTCTTTGACTGAGAGATAATTGATTTAAATTATTCTTCAAAAACAAAAATCTATCTATTACACAAGATAAGTTGAAAGAGATAGAAATCAAACCCTTTGAATGACCTGTCATTTATTACAATCGCTTGAGTATGAACTCAGCTTCATAGTTTGAACATATATACTACCACCCTATTTTCTTAATTATTGCCATAAAATAAATTATATAATTTAGAAAACAAATTGGCATGATGATTGTCTTACTTGCCGTCAAAGAGTTCATATCTCCAAGAAAAGGGAAAATGATATTTTTGGTGCTAAAAGTTTGGATTGTTTGTAATTTTGGTACTAAGAGTTTACTTAATTCTAAACTTATGTTTCATGTTTATATTTTGTTGCATTTTTAGTACCAATACGGTAATTTGGGGATATTTTGCAAATTCTACAACTTTGTGGGTAGATAATTTTGTAATATTATTTGTAACACATCTTTCGTGGTTTTCTCTCTCCCTTAGTCAACTAAAAATAAAGCACAAGTTTTCTTCCTTTTCTCTCCCTCGGTCGATTAATGCGATTCAAGATTTATTACCGTTGACTTCAGGCCCCACAAAATCGACTGAGGGAGGAAAAAAAAAAAAACTTATGCTTTATTTTTAGTCGACTGAGTGAGAAAGAAAACCGCGAAAGATGTTGTGGAAATAATATTACAAAATTATCTTTTCAGGCCCCACAAAATTGTAGAATTATAAAATACCACCAAATTACCTTATTGGTAGTAAAAATGCAACAAAATATAAACATAAAGTACTAGTTTGGAACTTAATAATCTTTTAGTACCAAAGTTGCAAACATTCTAAACTTTTAGTACAAAAAATGCCATTCTTTCCCAAGAAAATAACCCATGATTTATTTATTGAATATTAAAAAGGGTGAAATACATTTTCCCCCATGTGGTTTCATGTTTTGGACAGTTTCCCCCTTATGCTTTCAAAACTGACAGTTCCCCCCTCATGGTTTTGGACTGAAGTGTCTACTTAACGGAAAATGGCTTCTCTAACGGTGTTAAAAAAATGACTAAATTACCCCTGATAAAAAAAACTTTAAAAAAAAAATGAAAGAAGGAAGAAGACGATGGCACTGTTCATCGTCTTCTTCCTTCTTCCTTTACTTTTTTTTTTTTTTTCCCCTAAACCTAAATCACTCCCGCAGCTGATATGAAACCCATTTTGTTGGGTTTCATATCAGTTGCGGGATTCTGCAACTGAAATGAAACCCATTTGATGGGTTCCATTTCAGTTGCATCAACTGAAATGAAACCCATCAAAATGGGTTCCATTTCAGTTGCGGGAGGCTCCCGCAAGGGCCGCAACTGAAATGGAACCCATTTTGATGGGTTTCATTTCAGTTGATGCAACTGAAATGGAACCCATCAAATGGGTTTCATTTCAGTTCCATCAAATGGGTTCCATTTCAGTTGCGGGAGCTTCCCGCAACCATCCAGTTTTTTTTTTTTTTTTTTTTAGTTGGGGTTATTTTGGGAACAAAATTAATGACATCATCAATTTGTTTATCTCCACTCTCGTCTTGAGCGCGTTCGCTTCACGCGCCGTTAGAGAAGCCATTTTCCGTTAAGTGGACACTTCAGTCCAAAACCATGAGGGGGGAATTGTCAGTTTTGAAAGCATAGGGGAGAAACTGTCCAAAACATAAAACCACAGGGAGGAAAGTGTATTTCACCCTATTAAAAATAGAACTATTTTGCTTAACTTATTGAGGCGTAAGAATTTTATTATTTGCAAAATATATGACGTCACGAATGCCACGTACTTGGTTAGTGACACTGCATGAGAAGGCGTGGGAATTTCATGCACGTTGCATGTCGAAGGCGATTGAAAATGACAAAAGAAATCAAACCTACTCCAATTATTCATATTTCTACTTCAGTCAAAAAGGAAATATTCCAATAGCAAATTACATTTCACATTTCTACTTCGTCGTATCTTCCCTCAAGTTCAAAGTATCAATTTTGTTTATAAAATTAAATATGTAATTTCATCATTTTTAATCGTTCATATTCTTAGATTTGCTTGCTCAATACACATATTTTATTACACTTTTAGTATTTAAATTGTGAATCTAAAACATATGAACTTCCATAACATATAAGGTTTTTTTTTTTTTTTTTGGAATAACATATAAGAAGTTAAGTTTTAAGAGAAAGGCTATGTTAATCCTTCCATCCTATATATAAGAGTTTAATTTTTTTTTTAAATTAAATTTGTTACTAAAATAACTCAATTTGAATTTATTTACGTAACACACATTTACTAATATAATAACGTGTGATTTATAACTCACCATTAATTAAAAAGAAATAACAAAAATGAAAAATATCACGTCAAACTATCTATTTTTACGAGTTGCACTTACTATCACTACTACAAAACAATATATTGGAGGCTAGTTTGGCGCTGCCCCCGCCTCTTCGAAACCAGCCTCCATTACTCTGCGTATTGGAGGCGGGTGCCAACAATATGCTAGCGCCCGTATTGGAGGCGGGGGCATCGCAAAATCAGCCTCCAATAGCATGTTTTGTAGTAGTGATTATAATTTAAAACCTTAAATATAGTCAATTATATATATATAAAAGCGGTCAAGTTGTTGACCATTTTGTACACAACTTCATCAGTTATTATTGATCTTTGTTGATTTCAATTCATTAATACAGATTGTGGTATTCATTAATTTGTAATATTTTTATTTATTTTTTATTTTTTCTGCAGTAGTACTTTTGTTTATTTAATGAGGTTAATTGAATGGGTTTTCAATATTTGTTCTTGTTCTCAAATAAATCTCATTGAAAACTTGGAGATGAGTTCACATGTTAATAAAAAGAGTTAAATTGACCTACTTACCCTTAATTAATACGTATTATTAAATGGTGTATTTCTTTCTCTCAATTTAGCGGGTGAATATTTTGCTAGAATAATTTGCATCATTAATTAATTAATTATCTGAAATCTTTATCTCACCTAATTTATATCCCAATTTACACCATAGAAACTTGTGTTATTAGTACCAGTAGTTTTGTTGTATCAGTACTACAAAACACGCTATTGGATAAGAATTTTGCACTGCCCCCTGCCTCCAATACGGGTGCCACCATATTGTTGGCATCTGCCTCCAATAAGAGTATTGGAGGTGGGTCCTTCGAAACCCTCCTCCAGTACTCTGCGTATTGGAGGCAGGTGCTTCCTTCAAAACCCGCCTCGAATACTATTATTGGAGGCGGGTGCCAACAATATGGTGGCGCACGTATTGGAGGCGGGGGACTCACAAAACCCGCCTCCAATAGCATGTGTTTGTGGTAGTGATCACATATTTAATATTTTTGCATTTCTAATAGGCTTCTTAATCTTTCAACAAAAAAAAAAAGGAGAAACGAAAAGGTTTTAAAGAACATCCAATTAAAATGAGTTGAAACTATACTTGTTTAACTTCCACTAAGCTATTGTAACTTTGGACCCCTATATGGTAATGACTAATGAGTATAGTTCATTAGTTTGTAGGATTGTACTTCCGGACACAGATCAAAGAATTGATATGATTGGATCGTAATATGATAGGATATTTGACAAAAAAAACTATACACCTATTAAATTAGTGATAAAATATCAACACTGCTTTTACATGAACCATTTTAATAAAAACCTTTTTCATGGAATATGATCACAAATAACGATCGATTTAATGTATTGAGATTTTTTAATCATAAAATTCTTCGGATCACGATACAGACAACTATAATACGCACCGCCTCAACTCTAGCTTTGGTTCCCTAACTAATTAATCTCTGATAAGCCCAAAATAGTAGAGCACAAGAAGAAATGATCCGGCAGAGGAAGCCAAACACAACCACCCTTATGGACCCAGGGAACAAAAACGACGCCGTTGCGGCAAACGAAAGAGAGCCAGCTAAAAACATACACCGGTTAAGCACATAACCGGCGCCACTAGGTAACGGATAGTCTGGGAGACGATATCTTTTCGAAAGCAAAAACCAAACCACACACAAGAAAACCCGTCTTGGCGGCGTAATATAACACCGGAGTTGAGTCGAAAGGCGACATCCTCGCAGGTCCGGTCACTTGTAGAAAGCCGAGGATGAGAGCGGTGACCATGGCGTAAGGTTTATGGGGAAAGTTAGGCACCGGCTGTTGAAGTCCTCCAAAGGCGGAGAAAATAAAAAATTTTATGCCTGAAAATGGAGGGTAAATGTGTTCAGATAAGCCGACGAGTAGGCAGCGGAGATTATTTACGTTAGTTTGATCGGCCATTATGAGAGTAAATCAGAAGGATTAAGAATCGTAACTGATATCGAAATTCATGACTTAATTTATAGTACAAGCAAGTATGCGAAATCGCGATCCTATGTGGGATCGATTTATGTTTGGTGCATGATCGGTATCGATAGAATCGTAAGACCATATACAAAATGTACAGATGTAAAATTACTGATCAATTATAAAAACTACTCTTATTTGAATTATTTTTGCAAATTTTATAGGATTGGATAAAATTGAAGGTAGAATCGATTTGGTGTTTTGGGATCGTAGCATCGTACGATCCTAGTTACACGTATCAGAATATTGCAAACTATGAGTACAAGGTTGTAAAATTTTGATTACTTCCACGTCGCACGTTCGTTCATGTTCATGTTCATGTTCATGCATGCATGCACGTATTTATTATTATTAAAAATTTTCACTGTCATCAGCTAAAGAAAAGGTATATATCATCATGTTTTTTCTTTGACTGAGGGATAATTGCATTAAATTTTCCTTCAAACACAAAAATCTATCTATTACACAAGATCAGCTGATTTGATTTAGAAATCAAACCCTTTGAATGGCGTGTCATTCATTACAATAGCTTGAGCGCAAACTCATTTTCATAGTTTGAACATATATACGAGTCCACGACCCTACTTTTCTTATCTATTGCCATAAAATAAATTAATTTAGAAAACAAACTGGCACGATGATTGTCTTACTTGCCGTCAAAGAGTTCATATCTCCAAGAAAAGGAAAAATAATATTTTTTGTACTTAAAGTTTGGGCTGTTTGTAACTTTGGTACTAAGGATTTAATCGGTTCCAAACTTATTCTTTATGTTTATACTTTGTTATATTTTTAGTACCAATACAGGAATTTTGGGGTATTTTGCAAATTCTATAACTTTGTGGGATCTAAAAAGATAACTTTTTAATATTATTTCCAATATATCTTTCGTGGTTTTCTCTCCTTAAATAATTTTGTAATATTATTTCCACCACATCTTTCGTGGTTTTCTCTCCCTCAGTCAAAAAACTTGTGCTTTATTTTTAGTCAATTTAGGAAGAAAGAAAACGACGAAAGATGTGGTGGAAATAATATTACAAAATTATTTTTTCAGACCCCACAAAATTGTAAAATTATAAATACCACCAAATTACTGTATTAGTACTAAAAATGCGACAAAATATAAACATAAAGCATTGGAACATTAGTAAATTTTTAGTACCAAAGTTGCAAACAGTTCAAACTTTTAGTACAAAAAATATCATTCCTCCCCAATAAATAACCCATGATTTATTACTGAATATTAAAAGTAGAATTATTTTGCTTAACTTATTGAGACGTAAGAATTTTATTATTTGCAAAATATATGACACCACGAATACCACGTACTGGGTTAGTTACACTGCATGAGAAGGCGTGCTTTCATGCACGTCGCATGTCGAAGGCGATTGAAAACGACAAAAGAAATCAAATCTACTCCAATTATTCATATTTCTACTTCAGTCAAAAAGGAAATATTCCAATATCAAATTACATTTCACATTTCTACTTCGTCGTATCTTCCCTCAAGTTCAAAGTATCAATTTTTTTAAAAAAATTAAATATGTAATTTCATCATTTTTTAATCGTTCATATTCTTAGATTTGCTCAATACACAAATTTTATATTTTTATTAAACTTTTAGTATTTAAATTGTGAATCTAAAACACATGCACTTCCATACCAGATAAGAAGTTAAGTTTTAAGAGAAAGGCCATGTTAATCCTTCCACTTTTTTTTGAAAAAGAATTGTTACTAAAATAGACCAATTTGAATTTGTTTACGATACGTATATTTACTAATATTTAATGGTGATTTATAACTCATCATTACTTAAAAAATAATAATATAACTAAAAAATATCATATCGAATTACCTATCTTTATGTGTTGTATTTACCATCTATAAAATATATTTTTATACTAATGACAAAAAGGAATGGATTTGCATTTCAGATTGGGCCTAATATAGTGACAAACAAATTTATTTTGTCAACTTGTTCAATTCAAATTCATTGGAAGGCCCAATTTGCCTACATAGGCAAATGTGACCAAACTTGTACAGAAAAGTTTGATCTTTCTTTTACTAGATTCCTTAATAGCTCGGCCCCTTGTAAAATTGGGTCCAACTCTAAGTTAACCATTGGTGAGATTTTTATTTTTATTTTTTCCAAATATTTTTAATCACCTATACTATTACAAGATAGGTCGGTCGAAAGAGGAAGAGTACAACTAGGAAGAATCACCGTCTTTCTGCCACTTGGAGCCAGTGGCGGAAGATCTATGGGGCTACCAAAGGCCAGGACCTCGCAAGACTTTTTTTTTTTTTGATCCCTACAAAATAAATTTATTTTTATTGGCTCCTTCAATTTTGGAAATCAAGCTCCGTCACTGTTTAGACCACAGGGCAGGATGCATTTTAACCCTTAGAAAAGGTTTTGGGAATTTGTTATTGGAACTTTTTTGTCTCCTCACACTTAGTGCGCGAGAGATGAATCACTAGACTAGTCAGTGATGTATTTAGAAAATATAGGAGAACCAATTTAGAAACATACATGTAAAATTTTTATAAAAGTATAAGTACGTAAAATAATAAGAGTCGTGTATGCTTGCTCCACTAGCTACATGAGTGCAACATATGCGAAAAACAATTTTTTTCACGAAAAGAGTGGTTCCTTTCCACAGTAAACCACCCATACCTTACAATACCATACCATATCACAAAAGGGCCATAAAAAAAGGGGTTTGGTGTGGTGCATGGCCTTTGCCTTTGGTCCTTCTCGTAGCTGAGGTGGGATGGCAATTTGTGTCAATATGTCACTGTCTTCTGGGTGCGGTTTCAAAAGGCCCTTTGGTCTAACTATGGATCTCTCCATCACAATGCATGGTTTCCTTTCCTCTTCACGAGCCCACTTTATTAAGTCTTTAAGAAAGTGTTGCGTCAATTTTGCGTTTCTCTCCACCAATCCCACCTGATTTCTTCGTATATATATCCTTTATGTATCTTCTTGAATTTATACAGACACACTCTCACACACACACACACACACACATATATATATATATATATGTTTGGTCTCTAAACTTTTCAGTTTATTGCTCCATGATTCGGTTTTGGGAATTTGGCTATAAGAGAAAATGTTGAAAGAGAGTTACTAATAGCACCATATATCTTAATTTAAATAATTTGAGATTTGTGTCTTATAATGCTTATTCGATGCTTAAGTCAGTAGCATGAGGTGTAGCACGAGAGTTAGTGTGTGTAAATTGTGTGTCGTAGTAAATATACGAAAATAAACATAGATCAAGGAAAGCTTTTATACATCTTTTTATATAGTCATGAACTTGGAGTCGAAGTAATTTTGCTATTTATCCACATGCGTATATAGAATATTCATCATTATTCTATTAGTAGAAGAACAATGTGCTCTTTTGGAGCATAAAGGACATGTGTTTTGGAGTGATAATTTAGAGATACGTAGTCGACCATAAATATATTTTCTTTTCGAGAATTAAGACGGCATTTCATTAGGAGGATCTATTTATATATATACGTTAAACAAATAGTAATTCGCGAATCACAATATTAGTTTTTTGTTTGTGATTATTTGTAACCCATTAATTCAAATGTTAATGGTTAGAAATAAAAGACAACTAAATAAGTCGAGTGATTGAATATATTATAAATTAATTACGTATTGGCTAATCTAAATATATATTAGAGTTAAGTTCTCATCAACTTTAGTGGCATATTGCAGCAATTAGTTTGGTAGAATACTAAATATGGTTTTATCTTTGACTAGAAAATTGTTAGAATCTGCATCATATTTTTGCACTATGATTTTGAATTAAGTTAATTAGATATGTAGTAGTAGCAACCAAGTTAATTAGGTATATAATAGTAGCATGGCAGGGTTGGAGGGTGAATAGTGGGAGAGTTTTGTAACCGTGAGAATATGAGTTCAAACTTAGGAGATGTAAGGATAAAAGAAAATTAAAAAAGTATTTCCTTTGTTCAATTAAAAAAAAAATTCACTTTGAGAAACAATTTTGTTCCAACACAAGAGTCCATTTTAAAAAATTTCACTCCCCCTATACCCTTATAAATATAATCAAGTGTGGCCCATAATTAGTTCATATTTAATAAATAAGAGTATAAATGGAATAAAGAGTGTCAAATTAACTATTTTATATGTTATATTTTGATATCTATAATAAGTTGTACATTGATGAAAGTAAATTTTTTTAATGAAATAGAGGGCAGTATGTGATAGTATCTACCTTATACTACTTGTTAATGTTACTATATGGGCATATTACATTTTTGGTCCTTTCATTTTCATTCAAACTAATTCATGGTATTTTTTTTGGATATAAATTCATGGTCTTTGAGTTTAAGAAGAAAAGAAAACTACCAAAACAACCTTAATCGTAGTGGGAAGAACGTTTATTTGGTAATTTGAAACTATAAGATTAAAATATAACTTATTAAAGATTAAAGATCATAATATAATTTTCCTTATCTATATATATAGGGTGCGCTTGGCGTGCGAAAAGGGGAATAGGAATGAGAGGCATCTAATATCCGGGAATCGATGAATTCTTTATTAAAGAAATTTTAAATTGCCTTTTAGATGATATAATATTGAAATTATTAAATTTCTATACATATCAAACATAGGAATTTCAATCCTACAAATCATATTTCATTCCTTCCATTCTTATTCACACGCGGCAAGCGCACCCATATAGGGTAAATCATCCACAAGGTCTCCAAAGTTGCAATTTTGATATCCAAACTTAAAATGATTTTTAAAAGTTTTCAAACTTCAAAATTAGTATTAATCAAATTTTCTGGTTAAAATTGGACATGTCACTTGACAATCATGTGACCATACACCTAAGCACAAAGTATTCCAAAAGAACCACACACTTGTCCCCTCCAAAAGTCAAACTTGGTCAATGTTATTGTGTCTGATTTTGTTGCTATACTTTAGCTCTTGACTTAATTCTTATGATTATATTAAGTTGCGGAAATTTGAGCTTTAAAATTAAAGGGGTCAATATAATTTTTTTTTTTATAGATCGAGGCCAATTATTTATATAATTTTTTTTATATTAAAATATAAATATCTTTTTTTTCCTTTTTTTCTTCTTGCAGGGCCTGTCCTACTTAGGCCATAATATAGTTATGCCTCTGGTTACATGTTAAATATTGACCAACCAACCTAATTGGGTCACATTAGTACTAATTAATTGAAATTAGAAGACGAGTTTGAACTATGTTTAATTAAGTTTAGGGATCAAAGGGAACGAAATTCTAACTTTGACTAATATATTGAGCAAATGTTGGACTTAATTAAAATAAGGTGGAAATATCGGGTCTCCATTGCAAATTTCCTGGAGGATGATAAGGGAAGTGGGGCAGAGAGAAGAAGAAAATTTCTCAATTTCAAAGATGGCTTTCCTCAAAATGAAGATTTCAAACTTGAAAATATCTTAGATACTGATTTTCTTCTTCTTCTTTCTTTTTCTTTTTTTTTTTTTTTGTCTTTTTCAATTTTTAAAGGGAAATTCCAATTTTCTGTACATGATTTTACTAATTGTTACTTTTTCCTTTCACTCATGGTTGCTTATCTCTTTGTGGAAAACCTTAATTACTTTTTGCCATTTCAAGAGTAGTTTTGATTTTACTTTTAAAAGACATTTATTGTCTATTTGAATTGTCCAAAATGACACTTGTATTGTAAAAATTACGTTTGATATCAATAAAAATATGAATAGTACTCCCTCCTGTTCAACAAGAAAAGTTCATTTTCAAAATTTATTTATTTCCAATAAAAACAATCAATATTTAATTATTTTACTCTTCCTACCCTTATTAATATAATAATATATTTTTGAATTGTTCTGTCAGATTGGTCACTCAAGATCTTTGGTCTCTACTCGGACCCGATAAAAAAAATGGGATAACTTCTTATGGACTCACTGAGAATGGTTCGGATCTAGTTCATGGCCTACCACAAGTATAAGGCGCTCTGGAATCTTCACGGACAAAAAATATTGCAGTCAGCTTGATAATGATTGAGTGGCATTGCTTCTTCAACCTGAACCGAGGAATCCCTTAGATATAATGCAGAGATAATCTTGTTCTGCCCCATAAATAACTCACACTTAAAAAGTAAGAACATTAGTTATTTCAGGTTTATCGCTTAAAATCCATTATAAATTATGTATTTTCAAAATTCAATTTTTCTAATAGAACGCTATGAGGGAGTAATTCATACTATTTTATGATGAACAATAACGATACATGAAGCAAAGAATGCATTATAAGAACTAAAAGACAATGTCAAAATCATATAAAAAAAAAGTAAGAACATTAGTTATTTTAGGTGTTATACCTTAAAATCTATTACAAAAATTATATTTTTGAAACCGAATTTTTTTTAATCAAATGGGGCGAGGTAGTAGTTCATAACATTTTATGATGAAGTACAATGACGATACATGAAGCAAAGGATGCATTATAAGAACTAAAAGACAATGTCAAAACTATATCAAAATACACAGGGACAAAAACCAATTTTAGATGAAGAAAAATAAACAAGTATTTACAACCATGATGGCTATGTGAGGAATTAAAGTGTTTTATATTTTTATTTAGGAATTAAACACGTATGATTATGAAAATATTTAATTTGTTATTGAGGAAAAAAAAACTTTTGATGGATTGTTTCATTTTTCAAATCAATTAGTTATAATTCATTGGATTTATAGCTTTATATGCAATTCAAAAGTACCACGAAGTAAAAAAAAGTAGATAAATGTAACTAGTTTTTTTTTTTTTTTTTTGAAATAGACTATTAAAGGTGCTGGAATTCCGTCCACACACACATACAATTTCGCCCACTTTAGGACACCTATATACAACTCACATGGAAAGTTGCATTTTTTTGCATACACGATATATACCATGTTGGGAGCTTGCATTTGACCACCAACTCAGTATAAATGTAATTAGTTAATTGGCCATTTTATGTTAATTTGCACTTGAACACGATAAATGTTAGGAATTTGCACTTTAACACGATAAATTATTCATGATTTATATATAATTCGCTTGTATATTAAAACATTAATAAAACTTAACCATGAATAACTTATCATTTTAGTACATGAGAGATTATTCAGTATATTTACACTACAAAAAATGTTATAGTTTGATACGATTATTTGAGTAAGTATATTTTATTTACCACGCTATCATAAAAAGTAGAGGTCAAAGTTTTACTTTTGTCAGAAGTAGCGTGTTGCACTGATTTTTCGAATATATAATATGTATCTAATATTTTTTTCCTTCATAGGCTAGGGGTGAGTATTTATGGAATATTTGGTACTCCTTTCTTTTGTTATTGGAATAGTTTAAATTGACAAATGTATATCTTTTTAGAATGTTAAGGTACAAAATTTAAAAACGTTAATTTGATATCACTTGTTCCATCCAGTCATTACTTATTAAGCGTGGATTAATTGTTAAATCACACATAATTATATTATCAGAGTAAAAAGAGTAAAAAAAAATTGAAAATAGACTATTATTGTAACAAAAAATATTTTTTGAAATAAATCTTTTCTAATAGAAGCGGAGATATGAAATATCTGAATTTTGTAAATATAGACGCATTGAACCTTCTATATGAATTTCTTGGGCATTTAACGCCATCTTACCTTAATTGGAAAAATGGAGATGAAAAGAAAAATATGAAGCAATGTAATCTAAAAATATTTATAAAAAAACAAATGGAAGATTTTTTTTAATGTTTTATATTGTTTTATGACCAAAAATACATAAATCAAACGTACAAATCTTAAATAAAATTTAAATTACATATCTAAGAAAGCATAATTCAAATATGTTTTTAGATTAAAAACATTTTTATAAAAATCTAAAGACTACATACCGAAAAGGGCTTTCAAGTTCCAACCCCATATTCGATTCACTTTTCAATCTTGTCGTTGAAATCACACATTAATTGACTAATGTTTTAAGGGTATTCATCTTTTCAATGAATTATTGACAATAGAAATGTGGTATCACGAAAATTATAATAAAATGAAACTTATCCACCCAAAATAATAATAATAATAATTCCTCCCGTTTCATATAAAGAGTATGTTTTAAATTATATTTTGTAATTAAAAAATACCGATATCACTCGATTCTTTTAATAAATAGGATGCACGGAGCAATCAACAAACCCTTTAATTATATGTGATATTATATCTACCCTATATAATAGAAACCAACATAGTTTTGATGTGAAAATGCCATGTGGCTGCCACATATATTTAACATTTAATTATGTTAAGTCTGCCACATAAGCACATTATTACCTCCAAATGGCACATGGCTGCCACATCAACATATAAGTTAGTTGAACTATTCATATGAATGCCACATAATATTAATATTTATCTCATTTAAAAGATAACATTTTTTCCTTGCCCCTTTAACTTCTTAAGTTATTTCTTCAAATTTCTATATTCAATAACCTTCAATTTTAAGAGTATTTATATTGAACTCTTTGTATTCCACTTATATATGTTATATGCATATATACATATATATATATATATATATAAGTACAAAAGTATCGAATATATATAAAAATATCTTCCATATTCCTTAGTCAAATATATATATATATATATATCTTCCATATTCTATATTTTCTATAACTTATATAGATCTTAAGTTAAGCATATTTATAAAATATTAAACATTTTATAATAAAAAATAAGTTTATTTTGTTTTTAATAAATATAGTATTATTAATTAAATAATTTTTTAGGTAAGACATGCTTATATTTATGTAATGGTGAGTGAAATATAATTATTAAACATTTTATAATGAAAAATAAGTTTATTTTGTTTTTAATAAATATAGTATTATTAATTAAATATTTTTTTAGGTAAGACATGCTTATATTTATGTAATGGTGAGTGAAATATAATTATTATATAATTTTAATTTATTTTTAATTTTGTGACTTTTCCTATACTAAAAGTTTTAAATATCATTAAAAGATATTGTTTATATTATGATTATATTTATATTGTTCACATCAACATCCCTATTAACATACTATTAGTAAATGATGAATTATTTGAAAACTCTTTATAATTTTCACAAAAGAAATGAAGAGGCACTTTATTTATCACTTTAAAATCTATATATATGTTCAATCCATTGAAACCAAAATCACACACAAGTTTCTTCTTGCTTAGAGTCCTTATAAGTGCATGTCTAATTCGAACATATTTTTGTTTAGAGAAATTTCAAGATGCATTTTTTTAATGAACTTTTTCAATCTCTTCAAATTCGCAGGTTTATATATGTTCTACTCCAACTAAAAACAACGTCTCTATCCAACGCTACGAAATATGTCTCCAGGTTTACCTCATATGACAATGGAGCTTCTCATGCCCATCGACGTCTACATACAACACGCATCGGATTCATTCAACAACTTGGTTAATCTTCATAAGAAGAAGAAGACTAAAGAAGTTAAGAGCCGATGTGAAGAGGTTGGGGAAAAAGGAAGAGAATAGAGTAGGTGTGCCAATTTCATATTTGGGAAAAAGTTAAAGTATTTATGTGATATTTAACATATGTTCTTATTTTCAACTCTGTATTTATAATAAATTGACATTATCTATAATTTTAAATTTTTTTACAAATTTTTATATGATCACACAATAATATTATTGAACATTCACCAAAGAGTTAAAATGAAACTTTTCAATCTTATTATTTCAAACTTAGGATTATATTTAGTCTAAGTCGGTAACACACGTAACTTTGTATTTAGTGTCAAAGAGTTAAAATAAATAATTTCAGACCTAGATTATAACTTAAACAAACAGTTAAATATATATATATTTTGCACTTAAATTCAAATAATCACTATAACTTAATACTATTATTGGGCAAATGTCATGCACAGCATGACATGCCCCATCTAGTATATTTATTAGATACAAAAGCTACAGTTCAGTTAACGTGTCATTTATTGATTGAATAATGATACGGATTTGTTATTTGCATAAACATTTTTACTATTCACAGGAACATTTTCTTGTGAATAGTCTATAATATCCTTGGCTCTTAAAAAAAAAATCCTAAAAAACCTATGCAACCTCAGGAACATTTCCTGCAAGCCTCTCCCTTTGTTCCTGCAACCCCAAACCAAAAATTATCCTGTGAAGAAAAAAATTGGCCAAATCGGATAAAAGTCTAGACGAATCGGATCGGCAAAGGTGAGTGAGGAATTTTTTTTTCTCACTAGCGAGATTTGGAGTTTTTTTGGCAAAATCTCGGGCCATACATGGTTTTTTTTTTTTGTTAACAAATAAACTTTACGTAAAAAAATGTATAGATTGTTTAGATACACGTGTGACTATCGCCCATATTTAGATACACGTGTGACTATCGGCCATATTTAGATACACGTGTGACTATCGGCCATATTTAGATAAAGGGCAAAATAGACTATTCACAGGAAAATGTTCCTGTAAATAGTAAATTTATTCCTGCAAATAGTATGCCCCTAATGATATATGTAATAACCCTTGCATATCATTAGTAATGCATCATAAACTATATATTATTTAATGTTTAAATGATTTCATAATGAAACTGTAGTAATTTCCCTGATTTTATATACATAGATAGTAGTAATTAATTTTCATGTTTAAAGTTTTTTGTAATAACAAATGGCTTGAAAACTTTTGTTAACTAATTGTACGGTTATCATCCTCCCAAATGACACAAAATGAGTGAATATGCTAAGTGTCTAGATTTTATTTTTTATCTATTAAACGAATTCACTAATTACAAACTCTACCCCTTAATCATAAATTCCACCCTTCACATAGATTTGTTGTACTTTATTTCAATCCGAGATCTTTAATTCTTTTTTGTTTTTTTAAGGTAATGGAAATCTTCTCTGGTTTCCCACATCTTAAAACTGTAAAAGCGTTGGAATGTTTACTATACCAAATCATTGGGACAATCCGAGATCTATAATTTTATTTCACATTATGTCGAAAAAGGGGAAAAAAAGAAAGAAAAAAAGAAAAAAAAGAAGAAGAAGAAGAAGAAGAAAACTATTCACGGTGCAAGGGAAGTTCTCAAGGGGCAGTAGCCAATAGATTTAATTATACCATCATATATCAGTATATGTATATAGATGCAATGTACCTACAATGTATCTACTATAGGACTTAGTGAGGCTCTAATTATTGTATTAATTATACAAATTAATAATGGAGACAGCACCATGACAGGATCCATCAATATTTACATCTAATTTTATTCTCTGGCCAGTCATGCGAGAACCACGTACACCTAAATTAACGAGCGAAGATCACCTGTCCAAAATATTTTATTTAAATTAATGAAACAACACAGTTTCAATATAAAATAGCGTCATTTTACTTAAATATATTTAGTGAAACGACGTAATTTTGACTCAAAACTGCGTCATTTCACTTATTCGATTAAGATTAAACAGAAATCTTAAACAAGTGATACCCTCTCTAAATTAATACGGTCTTTTAGTTGTATTATATATATATATATAGATAAAATAAAACTAGATCCTCTGATATACTTTTAGTATTACATTCGTATTTTGTGATTGCTAAATATGCATACGTGTATTGTGTAATTAAAAAATAAATGTAATTTATTAATAATAAATGAGTGACAAAATATCAATATTATCGTAAAATAGGAATTTAACACTTATTATGAAACAGAAAATCCGAACTCAAGAGAGAATCCGACCAACTGATTCAGCATGTCTGGGTTTCTGATGGCTAAATTAACCCTCATTAATTTACATGAAGTTTTACATAAGCAATTAATAATATTATTAGTATACTCGTAGTTACAGAAAGATATTTTGCCTAGGAAACGTAGCCAATTCGTATGTTCAGACGTAGCACATTTGGAATTTTCTTGCCATGTCAATTTTTTAATTTTATTTCTTTTCAATTTTATTTTCGTGTAGGTTTGGGCGAGGGAAGAAAGAAGGGTAAGGAGTAGATTGGGGAAGGAGTTAGGGTATCACCAGCAGATCAAGTCCTATTAATTTACGTTCAAAATATGCAAAATTAAACCTCCCGACCTTTGGATAGGTTGCCACGGGTCAGTGGCGAAAATTGACTCACTAAACTGGAGTGGCCAATTAGAAAAACCTCTTAATTAAACTAGTAAAAAAATTTTGAAGAGCCAAATGCTTACATAAAATTTTTTTGGACTAAAATATAAATACTTACTAAATTTTTTTTTTTTTCTTGTGGGGGTCAGGCCTACCCTGGTCCCCACAGTCTTCCGCCACTGTCAGTGTTACAACTGCTTTGGTATTGGCTCGTTCCTCGTCTAGACTTTTAGGCAATGTACAGATAGTGCAGGTCATGATAATGAATTAATTCTTGTACCGAAGATTAGGTATCTCTTAACCCTCTTAATATTCTTTATTTAAGTTAGGACGGCTTTTGTTCCATTTATTCAGCCGTAATTTAAAGTTAAATTTGTGTGGTTTTTTTTTGTCCAATTTAAATTTCTTGTTACATTTAAATGTATATCACAATTTAAAATGATATCATCTTTAATTGAGTTATAAAAAATTACTTTACTTTATTAAATAAAAGGATATCCTTTTAAACGTGACATTAAAATTCAAAGGACAAACACCTCAAAACCCCCATGTTGTTTCCAAAAACTACTCATCACCCCCCTGTACAAAAAAAAAAGCTACTCATCACTCCCCGTACTTTTTTAAAATCCGTAAAGTGGCGGAAATGACTAAAACTAACGGCGAAATGGTGAATTGACCAATTTACCTTCACATTAACCCTCAAATTACCCAAATTACCAACCAAAAAAAAATTCATTCACTTCTTCAGTTCTTCTTCTTCTTCTTCTTCTTCTTCTTCTTCTTCTTCTTCTTCTTCTTCTTCTTCTTCTTCTTCTTCTTCTTCTACACAAAGAAGTGAAAGAAATGGTGCGGGAGGAAAGAAACCCAGCAATGAGTTTCATACCTGGGTCTGACGATATGAAACTAGAATATTAATATTTCGATTCTTCCTTCAAATATGAATACTACAGTTACGTTTGGAGGTTTAGGAAAAAACCAGAGCCCCTTATTGGATTTGAACCGATGACTTACGCCTTATCATGGCGTTACTCTACCACTTAGTTAAAAGAGCTTATTTAATGTTTGATGAATTCCTTGAATGGATTGCTATGTGGATAAAAAAAATCTCTATATGCTATAGCTATATATAAGATATAATTAATATATTACATAATTACATAATTAATATATTACATAAATAATAGTAATATAATATCTATATTATAGAGTAATATCTATGTATAGATAGTACATGCAGTAGACTCATAATAGTTGATCGGTGGTTGATGGGTTTCATATTATGAAACCCACTTGCTGGGTTTATATTGAATTGCTCCTTTTGGCAGCTACTGGTCGGATTTGGGTGGCGTTTCCAAAGCCAGAAATTGCAGAACCTTCGTCTTCAGTCGTTCTTCGTGTTGTCGTATCGTTCGAAGCTTTCATTTTCTGGCTCGTCGTCTTCGGTTCCTCATTTTCATTCAATGGTGAACCCGAATGTGAAAGGAATGTGATTAAAGATGAAGAAAACGAGAAATCGTTTTCTACAGAAACCGAAATGAAGAAAAAAAAATCTTCAGAAACCGAAATGAAAAAAAAAGGGTCTGAAGAAAACAATTTCCGAGAAATCATTTTCTTCAGAAACCAAAGCTGATGGTGATAGGAGTATTTTGGTCACAAACCCAACTACTTTGGCATCAACCTGTCAAGAGACGTGCGTGTTGCCGTTAAATGGAGTCATTTCCGTCACTTTACGGACGTCGAAAAAAGCACCAAGGGGTGATGAGTAGCTTTTTTTTTGTACAAGAAGGTGATGGGTAGCTTTTGCAAATCACAGCGGGGTTTTGAGATGTTTGACCAAATTAAAACAATTTCATCATCAATAGATACTTTTTACTCTCTTTCCAGCACTACAATTCACGTATCAATGCATATTATGGAGTCGTGTAGCTCATGCTATTACTACTAAATTATTCCTTTACTCCCAATTAATGGAAAAGATTTATTTTCCACAAAAAAAAAAAAAATTTGTCTTAATGTAAAAGGTTTGTTTTTTTTTTTATAGAGTAATGATATACAACTCAACTAATCTTCTCAACTTTCTAATAGCAAGTGAGGTGTCATGCATGTATTGGTCAATAATATAATATTAATAATTATTTTATAAAAGCGTAGCCAATGAATGCATGCCACCTCATTTTGCTATGAAAATGTTGAGAGATTAGTTGAGTTGTGTATATCATTACTATTTTTTTTTTTATCTTTAACGTTTTCACTAAAATAGTTACATGGGCTTTACAATTAATTTAAAGTTTATATTATAATATATATATATATATATATATACACACACACATATATAAGTGGAAGAGAGGACAACAAATTAATTATTTTAGGTTTTGTAATTTAAAATTAATAAAAAATTTACCTTTAAAAAACACTATTCTTTTATTAGGGCAGATGGACTATAAGATCAATAAAAAATGCTTAAACAATTTACTTACTTGAAAATTCCTTTCAAATTGTCAAGAATTGCAATTATTTCTGTTTTTTTTAATATATAGAAAAGTTGTAAGTATTTAATCGCAAAAATATAATTAGGAGTCAAGCTAATGGGACATTAAATTAGTTTCAAAAAATGTAATAGGATAGCCAAAATAGGATGAAATTAATAGATGGAAAATAGTGAAAAACAGAAAGGAAAAAACATAAATTATTTCCCTCGGATTTATTATAACCATATCAGGATCAACACGTGCTTGTTTTGCCCTAATTTGAAGAATTTTTCACCCCTTAATTCTTTTAGAGCAAATTATGTTTACTGTTGAAGCCTTGGTCCATGCCAAAGCTTCTGAGCTTGTCTACGTCGGGATACCTGCAATTGGGACTAACTTCCCGATTCTAGCAAATATCAAAGTATAAGATTAGCTAAATGATCTTCCGTTAGCTTGGTGTAGCGATCGAGTATTTATAGACGTTACTGTTCCGACAGGTTATCGGAGAAGCAACGGTCCACGCCAGTTGATAACGTTGTTGCGAAGATCTCGTGACAATCTTTCCTTATCCAAGCTTAACCGCCTGATTGATCGCGGTGCGGAGCGAATCAGGGAATTACACGCATCTGGGACACGTGTTTCCCCCTCAAAGGCTCAGTCCCTAACACCATGCTTTACATTGGGGTTCGCATCTACTAGCTCAAGTACTTGTTTGGGCGTCGTCTTCAAATGGTCTCAGCCAACACGGTGTCGGCGCAATTTATATATCCAACATTTTCCTTAAATTTCAAAACTTTGTCAAATTAGTCACCTACACCTCTCAATATTATTATAATTTGGTTAAAATATTAATTTTTCTTACGAGTCACGACAAATAAAAATATTTGTAAATTAACTTAATTCTTAAAGAAACTGTGTAATTGAGTCATTTTTTAAAATTTTAAGGACTTCCAATCAAATATATATATATATATTCAAGCTAACATTTGCAGATTATTAAGAATTTCCAAAAATAAGCAGAAACGTCATGGTCATATGTGTTTGGGGTGCGCTTGGTTCGTAGAGGGGAATGAGAATGGAAATGGGATTGATAATCGTGGAGAATGATAGTAGAGGTAATCATTGTATTTGTGTTGTTTGGTTTGTGATAGAGAATGACTATGATTACCATTGATGCTGTTTGGTTCAAAAATAAAAATTTTAGGAATAAAATTTATTTTAATTTTCTTCCGCTTAACATTTAATATCTTATAAACTATTCATATTTAGATGTATTACAATGATAATTTTTACTAATTAAAAATTTTTAAAATAAAAAACACACAAAAAAAATAATTATACAAAGGAATGATTCCCATTCCCCTCAAAATAGAGGGGAATGGATGATTGAAAGTAAATGGGATATGGGGGTGGGGTCCAGGGAATGAAACCCAAAACAAAACACCCCCTTTCATTTCCATTGCTATTCTACTCTCCCAAAATCACCCCCTTGGTGAACACCGTCAAATTTCCTAAGTGGGTCTTTTCCAATATTCCGAATTCTGGAGGACTTATGGAAGACATATATTTATGAATGTACTTATATTTTTATTTTAATTTTGGTACATACAAAATACGGGTTTTTTCCCCAATATTTATATTGGGACCAAAAATTACCAAAATAGACAATTTTTTTTTTCATTCCCAAAATATAAAAAATGAAAAAACGAATCTCCCAACTTCGTTTCCTTCAAAAATAGCAAAAAAAAAAAAAAAATCTTGAAGAAAACGAATTCAGGGAATTCGTTTTCTTTTGGAAACGAATTCTTACTTTTTTTTTATTAATTCAAATTAATTTTTCCTTTTTTGTTTTTTTATTAATTTCGTTAATTCAAAAGAACCCCCATAATTCGTTTTTGAGTTGTTATGAAAAAAATACAAAATATAATTATATAACTGAAATTTTAATTTGTAATTTAATAAAATTTTAGAGGAAGTAATTTACGGCCTTTTTTCTTTTTGGTTAGTTTTGAAGAAAATGAAGTTGGGGTTTTTATATTTTGGGGGGTTTTTTAAATTATTTTCGTATTTATATGTGGCCAAAATGAATATTTGAGGGAAAAAAATCTATAAAATACCATTATAATTTAAATTGAAAATGCAGACAATATAAAATAGTATAACTTGGTCATATTGACCAAAATCTTTCCTTAGCCAATACGCTGAAATTGTCAAACTGGTCATGGCGAAAAGAGAGAAAACCCCACCCCACCACTCCCCTTAAATATTGTAGAGTAATGTACTTTTTTATAAAAAAATTTATCGATCGTTGTATGTTATTTTTATTGTGATTGACACAATGGGGAGTGAGATTTTTGACAGTACAATCATTAATGATTCAGACTTTTTAAATCGGTAAGTGCACTGCACAATTTATATTGACTAACAAACCCCAGAAATGCAGCCCTTGGACTGTAGTCCCATTAAAAAAAAAATCACTTAGTTATTGAATTCAACCAATGCAATTGTATTAATAATGGATTCAAGGTCAAATTCATTGACAGAATAATTTTTAACGGGACTATAATTTTTTCCTGTATTATAAGTGAGTATCAAATTATTAATTGTTGTTAGAATTTTTTTCTTCTCTGTAAACATGAATCACGTACTCCTTCCGTTCCATTAGAAGAATTCAGCTTGAAAAATATTTTTTGTTCCAATAGAATAATCAATTTTCAAAGTTTTTACTTATTTTACCCTTACTAATATAATTATGTGTGGTCCACATTTAACTTATATTTAATAAGTACTTATATAAACGGAATAAATTGTGTCAAATTAGCTATTCTAGGTGTTGTACCTTGACATTCATAATAAGTTATGCATTGGTCAAAATGGATTCTTCTAATTGAACGGAAGGAGAATAAATAAGGAAACAACAAAAGAAAAACAAATACCTCATAATTATTGCTTTTAAAAATTTTGATTATCCTCCAAAATGTTTCACTTAATTTGTTTCTCATTAATTAGCAAAGGAGAGTGATATATATGATGTGGAGTTATGGACTACTTGTCCTTGATACCAAGAAGGAGATCTTATTGGTGGATAATGACTGGGTTTGAAGGTGTCTTTTCTTAGAAACTTAAATTAAAAAGTTAATTACTTCACCCTTAAGGAGATAAACAATTAATTTGGTGGGTGTGGTGGAGACTGGATAGGAACAATGTCTACAATACATAACCCTCTGAGCCAATCCAAGAAGAAAAAAGTAAAATAAATAAATAAATTCTAAGGAAGGAAACCACAAGGAAAGAAACCCTCTACCCCTATGAATACGATCCAGTCCAACATGCAGCACTGTCAAACACACCAAACATATCCTTTTTTTTATCCTACTATTCAATGTCTAATAGTCCCGCGTTCGTTTTATTATAAGAGTTCATTTTAAAATATTTTGCTCTTCAGATATAATCATGTGTGTTTCATAGTTAACTCATACTTAATAAGTCAGGATAAAAATGAAATAAAGAGTGTTAAATCAACTATTTTATGTGTTCTACCTTGATATTTTTTAATAAGTTGTACGCTGATCAAAGTGAATTTTCCTAATGGAACGTAGGGAATAACTATTGATTTGGATGGTTATGATTTTTCTTTTGTGAATCAACACTATTACATTTAAAATAGGGGATGTGAAAAAGAGAAGAACAAATTAAGTTGGAGAGTTGTTTGCAGATTACTGCCAACCTGCACTCTTTGAATTGATAGAGGTAGAAATTGAATCTCCGATGTCTGTATTTCTATGCGTCATAACCGTTGGACCATTGACTTGTCCTAACTAAGAATTGAAATAGGAGCAAGAAAAATTGACGCATCATCCTCAAGATTTTAGAAAGAATTATGAAATATTTTATTTTATTTTTTAAACTTTCTTTTCCTTTTAAGCCGAGTCACTATTTGACCTTACGCCTAAATTTTTACTTAACTCCCTTTCCATATTTTATGGGTTTCCTATGATCTATCCTACTATATTGTGAACGTACTTGACTGGAGATCAATTCTTTTGTACAACTTTACGTTCATTAAATTAAACGACATCGTTTCATATAGTAGTTAGTCCATACATAATAAAGCGTACAAGTAAAACTGTGAATTACAGTTAAAGAAATTGAAACTGTAATCGCTGTTGGACGATTTTCAATATCATTAATGAACTTTTATTTTAAAAAAAAAAATCGGATTAAATAGGACGATTACATATCCACCTTTTAACAAATCACAATCGCCTAATCTTTGTTAAAAAATAATATTATATTTCTGTTTTATGAATTATTTTATGGTATTTAATAAAAAAAATATTACTCTCTCTATCTCATTCAAAGAGTTCACTTTGTGTTACTGTTTTCAATAATACAAAGTGGACTTTTTGAATGGGACATATGGAGTATATTGTTTCAGTTTTATTCTTCTCGCTCCTATTAACTATTTTATACTATCTTTTTTTTACTGTAGAACTAAGAAATAACAATTACTAAATTTTTTAAAATAAAATATAAGAAGAATATTCGGACTTCGTAGTACTTCTTGTGGAAGGCAACAAAACGATCAAGATACAAATTAATGCAGATAAATTGTTTCAATCACGACAAATATTTTAATTTTGAAATTGCTGTGCTTTTCCATTCTTACAATCATGGAATATATTGATCAGATTTTGGAAATTACCTCTCTAAGTTTTATTGTCCCAATAAAAGTTTTATTTCAAATTTTATACATTTTTTAATTGTACTAATATGATTATGTATAGAATACAATTAAATCATACCTAAAAATAAAGATATATATGGAAAAAACAATAGAGTTGATTGCAATAAATCATCAAAAACTTTACTTTTATTGTAATTGTCCTTCTAAAAATTTTATTTTTGTAGTCAACCCTCTGAACTTTTAGTTTGTTGCAATGTAGGAAAATGTTAGTCTTATTTCTAAAAGTTCTTCAAAATCAGACCTAATTACCCACTTAATAATAATTCTAATGTATAAATTTTGTAATTTTGTTGAAAGACTAGGTGAGTAATTTGATAGTTTTATGAAGAATTTTAAAAATTAAAAGACTAACATTACCCTACCTTGCAACAAGTTGAAAGTTCAAGGGGTTGATTACAAAAATAAAAAAATTCAGAGAGCAATTTAGAATCGAAGTGAGTTTGAGGAATTTTTCACAATTAACTCAAAAATAATATTACATTGCATATTTTAGATATTTTACTTTAAAAATTCATTAAAGTTTTACATTCTAAAAGAGTAGACGAAGAGAGTAATAGCAACTAATATGGAATTTAATTACTGATTATCAATAATTACATTTGTTTTAGCACTATATGCAATTAATAACTAATGATTAAATACCACATTAGTGATTTTGGAAAGATATTGTAATTTTGATGTTTAGAGAATTATTAAGCTTATATATCACTAATACTAATTAATTGTAAATTAGTTGAAGGTTGACTTCCTTAAGTGAAAAAATAGTATTAAGATTAGGTCGGGAGTACTAATCTACCGGGTCAAACTCCAATCTCGTTACCGAACCATTCGGTTGTTCGATAATGATTTTTACAATGACATCAGTATTGCATCCAAGTCCATATTCAAATGACTTAATAAGTTCGTAAAGTAACGAAAGTGATTTCTCTATTATAGTATTTATAATAGAAGGGGAGGACCGCATAGTGAGCCACCCAGAGGTCTGGGGTTCGATTCATACTTTTGTCAGTTCTGCCTATTTAGAGCGCAGGTTGACATGACTCTGCATGCGGCTCCACAACTTCGTTCTTCCCCTCCCTATAGCCCCTGTCTTTACTGTAATAGTTGATAGGATAATGAAATAGTGTTGATTCGAAAAAATATAAGGGGAGGATAAAGAGTTCAAGTTATTAATCCAATTTCTCATCATATTCTGCTCAATGCACAAAAATACGTAATTTTACTTATAATTTTTTTACTGTCCTGATTTATTCATATATTTTTACTTATATGAAACTCCGTAATTTTGTGTATTGGGTAGACTAAAACATGAAAAATTTGATAAATAATATAGACCCCAAGAAAAAAATATATTTGCAGAAACTTTCAAACGTATTAATTTGGATAATTTTCTAGACCAAGATAAATTTAATAACCTTTTACTCTTTTTTTTTTTCACCTTTATTGCCAACATTTCAAATTTTTTTATAACAGTAAAATAAACGAGACAGTGAAAAGGAAGATTTACTGACCACGAGTCATCAAATCTGGGAGATTCAATCTCATTTCACATCTGAAAGAATAAAGAAAAGCCTAGTTGATTGATGATGCCTCGGTTGGCCGTCCAAAATGGGCACTTTTTCCTTTGATGTTATATTTTCCTGTTTTTCATTTTTGCTTTCTTCTGTATTGTTATTAATGTGAACAATATTTTTTATTTTTAATACATTGAATGAGAAATATTGATTTTTTTCCCCAAATATTTATTTTGGACACATATAAATATGAAAATAATCAAAAATAAAATAAAATTCCCAAAATATAAAAAACGAAGTTGCGAAATTCGTTTTTATTTGAAAACGAATACCCCAACTTCGTTTTCTTCAAAACTAACAAAAAATTATTAAAAAATCTTGAGAATTTGTTTTCTTCTTTTTTGTTTTTTAGTAATTTCATTAATAAACGAATTCCATAATTAATTTTTTCTTTTTTTGCTTTTTATTAATTTCATCAAGAAACGAATTCCACTAAAATGATTTTTAAAATAAATAAAAATAATTATATTTAAACCAATTTTAAAAAATTAAATAATTATTTTCATTGAAAACGGTTCACCAACATGTTTTTAAGTTTTTATTCATTTTTAAAAAATAAATATTATTTAATGAAAAACGAATTTTAGGGTTTTTGAAATGAACCCCCGTAAATCGTTTTTGAGCTGTTATAAAAAAATAAAAATAAAAAAGAAGGCAAAACATAATTATATAATTGAAATTTTAATTTGTAATTCAATAAAATTTTAGAGGAAGTAATTTACGGCATTTTTTGAAATACATAAAATCTCAGTATAAATGAATTTGGGGAATTTATTTATCTTTGAAAATTTAGTCACGCATTTATGTTTTAAAAATAATTAATTTCGTTAAAAACAAAACTCATAAATTCGTTTCTCTAAAAAAAGAAATAACATTAGACCGATATTGATGTTTCCATTTTTAATTATTTTTAGTTTAAATGAGCTTGCATAGGGAATACTAGTGGGATTACGCAGGCGCGATAATATAGAAAATGGAGAGAATAAAGAAGACAAAGGTAATTGACCACCATTTCAAAAAATGCCGTAAATTACTTCCTCTAAAATTTTATTAAATTACAAATTAAAATTTCAGTTATATAATTATATTTTGCATTTTATTCATAACAACTCAAAAACGAATTACGGGAGTTCTTTTGAATTAATAAAATTAATAAAAAAACAAAAAAGGAAAAAATTAATTTGAAATTAATAAAAAAAAAGAAGGAAGATTTTTTTTTTTGTTATTCTTGAAGAAAACGAAGTTGGGAGATTCGTTTTCAATGAAAACGAATCTCCCAACTTCGTTTTTTATACTTTGGGAATGAAAAAAAAAAATTTGTCTATTTTGGTAATTTTTGGCCCCAATATAAATATTGGGGAAAAAACCCGAGAAATATTCTTTTTTTTCTTTTGCAAAATAATAAATAAAATGAAAATGGGCAATGAAGTATATGTTTACTTGCATTAAAGCTTGACGTAATCTCCTGTCCGACCGTCTGACAGTCCGACAATGATATTTCAACAGCTAAATTTGATATACGTATTTTTATTAGTATAAGATACATCAAAAGTAAAACTTGATATGTGTATCTTTCGTACTATATACGTTACTTGTTGTATTAACATAACCGCGATAAATCAAATCTTAGAACGTGATACACAATATGTTAGATGCTATACATGGTACGCAATGTATTAGCGACTAAAATAATAGCTGTAATACATCAGCAACTATACTATATTCATCATAGGCTAACCACGATAAGTAATATATTAAAGCCTAATTAGTAATCTTGATACACGTATTCTCATAATATGACCAAGATACATCAGAGGTTAAATTTGATAAGCGAGTTGTCGGATCGTCATATTTTTGTCTTAAAGCTTTTAATCTAGATCATATTGGAAGTGTTCTTCAGTTTTTTAATTGCAAAGACCTTCACATTCTTATAACAAAAAAATAAAATAAAATATTCTTTAATTTTCATTTCAAATAAATTAGTTATTGTACATAAAAGTCTTACAAGCTTAATTACATCAACCTAATCCGTAGAATTATAAATGCATAATCTAGTAATCTTGGATCCACGAAAAGTTTTACGCTACACGATCACACACATATGTATAGATATTAAATAGATAAAATATTGATTTTAGCTTGTAAAAAGTTAAAAGTAAAAACAAACTAGCACAGTCCTAAAAATATTGAATTATAGAATATCTTTTTTTTTTAATTTTTACTCTTACTCTTAATATGATTAGAGAGAATTTCATGTTAGACCGTTTAACCGTTCGACAACTGATACTCCAACAACCAAACTCAAAATGCGTGTTTTCTTCAAATACAGTCAATAGTTATTGTGTTTAACATAGTTGCGATGCTTCAACAGTTCAACTCAATATTTCATCATCTAAAAACGGTATGTGATATTTCATATGATACTTCATATGCTATACTGAATACTTTAGTACAAAAAAATTATACATGATATTTTAGTGCATAAATTTATTATATAACATACACGCAATATTTCGGAGGGTAAATTTGATGCGCGGGGCGTTGTACTTGAGTCATACACATCGGATACAAGTTTTTGCCTAGTAAATGTGCTTTGATGGCTTACTTTGTTTCCCTCTGTCTTTTTATTTTTTTTGTCGAAAAAAATTATTCCCAACTTAAAAAGGAAAAAAATTTCTCCAAATTATATAGAGAATAATTCACCATAATATAGCAAATGGTTATATTATTCCGAAACCCAATATTCAATAGATAAATTCAAAAGAATAATAGTATTGAGCATGATATTCTAAAATCCCAAAAATAAATCCAAAAGCTCTGTTTACTTTCATTCTTTCTTAGGAAAATCGCTAATTTTTCCTCAAAAATTTTACACATCCAAACACCTTCATTTTCTACGAAATTTCATATTAAAATTAAAAAAAAATTCTCTCTAAATTTTTACCCAATTTTTTTAATAAAAAAAATAACCTAATCATTATACTTTTTTTTTCCTCTCTCCTACACAATTTTCCATAAAAGAATTTCCTCTAAAAAATTTCCTTCACCCAAATAAAAAATTTCCAATGTGGTCACTATGTAAACAAAGCCAAAGTATATAGAGAACAGTCTAACATAATATTGCAAAGATTAACAATATTAGCAGTCCTTTATAGTTGAAAAAAATATAATTTATAGTTTAATGAAGGCCAGAGAAAAGGCAGCCATAGTAGTGGTGCCGGCAGTCGAAAGATAAACACTAAGGGTTATAGATGAACCCTGGACAAAAATTGAGAGGGAGAGGGCGATGTTGGACTCAATAAGCAGGCATACCAGTATCGACTTGGCCCTGGAGAGACGCCGACAGGAAGGCCGGTGGCCACAGCCACGACGGCGGATGGTACTGACGGTGCCGGGAAAGACTCTGCGGATTTTAGAGAAACCTGAGAGAGAAATTAGGTTTTAGGCCTCCAAGCCAAAATTATTTTGACAGTTTATACACTTATTTTCAAGGTTAAAAAGGAAAAAATGAAAAATGAAGATTATGAGGTTATTTTTCTATTTTCATAAGGATTTATGGGGAATTGATATTTTTGCAAAATTTCAGAGAGTATTTATAATTTAACCAAATTTCAAGGTCTTTGTTTCTAGTTATTTGCCCTTATATACATATTTATACGTATAACCAAATGAAAAGTCTTTTGTGATATAATCTTATTCATTTCTTCCTATATTATACAATTCTAAACTTTTAAAATGTAGTTTATTTTTTGTGAGTACATAATATTTAAAATAAGTAATTTGTCAATAATTTTTTATTTATATTACTTATTTTTTAAATGAGAACTAATTTCAACTATACACAATCATATTAATAATGGTATAAAATGTAAAATAATTAAAACAATACTCTTTCATTAAAACCATAATTTGTTAGAAAAAATTTTTTTATTTTAATAATACTGTGGGATATAATAATATATTAGAAAATTCAAATAAGAAATTTGTTATTATAACATTTTATGTTGGTAAAAGAAGGTCCAAGCTGGATGGAAACATGACCTTAACTTAACTGCCCACATGACTCCAATATAAAAGATAGCAACAATAAATCATAAAATACTCAACTCTCAATGGAAGGAAAAAAGGTAGAATAAAATACCTTCCAATATACAAAATTAGCAAAATACTTAATACCAAAAATTCTCCAAATAAAAATGCATTTTCAATTACCCCTATTTACATTATAAAGTTAACTATTTAAATTATATCTCGTTACTGTGTACAGTCAAAACAAAATTCATTTTTACGGTATCATTTTCTATAATTTTTAATATAATTTTTGTATTTTCAAAAAGGAGAAATATATGAGTAGATCTGACCCAAGGTAAAAAAAAAAGGAAAAAGGAAAAAAGAAAAATCCATGCAATAAAAAAATAGAGAAAAAATTCAACAGGAGGACAGTGCACGCCACATCATCATGGGCCCACATGGATGATCCTAGAGCCATGATCAATGGTGAGAAATGAGGCTGTTGCAACCAATAGAACCATCCCATTTGACACTAATTTTGTTCTCCAAATTTTTGAACCCAAAAATAAATTAAAATTAAAAATTTAAAAAGGCCCATCACCTAAATTATGGATATGATTATTTTATCAACCTCGTGTCACCATACACTTTAAACCTACAAAAATTTGCAATCTTTTTTTTTTTTTTTTTTCTCCCTTAAAACTTACCAATAAGAGGGAAAAGTTTTACAAATCAAATTCAAAGAGAAGTAAGTAAAAGTATATTAATAAAAACTAAAAAGAAGTCCAAACAAACTCTCTTTGTTTCTTTCTCCTTCTTTTGGTTGTTTTCTAGCCCCCCCACCCCCCTCCCTCCCTCTTTCCTTTTCTACATCTCCTTCTTCTCATATATATTTTTTATTGCAATTTTTGAGAACCGTAATTTGAATATAAAAAAAAAGTACATACAAACTTGATTAAAACCAATACTTTTGCTAATTATTTTTTGTCCTTTTTCATTTATTTGAAGAGAAGCATTTTGTCAAATAGGTGTATTATGTGTTCCTGTGTTGAGAAGAAGATGACATGAAAAGTCCATAGTCAACAAGATAGAAGCAATAATATTCCTCTTCTCCACCCCATTAAGTACTTTTGAAATTCATTTAAAAACTTTTTTTTTTATTTCCTTTTTTTTTTTTTTTGTTGATTTGTTTTTGTGCTTAGAAGTATTTCTGAGTCTTTTTAATACAAGTAAATACATAAGAATTGAAGTCTAAAGAAGAAAGAGAAGAAAAAAAAAAAAAAAAAAGCAATGTAATAAAGAAAGCTGAAACATTTACTTCGTATACAATACAACAACAAGAGGTCACACATAAACCCAACCTTCCTCCCACCCCTTCCTTTTCCCATTTCACCTCCCTTTATCAACCATTTGTTAGATTCCTTCAATCTCCGAATGGTTTTTTCTTTTTTCCATTGGATTGTACAGATTCTCAGCTAAAGAACCCATCTTTATCTTTGTAGAGCTTGATGAATTTCTGCTGTTTTTAGTGGTTTTTCTGGGACTGTAGGACACAGACTCCTCTGGGTCTTCTTGGTTTTTTGCTGTTTCTTGTAGAACTTTGTTGTGGAAAAAAGAAAAAAAAAAAAAAAGGCTTGATACCCAGTTAGCATAAGCTGTAGAAGAGACTGCAGAATGATAATTTAAATATATATATTGAAAAAAAATCTAATCTTTTTAATTTTCTTCATCATTTTCTGTTGAGAAAGCTGGTTTCTTTAACCAGTTCTATTCTCAATTTTCTTTCAAAGCTTGGTTTTTTTCTAACATTTTCGGAGAAAAAAAGATTCAACAATATGGGAAAGCAAGGACCTTGCTATCACTGTGGTGTATCAAGTGAGTTTAGATTTTTTTTTTTCCTTCTGAATTTCAATTTCCTATCAATGCATTTTGGTTTGAATTTTTGAATATTCAGGGGAAATGGGTTCTTTCTGGATGTTCAATTTCCAGTTTTTCTTCATACGGTTTGAATTCGCTTTATATTGCTTGGATGAGTTTGTTTGGTCTTGCAAATGAATACCCATATGCTATATAATTTCAAAACGAAGAGATCATACGAACTGAAATTTTATTACTAATATGTTCGTCGAGGACTTTGATTTCGATTGCCTTAAGAATCTTACAAAACCCAGCATTCTTGTAGCCGTGAATTGGATTTTTAAAACTGGGTTTTGGTTAATGGGTTCTTCTATTTTGACTCTCTTGAAGAATGTATGACTTATGAACAATGAGCTGAGAGTTCTTCAATAGCTGCTCGGTTTGCTGTTCGTTGCATTCATTTTGCTCTTCCAATGCCATTAGAAGCATTATTGTTCAGGGAATTCAATGCTTGGCGCACATAAGTTTGTGTTCTTAATCACAAAATTCCGAGTTTATCTAAACTTTCAGTCCTTATGCTTGATTTGGTGTTGATTTTATACTACCCTTTAAAAAATTCATTCAAGAGCCAATTCCAAATTGCTGTGGGCTTAACACTGCTACATTTTCCTAAACTTTACTAAAATGAAGGCTACTTTGATTGGTACATATAGTTTCTGGTTTCAGTTCGTAGTTACATTGTGCCTGTACTTCAAGGACGCATTGGTTGTCAGTTAGGATGGTATACATTATAACATTGTCCTCTTCGGATTGGAACTTCAAAAGTGAAGTTCGATCATTCTATTGATTTCCTTTTTGAAGCCTCTTAGCTTGTTTTGTGATGCTTAAAGTTGAGGCAAATATTCATCTGATCAACTAAGACGCTAGATATGGAGCTGGAAGTTTCATTACTACAATGCACTGTATGCTTAAGCATGACCAATTAGCACATTCTAAATCATATGTTGTTACTCTACTAATCCTTGTGGAAGTTTTCTCTTGGCTGTCTTCTGGTCAATTAAGAGTGAACTTATGGAATTGGGCAGTCACATGTCTAATTTACGGAGCCTTACATTCTATTTCTAAAAGAGGCTGTTTCAACAACTTGAACCCGTAATGTCAGGTCACATTGCGACAGTTCTTACAGATGCGTTTAGGCTCCCATTCTTTTAGTGCCTAATGATTGTGAATATTTCCTTTTGCTTATCATGAACATCTTTTGGGAGTCTGGTAGGAGTGCTGAAATGGCATTTCAAAGTAGGAACTTATGTATTCAACAATGCTACCGTTTCAAGTCTGATTTCACCTTCATCTTTCATGTACTGTATATTGAGATGCCTCCTGATTGTGCGAAGTTATGCTATACCTAGCATAATATATGTCAAAGAAGTTCCATGGAAAGTAAAATTTTAGAACCTTCAACTTGCATTTCTTTTTTTTTCTTTCTGATCTTCTTCTTCTCCTTAATGTTCTGTTGTTTAAGATCCATTTGTTTCTTTCTGCAACAAGGATCTATAGCTTTGATGAAATTTAAAGAACATTTTCTGGGGCTCCATAGTAGTATATGTAGGTTCTCATTGCTGATGGTGGCACACCTTTTGTGGTGATGTTCTGTAGTGCACAACTAATTACCTTAATGGTGTTCTTTCTTCGCCCACTAAAATTTGAGGTTTAGTGTCATAGAGATATGTGGTCTGTAGCTCAAGCATATGATTCAAATAATTTCTTTTGAATCTTCAGTTGCCTTTTTGGCTCTTGTTTTTTACTGCAACATTGGCACATTTCCATTGCATTTTTTCTTTGAATGCTTCCTGTGATATTGTGTTATATTTTAACTTATAATGTGCAGTGTGAATCATCTATTTGAAATCAAGTAACTAATTGCCTGCAATTGCTCAATACTACAGGCACCCCTCTTTGGCGCAATGGGCCTCCTGAGAAGCCAATACTGTGCAATGCGTGTGGTTCCAGGTGGAGAACAAAAGGAACACTTGCAAACTATACCCCATTACATGCTAGGGCAGAAACTGATGACTTGGAGGACTACAGGGCTTCTAGGCTCAAGACTGTATCTAATAAGAACAAAGAGGTCAAGGTTCTTAAGAGGAAGCCAAATTATGAGAATTTTGAAGTTGGAACTTTTTCTCCTGATTACAGCCATGGTTATCGGAAAGGATTTGATGAAGACACAAGCAACAGATCCAGTTCTGGCTCTGCTATATCAAATTCTGAGAGCTGTGCCCAATTTGGTGAAGCAAGTGACTTGACTGGTATGTTCACTGCTTTTGCATGAACTATACTTGTTAAATGAATGCTTTTTGAGACATCTACATCCTCCATGGATTTCGTTTGAAACTATTGGTTCTAATCTTCTGTTTTAGGAAAGAAAGATTCCATTGAAGTACAGCTTTGTTCATTTTATTATTTATGATGTTGTACTCATTCCAATGCAATAGGTTTTGAATCATTTCTGTCCTTTCAGGTCCAGCTCAACCTGCAGTTTGGGACTCAATGGTTCCATCAAGGAAGAGAACCTGTGTCACTCGTGCAAAACCATCATCAGTTGAGAAGCTCACCAAGGATCTTTATACCATTTTACATGAACAACAGTCTTCATATTTCTCTGGGTCCTCCGAAGAGGATTTGCTTTTTGAGAGTGACAAGCCTATGGTGTCTGTTGAGATAGGACATGGAAGTGTACTTATTCGGCACCCAAGCACAATAGCTCGAGAAGAAGAATCAGAAGCTAGCTCCCTTTCTGTTGATAATAAACTACACACTGCAAATGAAGCTTATTCTCGGTTGACTACCTTTCCTGTACATACTGATAATAAGAGTGTCAACTTTTCAACTCCAGAAATGGATAAGATCAAGAAGCCTACTTTCCAGGGTGTAGATCATGAGCAGACTAAGAGGTAGTACTTTCTTAAATCCTGAAATAATGGACAAAGAATTCATAACTTACATAAGGGGCTTGTCCATTTTCAAGATAAGAAGTATATTGAAGTGGGTGCTTAGATGCATTTTATTCAGCTTTCCATTTATATGGCATTGAATGCCACTTTAGAGTCCCCATTGTGCATAATTCATGATTGCTTATTTAATACCTTACTGTTATTGCTGAGTTCTGATTTGGGCACTGGGTTTTTTGTTTTTTTCTTGCATTGTCTGCCTTTTGTAAAGTCTATAAACTATATGGAAATTCTGAAACTGTGTCCCATTGAATGGAATCACATTTTGATTTGTTTTCAGATCAAATACTGCTTTCTCTGTCATCCAGTTAGTTTAATCTTCTATTTTTGTTGTATTTGCATCACAGGGATAAAAATCATCTGGAAAAACTGCAGTTGCTGGGTCATCACAACTCACCACTGCGTTCTATTGACTTGAAAGTAAGTTGCAGTTCTTTAATTGTTTGAATGCTGTTGTGAAGCAACCCCTTTGAGAATTTTATACTTAAGATTCCATGCTAATAAAAGTGAAAGAGAACTGTGTGAACATGTGTAAAAAGTGTTTCTTCTTTTCTTATGCGTTGAGGTGTTCTTAACTTTGATTTCAATTCACTTGTAATTCCCAATATATGGACATATGTGAAGGTTCCTTTCTTTCTTCAGTGGTACATTAAATCACTAGGGGTCTTCTTTTTTCAATGTATACATTTGATGTTAGGCCAAAAAAATAAAAAAAATTATTAGGGGTCTTCTTAAACTCTTTGTTTTTCACTCATTTGGATGATAGATTAGTATACGTTTAAGCTTATGTTGTTTGACAAAGCTATTGTGCCATATATGTGATTCAGGATATTCTCAATTTTGGCGAATTTGTCAGTCAATTGACTAATGATGAGCGTCAGCAGCTACTCAAGCTATTGCCATCTATTGATGCTTCTGCCTCTTCTGAGAGGTTTGCCTCTCAAGATTTCATATTTGTTTCGGTTTTTGTTTATGCAAGGAGCACCATAGTGAAGTGTTAAACCATCAAACTCAAAGAAAGGTTTTTATCCATCACTTGAGAGGATCAACTCAGTAATGAATCAAAGAGATAGGCTGGAACTTTTGTGGTGGGATTCTTTGGATATAGATTGAAGGCTCTAGAAAGCACGTGGAAAGAACTGGAAAATGTCTTTTTGAACCGTGTAGCGTTCAGATAAGAAAATAAGTCAAGATGTTCCAACAGTCATTGCAACGATTATTCTTGGATCATCATGTCTATAATGTGTTCCTTCAATCTGAAGTTCTTGACTTGAAAATTTTGTTTTAGCATCATCCTGGATAAGCAAGAAAATTTCAGTTGCACTGTAATGCAGTGATATTGTGCTCTAATCCTGATACGTGTATTATGCAGTCTTAGAAGCATGTTTGAAAGCCAACAGTTCGAGGAAAATGTGTTCTCCTTCCAGAAGCTTCTTGCTGAAGGTGTTTTTGACAACACACTCTCAGGGGTGAAGACAGATGATTGTAGGACTTTGAAGAGGTTTGTGTTATGCAATCTGACAAAATCAAAGTGGGTGGAACACTATAGTCTTATAAAGGTTTGCACTTTTGACATGAAATATATATATAATATATAATTTCTTAAATAGATTGCAACCTGTTGTCATTAGATTCCATGAAATTTACGGTTAACTGACTATTCTCTCTGCAGGATAAGAGTAGTAGTAGCAGCATATCTGAAGTTGCAGGAGAGTTAAATGTAGCAATTGGTCATTCAGTGAATGTAAAGAAGTCACGAGATGGCCAAAATGCTCGGTTTCCAGGTCCGCCATTTTATTTTATTTGTTTTAAGTATACATCGTACGTATTTAAGCATGTTGTCTATGAGAATATAATGAAGCTCTTAGTGGTAACAGTTTTCTAATAAATCAGTTGAAGATGAATAAGGTTTGACAGCCTAAGAGGGTGTCTTTTCGGGTTCTATATATAGTGAAGTGAAACCAGTATCCTTTCCTCATTGGCTGAACTTTCGATTACTTTTTGTAACTGTGTTACTGATAATTTCCTTTGTAGCAATCAAACAAGTTCCTTTCCTACTCTTCTAGAAGTACAAAAAGTTCAAAATGAACTGAAAGCAGAAAATTGTAATTTCATTGACTTCAAGATTGCAAGATTCCTGATCTGAACTCAATTCTCTTTATGATGTTGGCAATTTCTATGGGATAACCTTCTTGGCTGTTATCCTTGCAGCAGCAAAACCAATGATGAAGAGTCCGAAAAGGGTTACAACAAAGGGCAACTATGAGCACAGGGAAGTAAACAACAACGATAGCTCATGCTTCAGTCCAAGAAGTCTCTTTGGCCCGCCTCCTGATAATAGCTCGTTAGTTCTGGACTCATTCACTTCAGCAGAAAGTTCGGATCAGGACCTGCTGCTGGATGTGCCTTCAAACAGTTACTTCCCACAGGCAGAACTCCTGCACCCGAGTTCTAGTTTTGGAGCGCAAGCAAGTAATAGTAGTAGCTCAGGATACCCACATCTTTTCCGCCCCTAACATAGCAGCAGCAGCGAAAATCTCTAATACAGATATCAGTAGAACAAATTTTTATATATCATGCATCATCTGCCAAACCCATTTGCGAGCGCTCGCGGTATGCTTGCTACATTTTGCATGTCAAAACTCAGCAAAACATGGAAATGAGGTTTGAGGGTTGCCGTTGCCTTTTCCTTTTTGTTACTTTCATCTTCTCCTTTGGAGAAAAGGATATGGGTGGCTTTTTGTATAGGTTGACAGAGATTGTGTATTATATAGCTCATAATGCCAGAGAAAATGGTAAATTGGACTCTTTTGAAAGTGCTTTTTTTTTTTTTTTTAATTTTTTTATAGCATTTTTTCTGCATAGATTTTGAACTTTACAAATTTGTGGCCTTTGAAATGAAATGAAAAGGGTTTGGAGTTGGAGATGTTTGGGGGTACCTTGAGATGGGTTAAATAGGTAATTTTGGTATAGAGTCTGCCTTTTCAGTTTGTTCTATTTCAACATTTTTATCAAGAGAATAGATTTTTTTCTTTCTTTTAGGCAACAGCCGATTAAGTGACTGGGGGCACGAGGATACTTGATTAAAACTTAAAAAGTGGAAAGATAGGATAGAGGGGGATGTAATGATCTTTAACCCTATATAAAATATGTAGAAAATGCAAGACGATAGACTTAAATAAGTATTGCTTATATTTTATTAGAAGAGTCTGGTTTGTATTGCTGTTTTTTTTAAATAAATTGGATTTTTTACAGGAGAGATGGAATATTTATAAGGATTATATGGTATGCATAGCTTTTAAAAAATACATTTTGTTTTATATTGTAATAATCTGTTAATATTATTTATAATACATTTGTAAGTCTAAAGCAAATTTTATAATTTATAGGTATTGAACTCAAAAATGTGTTGTTATTTTTAAAGAAAAGTCTATATAGGCATTTGATAATGACTTTGGTACATTATAATTGTTATTACAATGGCTATTATTTAATAATCGAATGGTGTGAAAATTGAACTGTATAATGTATTCTTACATATTTCTAATATATTTTTTAAAGTTTAGAACACATTTACTATGCAAAAAATTCTCTCAATGGTCCTTAGTGAGCTTTTTTCTATGATCACGGTCAATATGTATATCGAATTTTTGCTTTTTTTTTTCTTTTGTGTTTTTGTTTTCTAAATGACACAATAAATTTGTTTCCTTCAAAAAAAAAAAAAAAAAAGAAGGTGAAATTTAAGTTTTAAAATTTGAACTTGAACTTAGAATTGTTCAAATTTGTTATTTGTTTTACTTTTTGAACTTAGCATTATTAAGTCACCATCATATCGATTACATTGCAGGCAGGAACGGTGAGAAAGGAAATGACATCTCTTGCATAATTTTATCAAACTACACTCTAAATAAACAAAATTAACAGATTTGGCCATTTATGCATCACATCTGTAAGACACTGTTACCATAGTTTGCAAAATTCTGATCCAGATTGTAGGATCTTACTATTCTACTACCTCAAAATACAAAATTGATCCTACCTACAATTCTATATGATCCTAAATTTTTTTACTAAAATGGCTTAAATAAAAGTTTTTATAATTTATATGTAATTTTACACATGCATATTTTGTGTACGATTAGATCTTACACCCAAATCGATCCTACGTGAGATTCGATCTCTTATGAATGACACTTTCCAATTTAAATTCTTGTTGTTGCATTAGTATTTACAAAAAAAAAAAAAAAAAAAAAGAAAAAGAAAAAGAAAAAGAAAAAAGAAGGGTCCCAACTGTAACTCTTGCTTGGCCTTGGAGTTGGAGTGCTTCATTTCATACTGTTTTGGCCGTTACTAATTTCCCGCCTTTTTGGATGACAAGGACGGCCCCGCCATTTGTTTAATGACACGACGTCGTTGCTCTTAGTTACTTCTTCGTATTTGTTATGCTATTTTTATTTATATTTCTTGGACCACTAACAAGGCCCGTGGGCCCTGTGGATAGCTAGTACCTTTCCTAAGCCCAGAATGGACAACAAAAATCATTTATGAAGTTGGAACAAATTGCACTTTTAATCCTATATTTTGGACTTATGTCACTTTTGACCAATTATTTTTTGAATTTGACTCTTTTACCTGTACTTTAATAAATATGGATAAAGTTGATCATTTTTACCTGGTACATGTAATTTTCAAGTTATTTTGATTCTTCATGGAAGATTTTAAAAAATAGGTACAAATTTAATAAAAGTAGAAAGAGTAAAATTTTTTTAAACTAGATTATTCTAATGGAACAAAAATTATTTTTGAAACTCTTCTAATGGCATAGACAGCAACAAATTTTTGTATGAAACTTTTATGAATTGTAAATTTACAATAATAAGTGTTATGATTGTGCTCCATTCGAATCCCTTAATTTGGGAATTGAGGAATAGCCCAACGGTGGTTCTGCTGCGCAACAACTTGCAGGTTGCAAATTCAATTCTCACTCTTGATGGGAAATGTAAGAGGGCGGGTCCAGTGGGCATCAAATTCCCAAAAAAAAAAAAATTTAAAAAAATCCCTTGAATGACTTTCACTACAAAATGCAGTAGGGATTACTCTTTATTTTGCCCTCTTAACAGCATCTTCTTGCAAGCTTAAACATGATATACCACCTAACGAATACACTAGCTAGTTCCAAGGTTAAAAAAAAAAAAAAAAAAAAAAAAAAAACAAATGAAATAGAAAATATGTCAATCATGGCCAAATGCAAATTCTATATCTTGACCATTTTAAATTTTTTATTCTAGGGTCCCTAGTGAGTCCCACACTCTAAATTCCCCTCCTTTTACCTTTAGGTGAGATTCGACCCCACCACTTTTGCAATGAGTTCATTTGTGACTAACCACTGTTCCGTTACCTATATCATAACCTGAATCTCAATACTGACTTACATCACATAATTCTATACCCAAATTCATTCTATCAGTATGCACACAACCATATGAACTGAGAAAGCATAAACAAAATATACTCTGCTATTCACAAATCAAAGCAAACCCTTATGCAAATATCTAAGTACATAATCTCTGAGGCGTAGAGAAATGCTGTTTGAAAGGAGTTAAAATTGCTGGAGAAGAGAACAAGATCAGATGACAGTGTAAGGAATAAATGAATCTCTAAACTGTCAAGAACGCTAGCGCGGAAAAGATCCCAAGTCTGCTAAAATCTCGCAACTATTCCTCTAAACCATATGACATTTGCATCAAAACAACTTGACAACAGCCATGAAAAGCTACACTTATATGATGATATCCCTAAGCCAAAAAATCAAAACCCCCCAAAAGCTCTTAACTTGTGGGTCTATGTACAGCAGATTTCATGAAGCACCTAATAATATCAACATTACTCCAACTACACTTTTAGACCCCCACCAAAAGCTGTACTCCAAAGACAGTAATCAAATCCACCTAGGCTGAGGAAAATTCATACCTCTCCTCTTTGCCATCTCTAAGAAGTCTACATCTTCACTACCACGATCTACCTTCTTCAACAAAACCGCCACAGCATCTAGGAGCTCATTCCAAGATAGGTTCTTAGCATCCAGATTCCGATTATTTCCCTTCCGTCCCATGTCTTGGCCTTTCTCCCTCAGTGATAGGGGCAATTCACGCTTTCTTCTCGCGACTTCCTTCCAATGGTGATCCCCATTATCACCACCCCCGCCGCCGCCACCATTGTACTTGAACGCATCAATGTCCTCTACATTCATACAACCCAAAACCTCCTTGCCATATTTCCCAGACTTGCCACCCCTATTATTTCTAAGCCCTTCATCTGGTTCCTCCACTGCCAAATCTCCATTCCTTAACACACTCATGTCACCATTATCTAGATAAGTACCTTCCTTTTCCTCCCTCGGATTATTACAATCAAAATGAGGACCACCAGTTGTACTGTTCTCAACTTCAACCTGTCTGTTAATTTTACAGTCAGGTGTTCCTTTTCCACCATTATTGCTAACTTCATCATCATCATCAATATCCTCAAATTCCTCTTCTGATTCCAAATCAATCAAAATTTTGTCCTCATCACTTTCTACAATAGCCAAGTTAATGAGCTCATTATCATCATTATCCACCTTTTCAATAATTTGTGCTCCTTCCACTTGCATAGTGTGCATCACAGAGTCCGGAACTTCTTTAGAAACTCTAATTTTCTTCAACGCCGGTTCTTCAGATTCACCCTCTGAAATCCCGAATTCCTTCAATTCACCAGCAACGCCATCTCTTTCCAAGCAATTTACCCCCATGACTCCATTTTCACCACCCCTCGTTTCCCCCGTTTCCGTAAAACCTATATTTTCCACCCCAGGCTCAGTATCCTCGCCACCCCTCGTTTCCTCTGTTTTCGAAAAACCTAATTTTTCCAGCCCAGGCTCAGTATCCCCGCAACCCCTAATTTCCTCTGTTTCTGAAAAACCCCTCTTTTCCACCCCAGGCTCAGTATCCCCCTCTGTTTCCGAAAAACCTATATTTTCCAACCCAGGCTCAGTATCTCCGCCACCCCTCCTTTCCTCTGTTTCCGAGAAACCTATATTTTCCACACCAGACTCAGTATCCCCATTTCTATCAACAATGGTTTCCCTTTGCATCTCAACTTTCTCATCAACTGCAGATATTGGTTTTAAATTTCGGTGAGGGTCTTCTTGGGAGGACGATGAGGAGACAAGGTGCTCTTCCGGAGGGGTTTGGAATTCCTCATTTTCAAGAGGGGCATTCTCGTCTTCACTATCGGAAACGGAAACCATGATGATGCCCTGAGGCGGGGACTGTGTCCAGGCTGGGGAAAATGATGACCCCAACGAATCAAAGGCGTCTGGAAAGGTTTCAGATTCTCTGGCAAACGGGCAAGTATGCAACTTCAGCTCCTGTGAAGAAGTGGGTTGGCATAACTTGATGAGAGAGCCAAATGGGTCTTCTCCTCCTCCCATCTCCATCTATCACAGGGTGTCTGTGTGAAAAATTCTAGATGGTTAGAACTATGGGCTTTAAGTGCTTATACGGAGAGATTTTCCCATCCTTAGAGATTCAAGTATGTTTAAGGTGTCCACAATCCATATGCAAATGAACCAGAAACTTCAATCAAGTATACAATAGTATGGGAATGTAGTCAACTTTTGCAACCATTGGACAAATATCACATGTCTTCAGGTAGAAAATATGAAATTAATGACATTACCAACTCTTGCTATAAAGTTTCACTATCTTGGGTGATTAATCTCCTTCCTTCAATTAGCTCTTGAGATGGTTTTCTGTGCCTGCAAGGAAGCCCAATAGCAAACACTTAGATCATCTATAGTTCATAATACAACAAAACAACTAAGCCTTTGTTCCATTTTTATCCTTTATTGAATATTACAAAATTTTCATTTTCACCATTTTCAAGCCCAGTTTTTTTTCCCAGCAAAAGTATACTAGAAAAAGGCCACTCCCGGATCTCTCGTACTATCCCATTTGCTAAACCATCAAACAACCCCATCAGATAAGTAATCAAACTTGTATTATAGAGCTTAAAAAATACAAATTCTGATGATCTCAAAGGAAATCAGAAATATTTTCCAGTTCAAAGAATGCCAAAGCAACCCCTGCAAGTTGTACACAAAATTCCATAAGTTACCTAACACTAGACTAGCTTTGAATGTGTCCCACAGAAAATGGTTCCACAAGTGAATCTGACATATAGGCTTCAGATAATTCTCAAACTAAAACCACAGTATCAAAGCTAAAATTTGCATTTTCTGCATTAGACATTCACAAGTTGCATGAGCTCTAACTTGCATCCTGCTACATGTATGCTTCTAAAATCATACTTTTCAAGAAGCTGAAGAGAAAAGTTCTACAAATTCCAACCTCCTGATGAGCCTAGTTTCCCAATATCAGCACTTCTATAACATCTCTCCCTATGTAGATTATGTACATCCACTCTCCACTTGAGCTTCCAAAAACGAAATAATCTAGCACAACTTTTTGTCAAACAAAACTCCAATAAGTCTCTCAGAACAATTAAAAATGGTTCGTGTTATCCTCTAATGCCCCAAGAAAGTCCTACTCCTACAGTACTTTAAAATTTCAGAACAACTGATAAACAGGAAAAAGAACAAGACAGAAGTTTACTAATTCACCTATTGTCATATCTCATAAGTGTGCCTCCTGAACAACTGCCATCTTTCCTGCCTTTTAGATTGGAGGTTAAGAGGCTTCATGGTAGATTCAATCGAGGAGGACGAAGAAAGAGGTTGTTGATACAGAGACGGTGGTGTTAAGTTTTTCTCTGAGGCGCTGCTGTTGATGGAGATGAAAAGGGTAGATAGGGAAGCGACTAAAATTGTTCTGGAATGAAAAATGAAACCCGTCAATTTCATCAGGAATGGGCCATTGCCAATTAGTTGGGTATGGGATACTGTTTGAAAATCCATACCTATGAACCATGCGTGCATAGTCGATGTGAAAGTTACAGACTCATTACCAAACACATGTACCAAAGAGGCCAAACCAATATAACAACAATCCTACAAACCACGGACGTCAAAGTCAAGCGAAAAAAGAGAATCTAAATGCATATCACATAATTAAACATGTCCATGTGCAAACCAGTATGAACAAAAAAAGCAACACCAAATGAAATTTTTTATGTAAAGTATGAGCAAATTATCAATAACAGTAAATATAGTGGGATCTCTAACCTTCGTTGTCCCAGTTGAATTTATGTAAAGGTAAAAAGGCTTTGGCTCATCTTCATACTGAAGGTAAAGAAATTCTACTTATATCAGTTCAGTGACAGATGAAACTAGAGATATGCCCAAATAACCGTTTGATTCTTATGCAAATAAGATGATAAAGCTAGTGGAGAATGCTCCAATGCACTTCCACTTGAAAATGGAATGACCATTTATAAAAGATATTACAGAGTTAGCAGACAAAAGCTCAAGGTAATAGAGAAACAAGATCATAAAATTCCTAATCAAGCAGAAGCTGTGGGAGATAGAAATACTAAATGGTTACATTAGACATACAAAAATACTAAATTACTTGAAGAAATAACAGAGATAGAGGTACACAAAGATGCAAGGGTTACATTAGACATTACAAAAATCAAGACCAGCTCCGCGAGTGTTTTATCATACTAAACAACTAGAAGTTAATTGGACTGAAACAATTCTAAAGTATCCCTTTCTCCTTAACTACTTTGTGACATTCAGGGGACTCAAGCAGGTGAAATGTTTCTTGCTTAAGTAGATGTACTTTCACAGCTCATAATTATCCCACGCGAGCGAAAAATCAAGATGCTTAACAAAGCAAAATTCTACCAAACCCAAAACTAATTACATCTTAATTTCATGGGACTCACAAGCAATTTTGATGTTCTATAAAATTATATATATTTAGAATTTTTTTCTTATCATCATCAACCTTGTTTGCAAAACCTATAAAATGCTACATGAGAAATACAGGTATATAATCCTAACTCGTACCTCTTATTTTCAATAAATAAAATGTGGAATTTCGGAATGGTTCAGCTTACCGATGAACTTGAGTTATCGCGGTTCAATTTTCTAAAAGCTCATCACTCATTGTTCCTTCACCGCAATTTCTCAAAATTCCACTTCTTTAGCATCAAAATTTTCAGAAATTAAGGCGAGTAGCTAGTTTCCTTTCACCCTTCCATGATCAGGAAAACGAATTTTTCAATTTCACTTCATAATGTAATAACAAAAAGCGTAACCTTAACGGGTAAAACAGAGTCCGTTTCGTTTACACAAATAAAAGTCTAACCTAACGATGATCGCGGTGCCTACTGTTGGTCGGCAGCAGCCGGTGCGTGTTTCTCTCCGGCGGATAGTCGGTCGACAGAGGGGAAGTGTCTGCCCTAGCCAGTTTTTGATTTACCCGCTTCTTTCAATTTTATTTTTTAAATCTGACCTATTTTATCCTTTTCTTTTTCTTTAGGCGAATTTTCATTTACTCCCTGATGTTTGGGTATAATTAGGAATTCAACCATATTGTTTTGCAAAAATTCATTTACGTCCCTTCTTTATTTTTTTATAGTATATAGTGAAGCTTATGAGGCCTAAACTATACAAAAAATGAACATGTGGGAGTAAAAACTACAAAACAGACATAGTGAAGCATATAAATTAGACTATGTTTTAAGGGTTCGTTTGATAAAAATTAATGTTTATATCTGAATGCTTAATGCTGAAATTATAATGCTGAACTGATTAAGCACTTAACATCTTAATGTTGAAAAATATTTTCCGAACCTCTTAATGATAACGGTTAATCACTCGATCTTGTTTGATAAATATGCTGATCTTAATGTTGAAATCTTGAAAATATATCAGTTTTACCCTTACGTTGATTTTTTAATATTTATATATGCGAAATATCAAATTTTATGATAAAACATCAATTATGATTAATGAAAAACATAAGGAAATCAAATAAGATAAAACACATTAAATTGAATGATTAAAATTAAAAAAAAAAATTATCACAATTTATTAAAACCCCTAAAAATGAAAAATGAATCCATTATTGTAGTCTAAAGGAAATTAAAATTTTTACAATAAAATTCATATATAATTAATAAAGTTATATAAGTAATATAAAATGTATCGTATGAGTGAGGTTTATAAAAACATGTAAATGATATAATTTATTAAATAAATATTTAATACCAAAATATAATAATAATAAATAAATTGAATTTTATTTGACAATATTATAATGAAAAAGTTTAAAATACGTGGTATGCTAATGAAGAAAAAATAAATAATAATTATATGTAAATCAATATGAAAAAAATAAAAGAGATAGTTTCGGAAATCATATATGAATTATTTAAAGAATTATTATGTGGAGTATTAAGAGATAAGCAATAAGCTGACTTTTTCGCTTAAATTTTTGTAAAGGAAATAAGTAGTGCTTAAACAAATACGAGGTTTGAATTTTCGTTATCAAATATACTAAAAGTTATTATTTCTTAATCAAATAATTTAGCATTAAGTTGGGTTATCAAACAAGCCCTAAGTTGTGCTCAACCACCCAAATTGCACGAGGGGGACTCAGACTCAAAAGCCGTCCTGGATTTTTGATAATTTTTAACTTAAAGGGATATTTTGTAAGTTTGTGAAACATTCGACTTGATTTCATAATTATACCCAAACACAAGGGGTCAATGTAATTCGCACTAACTTTTAAAACCCGCTTTATCTTTTCTTTCGTTTCAGAAAAAGAAAAAAAAAAAAAATTGAGATGTGTCAACGAAACTGCTTTCAGATATCAAAATTCCATTATTATTATTATTATTTTTTTTTTCAAAGCATGAAATAGAGTTGTGTACCATCTTTGCCTAAGGGCCAACCTGTTGGGCTGAATTGGGTTCACCCCAATTGGGTTTGTCTTCAACCCACTAAGCCTAATTAATGGCACTTGAGCCCATTAGTTTTAATTGGCCCATTTGACCATTCATTAATTTGGTTGACTAATTCTTGAATCAATTTGATTCAAGTGCACAGTGTGCGTGCAGTGAGCAGCCGAGAAGAGTGAAGCAAAATCGGGGAGAGAGAAAAGAGAGAGGAAAAAAGAAATTGAGGGAAAATTCTAGGGTTCTTGTGAGGTGAAGATTGTGTTCTTCAAGCCAACATTGAAAGTCAATTTGAAGCCTAATTTTGATGAAATTGCAGCCCCATGTTCCTCTTGTCTAGCCATTCGAATCCATCGGAGTAGTTTCTCATTTCCTCTAATTTGGTGAGATCCTTTTAATTTTGCTTTGGCTTTGAAGTTAAAATTAGAAGATGTATTGTTGATGATCGTTGTGTATCCACCTATTTGGTGAATACTCTTGTGTGCCAATTATTGATTATAGTGGAGATTTAACTGGACTAGGTCCCGTGGTTTTTCCCTCTTTGGTTTCCACGCTAAAAATTCCGGTGTCTCATTCTTGTTTATTTTCATGCTTATTGCGCTGCATTATTTAATATTCCTATGATTGCCTATTTTATGAGCTGTTGGGAAAGATGAGATTGTAGTGGGTTTTATGACTCTGTTAGTTCTGTGATTGTTAAATCCTTTCCCTTTGTCACAACACAACCCAGCTAGGTTGTTAATTGTTAGTATTAGAATATGTATGTTAACTCATTTTAAGAGACTTATTTAAAATTAGCTTTTTGTAAAAGTATATTAAATATAAAGAATGTATTAGAAATGTATAAATATATAGTTGATTAGTAAAATGTGTATGAATAATGATGATAAATTATTATAATATATAAAATGTATGGAATAAAACAAAAACATATCTACAACATAATCAAATCATGAGCTAAAGTAGATGGTATTAGTTTCTCTATTTTTTTTTCTTAGGAAAATCGCAGTTTTGATCCCTCATCTATACATTCGTTACACTTTTAATCCCTCTTATATTGAAACTCGCACTTTTAGTCCCTTAACTATCACTTTTTCGCCATTTTGGTCCCTCTTACCGGCAACCTACCGGTTGACTGACGAAGTCAATGGTAATTTGGACCTTATCGAAAAACTTATAAAAGTTTTGGACCAAATCATAATAACTTAAAACGTTAAAAAAATAAACAAAAAAAAATTACTTTTTCCATAAACCCTAAACTAAATCAACTATAATCAATCCATCGTCTACACCCCTAAACAACCCACAGCTGCCGGTGGTCCTCCAGGAGCTGCTCCGTTATTTAAGCCACCGGGAAGGAAGACCTCACCGCCCGACTTGAAGGCACTGCTCCATTGTGAGCTACCTTTCTCCGTCGGCTTTGAAGGTTTCTTTTCTATTCCCCTTTTCTTGTGCTGAAAGTGCCTGTAGTTTTGTTTGGATTTTTGTCTATTATTATGATGTTTATTGTTGGTCTCCAGTGAATAATGTACCCATTTCCATTAGATTTTTTTCCCTGTTTCTTCCTTTTCTGTTCATGGATTTTATTTTTCAAAACGAGGCGTGCAGTTTTTGCTTTGTGATTGTTATCTGATCCAGGTCAAGTTCCAATTGTTGTTGATATGTTTGGGGTTTCAAATTTCTTGCATTGTTTTTTTCAGCTTTGGTTTTGGTTGTGGCGCTGTAATTTTGCTTCTGAAAAATTTTGCATTGGCTGAATTATAGTTGTTGAAAGGAGTTTACTAATATGGTTGGTTGGCCTATTTTGTGTTGATTGTAAGTACATAAGCAGAAGCTAGGCTAGTTGCTGCAACCAAGTATAGTCTTAGGATGGACACATTTAATTCCCCAATTTCACTAATAAATTTTGCATTCTGAATGCACATTCTTATATCTCCAATGTAACTCCTTACATTTTCAGTGCAATTTTCTCAATTCCGGTGAATCAGATGAAGAACAGGGTGTTTCTGAGTAAGAAAAACGAGAATTTCTGCACGGGAGAGAAATCAAATGAAGAATCCGGTGGCATTGGCTTTCTTGACGACCTCCGCCGGATCAAAAAACGGGTTGGCCATGGTGGAAATCGCTCTCCAGAAAGATGCCTCGAGGAAAACGAAAACGAATTCAGGGGAATTGGGGAGGAGAATCATAGTCACATAGCCCTGTTGGAACCTGAGCTTGTTGAGCCCGGACGCCACTTTTCTTGAAATGAGCTCAACTTCGGCGAAAGGTAGCTCTGGTTGGTGGCGCCATTGCAGGTTTTCAATTTGGGGAAAGAAAAAGAAGAAGAGCTCTTTTTGTTTATTTTTTAAAAATTTTTTTGGTTATTATGATTTGGCCCAAATATTTTATAATTTTTTATTTTGACCCCAAATAACCGGTAACCGGTAGCTTGCCGGTAAGAGGGACCAAAACGGCCAAAAAACGATAATTAAGGGACTAAAAGTGCGAGTTTTAATAGAAGAGGGACTAAAAGTATAACGAGAGTATAGATGAGGGACCAAAATTGTGATTTTCCCTTTTTTTCTTCTTTACAAACTTATAATTTTCTCAAGTTTTCAAAAAGGAAAAAAAAATCCTTCTAATTGGAAAAATGATTATGGAATATGCATCCATTTTCCTTTTTAATTCTTTCTTTTATGTCATACTTTTTATGCCAATTTTCAGTTTGGTGTTCTTTTGGATATGATTGAGCAGTTGAAAGGTTAGATTTGTTTGCAGATTGTTTGGTTGTACGTAGGGCTGAGAACGAACACGAACGTTCACGAACAAGCTCCGGATCGACTCGTTAAAAGCTCGGTTCGAGATCGTTTATTTATTAATAAACGAACACGAACAAAATTTTAGGCTCGATTAATAAACGAACAATAAATGAACAAAAGGGAGCTCGGCTCGATTACGTTCGTGAACAGCTCGATAAGAAAAAATAATTTTTAAGAAGGATAAAATACATATATAATTTATCATTCATACAAATAACATGAAAATAAATTTGGTGCAGTGGTAAGACATCAAAAGGAAAAGCAAAGGAACTAGGGTTCGAATTTTCACAAGGCTAAATTTATTTTATTTCACAATTTTGAGGTGAATTTCACCCAATCCCACATCGGAAATAAGAAAAGATTTGGGAGGAAAATTCCTTATAAATAGATGAGCATGACACTTAGGGCTGAGAACGAACATGAACAAGTTCGGCTCGGCTTGATTAATAAATAAACGAACACGAACAAGATTTTAAACTCGATAAATAAATGACCAATAAATGAACACGTCAAAGCTCGGCTTGGCTCGATTAATAAATAAACGAACATGAACAAGATTTTAAGCTCGATAAATAAATGAACAATAAATGAACACGTCAAAACTCGGCTCGGCTCGACTCGGCTCGGCTCGTTATCACCCCTAGTTGTACGGTTGATCATGTACGGTGTTGTTTTTTTTCGCCCGCTCGCCCCCATCTAATTCGACGTCTACTTAATAATTCTCATAAACAGCAGAAACTCTAGTTTTCTTCTCGATAGGCTTCTGTACGGAGGGGATAGTACAATCTGGAAAAATCGGTGTATCATATGAGCGTCTTCTGTGCTGAGATTAAAAAAAAAAAAAAAAAAATTCATTTTTAGGGATCAAAAATTTATTTACAACAAAAAATTATTTATAATAAGAGACTAAAAATGCTATTTAGAATTTACTCTTACATATAAAACAAAGGAGGTGGTGATGATGTTACTCTCAAGGCAGATTATAATGGTGTTCCAACTTAAAGTGGACTACATAATCAGCCGCGTATATAGGTAAGAAACTCAAGAAAGGCTGGTTTTGCCTCTCTGTGAAATTGATGGAAAAATTCCCAGAGACTAATGGTGTTCAATCTGAAATGGACATTGAAACACTGGCTCTTGATGTTGCGACGAAAACTGGCGCATCTGGAAAGTTAGTCTACTTTGAAGACCGAGAAGATGTGGATTGTATCTCAAATAGGGAATTTTTGTTTTTCGGGAGAAAATTTTTTTATGGAAATTTGTGTAAGAAAGTGTAATGATTTGATTGTTTTTCTGAAATAATGTGAGAGTAATTTTAGAGGGAATTTTCAATTTTAAAAAATAAATTAAAGGGGATTTGAAGGTGTTTGGATATAGATTTTTTTTTATTGAAAAAGTGTAACTTTTTCTAAAAAGAACCTAAAACAAACAGAGCCGAAAATCTTTGTATTCTATGTACGTCTTCCGCGCATTTGAGGGGAAATTATCATTTTCGTGTACGACGTGTGCAGGCAGCACCATCATAAAACGGGTCTTTAACACTGGGTTTTATCCTCCCTTTAGCAATGTTTTTTTGAATTTTCAAATCCGGCATTAAAGGGCCTGCAGTGTTAATGATCTCGGATCATTAACACCGATTTTTGAATAACTATCGATTTTCCACAAACCGGTGCTGATAATTCGCATCTTTTTTTAACACTGTATTTTTATCTAACCAATTTTAACAAACGCTGTTAAAGACTTATTTTGTGATAGTGCAGGAAACCGCCGAAAAAATATTGACGGCCTAATAACCACCACGTCATTAATTTCTGTGATTGCGAGGGCTAAGAACCACCGAGCAAAACTCTAATTTTATTTCTGTGATTGCTTCTAGTTGCTACTGTCACTGGTGTTTCCCATTATTCTGTTTCTTCTTGTGGAAGTTAGCAATTATTTGCTACGCTTTAGCAATTATTTTATAAAAGTTTGACCTACAAATGAATTTCAATTGCTATCTCTTTAGATGAGGTATTTCGTTAATTTTTTCCTCACCTTCCGTGCGTAGGGGATAGTAAATATGGGAAAAATCTTTGCATTCTATGTGCGCCTTCCGTGAAATGTACAATTGAGGAGAAATTACCAATTTTCGTGCATTATTTGTGCTTGCTGGAAACTACTGAGAAAACATTGACGGACTAATAATTGCCGCGTCATTACTACCATCTAATTAATCCGTTTGGGGGAATAAGCAATCTTATACTTGTGCATTCTATGTGCGCCTTCAATTTAAGGAAGTGAATAACCAAATGAGTTACAACTCCTATATTATTGTATACTCCCTCTTCTGCTTCTGCATATAAAGAGAAGTTTTTTTAAAAAAAATTGTCCCATTAAAATAGTCCAATTTTAATTTGTTTACATATTATACCATTTCTCATATAATAATGTGTGATCACAACTAACACTTATTTTCGTTATATAACTATAACGAATGCAATAAAACTCATTTTCACGGATGCACACAGTTGTAATGCATCAATTGCATCCGTTACACAACTGTAACGGATGCAATAAAACTCATTTTCACGGATGCACATAGCTATAATGCATCCGTTGCATCCTTTACACAACTATAGTGGATGTAATAAAACTCATTTTTACGAATGTAATGGATGCACACATCTGTAATGCATATGTTGCAACACAACTAAAACGGATGTAATAAAACTCATTTTCATGGACGCACACTACTGTAATGCACCCGTTGCATCCGTTACACAACCGTAGCAAATGCAATATTATTTTCACGTATGCACACAATTGTAATGCATCACTTACACAACTGTAACAAATACAAAACTCCAGTTTTCTTCGGATAGTACAATTGGGGAAAATCCGTGTATTATATGTGCGCCTTCCGTGCAGAGATTAAAAAAAAAATTTATTTTCATTTTAAGGGATCAAAATTTATAAACTGAAGGCCAAAAATATTATTTTAAACTTACTCTACATAAAAAAACAATGGAGGAACAATTTCGTCTTTTTTTTTTTCCTTCCCTTTTCTTTCTCATTATGTCAAATAAGAATTTAAAAATACAGTGCAACTTCAGTTGGTGGTGGTGTTACTCCCAAGGTAGATTATAATGGCGTTCAATCTGAAATGGATATTGCAACACTGGCTCTTGCGACGAAACTGATGCATCTGGAAAGTTAGTCAACTTTGAAGTCCGAGAAGATGTATTAGTTGGTAATGATAATACAATTGGGGAAAATCTTTATATTTTATGTGCGCCTTCCGTGCATCTGAGGGGAAATTTCCACTTTTCGGGTATGACTTGTGCTGGCGGCATTTCCAACAAACGGGTCTTTAACACCTGGTTTTATCTTCCTTTAGCAACATTTTTTGGATTTTCAAATCCGGCGTTAAAGGCCTGCGGTGAGATCAGTAACTCCAGTTTTTGAGTAACCGATTTTCCAAAAATTGATGTTAATGGTTCGTATTCTTTTTTAATACCTCATTTTTATCTAATCGGTTTTAACAAAAGATGTTAAAGATCCGTTTTGTGATAATGCAGGGAACCAATAAAAAAATATTAACAGGCTAATAACTACCATGTCATGAATTAATGTCTTTGTGCAGGTTAATAAAATTGGTGGCTATTTCTTTCCTTATTCCTAATCAGATGGATATTTTAGCAGCAGGACTTTGTTGGAGGTTGGTTAAAATAGTGTCATCGGCCTCACTAATTTAAATCCCAAATCAAAGCCACAGATTCTCAATTTAGAGATGAATATTTTCTGAAAGTTGACCTGCAAATAAATTCTAATTGCCAACACTTTATTTTGAGAAAAATCTTTGTATTTTATGTGCGCCTTCCGTTAAGCGAGAAACGTATGTTTGAGGTGAAGTTACCGTTTCTCGTGTGTATTACTTGCACGTGCTGGGAAACTGAGAAAATGTTGATAGGCTAATAACTGCCACGTCATGGCTACTAGCTAATTAACCAGTCAAATTAGTTGTGCCTAGGGGATAGTAAATTTGGAAAAAAAAAAAATTGTATTCTATGTGCGCTTCCGGGAAGGGAAGCATGTACATTTGAGGGGAAATTGCGATCTTTTTGTGTATTACTTATCCGTGTTGAGAATCACTGAGAAACATTAACGAGCTAATATTCTCCACATGAAAAATCTTCACTTACCTTGAGGGTCAGTGACCATCTCCTAAGTGGCTGTACATGTCATGTGACACATCATAAAAAATCTAATTAGGAAAATCACTAACTAATCCAAATAATTAATGAGCAATAAATTTTCTCTTTCCTACTTCCTAATGCTAACTTTTTCAAGAGTTCCAATCTCTCTCTTCTTCTTTTCTTCTTTTCTTTATTTCTTTTCCATTGTACTCACGGCACAGTAAGTTTTCCTCTTTCTTTATTATAGATTTTTTTTTTTAATTCTCTCTCTTTTCTATCTTTTTCCATTTTTGTAAAAGTGAATATTGATTTACAATTTTTTTGTTTTTCACTTTTTTTTCCACGATGTTAGTCTTCATCTCTCTTTATTTTATTTATAAACATTCATTTTATTCTTCTCTCTTTTTATATTTAATACATATCCATTTAATTTTATTAAAAATATTTAAGGGGTAAATTATTAAAATTGAAATTTTACAAGCAAATTTGTAATTTTAAAATACTTTTTTACAATTAACTCTTTATATAATAATATACCGTGAAAAATTTCGTTTGACACAAGATTTTTGTTGTAGTGCGCTCCTTTTTTTTTGGTACAAACATGTCATAATTTTTATTTAATAAAAAATATCGACTTTAACCTCAAAAATACATACTCAGAGGTGGAGCCACATGTATAGATTTCCAAAAACTCACTTTTTTGGACAATAAATGTCATATTTCATTACTCAAGAGAGAATCGGTGACACAATCTGATCTGATAATAATCAGATACAAACAGTTAAAAATAAACTAAATCAAACATATGCATATCTAAATAAGTAGTAATTCGTACAGATCTAACTAGTAGAACAAAAAATTGCCATTGCGTTGGACAAATCACGTACCGAGTATGAATCTGATCTTGAATCTGCCCTTAATCTTCTGATCAAAGCCCGTAACCGACTGAATCTTTACCTAATAATAATAAAATACAATTTATTTATGGGGGAGAAACTTCCGTTTATTCGGGAAGACAAGATCTCTACTATGAGAGAACAAAAAACTCCCATTATGGAAGAATACAAAAATAAACTAAATAGAAATTAATAGAAAAAAAATCTATTTCCCCCCATCTCCCATGGGAGGGAGATGAGGGAAGGAGATTAGAGAAGATGGAGGCTAGGGTTTGAGAGGAGGAGAGAAAAGAGAGATGCATGAGAAAGCCTTCCAAAAACTCACTTAATATAGTATAAAATGTGTAAAATTTAGGAATATTTGAGTAATTGTCCCACCAAAAATTATAGTGATTAAGGGCAAAGTTAAAATTAACAAAATTAAATTACAATGCTTTTTAATTTGTATGCTTAAATTTTTTAATCCTTCTTAATATCATTGAAAAGTGGTACTTATTTTAGGAGGGAAAAAAACAAATGTTAGACACTAGTAACTATTTTAAGGAGAAAAAAGAACAAAACAAATATTGCGTACAAAATTTGTGCTTGTATATGACAAAAATGTAAGTTGTTAAAAAAATATTTATCCTAAATATTTTATCTTTCTTGAGTTCAGGGGTTGGCTTTGCCACTGTATATATAAAGTATTGTGTATCGCATGTAAAAGTATTGCTTGTTCCTTAAATAAAAAGGAATTTTTTTTTGTCTATAACCTTTGATGTATTGCGTAGCGTATAACTTATGATGTATCAAATTTATTTGTTGATCTATTGCTTACTTCTAAAAAGTAAAAAGAAGAAGTACGACATGTAGTGAAAAAAATAGTAAAACAAAAGTGTCGATTATAAGGATTGGATTACCGGTTGTTCAAAAAGTATCAAATGCAAAAAAGTTATTGTATGTAGTGGACAAATGACATGTTTTAAAAAGTATTTCTATTTCTAAAAAAAATATTTCTTTTTTTAATTGTAGACAATAAATTTTGAAGCCACAATATCAATGTTGCAAATTATCCCTTTTATCGTAAACGTGTGAAAAAATTCTCCCTAGCACAGCTAGGGTTTTCTCCCTAGCAGCGGCCGCTGCTAGGGCTTCCTCTCATGGATCCATGCAGCCGCAGCCATGTCCAAGAATTTTGGAAGGGATTGCTGCTACAAATCCAAGAGCATCAGTCACAATTTCAGCACCATCTTCTCGCTATTTGTGTAATCATTGGAGCAATTCTTGTCCAATTCAGACAAACACCTACCAACTGTCTGATGGATCACGAAGCGCTTTACACGAACCTTCACCTTGATGAATCGGAGGACATCACCGTGAGGCCCCCGACAGTGAATGCTCAGTTCCATTTCCCCCATGACAATTACTACTACTTGGCCGCTAAACTGCTCTCTGGCCGCCGACGGAACATGGAGGCCATGGTGGCCACGATGCGGCAAGCCTGGTCAACGGCGGCCCCTGTCCATGGCAGCGTGATGGACGAAAATCTGGCCCTCTTTTACTTCGAGGCACTGACTGATCGGGCACGAGTGCTGGAGATGAGGCCTTGGAACTTCAACAAATCGCTCATCCTCCTCAAGGCAACCGAAGGAGAAATTTCCATCGATGAAGTGGAGTTTGCCGAGTGCCCTATCTGGGCACATATCTACAAGGTCCCCATTACGGACATGAACCTCGACGTCGCACAAAGCTTGGGGAATGTGCTGGGGGGATTCCGAGAGGCCCGTACCAACACCAATGGCACGATGTTCAACCAGTCGCTCCGGATTAGGGTCAACATCGACTGGCGTGAAGCCCTTCGCCGCCGCCTGCTACTGGTCATGGAGTCCGGCACACGGTGGGTCTACACTCGCTTCAAAAAGCTCCCAGCCTATTGCTTCTACTGCGGACGAGTGACACACCACCTTCGGGATTGTAGGATCCGTCTCGAGAAGGGATTATCTGAGAGTGAAGCCGAGGAGGCCTTTGGAGATTGGCTTAGATACGAATTGGCAGCAAAGGCAACCTCTGTCTGTAGCCTTACCTTCAGTGGATTGGACCAATCCCGATCGCGACAGACGAGCAATCACTCCGACACAGCAACACCGCCGACCACCTTCTCGGTCTTCAGCAACCCGCACAAGCAGCCAGACTGGAAACAGAAGGGTATCCTTCTGGATGACTTTGACGCAGTGGCACAGCCTACTCCGCAAGCCGGCAATGCCCCGCTCAAGATCCAGCACCAACGAGGGATCTCCCAGCCCCATCTCCTTCCCTCGACTGGCGATAGTACAGGCCAAAAGCTGGTCACCCAGATCCGAGAAGGTGACGGCCAGACCACAGCAGGTCTGATGGTGCCGTGCACTTCCTGGGACGCAAGGCCACAACCAGCACCTATAATCGTGGCCCTGCATGGTAGCAGCAACCAACACTCGCCACCTTAGTTGACCAACATGCAACCCACGTCAGTGACAAGCCCAAAACTCCACGCACTTAGCTTCACCACACACTCAAACCCACTAAGTATCCTGGATGGACCCCCCCAGGCTTTGAGACTTTTCCTTGCTTCCCAAATCAACCTATGCATGCCATGCAAGCCCCTCAGCCTTTAGTAAATGAACAAGTCATGCTCTTGTACTCTGAAGTCTCTAAACCCAAGGAAGGACGTGCATCCAGTGCCAAGCAGGTCCAGAAAAAAGGAGAAGAAGAAAGCAGAAAAATTGGAGGAAAGATTTAAGGTCAAGGGGAGAGATAGCTTCAAAACCAAGAGCCAACTGAGGGTCACAATGAAGAGGAATTTTCCACCACTGTGGACCAGGAGAGGGAGAGGATGATAGGGAAGAGGAATTCGAACAGGAGGAGGAAGCTTCCCCGAAATGCATCCGCCCAAGCCCAGATGATCTCCCCATGGGGACCGATCCTAGCTGAAAGGCACACAGGGAAGTTAACATTCCCACACTTGATTCAACGGCAGAGACTGGCCTGGTAGCCCAGTCTCACCGACAGCTATGAAGGTCCTTAGTTGGAACTGCCGGGGGCTTAACCACCCCTGGGCAGTATGGTGTTTAAGTGAGCTTGTGAAAAAAGTCTCACCATCTATTGCCTTTTTATCTGAAACTAAGAGTCAGTCCTCGCATTTAAATTTTATTAAGAATAACATGTGCATGCATGATGTGTTTGTCAATGCTATAGGAAGTCCAGGGGGGCTAGCACTCTTTTGGGATAAAGATTTTGTCGTTGATGTTTTGTCTCTTTGTCTCAATTATGTTGACTGTATAGTGCATGATCCTGGGGGCCCCACAAAATGGAGGCTCACAGGAATGTATGGCGAGCCAGACTCATCGGCTCGTCGTCGATTTTGGGAAACTCACGAGTCACTTAAGGATAGATGTACTCTTCCATGGGTCTGCATAGGGGACTTCAACGAAGTCCTCTCACATGATGAGTATCACAGCCCCACATGCAGACCTCAACATTTAATTGACAATTTTCGTGACTTTATACACACTTGTAACCTGTTTGATTTGGGCTTTGAAGATTTTCTGTTCACCTGGTGGAGGTCAGCTACGGACCCCAACACAGTGAGAGCCCGGCTAGACAGAGCCCTCGCCACGCGGGAGTGGTCTCGGGTCTACCCTGCATCCACCCTCCAGCACTTGCATAGTTGGTGCTCGGACCATGCACCCATACTCTTGGAAGTCAGGACAGCCGCCACCCAAGCTGGCCCAAGTTAAAAGTACCAGCCCTTTCGATTTGAGCGTCACTGGCTCCGCTCTGAGAGATGCGCTTAGACGGTACAGGAGCCCTAGAACATACACTGTAGCTCACTCCTAGCAACCTTCCAAGCCTGTGGATTTAGACTCAAGCGATAAGCTCAAGAGGAATTCGGGAACAGAAGCGGAGAATGGACGCGATCTCGAAATAGATCAAAACCCTACAACAAGGCAGGATAACCCTGGAAGCCAAATGGGAGATTGCAAATCTCACACTCGAGCTGGAGAAATTCCTTGACATGGAGGATGACAAGTGAAAGCAAAGGGCTAAACAACACTGGCATGCATGTGGAGACAGAAACACCCCTTTTTTTCACGCCTCCGCCAGCAAACAGAAGGAAACCAACACAGTCAAAGGCTCAATGACCCCACAGGGACATGGTGCACAGCCCAGGCGGACCTAGAGAGAATAGTGTTAGGCCACTTCAGAAACATTTTTGCAAGCTCCACGCCTAGCCAGTATGCCACGGATTAGGTACTCCGACACATCCGGCCGTGAATCACCCCTGAGATGAACCAGACCCTCATTGCCCCCTACGCAGAACATCAGGTCTGGAAAGCCCTCAGCCAGTTGCACCCAAATAAGGCTTCGGGCCCGGACGGCATGCCACCACTATTCTACCAGAAGTTCAAGCATATAGTCGGCAAGGACGTCTGCTTCTATGTGCTAGGGGCGCTCAACAACGGCCTCCCCCTAGGGGTCGTCAATGTCACCAATGTAGTTCTCATTCAAAAACTAAGGACCCGAAACTCATAACCCAATTCTGACATATCAACCTCTGCAACGTCACGTATAAGCTCATATCCAAATGCCTGGCTAATAGGCTCCGGACGATCCTTGACTCGACCATCTCCCCCACACAGAGTGCACTTATCCTTGGCAGGCTCATTACAGACAACATATTGCTAGCTCACGAACTCCACCACCACATCAACACCAAAAAGTCAGGTCGAAAAGGGGCCATTTCTATCAAGCTCGACATGAGCAAAGCTTTTGATAGGATTGAGTGGGGATTTCTCACTCAGGTCCTGCAGCGGATGGGTTTTCACCACAGAGTCGTGAGCTTGATCCACGAATGCATATCGAGCATCCAATTCTTCTTCCTGCTGAATGGGAACTCCTTCGAGCCACTCACCCCTTCCAGGGGCTTTAGACAGGGTGACCCGCTCTCCCCATACCTATTTATACTTTGTGGGAAAGCCCTCTCTCTCTCTCTCTTTTCCCTACATGATCAGAGCAACGAGGCGCAATAAAAGGCCTTAAGGTCTGCAGGAACGCCCCTTATCACACACCTATTCTTCGCTGACAGATGAGTTGCACTCTATGACTGCTCGATTTTGGTTTTGGGAGGGAGGGAGGGAGGGGGGGGGGGGGGGGGTCCAAGGAGAAGCACAAGATCTACTGGAAAAAGTGGTCTCACCTCTGCACTCCAAAAGCAATAGGCGGATTAGGGTTCAAAGACCTAGAGACCTTCAACCTAGCTATGCTAGGGAAACAAGCCTGGCTCCGGTCCTCCAAGCGCGATACCACCCGAACAAGTCATTCAAAGAAGCCACCCCGCCAACCGTCATATGCCTGGCAATTCTTCCTACAAGGAATGAGCGTTCTTGAGTTGGGCCTCCAAAGCCGTGTAGGCAACGGGCGCACTACCAAAATCCTCCAGGACCCGTGGATAAGACTACCACTGTAAGTCAGGTCCCTGCCACTCCCTCAACCCTTACTGGCAGACAGCACGGTAAACGAGCTAATAGACCCAGACACTAGAGGGTGGCATGAATCCACTGTTCGCTAGGCCTTTACAGAACAGAGCGCAACAGATATCCTCACCACACCTCTCCCCCATCACCCCACGGATGACATCTGGGCGTGGAAGGGCACGCCCCACGGTAAGTACACAGTAAAATCTGGATACATAATAGCCCTAAACTTGGTACTATCGCCCATTGCAGGTCTGATCCCCTCCGGAAGCACCGGGCCATCCCCGATTTGGAAGGCCATCTGGAAGCTTAATATCCCACTGAAGGTCCAGCACTTCCTGTGGCGCGCATGCATCAACACCTTGCCCTCCGTAGAGACCTACGAAAGCGGCACCTGGAGGTTGAGGAGCATTGCCCTTTGTGCCTAACGCCGGAGGGGACCCTGACCCACACATTCTACACATGCCCCTACGTGAAACAAGTGTGGGACTAGACTCTACCCTACTACAGAAGGACATCAGACAAACCCGGCAAAGCATGGCAGACAGATGGACCCAGGAACTTATCTTACTTATAGGGCCCAACAAAGCTGCCTTGACTGGGGTGCTCTTGTACCACATCTGGTGGTGTAGGAACAAGGCCCTACACAACGAGCCTACATTCTTGACCCCAAAAGCGCTCACTCGACACTCTCTCCAATGGATGGGTGACTACCAGAAGGCGCAAACCCTAATCCCAAAAGGGCCCCCCCACCCCTCGCAGCAGGCAGCCCCACCCACTGGCACCAACATATTCTTTGATGCCGCGCTTAACACCAGCCGCTAGTCATGCTCAGTGGGAGTCGCTTGCTACTCGGACACGGGCATTTAGACCTTCGACCTTATAAAGCTATACCCTATGTAACCTCCCCTAAAATGGCTGAAGCCCTAGCCGTAAGGGAAGCCCTCCGACACGTAGCACGTGGCCACATCAGGGCCCACGGGGTAGTGGGGGACGCACAAACTGTCGTCAATGCAACAAATCACCCCTCGGAAGATAGATCAGCCTTTGGATTGATCATCCAAGACACAGTCCGCTTTAAGGCCGCAGTAGGCCTAGATAGACTATCATGGGTCAAGAGACAGCATAACACCATAGCTCACATGATAGCACAGTATGGCAAAGCCAACCATATCGGTTATGCCCATTGGAACTCAGTTCCACAATTTGTATCGCAATTTTTGCCCTTGATAAAAAATCAGGTTCATTTTCAAAAAAAATTATCCCTTTTATCACTCCACTGAATTCTCTTTCACGTAGATAAAACTATATTAATGATATGAAACCATAAAATCATGACATATGTACACACACACACACACGTATATGCATACCTACATATATAGGTTTTTTCCAAAAAAAGAAACATATAGGGGTAAATATGAGACTAGGAGTGAATTGTATATTTGATAAGAATATAAAGTTATGAATATTGTTTAATTTAGAAATATGACTTGAACTATAAAATCACATAACCAAAATAAAATAAAGAAAAGAGTTTTTATTTAGATTAGTTAGCAATTATGAATAGAGAAAGAAGATAGGAAGATGGGAATATGAATGAGGAAAGAAGATATTTACATTTAATGAATTGATACAATATATAGCTTACTTGGCACCTGACATAGAAGTCACATAGGAGAGGATCACTGACCCTGGGGGTAAGTGTAACACTCCCCTTCTCCACATCATTGCTACCAACTAATTAACCAATCAATTGATTTCAAAAAAAAAAAAAAAAAAAGAAGAAGAAAACCATTCAATATTTTTTTTGGAATAAGCAATCTTAATACTCGTGCATTTTATGCTCCATCTAACGAGGTTGTTCATTTCAAGGAAGTCAATTACGAAATGAGTTGTAACTCCTATATTATTGTATACTTCTCCCATCGCATATAAAGATCCAATTTCCTTTAAGAAATTATCCCATTAATTATAAGAGTCGAATTTTAATTTTTTATATAACATACCATTTCTCATATAATAATGTGTGTCCACGATTAACTCTCATTTCCATTAGAGAACTGCAACAAATGCAATAAAACTCATTTTCATGGATTCACACAGCTGTAATGCATCAGTTGCATCGGATACACAACTGTAACGGATGCAATAAAACTCATTTTCACGGATGCACACAGTTGTAATGCATCTGTTGCATCCATTACACAACTATAACGGATGCAATAAAACTCATTTTCACGGATGCACACAACTGTAATGCACCCATTGAATCCGTTGCACAACCGTAATTGATGCAATAAAACTCATTTTCACGTATGCACACAACTGTAATGTACCTATTACACTACTGTAACAGATGCAATGAAATTCATTTTCACAAATGCGTACAGGTGTAATGCATCCGTAACACAATTGTAACAGATGAAATAAAATTCATTTTCATGGATACACAAAGCTATAATGCATCCGCTGCATCCACATCCGTAACAGATCATTTTTATATACGCACACAGTTGTAATGCATCTGTTACACAATTGTAACGGATGCATTAAAACTCATTTTCATGGATACACACGGCTGTAATAGACCCCTCGCATCCGTTACAGAATTGTAACGAATGCAATAAAAACTCATTTCCACGGATGCACACAATTGTAATACATTTAATATTTATATAAACTTCACATTCTTCAAATTTAAAAATAATATTAATGAGCCTTTGTATTTGTAAAACAATATTTTTATCCTCTTAAATTTTAAAATATTTCATAAAATATATTTTTTGGTTCCTTGTTGAATTATGTTATAGAATTTGTATGTGGATACCACGTATATTTTAAAAAACTTATTGACTAGTGTAAAAATTAAAAAGTGAATACGTTTTTCAACAAGAAAAGATAATTTTTATTTCAAACTTTATTTACATCCAATCAGTAAAAACTTGGAACACATGTGAAATTCATAAATAAATTGCAGCGAAAGCTAGTAGAGAGATTAAAAAATACAAATGTAAGAGATAAAAGAAAATTATTTTATTTTTCAGGGATCAAAATGTTATTTACCAAAGAAATTATTTATAAACTAAGGGACTAAAAATGTTATTGAGAATTTACTCTTAACATAAGAGAACAGAGGAGAGTAATTCCCTGGCATCCTTAACCTTCACAGTTCAGACAGTTTGCTGTCCAATTCAAATCAATGAAATCATAAATCAAAGCCACAGATTCTGAATCAATCAGAGATGATTCTTTTCTAAAAATTGACATGCAAATGAAATCCAATTGCCAACCCACTCTTTAGGATCAGCTATTTCTCTATCTTTTTTTTTTTTTTTTTTTGAAGTGTTGGTGTTTGAAGATTAATTTCTGAACTGTGCCGATGAATTAATTGGTGAGATATCCTCTGGATTGTGTTTATATGCCCTTTTATTCTTTATGAATTATGCACATAACCGGCTCCCTTTTTCCTTATTTATTTCTTTCTTTTATGCCATTTTTCATTTCGGTGTTCCTTTTGCTGTGGTTGAGTAGTTGAAAGGTGGGAATTTTTCTGGAGATTTTTTGGCTGTACGATTCATCAGGTATGGTGTTTTTTTTCCTAATTTTACTCTGTTTACTTGATAATTCTCACATGCAGCATAGCAAAACTCTACTTTTTATTTTTATTTTTATTTGTAATTGTTGCTAGTTTGATTTGATTTGATTTGATTGATATTGATTTCTTATATAGATTAAATTTTATTTTTAGGGATATTCTGAAATAGGAAATTTTGATGCTGGTGATTATATTAGTTATTTCAAATTCACAAAATAAGTGGCTGTTTAGTTTTTTCCTTTATCCCTAATCTGATTAAATTTTTAGCAGAAGGATTGTGTTGGGATTAGGTTAAAATGGTGTCGGCAGCGAATGGCAGATTATCTGATGGCGATGCTAGTAAGCGGTTATCACAGAATGGGTACAGCTCCTTGAGTTCAGGAGATGCTCCCAAGTTCAAGGTGCGAAAGGTGTCAGCAACCCGGGATTTCCCTGACAAGTGTGGCCTAAATTTTCAGCCTGTGGAATTGGAACCTAAAGGAAATGGTGCAGCTTCAGTTGGTGATGGTGTTCCAACTGAAATTGGGCTGCAGAATCAGCCATGTGTAGGTAGGAAAAGTTCGGGGGTCGAGGAAACTGAGGGAATCGGCACATCTGATGGTTTGGAGCTCGAAGAAAGGATGGTTCTGCCTCGTTGTGACATTGATGGAAAGTTCCCATTGACTAATGGTGTTCAAGCCAAAATGGACATTGAGACACTGGCTCTTGATGTCGCGACGAAAATTTATGCATCTGGAATGTTAGTCAACTTTGATGACAGAGAAGATGTATTGGTTGGTGATAGTGCTGCTGTAGCTCTGGATCCCACTGATTTTGAAACAGAGGTAGCAGTTGAGTCTGATGAAGTAGTGGAAAGTCCAGTTGGGGAAGAAGTAAATAAGTCAGTGGATATGTTGGTGGAAAGAGTGGTTAGGGTTTTTCAACATGATATGGATGAGGGGCTGAATGAAATTGTATCAAATGTCAAATGTATTGAGGCTGAGTCTGTGAAGGGCCAAGAGGAAAGTGTGGACAAAGAACCCCCAAAGGAGGGGAGTTGGAAGGAGGTCCACCGCCCTTCAGCGAAGCAGTTGGGTCATGGAGAAGTTGTAGCCTTGGTGAAGAGCACAGATGAAGATGGAGTAAAGCCTTCCAATGAAATTAGTCACCTGGTGCACGGGGAGGTTTCTACTCAAGAGGGTTCTGTTCCAAAGAACAAATTTCGTAGAAGAAGAGTCTCAGCTAGGCGTGACTTTCCTCTACATTGCGGAATGACTGCTTCTGCACCGCCCACAGAGGAACACCTTAACATAGCCTCTGAGGAAACGTTGCAGGGGGTTAACAAGGTTAATGAGGAAAAGGGTATGGAGGGAGTGAAGGCTTGTGAAGATAACACTACATCAATGGAGATTGTGGCTGAAAATCTAAACAGTTTCTCTTCAGAGAAAAAGGGAACTAGTGTGAAAGTTGGTGATCTAGTAGTAGTGCCAGTGACTTCTGGCGTTGTAGCAGAAAGTGGAGATGCTCAATTCCAAGGAAGTCTAGAAATTGGAACAATGACTCCCCCGAAGAATACTCTTGATATCGTTGTGGCCGAAGAAAATGAGAGAGATCAAGTTTGTTCTGATAGGGAGATGGCTGTTAATGGGCATGAGAATAGCATTGACAGAAGGGCTTGTGATATTGTCTTTGGTTCAGGACAAGAAGATGATTGTGTCATTGTGAATGCTTTGATGGCACCCAAAAAATGTGCTCATAGGCAGGATAAAGTTGCAGCAAATTCAGGTGGTTGCAATGCTAATGAAGTTAAAGCACATTGGAGAGGTAAGTCAAAAGCCGTTGCTAAGAAAACTGTTGGCAATGTTGTTCCCAAGAAGTTATCACTCAAGAAGATGGCGGTATCTGAAAGCAAGCAATCAGTTGCTACCTTAGGTGCCAAGGTCCCCAAAGATAAGGGGAAATCTACTTTGGAAAATGTGGTACCCCATGAAGATGGTAATGTGGGATCATCTGTTGATGTGAGCTTGCCTCCTTTTGGTCCTAGTTCGAGTAATGGTGATGCTCGTAACAGAGTTAGAGAGACCCTCCGTTTGTTTCAAGCTTTGTGTAGAAAAGTCTTGCAGGGAGAGGAGTCAAGGTTAGAAGATGATGATACAAAGTTAAAGCAGCCGGAGAAAATCAAAAGGATTGATATTGAAGCATTGAGAATTATGAAAACAAAAAGAAAAGAATTTAATCCGGGGAAAAAGTTTCTGGGTCCAGTTCCTGGAGTTGAAGTGGGTGATGAGTTTCAATACAGAGTGGAACTAGCTATTGTTGGTCTTCATCGCCCTCTTCAGGCCGGTATCGATTACATGGATTTTGAAGGAAAGAAGATTGCTACTAGTATTGTTGCTTCAGGGGGATATGACGATGATTTGGGGGACTCTAACACTTTGATATATTCTGGGCAAGGAGGAAACAAAGGTGGTAAAGATAAGCAGCCTGAAGACCAGAAACTCGAAAGAGGTAACCTGGCAATGTGGAATTGTAAATCCACACAGAATCCTATCCGGGTGATCCGTGGATCGAAGGAGAAGGATTCTGATTCCCAGGACTTAAAGGGTAAGTTAGTTACTAAATATGTTTACGATGGGTTATATACTGTGGAAAATCAATGGAAAGAAGAAGGAAATCTTGGTAATTTGGTGTTCATGTTTAAATTGAAGAGAATCCCAGGCCAACCGGAGCTTGCCTGGAAAGAATCCAAGACGTCCAGAAAAGCTAGAGTCCGGCACGGGGTTTGTGTTGATGACATTGCAGAAGGGAAAGAGTCATCTCCAATATGTGCCGTGAATACTATTGACAATGAGAAGCCTCAACAGTTCAATTACATTAAACAGATACTTTATCCCAAGTCAATCCGTTTACTTCCTACTAAAGGTTGTGATTGTGTTGGTAGGTGCTCTGACTCGCGAAAATGCTCTTGCGCCGTGAGAAATGGAGGAGCGATCCCATACAATCGCAACGGGGCTATTGTCGAGGCAAAACCACTCGTTTATGAATGCGGGCCACATTGCAAGTGCCCTCCTTCTTGCTACAACAGAGTCACGCAGCACAGTATAAAAATCCACCTTGAGATATTCAAGACGGAGTCAAGGGGATGGGGTGTGAGGTCCCTTTCTTCCATCCCTTCGGGGAGTTTTATATGTGAGTACGTTGGCGAAATGCTCGAGGACACAGAGGCCGAGAAAAGAGCCGGGAGCGACGAGTACCTGTTTGACATTGGAAAGAATTTTAATTTTACTGATTGTTCCGTCAACTCTGATGGAAAAGAGAATTCAATTGAAGCTGCAGAAGAAGGTGGATACACCATTGATGCGGCCGAGTTTGGAAACGTTGGAAGGTTCATCAACCATAGCTGCTCACCCAATCTTTATGCTCAGAATGTGCTTTATGATCATGATGACAAAAGGGTGCCTCACATAATGCTTTTTGCAGCAGAAAGCATTCCTCCATTGCAGGAGTTAACCTACCATTACAACTATGTTGTTGGTCAAGTTCATGATTCCAATGGAAACATCAAAGAGAAGAGTTGCTATTGTGGCGCGCCTGACTGCACAGGGAGAATGTACTAGCATCAGAGGTACAACAGATACCGCCTTGAGCCTTTTACAAAACAGTTTTGGTCTGAACTTATCTGTTCAGACCAAATTTGGTGCTCACAATTTTGTGAAGTTTGGGTTCCAGGGAGATTCTCGGTATTCAAGATACAGTGTATCCTTTCACATGCATGTGAGGGTAAAAATGTGATTTACCTTCTTATGTTAGAGAATACACTGTACTGGTGGATACAAAAGATCTCCTCTGGTTCTGGTTTCGGTTTAGGTGCCCTTGTTTTATTTTCCCTAAAAAGAGGTCTTTAGTTTAAAAAACAGGCTGATTTGGTGCCTCTGTTAGTTTTCTCCATTACTGTTAACAGAAAATGTTTGTTTTTTAGGGCAATTTTCAAATTGGTGCCCCATACTTTTGTCAAGTTTTAATTTTGATTCTCTTACATTTTTTAGGAATTTTGTTTTTTTTCCAAATGGTAGTAAAAGATATTAAACTTTCAAAAAGTGCATGATTATATGTGTACAACAATCAAATGATCCGGACTTTTAAACCAGTAGGCGCAATAAATAATTTTTGTAGCTGGCAATCCCAGGAGTGCAGTCCTGGGATTCAAACCCAGGACCTGCATTCCAAAGGGGACTTAAGTCAAGGTTGAACTAGTCTTTAGGCTCTATCAGCAATACTTAGTACAGTAAGATTATATTGATCTCTGTAATATTTTGTTGGTTGAATTGCCAGAAGTTACTGGCCTTAATTTAGGCCTTTTGTTGGAAGATGTTAGCATAAATAATCTCAATAGGGTTCCATCAGATTGCGAAGTTGCTAAGTTTCCTTCCTATTATTCAAATTCTGCATTAATTTGCTTCTACTAGTGGGATCAGAGCCTGATTCTGGCGCCTATGAGTTTGCAGATGGAGTTATGAAATCCGCTCTTTTTTCTTCTCGGTTCTTTCTTTATGTCGTTACTTCTACCTCATTTTGGTCTCCGTGTTCTTACCTTTTCTTTATGTCATTACTTCTGCCTCATTTTGGTCTCTGTGTTCTTACCTTTTCTCTATGTCAACATCGACAAATCTCTGGGATAGAAGATTGTCGCCTACGATCGCAAATCTTTGGACTATAATATTGTTGCTTACATCACAAATCTTCGGGATAGAATATTGCCGCTTACATCCCAAATCTTCGGGGACAACAGATTGCCGAATGTCATGTTTTGACAAGGATGAACAAACTAAAATTTCTCCCATGGCCAGAGTTCGGATTGAATTAACGTTTTCCATGACCTGTCTTGATTTCATTCTTGCAGATAAGGATGATTAAAGACGGAGAAATGATACTATTATTTTTAGTTTGAACAAGTATTTAGGCTCTATCAGTCCAACTTAGCCAAATAAGAATATATTTATCTTTTGACGTGTTATTCCTGCTAATCTTCAGGCTCTATCTTTAGTCCAAAAACCAGGGGCGGAGGCACTTAGTGCCTAATTGCCTCACCTCAAAATTTTCAAAATATCCTGATTGTTATATAAAAATTACAAAATAAAATAAAATAATTGATTTTGTCCCACCAAAAATTAAGAAAAATAGAGGCAACAACAAAAATAAAATAATTTAGTTTTTGATTATTAAAAGTGTGTTTGTTATTAGAATATATACAAGTATTCTTAGTGAATTTTAAGTTTTGTAGTTCAAATCCCAACAAACAACTAAGCAAACCATATACGATAGTAATCTCATATTTCGATGATAAATTGTTACATACATTCGGTAAAAATATATTATGCAGGTGACACGGTTATAAATTTAACGGTAAGAATGCAATTTTTTAAAAAAATGTATAGACAAATAGGTAGTCAAATTTGTTAATAATTCGTTCATATTGATTTGTTTAACTAAAAATACGAGTGCAACATATGTGTAGAATAATTTTCCGATTTCGGCGAACTGGGAAAACCGTTGTGAAGTTGCAGATGCACCCAGCGAAAAGCAGTTTCCTTACTCATCTTGATGAGAAGAAATGGTAGTATGTTGGGATGGCTAGCAATGTCCCATACCGCACCATATGCTCTACGCATACTCCTAATCTTCAATTGCTTATCCTATCAAAAGAATGTCACAAATTAATGTCAACTTGCTGCAATATTTGTCTAAGTCAAACGACATCAAAATAAAGGGAAAATTACACTTTTGGCTCCTCTTGTTTTTGTCGTGGCAATTTTGATCTATTTTCATTATTTCTTTTATTGGCAATTTTGGTCATTTTACAGACAGTAGAAGATTTTGTTGGTTGTCCCCTAGCCACTTAATCAGCTGTTCAAAAAAGAAAAAAAAGGATTTATTTGGTCATTTAGGAGTGATTGTGAAAATTTTAAAAATGTTAAGATTAAAAAATAAGAAAATGTTTTATTTAAATTTTTTTTTTTACTGGCCCATAAATTTTTTGCTTTTTTCTTTTTTTTTTTTTCTTGTTCAAAACAGTCCACTGTTGACTCCGTGGTTTGGTAAACAAAAAATTTTCTATTGTCGGTAAAGGACAAAAATTTTCAAAGAAAGTACAATTGCCACGACAAAAACAGAAGGGACCAAAAGTGCGCTTAATAAATTTTGTCACTAGCCTATATTTTGCAATTAAGGGCCAGTTTGATAAAAATTAATACGTATATTTGAATAGTGAATTGATTAAGGTTCTTATATCTAAATATTGGAAATTCGGTTTTCTACCTTGAATCAAAATGTTTGATCACTTATTTTTGTTTGATAAATTTGCTAATTCGAGTTTTGAATTATTAAAAGAATTTTATGATTACATTCATTTCTAATACCTATATAAAAAAAGAGTAATTATAGACTCAACAACAAATCATAGCAACTTTTTGATAGGAACTCATGTGTCATGTATTTATTGGCTAATTATGTGATATTAATAAAAATGTAACCAATGAATGCATGACACATGAACTGCTATCAAAAAGTTGCTATGATTTGTTACTGAGTCTAATATTACTCATAAAAAAAATATTAATTCTATGATAAAACTTCATATATTTTGTCATATAACTTAAATAGTACCTCAATGGTAACCATGCTAACTCCTTCAACGTATTCATGGGCACCTTGGTACAGTACAACTATGGCAATGTAATTGGGGATGTTGCTGTCTTTTTCGTCAATCCAGGCAAGGAATTCCGGGCCCGGAAGACCGCAATAAACTCGCCGGTATTCAACCTCCACCACGCCCGCGGCAAACAGGCGCTCTGCCGTGGCATTTCCCCGAGCCAGTTCGGCGTAGGCTCGGCGGCTGAGAATGAAATCGGTGTTATCCCCTTCGCCGTAGTCCGTCACCACCACCTTCGTCCCCTCCTCACAGCAGTATTGTGGATCTTTGCACCTAACCTGGAGGCTAGATGTGATTTTAATTATTAAAAAAAAAAGATAAATCAAATAATTAACTGGGATTGCTGTCTCATAAGCTGCAAAACGTTGTAAGAAATTAAACTTTAATTTAGGAAATTAGTTTTGAATAAAATTTGTGGTAATTGTGTCGACCTAGTTTGTTCTTGCTGATGATTAATTTTACTCCATTAAATTCAATGGAAATGTCATATTACAAAAATTATTTTTGTCATAATAAAAGAGTTATGTTATTAGTATTATTTTTATTTTTGATACCTTGCAAATATAATATATGTCGCTCACAATTAACTGGACATAAGTTGAAAAAAAAAAAATTTACTTACTTTAAATGTTGTATCTTGAAACATATAGCAAGTTGAGTATATAATCGTACGAGTATAGTTTTCAGGTGAATTTATAGTTTTATTTCGCTACGTTAATATTATTTGTAGGGAAAAAAAAAAAAAACCAGAACAAAAAGAAAAGAACCTGATAGCATGTACCACAGCCGCTGCCATCGATGTACAGCCTAGAAACTCCAGATACTCTAGCGTGGTTGATTTTTCTCCCATATTCTCCGAGTCCGCAGGCTCCATCTGGTTAATACAATAGTCTTCGAGTCACAAAGTTAAATCGAAATATGAATTTTTACATAAGATAGAATGAATATTAAGTTTCGATTATAGATTAACGCATCCAAATCGTATTAATGAAGATTAATTCTTTGAAGATTCCAAATTTTAAAAAAGGGAAAACTGAACGCACTTGGAGTCCCTAGGCCATCAGGGGTTTGATAATATGTTGCTCGAGTGGAAATATAGGAAGATCGAGCTACACAGAATGCAGAGAAAAACAATATCCTAACACAGATAATAAAGTATAGCAGAGTAGTTCTGAAAGCCATTGAATATGGCAATAAATCATAATCTTTAGTTTATAGTTTATACTTGAATCTTGCTTGGTTTTTTGGAAACTTTCTCCATAAATTATGATTTTCTTCGGATATTGCCCTTTCCTAACTAGTATAAGCTAAGGCAAATGGTTCAGACAAAGAGTAAAGCAAAATCATTGGTCAAAATCAACTAGTATATAGTATAGATAAATTTGTTTGGATAACATAGGGTGCGACCGAATCATCTATCACACTTTCGGTGTATCGTAATATTGATCTGTACCATAGTCATCCATCACACCTTCAAGTTTATAATTAGTATATATAATTGCCTTAACATTGTGGTATGTGATTAGTACGTACACAGATAGTGTGACAAAGGATTTGAATACGAACAATAGGTATGTCTTTCCTAATTGTACGTTTAGTGTGTGTCTACATTATTATTATTGTAAAGATCCTATATATTAGATTGAGAGGGGTAGGAGAAGGAAGCAAGAAATTGGATGACAGTGTGCCCAGTCTAATTACCAACTTGTTCTCGAAATAAATAGAAAATGTAAAAATAAAACTCTCGATATCAGAGTGGTTCTTTATGCATCATAACTGTTTGGATATAACTCATTACTAAAATGAAAGTTAAGTATACATATTTTCCTACACTTGAAAAGTTCTACACCATATACATAGCTTCCACATGAATTGTAGAAACAAGGAAAAATATTTTTCTTAATAATCAATTCATATTACATGATTTAGTTTATTACAAGTGGATGTCAGAAAAGGAAGAAAGAAACGGTGACACCCGTCTACGAACAAATATGATAGTAAAAATTAACAGAGATAGAATTGAACCTTTAACCTTTAAATAGTCCATCATATCGACTCGTTACTAGAGAGTGCCTCATTCATTCATTACAACATTAATTATAATGATGCCGCTCAACTAACGCACATAGATATATGTATATTGCTTCCAAACTTTCCAACGTTGACCACCTTAGTTCTATGCCCAATTCTGAATATCCACCTAACTAAAGTTCAATATCGCCAGCAAGAGTTCAAATCATCTGTCTCACAATTCGTATAAAATTATGTCTAATTTTACAAAACAACATTATGTTATTTCATTTTAAATTAAAATATCATTATTCCCCTCGTTAAAATTTTAAAACAACATAACATTATTATCTTAACAAGTAACACACAATCAGTAAATATATCGAGACAGAGAATTGATAGGACCGTCGTTAGTCCTATCAAATACAGTAAAAGTACTGTATAAACATGCAACAAATAGCTAAAAGTAGCACAATGATAACATGATCGATCCCACAGGGAACGGAATACTTAAAATCACAAAACCTATTAAATCCAAACTATTTTGGTTTGCAACCACCTTTTGTTCGCTCAAAGAGACTTTGTACGAGGTTTATGCAAATTAAGTTGACAAACTAAAATAATAAAGAGAGTTTAATCAATGTGATAAAGTATTCCAGCAATATGTAAATCACAATAATCATGTGCATGTTAATCATCAACTCACTAATATGTTAAATAGCATGTCATCAACCAATTATAGATTACCGTAAATTCGCACAGACATAACCCAATCTCTCCTTACTTTATCGACAATTACTGTGAATCCGCATAGACATAATTGCTACTCTAATTAACAAGGAACAGGCCGTAAGGCATCGATACCTATTAACAAAGTTAACAGCCTTAAGATTTAGGGAAACCCGATTTTAGTTATTCTTATTGAATTAACATCTAAGAATTACTAATCCCTTATTCTCTATTACTTGAAGGTAACTTTACCACTAATTACTCTTGCCCAATAAATATTATGTTATTTAACTGAGAATTAATTGGCTATACCTAATTTAACTAAGGTGATCAATCTCAATTAAATATCAGTAATCAAAGTTATAAGCAGAAAATAAGAAGGAATACATGCAATTTAATTTAAGAACAATTTGGTTTCATAACATGCCCGGATTAATTGCTATTACATTATGTTGGAATATATAATTTAGCTACTCACACTTAAACTAACTATGCAAATAATTATATTAGAATTCATATTGCAAAGAATTGGAAAAGAATAAAATAAATAAGGAATAAATACTTGAATTTACGATCTAAAAATAATCCCCTGAGTAACCTACTGCCCGTTAGGGCTAACGGAACCTCTCCTGGACAGAAAACCTCAAATCGTAGAAACAGAAAACTAATGCTACTTGTTCTGAGCTAATTACGAAAATATGAGATAAAATTCTACTGTAAAGCGTGTCTTTCTCCCCTCAATTTCATCCCTATAAATAGGTGTAGAATGGAGAGTAGAAAATAAGATACTAATCCAAATAGAAACTTACTAAAACTATTTTCCATGTAGGAAACTACTAAAAACAATAACTCAAAACAAGTAGGATTAATAGTATCAAGAAACAACTCCTTGCACGTCATTCCTTGACAAAATAGGAATCCAAATTCCAATCCCATTCCTTCCTGCGTTGCATCACTTGGGCAATTTGCCTAATTCTTCTTTGGGCTTTCCTTCTCTTCTTTGGGCTGGGCTGCTCATTGCACTTGGGCTGGATTGTCCATCAACATAAATCATTTAATCCTTGGCCCAATTGTACAACTTGAATGCAAAATTACATTGATTGCCTCCTTCCATCATCTTTGTATCACTTGGGCAAATAAGCATGTTTTTCACCCATATTTGCACTTTTTCTGCTCCATATGTTCTTTCTCTAAATCCTGCACTTATCTCACAAAAACTAACATGTAACCATGAGATTTGCCACAAATAAGCTCTAAAATCAGCAACTAAAGGACACATATCAAGAATCCTCACTCATTCAAGATAGCTTGTGCATATATATATATATGGTTGATGTTATACAACATGGTACAGCCCAGAAATTTCTCCCGCAACCAAAATTGCCATTTCTATAAAGAAGTACGAGCCTATGGAACAGATCCTGTTCCAGTAAGGTCTTATTGCCATCCCTGTGGCGTTGATTTTCCCCTCTACCCACACTACTACGACCAGTACCATTTTACTCCTCCATTTGGCAATTTTACTTGCTCAGGTTTTGCCCTCCACACAACCAAGAGGTGCATATCTATATGCAAATTTTCTTTTCTTTCACTTTATTTTTTCCTTTATTTATTTTTTTAAAACGCGGGATTGGTTACCCTTTCATTAAAAACTTAAAGAAAGAAAGTACAAAGAGGGAGGTAAAAACCTCTAATAAAATTTGAGAAATAAAGAAAAACATATATATTTTGAGCGTTTTAGTCCTCCAGCTAACGTTGTGTAGTCCCTCTGCGGAAATGGTCGGGTTTGAATGGTTTTTTAAGATAATGGATGATTTTTCCGTCTTCTTGATTTTTTGGAGATCACTGGTATGAATTTGTCTTCATCTGCTATGATATTCAGTTCTTGATCTGATTCAGAATCTTCCTATGAATTTTGCTTCTGCACTGATTCACGTTGCAGCCTTTTCTCATTCTCTTCAGACTTCTGTGCAGCCATTTTTATTGTCAATTCTTGATGTGTTCTTCTAAGTCCTGCACTGATTTCTTCTAAAGAGTCCCCTCAAAATCTGATGGTTCCAACGGTCGATGTTTTACCATAAATGGCCTGTAAAAGGAAGTTGTTTGCTTTGTCGTCATGATATCTTGGTCTTTATTTGGCATTTGATCGGTCACCATGACTGTCTTCTCAGTTTGGAGAAGTTCTGGTGCAGTTTCTAGTGTGCAAGGTATCTCGGTAGGAGATTGGATCACTGAGTCAGATGGCGAGTCAGTTGCCACTTGTGTTGGGTGGGGGGTGATAAGGCTGTCTGCCACCAATGTTTGACTAGGCGAAAAAAAAAAGCATGTAGGCGCATAAGAAATGCATGCAGTAGCATGTGGCCCCAGATTTTTAATTTTTTGAAAATCACTTTCCAGATTTGCATTACAGGCGGATCCACCGTCCTCAGTCTTTCCACTGTCTTTATCTTCCACTGCCACCGGTTCTTGCGCCAAGCACATTTGAAAACCTGGAAAGTCAGTCACGACTAATGACTAGGTAACATTTTTCCAAGCAGGTTCTGGGCTCATGGTCTGAGATATCTTGGCAGTATTTGACTTTTGAGATGGGTGGATCTGGGAGGACTGTTTGGGGTAGGCTGCAGTTCTGTTTGGGGCTGGTCCACCGACTAGGCGGGGGAAAAAATGCAGCTGGAACGCACTGAAGCAGTGGTCAGCATGAGGCTGTAAATCAGCAGTAACTCCTGAGAATCTGCATTATTGTTTGGGCAGCAATCAACGGTCTCGGCTCCTTTTGGAACGGCGGCAATTAATTCTCCGGCTTCCTCCGCAGTTGTGTCTGGGCAGTGATGGCGTTGAGGTAGAGGCCCTGAAGGCGCTGCAGCAACGATCTCGACTTTGACTGTGGAGTGGGCGATCAATTGACCAGTTACCGGATTGGATGCTTTGTGTTCGTTTGTCAATCTAGATCCCTCCGCCTGAGGAGCTTCCTGTGGTGCTTTGATTCTGTACTGTTTGTCAACTTTACTCTGTTTTTTAAATGGGTTTTTTTCGGGATGCTTAAGTTCTGGGTGCAGCCTGGTGCACTGGTCAAGAGAATGACCCAAATGCCAGCAATGTTTGCAGTATTTCGGTAGAGGTTCGTCAATCTCAATCTGCTGAAAAAATCCCGTTTGGTCGTCTGTATTGACCTAGACACAGTGGGGAATGGGTTCTAATAAATCAATCTCGATTTGGACCGGAGCAATGTTTGTCCGTTTGATTGCTGCAGTTGCAGCGTCCAATCGAAGGGGGGCTCAAAAGGTAGATGCGATAGTAAAGATTCCCTCTCGGTTGAAAAAACAGACTGGGAGTTTAGTGAGGCAAATCCAAATCGGAACTCGATCGTGACGATTCCTTATCAACATGGAAGGAAGATGACCATTTAAACACCCGCATCGGACTTTCGACGATGTACCAAATCGGTCGGGAATACAAACGAAGGAAATCAGGCTCATTCAAGAATTTAATCAACACATGCTTCGAATCTAACAGTCCAACTGTGACATCTGTTCTCAAGTCAGAGGCTTCCAAGAATTTTCGAACAAGATCGAGAGTGGGGCGGCCTTGGGAGAACTTCCCGATCAATGAATAGGCAAATGGTTCCGAGTATTTTTGGATTCTTGTTTTGGAGAAGAAAGCAGCGGGTATCCCTTTGTGTTTTCAGATTCAAGGGGCATCTGGGTCTGGGGTTGGCTGAAGCTTGTCTTGGGTTAATCGTTGAGGATAGGTGAGGGGAGGGTTTTCCCAGGCGTTCTCGGCGGGGGAGACCGCCATGGTGGCTGCGGAGACGGTGGCTGTTTGGTGGAGGGTAGCTTGGAGATGAATCACTACTACAATTTGGACCTGTAACAACACCCCAAAAATGATCCAAAAATGATGCTTTAGGTCGTACAGGTGTTATCTTAGGTCTAGGCATCACTTTTAAAGTGATGTTACCTTAGGCCTAAGGTAACACTTTTTACCTTTTATACTTTTTATACAACATGTTTTTGAAGTGTAGCAATAGGGAGCTAATGTAACATTTTCTTCCTCCCTAATGCAACGTTTTTTTGGCCTAATGCAACGCTTTTTTGGCCTAATACAACGCTTTTTTGGAATAATGCAACGCTTTTTTAGCCTAATGCAACGTTTTTTGGGCTTAATGCTATGCTTTTTTGGGCCTAATGCAATGCTTTTATGCATGTGCTACATTTTTATACCAATATAATATAATTACTCGTATGGTATCATTTATTCAAATGCACTATAAAATTGATAATCCAAATGCTCATATTATAAAAATCCATTATAAAGTTGATAATCCAAATGCTTGTTTTACAAAAGTATTTAGTGTTCAATATTCTATGATTTCTATCTATATCATCACAGACAGAGCGCTTTAAATCTTGACCTTCGAAGAACATTGCTTCCTTATTATCTGTCTTTTTTAGCCACAAAAACTTGTATTCATAATCCATAAAGATATGGGGCTCACCACAAGAATTTGAGGCTTCACATTAAGGCCTTGTTGCTTAATTCTTTGAAGCAATTCCTCCTCCTGCCACAACTTGATCCAAAACGTAAACGACCTGTTTAAAGCCATTTTAGTAAGATCTCCATCTGCAAAACAAATAAGTAATGCCAAGATTTTCTGAAGCACTTAAATGCAGAGTTTTTACCTGTCCTCCAGTGTCTGGCAAGCCAAGAACATCAGCTTGGCCGAAGTATCCATGGACCGAAAATAGCACAACATTGAAGATTATTGGAAGCCTTCCAAAGAACTTCTCCAAATTCAAAGGATCTGGAGCTTGAAGGACCTCAGAGACTGATCTCATTGTGTCCTTGACTCTTTCAGCAGTATCACCCCACCCCTTCTCAAATCCCCATTCTTTGAATCTGTAAAATATTTGTTACTTATGAGTTCTATGTTTTAACCATGCTGATGATTAGTAAAATAGATCATGGAGGAGAAAAATTTATGGTATTTCACCTGAGCTCAAAGCTCTGATATGGCGTATCCTTCGGCAGGGCAGAGAGCGCTGCATCGGCTACTATCAACGCCGATTGAAGCTTGGAAGCTGTGTTTAAGGTCTCATTTATCATAAGTTTCTGAGATTCAAAAGAGGAAACCAACAGAATTCAATATGAATTCTTTATTACTTTGTTATAATATGAATTCTTTCATTTATGTTATGATCATACTTCTTCTTGGTGGTTCAATGAAAGCAAATAATCCACAAGGGGTTGTGCACTTGCAAGGCCTCCATTCAGCTTTGAAGCCAGAAACTTTGAAACATAACTGACTCCATTTCCAATTGAAGATGACAGGGTGAGGTGAGGTATAGTGAAATCCATTGCTCCAAAATCGATTTCAAGAGCATTTTCATCAGTTGCCCTGCATTTTGAGTTTAATTTTAGTCTTAAATGCTCAAGATTATGTACTCAAACATCTAAATTTCCAGCATACCAGTCTCAAAAGATGCTGTCTGAAATACTACTTTTTCTAGCAATACTAAGCTCGGGGAAGGAGGAGGATTACGGTAGGTTGACAATCAACATAAAACATTATAAAATATTGCGATATGGGTCATATAAGAAAATGTGTAAATGCTAGGCAACTCCCCACTTTAGGAGCGTGTCCTAGAGTTCGACTACGCCCTGTTGTACTAAGCTAGGGGAAGGGGCATGGATGAAATTGAATCCATGAAATGCATAAGGACTAGTCAACGTACCAGTTCTCGTCCACTATGGTTTCTTTGAACTTCAAGTAATCTGTGGCGGTGATGCCATCAACAGAAAGATCATTTGCATTTACTTTAACAACTCTAAAGTCTCCAGAAAGCAACTTATTCAAAAATAATATCTTTGTGAACCAGGTTCACACAAGGTATTGAGTTATAGAACAAGATGAAATGCCAAATTACTGCATAATGCTTCTTAACCACAGACAAGGTTAAAGGTCAAATATTGTGAAACCTATTGAATCTCAATTGCCCGTGTGATAAAAGAGTGAATGAATAAATAAAGAAAACAAAGTTCTGTAAATAGACCTGGATAGTGTAACAAGCGAACAAAAGGATTAGGTTACTCAAGAGCCCTAATTTTCTGAAAAAATCTTCATCCAAGTTTAGTGCCAGAGCAACTAGTGAAATCAGGTTCATTCTCACCTTTCTGGAAAGTGAAACAAAAATTTAACTCAAAACTATGCAACCAAGTCAATTCAATATTGATGGATAGAGAGAACAAATGGAGATTTTCACTTGAGCGGAGGGATAAACAATTAAATGATGTTAACCATACTAGCAGAAGATTTACACTCACAACAGAGGCTTCGAAGCTTCACTAATGTTTAGACATACTGAAAAACTTTGCTGAAATCAATATACTGAACTTCGTATCTCTAGAAAGCCAAACATTTTCCTTGTCCAGAAACAGCAATATGTCAAACATGCTGAAGCAGACTTAGTAAACATACTTAAGTTTATTGTTACAAGACACTTTTATGGGTCTTCCATTGTGGGTCACCAATGTGGAAGCATTTCTGGATGACAAAAATTGAATAAGGGGCTACTATGAAATGCCAATTCTTATGATATTTAGAATTTAAACACAAAGCAGATCTGAAGATGCAAGATTACCTGCTAGAGGCCACTGATTCAGCAATGTAAAAACTTTCTTTCGAGTCACCTAATCAAACAAATTCAATGGGTAAAAGAAAGCTCTTGCTTTTCGAGATACAGATGAAAAGAAACTAATTTATTTTCCAATCCCAACATCCTAAGAAGTTTCTCAACGTCAAAGCCATACTTCAACAAAAGGTCAGGCTGGAAAAACTAGTTTCTCAACTACTCAAGTGATGCTCCAAAAATATAATTGCACATCAATTATGCTCAATGTGTGCATCTCTCTGTCTCCACTTGAAAACATAATAAAGAACCGGCTCTAGCCCAACCATTTGAGAATTATGAAATTATTTCTGTAAATTACAAGGTACAGGAAGATATATAGTTGGTATTTGAAGCAATTTCACATGAGCTTTCTCCAACAAAAGAAACTACTCCATGTTCAGAACAGTTTTCAGGAACAAACTACATTGCAATTCAATAATTAAGCAAATAGTCAAAAAGGCTTTCACAGTAGAATTTGGCACCCAAAAAAAAACAAAAAAGTTCAGACAAAACATCCAGAGTCACCTTCCACTGATTCGTGGCAGCGCAAAGGAACATGTGCATCTCTCTGTCTCCACTTGAAAACAGAAGGATCTTCTCACACCTTATAACAATTGGACCAACTGTGGAAACCATCTCCTAATTACAATCCACCAATGCTAAATAACCAAAAAATCAAACATGTCCATTAGTTTAAACCAAGATAACATCGCAACAAACCGAAATAGACTCAACAGATGAGAAGATACACTTAAACTTGAATTGGCATCACACCTAAACTTTTAACTCGTATCAATAAAAAGAGAAAACTTAAAGATACACTTGCTTTCTACCTTTGAAGCTTCAAACTTAGGAAAAAACTCAATTGCACTGGTTAGATGTGATGCTTCCATTGGGAAGCTATTGTCAAAAAGAAGAAGACAGTTTTCCAATGAGTCGAAAACATCGAAAACAACAAAAGACCTACTTCAAGATAATGCTTACAAGAAAAAAAAGAATTTTCACATCACATAAGAAAGGAAAAAAGTCAAAGCACCTCATCTGTGATTCTCTTCCCCAATGCTCCAGGAGCGTCTTTGCTTTAATGCCTCTATGACTCCTAAGAAGAATGTATTCACACTCAAGTGAATTATAAAAATAATATCATCCATATATTTAACAACACTCTGCTCAATGTCTTAATTTTCCCAAAATATAGTCATTTACAAAATTTTACAAAATTAATCCCTGGCCTCTAAGATGAAAAATCAAACAAGCAACTCTAACCCTATCATTTCGACTGATTCAGAACAAACAGAGGACCTGCATACGACTCCTATTAGGTACATTAACCTATAATTATGCGTGGCTAACCTTTGTTTCGTTAGCTTCGGTGAATTGCAATGGAATGTCAGGCTTATTATCAGGCGCATCCAGGTGCTTTTCACAAAATGCTAAGAAAAAAGAGTATCACAAAATACAGAATCTGAACTTTACATAATTTAGGGCAGTGGGAAAATGATCGAGTGGTCTGGCAAACAAACCGATACAATTGAAATTAATACCTTCTCCTTCCGAAAAACGCGAAAGAAAAAACGAACGAAAATCGAAGATTGAGAGTAAGAGTGGACCTGAGGGATTTGGCAAAAACCTTGACGGATCTCGCGAGGTGTTGAGAGGCGAGCCGTGACAGTATTTTCCTGGTTACCGCGATCGGATTCTAGTTTTGGAAGGTGAAGCCGGACGGAAGAAATTGACGGCGAGAGAAGGCACTCACTCTTTCCAGCATTATGAGAGAGGATGCCTTGGGTCAGGTGAGTTGAGGATATGGTGCTTCTACTCGCTCCTTTCTGCTCTGGGAGACTAAAGGGCAGTGCGGATTCGATGGGCTAAGGACTCCAGCCGTTAATTAGAGAAAATAAATATTTTCTTTTTTCTTTTTTATAGTTATTAAAAATTTTATAAGGCTATGATTAAATTGTAACTCAAATAGGGAATTAAAATTTTGGGATATATTTATTTTTTTAGGGAATTTTTTATGAGAAATTGGGTGAAAAGAGGATAAAAAGTATAATGATTTAATTTTTTTTATATAATAATGGTAATGTTATTTTTAGGGAATTTTAAATTTCAAAATTAGAATTCAAAGGAAATTGAAGTTGTAATTTTAGTAAAAAGAGTGTTAAGTTTCATGAAAAAACTAGACCAAAAAGAGCCAAAAATAAAAAGTGTCCATAAACTAAAATAAAAATAAAACAAAAATAACACTGACTGAAAGAGATAGGAGAATTAGCCACACACAAAAAGCGTCGCGGTTTCCTAAAAAGTGTCGCAGTAGACATAAAAAGTGATGCAGTAGCCTAAAACAAGCGTTGCATTAGCCTAATAACTAGCCAAAAAAAGTGATGCACTAATTTAAAAAGTGTTGCATTTGATTGAGAAAAGCGTTGCACTAACATGAAAAAGTGCTGCACCAGCTCAAGCAAACGTTGCAATAGCCTTTAAAAGAAGTGTTGCAATAGCCTCAAAAAAATGTTGCTTTAGCTTACCCACAAAGGCAACATTGTGTAAATGTGTAGCATATTATAAAAAAATGTTGTATTAGACTTTTATAGCTACATTTAATTATGGTGATGCATTTTCTTTTAAAATTTTGTTCTATTGTAACATTTTTAAAGTGTAACCTATAAAGTGATACTATAGGCTCAATTTGTAGTAGTGTTCACTTAAGAAAACCTCACTTCTAAACCTAAAAATTTTCACAAACAAAATGAAAAAGAAAGTTAGATTCTAAAAAAAACTATAAAAGTTCATAAGAATCCAAACTATAAACTAATGAATCAAAATGTAAGTGCATAAGAATCCAAACTATAAACTAATGAAAGCACAAAAGTTCTCAACAATAAATGGCTAACTATAGCTTCAACATAAAGAAGCACAAAGTAAATAGAAGTGTGACTTTTGCATAAATCTCTCTTGCTCAGGACAATAGAATAAGAAATGGATCACTATATTCTGATTATGAGAATCAAAGTAATAAAGGACTTGAGAGGCAAGAAAGTGCTGAATCAAGAGGCGGTGCTGTGGTAACTTGAGGAATATGAAGAAAATGAATTCTGAGATGTCTTAAAAAAAAAATTTGAAAAAATGATTTTTCAAAAATAAGAAAATAATTCCGTGGTCCCCAAAGATCGTGAGGTAAGTTTTGGCCAGTCCACTTATTTCCAGCTGCCCAAGTTCAAACCTACTAAATTGCTTAGTTAGAAAGAAGCACAGATTTTCAGATCCATCCACAGAATTGAAAAGGGAAAGCAAATAATCAAAATTTCTAAGGAATAGCCTTAAATAGATAGAAAGAGCCAAAAATAAAAAGTGTCCGTAAATTTTTTTTTATAAAAAACAAAAATCATATTGATAGCAAGAGAAAGGAGAATTGGCCACACAAAAAAGCGTCGCAGTAGACTAAAAAATGTGATGCAATAGCCTAATAACAAGCGGTACACTAGCTAAAAAATTGTTGCACTAGATTAAGAAAAGTGTTACACTAGCCTTAAAAAGCAATGCATTTGTTTTAAAAGTGTTGCATTTGATTGAGAAAAGCGTTGCACTAGCCTGAAAAAGTGATGCATTACACTTAAAAAAGTGATGCACTAGCTCAAAAAAGCGTTGCAATAGCCTTTAAAAAAAAGTGTTGCACTAACCTCAAAAAAATGTTACTTTAGCTTTCCAACAAATGCAGCATTTTGTAAAGGTGTAGCATATTGTGAGAAAATGTTGCATTAGACTTCTATACCTACACTTAATTATGTTGATGCATTTTCTTATAACATTTTGTTCTATTGTAACATTTTTAAAAGTGTAATCTACTAAGTGATACTATAGGCTCAATTTGTAGTAGTGTGTACAAAATTACCCTTATCATCATTCTCATGATTTGAGGTTAACTTTACTCACATCGAACTGAAAGAAGTTGATATTTTATCAAGGAATTTGGCACATGGAAGGCATACAACATATTCTGCCTTCAAAGCAGAGGAATAAAACACCAGATCGGACAAAGTGAATCTAACCATAGCAAAGTGGTCGATGGGGATAGTTATCCTTCTTAATATCAAGTAGTCTTGGTGATGCCGTGACAAATAATTGAATGGGAAAAGTCACTATAATAGTCGCTCGCGTTATAAGTCATTGCTGCTTATGTTTGGGCGTAAACATGGTTCCAAAGGCAACTTCAAATTCATGCGTTTCAACATACGCTGCGTTCGCTCATCCTCCTCCTCCTTCGTGTCCCAGAAAAGATAGATCAGGTAAGGTGACAGAATGCGTTTGCAGCGCTTGTGTTTTGAGCGTTTGTTGTCCGATATCCTTGGTTTGGTGTTGCATCAAAATTCTGTGCGAGATTGGATGGAGTTTGGCTCAAAATGCGAAGAGTGAACCTTGCTGTGGATCAGCGGGGAGGATTAGCAATGCATCATAAACTTCATTCTTGGATATGGATGTGGATTCTATTGATATTGGATTAGCGAATGTTTTTCAAAAAAAAAAAAAGAAGGTAAATCAAAATTAATATACACTACTACAAATTGAGCTTATAGTATCACTTTGTAGATTACACTTTTTAAAATGTTACAATAGAGCAAAATTTTAAAAGAAAATGCATCACCATAATTAAGTGTAGCTATAGAAATCTAGTGCAACATTTTTTTACAATATGCTACACTTTTACAAAATGCTGCCTTTGTTGGAAAGCTAAATAACATTTTTTTGAAGCTAGTGCAACACTGTTTTAAAGGCTATTGCAATTTTTTTGAGCTAGTGCAGCACTTTTTCAGGCTACTTCAACACTTTCCCAATCAAATGCAACACTTTTTTAAACTTAGTGCATCGCTTTTTTCGGCTAGTTACTAGCCTAATGCAACGCTAGTTTAGGCTACTGCATCGCTTTTTATGTCTACTGCGACGCTTTTTGTGTGTGGCTAATTGTCCTCTCTCATGCAATCAGATTGCTTTTTTGTTTTATTTTTATTTTAGTTTATGGATACTTTTTATTTTGGGCTCTTTTGTTCTATTTTTTTCAGGAAAACTTACACTCTTTTTACTAAAATTACAACTTCAATTTACTTTAAATTATAATTTTAAAATTTAAAAATCCCAAAAAAATAACATTACCATTATTATAAAAAAAAACAATCAAATTATTACACTTTTTATCCTCTTTTCTACCCAATTTTGGATAAGGAAATTTCCTCCAAAGAAAGAAAAATCCCAAAATTTCAATTCCCTATTTGAGTTACAATTTAAACATAAGCTTATGAAACTTTTAATAACTATGAAAAAGGAAAAAGAAAATATTTATTTTTTCTCTAATTAACCCCTTAAGTCCTAAGGCCAATCGAATTCGCACCGCCCTTTAAGTCTCCGGCCCATAGCGGAAAGTAGCGAGTAGGAACTGTAGAAGCACCATATCCTCAATTCACCTGACCCGAAGAATCCTCTCTCATAGTTGCCGAAAAGAGCGAGTGCCTCCTCCCGGCGTCTATTTCTCTCGCCGTTGATTTCTCAACCCGTCGATTTCTACCGTTTGACTTCACCTTCCAGAACCAGAAACCGATCGCGGTATCCAGGAAGATGCTAGCACGGCTGGCCTCTCAATGCCTCCGCGAGATCCGTCAAGTTTTTCGCCGAATCCCTCAGGTCCACTCTTACTCTCAATCTTCGATTTCCGTTCGTTTTTTCTTTCGTGTTTTTCAAAATGGGAAGGAATTAATTTCAATTGTATCAGTTTGTTTGCCAAACCTCTCGATCACTTCGCACTTCCCTAAATTATGTAAAGTTCAGATTTTGTATTTTGTGATACTCTTCTGTCTTAGCGTTTTGTGAAGCACCTGGATGCGCCTGATAATAATTCCATTGGAATTCACTAGAGCTAACAAAGCAAAGGTTAGCTACGCATAATTTAATTTTTCCCTCGAGTTTTGATGTTTTTTCCCTTTTGCTTCTATCTTTACATGTATTTATTTTTCGCTGGTGTTCTGCCTTGTTCACGTAATTAACTCAGTTATTTGGGTGATTAAAAAGATGTTCTACTATAATTATAGGTTAATGTACCTAATTGCACTTGTATGCAGGTCCTCAGTTTGTTCTGAATTAGTAGAAAGCAAATGATAGGGTTAGAGTTGATTGTTTTGATTTTTCATCTTAGAGGCCATGGTATTATTTAAAAAATTCACTTGAGTGTGAATACATTCTTCTCTTTTTAGGAGTCGTAGAGGCATTAAAGCAAAGACCCTCCTGGAGCACTGGGGAAGAGAATCAAAGATGATGAGGTGCTTTGACTTTTTTCCTCTTTATGTGATGTGAAAAATGAATTTTTTTCTTTTAAGCATTATCTTGAAGTAGGTCTCTTGTTGTTTTCGATGTTTGACTCCTATGGGAAAACTGTCTTCTTCCTTTTTACAATATTGTCCCAATGGAAGCAGATGTTCTTGCTCTCGAATCAGCAGTTTTCTAAAACAAAAATTTGTTAAATAATTATTAATTGGAAGAGCAAATATATTAGGCAATTTCATGTATAAATTTACTTTTAATTGGTGAATTATTGCTCGTACAATAATATCATCAACTTCTTTATACTTATTTCGTTCAATAAAAGAGTTTTATTTTGAAAATGTACAATTATTTATGAGTTTGAAAGTACAATACTTTCAAAATTTAATTTGTCACTATTTGTTTCTTTCATACGATTAACTTTCTGAATGTAAACTAATTATGTACCACACATAGTTATATTAGTAAAGTTTCATAAGTAACATTTCAAAGGTTTCAATAAAAACTCTTCTATTGAGACAAAAATATTTTGAACGAATTACATTTACCTTCCTGAATTTTGGGGCAGTTACAAAATCATCCATGTTATTTCATAAAATTACAAAATACTCCTTGCAAGCTTATATATTGCTTGCACGCGCATACACACACACACATATACACAATATATATATATATATATGAAATATAGTACAATTTATATGTTTTACATGATTTGTGTTACAATTTTTACGTCCAGTATGATTCGTTTTGTAGTTTTAACGTTCCATTAACATTGTATATAGTACGAACAGTTAAAAAATAATGCAAATGTAATTATCTGAACTAATTAAATTAATTTTGTAATTATATTCAAAATTTAAAGAGGTAAATATAATTCAGCCTTAAAAAGTTTTTTCATAATTTTGGAAGCAAAGAATAGCCTGTGATATAAACGGAAGAACAAATGGTTGTCAAGAATAGCAAAGATCAAAACGGAAGCACAAAGGGTTGTAGTGGTGTCCTGTCATGCATTGTGCTTCCGTTTTGAACATATATACACATTGCTTTGTCAAAGTGGAAATGATGACATGAATATCACTAGTGGAGGGAGAATTTTTTTTTAGTGGGGGGCATATTCACAATAGTGAAAATATATTTAAATAAATATAAAAAAAAGTCTCACACACCACACAACATTAAATTGTAAGACACAAATTCTTAAAATTGTGTTAGTGTTTGTTTAAAAATTTATATTGACTGGGGACATTACACACACAATACACAATATTTACTATAATTATATATGTATATATAAGTACTTAGGATGGGGTCAGTGGCCCTGGGCCCCCACCCTAGCTCCGCCAATGATGAATATATATATGATAGGACCGTCGTTAGCCCTATCAAATACAGTAGAAGTACTGTATAAACCTGCAATAATTAGCTATAAGTACCACAATGATAACAGGGTCGATCCCACAGGGAACGGACTGTTTAAAATCACAAAACCTATTAATTCCTAAAAAGTTTGGTTCGCAACCACCTTTATTGCTCAAAGAGACTTTGTAAAAATTATTGAAAACTAAATACAAATTTAAATTAAGAAAAAGAAATTAATCAATGAAATAAAGTATTCCAGCAATATGTAAATCACAATAATCACGTGCATGTTAATCATCAACGCAATAATATATTAAATAGCATGTCATCAATTAGTTATAGGTTACCGTGAATCCGCATCAGACATAACCCAATCTCCCCTTACTTTATCGGCAATTACCGTGAATCCGCATCAGACATAATTGCTACTCTAATTAACAAGTAACAGGCCGTAAGGCATCGACACCTATTAACCAAGTTAACAGCCTTAAGATCTAGGGAAACCCGGTTTTAGTTATTCTTATTGAATTAACATCTAAGAATTACTAACCCCTTATTCTCTATTACCTGAAGGTAACTTTGCCACTAATTAATCTTGCCCAATAAATATTATGTTATTTAATTGGGAATTAATTGGCTCTACCTAATGCAACTAAGGTGATCAGTCTTAATTAAATATCAGTAATCAAAGTTATGAGCAGAGAATAAGAAGGAACACATGCAATTTAATTTAAGCACAATTTGGTTTCATAACATGCCCGAATTAATTGCTATTACATTATGCCGGAATAAATAATTTAGCTACTCATAATTAAACTAACTACGAACATGATTATCATATGAATCATACTGAAAATAGTTGAAAAGAATAAAATAACTAAGAAAGAAATACTTGATTAGCGATCTGAAAAATAGTCTCAGCGTATGCAACGTCCCGTTTGGGCAAACGGGACCTCTGCCGACAGAAATTCTCCAAACGCCAGAAACGAAAACTACTGTTCTAAAATCTGAAATAGCTATGAAAATATGGAATAATATTCTGCTTCCTACGTACGTCCTGTTCTCTCCCTTCTATCCCTTTATATAGGTGTAGAATGGAGAGAAAAACTAATAGTAAACTACTACAATTCTGTTCCATGTAGGATACTACCAAAAATAATTTCCAAAATAAAGAAGGATAAATAAATTAGGAAATAATTCCATGCGCAGCATCATGCTGATAAGAATTCAGATTCCATCCAATTTTTTTTTGTGGGCTGGACTTCTTTTTCTCTTCATTGGGCTTTCATCAACTTCCTTGGGCTGCTTTGTTCTTTTCTTGCTCTTTTTTGCATATGCTTTTTCTAATTATTCTTTTTCCTAAACCCTGCATTTATCTAACAAAAACTTGCACATACCCGTGAGATTTGCCACAAATATGCTCTAAAATTCAGCAGCTAAAGGACACCTATCAATATATATATATATATATATAGGTTTCAGTATAATTTATCATATGATTTTAAGATATATGAGCAAAAAAAACTACATATTAACCTCTAAAGTAAGAAAAATTTTGGGCATTCAAATAAACTAGTCCTCAAAACTCACGAGGTAGAGAGCAAACACAAAAGGCTGTGGTGCCAGAATCACTGACAAGAGTTGCCAATCCATCAATTACCGACTTAGCCTCTTGAAAAATATGACCAATTGAGATGACACCCGATTGCAAATGTACTTTCTGAATCTCTTTTATGGAAAATATTATTTTTGTTATTGTCTTGGAAAAACATGCATAATGGGAAAACAAAAAATAAAGTTGCTACAAATGTAATTTGATCATGAGAATCAACCAAATTGCTACATAAATGTTTGATCATTTCACTATTATCCTCTTCAATTTACTAAATTTCTGAAGGCATTTAAACGAGCTTAATTACTGGATTTGATAATATCAGAAGACCACTTAAAGTCAAATCCGGATTTTGAAGGGTGGAAATCTTTGATAGGTAAGAAAATCCTATACAAACCCAACAAATTGTGGATTTATCAACACGGAAATGACATTAGTTGTCATTTTTATGAGACAATTTTCGAGTATATTTTGACACGACGTGAAAATGTCAAATCAAACCTAACACGTTATACCAATTGGTCAACAAAACATGACTAAATTGCCACCCATATCATCTGGTCCGACCTTGAGGCTAAGGCAGCCCGAACAACAACCCATGACTAAATAATTATAGGGGCTCAATTATTTTTATAAATATAAAATATAGTGTAGTAGTATGTTTTACTTATAAAATTTTATATTAACACATAATTTTTGTCTGAAAACGCTTAATGCAAAAGTGAGTTTTTATTTCCTCCTTGACAAGAGCTGTCCGACCTCGCTAGGATTTCTTTCATGGCTTGTAAAATTTCTGCATTTTCATGGATTGCATTACACTTCTCACAACGCCTTGTTCACGATGTTATTCTTGAGGGTAAGGCTCATTATGTCCCCTTTTTTTGTGTAATCTTTCGTTTGTGCAAGAATTAATAAGAGGGTAGTCAATCCCACCATCCACTTAATCGGCTGTTCCTTAAAAAAAAATATAAGTTTTTTGGCAGCTCAAAAAAAGGCCACATTATAAAATAAATTTTAAAAAATTTACTAAATTATCACATTATATTTATCTTTGGAGCCTTTTCTATTATTTTGCGCCGAACCTTCTAAGCTTTAGGACAAACACTGCCTATTATGGTGAGTACTTGCCCATTCGGAGTCTTATCTCTTGATTAGTAAGTGAGGACCTTATTCCACTTGAACTCTCCCACAAAATCTGTAGTGGAAGGGTTGATTTGAATGATGAATCAAGAAAACCGAAAAGGTCCAAAAACAGAGATATTCACTCAAAGGTACAAAGTGAGACTATATAATCCAAAAATATCATAAATTTTTATTTACAAGTTTTAATTTATGGTGTCTTATTTATTTAATAATTAATAATATAACTTAACCCTATTTAATCACATATTTGTAGTTTATTAAGTGAATGATAAAATAAATTTATTTTAATGATGATTAAATAATTAAAGAGAGTAAAACAAAGACAAAGTAAACACAAGAAAATATAAAGTAATATAAAGTAATTGTGCTCCATCATGAGTCAAGGCCGGCCCTATCCATGGGCAAAAGGTGCATTTGCACAGAGTCCCTCAATCTATGAGGGTCCCCGAATTTCTTTTCAAATTATTTTGTAGCCAAAATAATATATATTTTTCATTCTCGATTTTATAATTTCACATTAAATTTGTGAAATTATCAGAGTTCAACTTCTAATTAATTATACATATTTTTATTTTAAGGGCTCAATTTTATATCATAAAAACTTGTATCAGACCTGTCAGATGATACAACGTGCATCTTTTAGAACATTTTTTGAAACATATGCCACTTTTCTTTCTAATACACGAGTATTGAATTTAACCTTAAAAATATCGCATAGACCATTTTATATATCGTATCATTCATAGCATTTTATATATCAAGTTTTGTTACTGATGTATTGACTATATATAGAAAATAAATAAATAAATAAATATTTCTTGTAGTAAAAAATAAAAGTATGTATAGCTTATGATGTATCGAGTTTAATTGTTGATATATGACTTATTTAAAAAAAAGAAGGGAACAAAAACAAACAAACGAAGATAATATAGTGAAATAAAAGAATTGATTTTAAGGCTTGAAGTATCACTTATTTAAAAGTGTAACATATAAAAAAAAATAAAAAAGAGTATCACATGTTTATAAATAATAATAATAAAAGAAGAAAAAAAACGCGTCAATTATCAGACAAATCATAAAAAAGTTGTCCCTTTTATAATTAGTACAGGGCCTAAAATGTATAGGACGACCCTGCGTGCCATGAGCCAAGCCAACAACGAGGCTTTGATTTCCGCCTATATATACACCCTTTTCATCTCCTTTATGGGCAAGCATTCCTCATCACTTGTCTGTATACTTTAGGTGAATCATATATGGATTTTAAAAATCGTGTCCATGTTCTCTCTTTGTGCTTCTTTGCACCATCTTGGCTGATCAGTACACGACTTCCACTCCTCTAGAGCAACCTATGATGGTAAATCAGGTCGCTCAGAATCATGTGCGCACAAGCTTTTCCCTTCTTCGTCTTCTTCTTCTTTTTGTTTTTTCAAATTGTGTAAATTATAAGTGTATCGTAAATCCACTTACATAAAATTAAAAAGTAAAAAAGAATAAAAAAAACATTGAACATGTAACAAAATCAAGCGCAACACCGCTCACCCACTCATTTGGCAAAATAAATTAGCGGAATAGGATTGGGGACGAGTGAATTAATTATTGATAGTCTAATTGTATACATTGAGAATGATATATCTTCAACAATTGAAATGAGCAAATCTTGCAGTATTTTCAATGGATACAGACACGTGATCAAGAGTCAACGAATCCTGTAATTTTGAATATTTATGTTTTTTATCATTTTATAGTTGCGAACTTACAATTTAGTCATTAAATATGTTTATTTAAATGCATTTTTTTACCCCGGACCACCCAAAAAAGAATTTATGTATCCATCACTATCTATTGTTATAATTTCTCTCCCATTTTTCTGCGTCTTTGTGGCTTGCCTCTCCTAGTATTTGCGGACACAGAAGAATCAATGAAAAACCGTTGCTCATGAGTGGTTCAAATTGGACCTTTTTCGTAGCATACTCGTTGTGGTTCTTTACTATTTTGAGTTCGATTAAATTCCAAAAGGGTTCTGATTCTTATTATCATATGAAAATTCCCTCTGTATTATTGTTAGATATATAGTTATAATAAGTTTATGGTAATAATAGATTTATGGTAGTAATAGGTTTCGTTTCCTTATTGGATTAGGGTAGACTAGTTCGTAGTTATATATATACTCTTGTTTGCCCTATTTGGGACGAGATTATTCAGTCGTATTGTTTAGTTGTTCTATTAAAATTATAAGTTTGATTGTTCTTCTTTTTCCCTGTTTGTTCTTCTTCTTTGACAATTCTTAACATGGTATCAGAGCTAAGGTTGGAAATTGGAAAACCGAAGAAGAAGAGAAAGAAAAAGAAGAAAAAAAAAAGAAAAATTGCTGCTTCGGTTATATTGAGTTCGAGATTTGGTTCGAATAAAATTTGCAATTTGCTTCAGTTTTTGATTGAGTTGTGTTTTGCTTTTGGTTTGGGCCGCGGAGGATTCTTGCGATGGTGATTGGAGTTGCTGTGCATTAATTAGGTAATTGAATTTGTTTTTGAACTTGGTAGACAATTTGGTTTTAAGAAATCTTAGTTTCTTTATATTTTTTTCAACCAAATTCAAATGGAACTACTGATTTGGATTTATCCATTTACGGTTTGGCTCTCCTTTTTCGGTTCTGCCTAATTGATTTCATTCTCAAATATGGGTCAATTTTCGAGGGCAGCATATTTGAGAAATTGAGCTCTTTGTGCTGGGTTGGTAGCCGCACATGAAGGGATGTATCAGACTGGGAAAGTTATCATCGGAGCATCGAAGCTTTGAGCTCGGGCTGTGAGGAATGGAGACGGTCACTACCGGTATTCAGTCTGGGTCAACGGCGATATGGCGGTTCGGTTGTCGGAGCGACTTGAACTATTTTGAGCCTATGGCGGCGCTGTTCTGGAAGTGGGTTGGCTTCCGGGTAGGTCAAACTATCTGGTCGGGTCGGATGAATTGGGTCTGAAGCGGGTCTGCATCATGTGTTTTGCGGGCCTAATTAAGAGAAACGGAGAGGATGTGCTCAACAAGTTTGTTGGGCCAAGATGAACAATCCAGCCCAGAGAGGGTTGGGATTGGGTAATGGGAAACTTGGTTTTGGAAAGAATTTGGTAATTTGAACAGTCGACTTCGTTTGGTGGCAATTTGGGCAGTCGACTGTAACTTTGGGAGGCGTGGCGAAGATTTTCGATAGTCGCATTTGTGAGAGGTCTGCTTTGGTCTATGTGGCGGAGGTTTCCGTCAATCGCAGTTGAGGCTTCTCTGATTGTTATGTTTCCGGCGGCGTGGCGGAGGTTTACGACAGTCACGTTTGTGTCTTCTTCTGTTTCCGGCGGCGTGACAAAGGTTTTCGACAGTCACATCTGTATTTTCTGGGTTCGTTTATGATTAGCAAACTCTCGTTGACTCGATTCATCGTGAGTTTGAGAGGGGATGTTAGATATATAGTTATAATAAGTTTATGGTAATAATAGATTTATGGTAGTAATAGGTTTAGTTTCCTTATTGGATTAGGGTAGACTAGTTCGTAGTTCTATATATACTCTTGTTTGCCCTATTTGGGACGGGATTATTCAGTCGTATTGTTTAGTTGTTCTACTGAAATTATAAGTTTGATTGTTCTTCTTTTTCCCTGTTAGTTCTTCTTCTTTGACAATTCTTAACAGTTATGTTGAGTATATGAAGGTTAATTTACAGTTGCATGTATTAATTTTGATTTACCTTTTTTTTTTTTTCCGAAAAACATTCGCTAAGCCAATATCAATAGAATCCACATCCATATCCGAGAATGAAGTATACGATGCATTGCTAATCCTTCTCGCCGATCCACAGCAAGTTTCGCACTTCGCATTTTGCACCAAACTCCATCCAATCTCGCACGGAATTTTGATGCAACACCAAACCAAGGATATCGGACAACAAACGCTCAAAACACAGGCGCTGCAAACGCATTCTGTCATCTTACCCGACCTATCTTTTCCGGGACACGAAGGAGGAGGAGGATGAGCAAACGCAGCATATCTTGAAACGCATGAATTTGAAGTTGCCTTTGGAACCATGTTTACACCCAAACATGAGCAGCAATAGCTTATAACGCGAGCGACTATTATAATGACTTTTCCCATTCAATTATGTGTCATGGCATCACCAAGATTACTTGATATTACGATGGATAACTATTCCCATCGACCACTTTGCTATGGTTACATTCACTTTGTCCAATCTGGTGTTTTATTGCTCTACTTTGAAGGTGGAATATGGTGTATGCCTTCCATGTGCTAAATTCCTTGATAAAATATCCACTTCTTTCGGTTCCATGTGAGTAAGGTTAACCTCAAAACATGAGAATGATGATAAGGGTAATTTTGTACAATTGTAAATTAACTTTCATATACTCAACATAATACAGAGGGAATTTTCATATGATAATAAAAATAAGAACCCTTTTAGAATTTAATTGAACTCAAAATAGTAAAGAACCACAAGAAGTATGCGACGAATTTGAACCACTCATGAGGAACGGTTTTTCATTGATTCTTTCCTTTACGAAATACTAGGAGAGGCAAGCCACAAAGACGCAGAAAAATGGGAGAGAAATTATAACAATAGATAGTGGCGGATACAGAAATTCTTTTTTGGGTGGGCTTGGGTAAAAAAATGTGTTGGAAGATTAAATCAAGCTGAATTAGGAAATTCTAGTTTTGGTAGGATTTAATAATTACTTGTTTAGTTTGTTTGCAATTTAAATTTGTTTGTTTTGGGAAACTAGTTTTGAGAAGGATCGAGTAACTATAGGTCTATATAAAAGACCTATGGGGTATCGTTTTCAATTGAGCTGAGAGTTCGAAACGTTAAAGTCAGAGCCTTTCGGCTCTCTGTCTTCGGGTTTGTTTGAGAGAGCCATTTTGGCTATTGAGATGTACGTTGAGGTCTAGGTCATAAGAGATGTAGTTCCTGCTTATGTCTATGATATTTGGTTATTGATGTAATAAGTGTGTAGGTAAAGACTTTCGGCTTGCCCGTCTTTGAGTGATTTAGTGGATATAAGTTTCAACATCGAACCACGTTAAATTCTGTGTTGTTTAGTTGTTTGTTTTGATTATTCCGCTGCGCGTTAATCTTCTTGGACACCAAGGATATTTTTATATCCTACATATGGTATCAGAGCCAGAATCAAAAGGAGAAGAAATTCAGAATAGTGACAAGCCTTGGTGATTCTGGTACTGCAGAAAAATATTGTTTAAGATGAAGGGGGAAAAAAAAAATGAAAGAGAGAGAATTTGGGTTGCTCTGTGTCTGCTCCCGCCAGATGAAATAATTTGATTCACTTAGTTTGATTAAGTTGTGGGTCCGGACTCGAGAGAAGAAAAAAAAAACAAATTTGGATTTTGTTGAAGCAATTTTTTGGTGCTTATTTCAAAGTAAATTTGGATTGATCCGTGATGAACTTGGAAGAATTGAAGTTTTGCCGCAAGTTGTGTTGTGGTGCAACAAAATCTCCAAAGCAATCCAAAGAGTATCACCGAATGCATATACCAGTTCACAACAAACCTTGTTAACGCTGCTTTATTTTCTTATTGATAATAGTATACAAAAAAAGTTACAGCCATTCTTCACACAATATCCTTCATAAACTACATAAATGAGATCATATCTCATTCTCCACGAGTACCATCAACAGAGCCGTATTTTTTATACTGTTTTCGACTTTACAAATACGACTTTTTATTTGAAAACACAAACAAACTAAGTATAGAGTAGTATCGATCCCACAAATTCGAGTTTCTTGAACTGATCATGAAAGGAAGATTGGGAACCGATGATTGATCAGGTTGAAATCCCAGTGTCATATGAATTTCCAACCCTCCAACCAGCTGGGATGAGATTATTGAGCTGAACCCATGAGTCAGAATTTTCATAGCCAAACTCACTGGTTTGGAACCTCAAGGTAAGTGCATTACCCCTTGGTGGATCCATGATGTCAAACACTGCCCCATATGCCCTACGCATTGGCTTCCATTGCTTGCTGTAACCCTATATAAGTGTCACCGTTCATATTTAAAGTATTAGAAACGCAAATCTTTTAGTGGGACGAGAGTGAAAGAGTGGTATTTTATTAAATTACCTGCGAAACTTGGACCGCTGTGATTTCGTAAGCTCCTGGTTGGTACAATGGTACGATTGCAAGGTGTCTAGGGTACTGGCTACGGCTGTGGATTTTGAATACTAGGTTGTTATTATTGTATTGGCAGGGAATTCTCTTAAATTGAACGTCAACAGCTCCGAAGGGAATGAGCTTCTCAGCCATGTTGGGAAGAGCTAAGTTTGCAAAGGCAGATGAGCTCAGAATAAAATCTGTTCTATTTCCTTCGCCGTAGTCCGTCACTACTACCTTTGTTCCATCATTTGAGCACAGATTTGGGAGTGAGCATTTTACCTGAAATTATTTTTTAAAACAAATATTTAACGTGTGTTTTCCTATAAAATTTTCGTGAAAAGACAAAATTAAGGAATATTTTTGTTCTTAATTTGATGTAGGGTTCGTTAATTTGATAATTTGAACAAATCTCAAGAGATTTTGATGATTCATTTATAAAAATAAGACTAACGTACAAATGTAGACAGAAATACGATTATTTTAGTTAAACGGATGAAGAAAATTTAATTTACTACGCAGTATATAGACATTGGAGCTCACATTTGGATGGAATTCAAGCGGATTTCGTTTAAAGAAAGAAAGACTTGGATAATTACCTGATAGCAAGCACCACAACCAGCGCCACCCCAGAAAAGCCGAGAGACTCCAGTCACTTGCCCATCGTTTACTGTTTTTCCGTACTCCCCAAATCCACAAGCATCAGCTGCTCATATCATATCATATCGATCATTAAAATTTCACAAATCCAAAAGATTACTAAACTTACACAATTTGAAAAAACAAAAAGAAGAAGAAGACGAAGAAGGGAAAAGCTTGTACGCACATGATTCTGAGCGACCTGAGTTACCATCATAGGTTGCTCTAGAGGAGTGGAACTCGTCTGATCTGCCATAGCATATTGCAACCAAGATGGTGCAAAGAAGCACAAAGAGAACATGGACACGATTTTTAAAATCCATATATGATTCACCTAAAGTATACAGACAAGTGATGAGGAATGCTTGCCCATAATGGAGATGAAAAGGGTGTATATATAGGTGGAAATCAAAGCCTCGTTGTTGGCTTGGCTCATGGCGCGCTGGGTCGTCCAATACATTTTAGGCCCTGTACTAATTATAAAAGGGACAACTTTTATATGATCTGTCAGATAATTTGACGCTTTTTTTTTCTTTTATTATTATTATTATTATTTATAAACATACGATACTCTTTTTTATTTTTTTTATATGTTACACTTTTAAATAAGTGATACTTTAAGCCTTAAAATCAATTCTTTTATTTCACTACATTATCTTCATTTGTTTGTTTTTGTTCTCTTCTTTTTTTGAAATAAATGATATATCAACAATTAAACTCGATACATCAGAGGCTATACATACTTTTATTTTTCACTACAAGAAATATTTATTTATTTATTTTTTTTTTATAGATAGTCAATACATCAGTAACAAAACTTGATATATAAAATGCTATGAATGATATGATATATAAAATGGTCTATGCGATATTTTTAAAGTTAAATTCAATACTCATGTCTTAGAAAGAAAAGTGGCATATGTTTCAAAAAATGTTCTAAAAGATGCATGTTGTATCATCTGACAGGTTTGATACAAGTTTTTGTGATATAAAAACCGAGCCCTTGAAATAAAAATATATATAATTAGAGGTTTAACTTTGATAATTTCACAAATTTAATGTGAAATTATAAAATCGAGAATGAAAAATACATATTGTTTTGGCTACAAAATAATTTGAAAAGAAATTTGGGGACCCTCATAGATTGAGGGACTCGGTGCAAATGCACCTTTTGCACATGGATAGGGCCAGCCGTGACTCATGATGGAGCACAATTACTTTATATTACTTTATATTTTCTTATGTTTACTTTGTCTTTGTTTTACTCTCTTTAATTATTTAATTATCAGGAAAATAAATTTATTTTATTATTCACTTAATAAATTACAAATGTGTGATTAAATAGGGTTACGTTATATTATTAATTATTAAATAAATAAGACACCATAAATTAAAAACTTGTAAATAAAAATTTACGATATCTGTGCATTATCTAGTCTCACTTTGTACTTTTGAGTGAATATCTCTGTTTTTGGACCTTTTCAGTTTTCTTGATTCACCATTCAAATCAACCCTTCCACTACAGATTATGTGGGAGAGTTCAAGTGGAATAAGGTCCTCACTGCTCTAATCAAGAGATAAGACTCCGAATGGGAAAGTACTCACCATGCTAGGTAGTGTTTGTCCTAAAGCTTAGAAGCTTCATAGCAAAATAATAGAAAAGGCTCCAAAGATAAATATAATGTGATAATTTAGTAAATTTTTAAAATTTATTTTATAATGTGGCCTTTTTTTGAGCTGCCAAAAAAAAAAAAAAACTTTCATTAACCCCTTTCAAACCAAACTAAAATTTGGAAAGGAAAAAAAAAAATATCATTCTGATGTCAGCCTTGAAGAAAAAATTATTAGATTTTTTAATGTGGGACTTGAGCTAAAAAAAAAAAAAATAAATAAAAGATCACTTTTTTTTTTTAATTTTAAGAATAGCCGATTAAGTGGATGGTGGGATTGACTACCCTCTTATTAATTCTTGCACAAACGAAAGATTACACCAAAAAAGGGGATATAATGAGCCTTACCCTCAAGAATAGCATCGTGAACAAGGCGTTGTGTGAAGTGTAATGCAATCCATGAAAATGTAGAAATTTTAAAAGATGTGAAAGAAATCCTAGCGAGGTCGGACAGCTCTTACGCAGGGGCCGCCTTGTTTGTCGGGGAGGATATAAAAACTCACTTTTGCATTAAGCCTTTTCATACAAAAATTATGTGGTAATATAAAATTTTACAAGTAAAAAAATACTACTACACTATATTTTATATTTATAAAAATAATTGAGGCCCTATAATTATTGGGTTCTGGGCTGTCGCTCGGGCTGCCTTGGCCTCAAGGTGGGACTAGATGATATGGTTGGCAATTTAGTTGTGTTTTGTTGACCAATTGGTATAACATGTTAGGTTTGATTTGACATTTTCACATCGTATCAAAATATACTCGAAAATTGTCTCATAAAAATGACAATTAATGTCATTTCGGTGTTATAAATCCACAATTTGTTGGGTTTGTTTAGGATTTTCTTACCTATCAAATATTGCCACCCTTCAAAATCCATATTTGACTTTAAATGGTCTTTTGATATTATCAAATTCAGTAATTAACCTCGTTTAAATGCCATCAGAAATTTAGTAAATTGAAGAGGATAATAGTGAAATGATCAAACGTTTCTATAGCAATTTGGTTGATTCTCATGATCAAATTACATTTGTAGCAACTTGATTTTTTGTTTTTCCAAGACAATAACAAAAATAATATTTTTCATAAAAGAGATTCAGAAAGTACATTTGCAGTCAGGTGGCGTCTCAATTGGTCATTTTTTCAAGAGGCTCAGTCGATAATTAATGATTGGCAACTCTCGCCAGTGGTTCTGGCACCACAGCCTGTGGTTTGCTTCTACCTCGTGAGTTTCGAGGACTAGTTTCTTTGAATAAACAAAATTTTCCATACTTTAGAGGTTAATATTTTGTTTTTTTTTGCTCATATATCTTAAAATCATATGATAAATTATATTAAAACCTATATATATATATATATATCCATCATTGGTGGAGCTAGGGTGGGGGGCCAGGGCCACTGACCCCACCTTATATATTCATATATAATTATAGTAAATGTTGTGTATTGTGTGTGTAGTGCTCCAGTCAATATAAATTTTTAAATAAACACTAACACAATTTTAAGAATTTGCGTCTTGTAGTTTAACGTTGTTTAGCGTGTGAGATTTTTTTTTCATATTTATTTAAATATATTTTCACTATTATGAATGTGCCCCTCTAAAAAACATTTCTGGCTCTGCTAGTGATATTCATGTCATCATTTCCACTTTGACAAAGCAATATGTATATGTTCAAAACGGAAGCACAATGCATGACAGGACACTACTACAACCCTTTGTGCTTTCGTTTTGATCTTTGCTATTCTTGACAACCATTTGTTCTTCCGTTTATATCTTGGGCTATTCTTTGCTTCCAATATTATGGAAAAACTTTTTAAGGCTGAATTATATTTACCACTTTAAATTTTGAATGTAATTTCAAAATTAATTTAATTAGTTCAGATAATTACATTTGTATTATTTTTTAACTGTTCATACTATATAACAAAGTTAATGGAACGTTAAAACTACAAAATAAATCATATAGGACGTAAAAATTGTAACACAAATAATGTAAAACATATAAATTGTACTATATTTCATATACATACATACATATATATATATATATATATATATTGTGTACATATATATATGTATGTGTGTGTGTATGCGCGTGCAAGCAATATATAAGCTTGTAGGGAGTATTTTGTAATTTTATGAAATAACATGGATGATTTTGTAATTGCCCCAAAATTCAGGAAGGTAAATATAATTTGTCCAAAATATTTTTGTCTCAATAGAAGAGTTTTTATTGAAACCTTTGAAATGTTACTTATGAAACTTTACTAATATAACTATGTATAGTACATAATTAGTTTACATTCAGAAAGTTAATCGTATGAGTGAAACAAATAGTGGCAAATTAATTTTTTAAAGTGTTATACCTTCAAATTCATAAACAATTGTACATTTTCAAAATAAAACTCTTTCATTGAACGAAATAAGTATAAAGAAGTTGATGATATTATTGTACAAGCAATAATTCACCAATTAAATGTAAATTCATACAAAAAATTGCGTAATATATTTTCTCTTCCAAATAATAATTATTTAACAAATTTTTGTTTTAGAAAATTGCTGATTCGAGAACAAGAACATCTGCTTCCTTGGCACAGCTAACAGCCTACAAGCCACAAAAATAAAAAGAAAAAGAAAATTCATGTCGGCGTAAAGATCTCAACGAGGCTTTTCATAAATTTAATACTTGTCTTCTTCCCTTATTTCTTCTGCTTTGTTGTCATTGCCTTAATTAAAGGTATACATTTTCTCTAGTCGGCATTGCGTTTTGTGTGATTGCACTAAAATTTCCGTCGAACCAAATAAAAGCACATAACTCCAATATGTATTCATAGGCTAGTAGAATATTAATCATTAAAGACATGAATATTTGTTGTAAGAAATATAACATGAATCTATTATTATTTGACACGTCTGATCGTTTAACAATGCTCGTATCAATTAGACATCGTGTGTATTAAATTTAGTTTTAACAGTACTATTGCATATATATTGATTTTATTTTATGATGTATAGCGTATTGAAATTAGTCATTGGTATATTGATTTAATTATTGATGTATCACATTTATAAATTTAGATGTTAATCGTAAATACTGACAAAATTAATTTAATTAGCTCAGATAATTACATTTGCATTATTTTTAGCTATTCATACTATATAACAAAGTTCATTGAACGTTAAAACTAAAAAACGAATCATACAGGACGTAAAAATTGTAACACAAATCATGTAAAACATATAAATTGTACTATATTATATATATATATATATATTGTGTATATATATGTGTGCGCGTGTGTGTATGCGCGTGCAAGCAATATATAAGCATGCATGGAGTATTTTGTAATTTTATTAAATAACACGGATGATTTTGTAACTGCCCCAAAATTCAGGAAGGTAAATGTAATTTGTCCAAATTGTTTTTGTCTAAATAGAAGAGTTTTTATTGAAACCTTTGAAATGTTACTTATGAAACTTTACTAATATAACTATGTGTGGAACATAATTAGTTTACATTCAGAAAGTTAATCATATAAGTGAACACAAAAGTGACAAATTAATTTTTTAAAGTATTATACCTTCAAACTCATAAACAATTGTATATTTCAAAATAAAACTCTTTCGTTGAACGAAATAAGTATAAAGAATTTGATGATATTATTATATGAGCAATAATTCACCAATTCAACGTAAATTTATACATGAAATTGCGTAATATATTTGCTCTTCCAATTAATAATTATTTAACAAATTTTTTTTTGAGAAAACTGCTGATTCGAGGACAAGAACATCTTCTTCCTTGGCACAGCTACCAGCCTACAAGCTACAAAAATAAAAAGGAAAAAAAAAAAAGAAAAAAAGAAATTTCATATCGGCGTAAAGATCTCAACGAGGCTTTTCGTAAATTTAATACTTGTCTTCTTCCCTTAATGCTTCTGCTTTGTTTTCATTGCCTTAATTAAAGGTATACATTTTCTCTAGTCGGCATGCGTTTTGTGTGATTGCGCTAAAATTTCCGTCCCAAATGAAAAGCACATAACTCCAATATGTATTCATAGGCTAGTAGAGTATTAATCATTAAAGGCATGAATATTTGTTGTAAGAAATACAATATGAATCTATTATTATTTGACGTGTCTAATCATTTAATAATGTCCGTATCAATTAGACGACGTGTGTATTAAATTTAGTTTTAACAGTACTATTGCATATATATTGATTTTAATTTATGATGTATAACATATTGAAATTAGTCATTGGTATATTGATTAAATTATTGATGTTCACATTTATAAATTCAGATGTTAAAATATCGTGTATATCATAATCAATTTAACCTTTTTAGGAATAGGTGATTTCTAGTCTTCTACTACCCCTATGCACTGTGGTCGGTTCATTTAATCAAATTAAATGCAATAAACATCTTGTCCATTTTCCTTGAATGGACATTATTTAATACTCTAATGTGCTTTTACACCTTAAAGAAGGGGTAATTCATACAAAGTTTCTTGTGGTTTTGTTCCAGTTATCTTTTGTAGTTTACAAATATGATATTACCTTCTTATTTTTAAACAAAAGTGTCACGTTGATGATAGAAAGTATTTTAATGACTACAGTGATAAATTTTTTTTAAAAAAAGTTATGCTCCTCTTAACAATTTGTTTCTTCCTACGTTCTTAATAAGATTTTACGATAATCAAGCAGAGAATTATGTGATAATATTGTAAATATAATACACAATGCAGCTGATATAATTCTCAAAATTAGTGTTCGAGATAGCTAATGAATTGAAAATGATAATCAAAACACAAAACAATTAGCTCACACTTAAACTAATGATCTAAATGGAACAAATTAGCTATTTAAGATGTTATATATTGACATTCATAAAAAGTTGTACATGTGTTAAAGTTGATTCTTCTAGTGGAACAGAGGGAGTACATGCTAAATTTGATATCCGTGTCTTTCCAACATTTTTTTACATTACATCCATACATTATGTGCTAAATTTGATATACGCAATTTCAACAATTAAACTCAATTCGCAATATTTTAATAATTAAACTAATATGTAATCGCAATATATTAATAATTAACTCGATACATGATATGTTAAATTTGATATGTCACACTTTAGATGTTAAATTTGATCACGCGTAGTTGAATCATCATACGCATGTATATAAGATTTTGCGAATTCCTTTCAATATAGACTACCCAAAATCCAAACCCAACTTAAGGAGGACCTTCACATTTTTTTGTAGAGTAGCCCCAAGGAAGCATTGGGCTCAACCAATTTCAAATTGAAGAGTTTTATCTTTAGTCGCTTAAAAAGATACTTATGTCGGTTTTCCTGAGACACGAATGCGCCAAAGTCGTTTTTACGCGACATCGGTCTAATGTTATTTCTTTTTAAGCGAAAGGAATTTATGAGTTTTGTTTTTAATGGAATTCATTATTTTTAAAACATAAATGTGTGACTAAATTTTTACAAATAAATAAATTCCCCAAATTCATTTATACGAAGATTTTATGTATTTCAAAAAATGCCGTAAATTACTTCTTCTAAAATTTTATTGAATTACAAATTAAAATTTCAATTATATAATTATGTTTTGCCTTTTTTTTATTTTTTATAACAACTCAAAAACTATTTACGGCGGTTCGATTAAATTAAAATAATTATTTAATTTTTAAAAAATTCGTTTACATATAATTATTTTTATTCATTTTAAAAACCATTGTAGTGGAATTAGTTTCTTAATGAAATTAATAAAAAACAAAAAAAAGAAAATTTTAATTATGGAATTCGTTTATTAAAGCAAAAAAAAAAAAAAAAAAAAAACCAATTGAAAACGAATTCATGGAATTCGTTTTCAATTGAAAACGAATTCCGTGAATTCGTTTTCAAAAGAATTTTGCTTTTTTTTTTTTTTGGTTTGTTTGGTTGAAAACGAATTTGGGAGATTCGTTTTCAACTGAAAACGAATCTCCCAAATTCGTTTTCAATAGTTTGGGAATTTCAATTTTTTTTTGCTTATTTTGGTAATTTTTTCCCCCAAAATAAATATTTAGGTAAAAAAATCTACTGTATTCCATTACAAATGATTTTTTTTTCACTTTACATAATACTAGGTTGATCACCACGTCGCTATTTTCTATTTTAATAATTAATTTTGATTAATATTGGTTATTATCATTTTTTTAAAACTAATTTCCTGTAATGTAATGCTATCTTTATGCTTTTTTTTTTTTGTACAGCTTTTGTTATTAAAGACAATTTAAGATGGTTTTTTTTTTTTTTTTTTCGAGGTGAAAACATATTTCTCAATTTCTCAGTATTGATTAGATTTTGAAGAAATGAGTTACAAATGAAAGCGGATGATAAGGTGTGCGGCGTTGTTAAAACATCGCCTAATTCATCTTACATTTCTAACTCCTAGCGTATCCAGTAGTGTTTCTATATCTCCAAAGTCAATTAGATCAGAAAGTTTGGACATGAGTAAGTACATCAGCTGGTGGGAATCTTGTAAATTGTGGTTCATGATATGGTCTATTGGAAAACAAAGTTGAATCTTTGAACTCCTCCCATTAACCATCGCCCTTGTAGTCTGTTAGAAAGAAACCAGAGGAGGTCTGCGCTGTGTCAAGGTCAACTACAGCATCAAAGAAGAGGGAAGCTGCTTTCTCTGTCGGCTTGCACTGATGGGTTTGTATCACTCTGATATTTGCCGCCTAGTAGTCCTGATACCATTTTTGCACAAAACTTGCAATTTTCTCAGGTTGAAATCTAGCCTCTTCACCATGAAGTTTATGATTTCGGGTGAGCCAGATATGATATTAAGATCATGGCTGTTTTCTAGCATTGTTCAATATTTAGGAGAAGAAGCACTTCAATCAAACAAAAAGCACACAATTGAGCTATGCTTGAGTATAAGAACTGACCAGTAATTAAAGAGTACCAAGTTCAAGTACAATTTCAGCAGCAGCAGGATACCCTGAGGATTAAAAAAAGCCACGACAGTTAAATACTAATACTAAATAAGCCAAACCTCCCTCCTAATAGAAGGAGAACAAAAGCAAACAGCAAGAGGCAAATATTAACACACTGAGAAAAAATAAATTACACAACACTAATAAGAGAACAATAAGATGCACCCATAGGTGCGGAGAAAGATAGAAAAAGTAGGAGTCATTCACAAGAACACAAAGCCGAACATACATAAGGAATCTAGTAGATGGAATTAAAGGCGACAAAAAAACCAGCAATAGCAGAGCAATATGTGCAGAAAAATCATGCTTTCAGCCGCATGAACAAAACAACAATAAAACAGCAAAGCAAGTTTCCAGATAAGACGCTTAAGAATAAACCAGGAGTACTTCACATGAACAAAACAACAATAAAACAGCAGATCAAGCAATAACTCATTTGAGTTTCCAGATAAGATGCTCAAGAAAAAACCAGGAATTCACATCAAATGCATAAAATTCATCAGCAAAACATAACAATATCGTTCTCCCAAAAAAATTCAGCTTTGGAAAAAAAAAGGACAGAGAAACCAAAGCTCACCCAACAAGACAACAACATCGAAATTCAAACGAACAAGATGAAATGCAGGGAAATTACAAAACAAAATTAGTCACCAGCTTGCTTCAGTCAGCGAAAAGTCTGGTTAATCAGCTACAGTATATCGAAACAAGGAGTAAATCATTATCCATATTAATAGTGAAATTTGGAAGTAAATATAGTACCTCAATCCTAATCTCATATTGATCATTGCGGCTCAAAACTCTAAAATTAGGAGTCTCATGATCCGGAACTTCAAAAATAAGCACAACATAATCAAAGAAAGTAAATGCAAAGTCATCAATGAAAAAGCCCGATAGAGCAAAGCAAAACTATTGAGAAGCTTTCCAATTTCATGATCTTCAAGAATATACAAGAAACCACAGAATTGGTACTACCTGACATTAAAGGTTCCTCTAAAGTCCTACTCTTGAGCCACTTCAAGAGCAATACAGTCTTTTCTGGAAACAAAATGAATAACACAAACTCCCTTGTATGGAAATGAAATTTTTGTTGCTACATGCAAACATACCGAAATGAGGGATTTTCAAATTCTACAACCCACACCCCGGAAAAAGATTAAAAAATATTTTTAAAACAGAGATTGGTACCCGAAAGGAGTGCGTACGACTGAGCACAAAAAAGATACATAATATGTCCGTAAATATCTGCTTTCTTGTCCTTCAGAGCTCTGAAGAGAACCATAAATATACATAAAGAACTTTCAAAAAGCCAAATATTGAGCAGAGGCACAACCTATACCACAGTAACTAAGGATAAGTCCAAATCAAACTAATCACAGAGAAAAAATTGAAAAAGTCATATGCATTCAAAGTATTCAGAAGACCACATTAAAGGAATTAACACAAAAACCAGAACATTAATATCCTAGCTTCATACTTATAGCAGAACCAAAACCAAAACACAGAGGTAAGGGAAAAAGAAAAAAAAAACTAAACCTAGTTTATTTAATCCAATGAACCTCTCAAGTTTTGGGGAGTCATCTCAATAATATACACGGCCACCTAAAATTTAAAAGAGAAAGAAAGGTACCAAAATTAGTTGAGGCTTTGATGATAAGGAGTTTGGAACCCTGTACACACCACCAAAGCAAAGAAAAATCACAAAAAACCAGTACACCATAATAAAAACCAAACTGAAAACAGAAACTAACAGAGTATGGAATGAAATGGCCATAATTAGCAGAAATAGAGAGGTCATAAATAGCAGAAATAGCTGCTTCTTCAAAGAAGTTTCTTTTCCAGCTGGGGCAACAATTGCAGCCACAACACCTGCACCAGCCATTTAAATAGGTTTTAAATGAATGAAATAAAACCCTGGGCATTCAGAACTAAGTACCCACTGATAAAACAACCTTTTAAGGAAAAAAGCAACTTTAGAGAACTAGGTAAAAATCCAATCTTTAAAGCCTGTTGTTGAACATTTTTCACCCAACCTAAAAAAAAAAAAAAAAGAATCAATACAATCATACAATTCACAAAAAGCCTAATACAGAAACAACAAGTCACCAAAAAACAATCACGCACTCATACATAGCGATGAATACAATACTTGACATATAGCAAATCCTGACACTTTGAAGGGGAAAAGTGTAGTTCATAAGAAGTGCAAATTAAAGATAATTTTTCAATCGCAAAATCTAAACTTCACAAGTTTTTTTATGAACAAAGTTGACATTGAACACTTGCATAAACTGAAGGTAAGATTACAACTTACATGCTCACATTCATCCATAGATAAACCCTCTGCTTGATGAATCTGATCATCCAAAACCCTCTACAATCTTGAAAGAATATCAAGCGGAACCAAATGAAGTAATTTTTTTGGCTCGAATGGAAATAATTCCACTCGTGACCACTTCAAGATCAGCGACATTTAATGGCAACCACTCAGGTTCTTCTTGGTTTTCCCTGAGAATCTCTGATCTACTGCAGACATCCACCACAATTTTAGAAAAGCCTCCAACAACAACATCTACATAAGAAGAAAAAAAAATTATACTAAAAAATGTGGTGATTTGTATCCTATTACTCTTATTATTATCTGTTTGGCTAAAGAACATCCATTTGTATCTAAATATCCCTTTAGCGACAGTTAATAATATTATCTTTCTCACATTAGCCTATGGTCCAAGAAAATGCTTAACTTTCAAGCCAAGTGCAGAATGAGGATTCTTGCATTGAGAATGTCTTGAATAGGATTGGAAATATGCTCAAAGAGAAAACTAAATCCTAAGTGAAAGGCATTCTTATATGAGTATGATAAATAAATACTCTATCTTTACAAATGCCATTGATCAACAAAAATCCCAAAGCAAATGCGAGGGCGAAAAAAATTATTTATTTATTTTTAAATATTTTATTTTATTTTTATGAAAGCACTTATCATACCCCTAGGATTTAGCATAATTAATGTGAGGAAGTTTAGAATAAGAATCAGTGATCAAAAAGTGGTATTGGGGTTGGAAAGAAATGCTGACCTTCTCAAGTATTGATCTTTCCAGTTTCGGTTCTTGCATTGGATCTCCAAACTGGGAAGTAAGCTTGAATTTTCCTATGCGGTGGAACCCCTTCTTGTGAAGAAAAGTGACAGGCTTTTTACTGATGTTTTCCTTTTGGCTGTTATTATGCAAATGATCAGTCTTTCCCTGTGGTAATGACAGCAGCACTTCCACATTTCAAAGTTTTCAGAATGTAGTTTCAACTCTTTCTGCAGATCTCTCAACCCCAAAAATACAGCAAGTTTGAAACACAAAATTTGGACAAACAATTTTTCCATGAACATAGATTCCAAAGATCCTAACTTTCAATCAAATGTGCCCATGAAAGTATTATACTTAACTGCAAACAATTAAACAAAATGTAAAAATAAAATTAAAAAAAACAAAAGACTTACTTGTTCCATAAAATAAAATACTTACTTGTTCCATATGCCTTATTAGACCACCCATTAACCAAGCAGTATGAGCCACAAAGAAAGAATCCAAAAAAAAAAAATCGTGAATAAGAGGAAAAGTAAGATAAGAGAGCATATGAAATATACATTTAGAAGAGGAGGAAAAAAAATACCTTTGTATAACCATGAAAATCTTTCTATTCTCGGGAGAATCTTCAAGTTTCTCATCCTTCATAAAACAAACAGAACCAACAATATAAAACAAATGAACACTACAAGAACCGAAGCCAAAACCAAGTCGAGAATATGGAAGCTGTAAAAACACACACAGTTTCAACAAACAAGGGATATCCAGATATTAATAACCTGGCATTATAAAATGGTAAGCAGTAGTCAAGTCAATCACCAAAAGCAAAAAATAGACATAAATGAAAGAAATGTATCAGGGTTGCAAAGTTTTGAAAAAGAAGAAGAGAGGTAGAGACCAATGAAGAATTCAAAAAAAAAAAAAAGTTTAAACTCGGTTCAAGAGAAACATTACTCAACCTCTAAAAACACCAAATACGGCACTGGAAAGAAGAAAAAAAAAATGGAAAAGCTCATCGCAGACGTAGGTTTCTCTCATGAAAATGGAAGAATTACCTGATTGTACTGTGATTGGGAGAAACGCAAGGATGATTATGACTGCTGGTGTCATCTTCGTGTAAGCCCAGAAATTCCAAGGCTTTACCGGACGGAGCAGAGTAGAAGACCAAAGATTTTCAGATGGAGCAGAGGAGAAGATGAAGGAGAAGCGGAAGAGGAAAAGAAGGGAGAGAAGAAAGAGAGATCTAAAGGTATGATGAAGGATTGACCGAACCCATGATGAAATCTCATAGCCACCAACTTAGCAGAAATCCATGGAAATCGGCTCTCACATGCCATGAAAAAGCAAAAAGATTCTCCGTAAAATTTGGCCTTACAAATATCTCCCACGATGTCTAGTTCTCGAACAAGAATAATAAAAAAAAAGAAAAAAGAAAAAAGAAAAAAAGGGGCATGTTAATTGCATGACCCAATGTACTAAACACATTACACTTTTTAAAATTTTAAATAGTGAAAAGACATTAATGCCCTTGATAGTTTCTAACTTTATAAAAAAAAATTACTTAACTTTTTTACCCTCACTTTTTTATCCTACTTCATCAAGAACACAAAGGGATTCCATTCATTCCTCATCCATACTCCCTCCTATTTCCACTCAATCTTCTCCCTTAAACCATACATTCATTCCATTATATCAAAAATAATTGAATTTTGCTTACATATCATGGACGGAAATGCAAATGAAGATCCATATTACACGGTACGTATCACATTACTATATTTATGGACAAAAGGTAGCATATTTTTTAGGATATTTTTTCACTGGGGGAGTAGGGAGATTTTATAGAAAAAAAGGCCATAGCGACACCAATTTTCCCCAAGAAAATCGCCAGAATGGGGCAATTTTTTTATATAAAATCGCTCATCGCCCAGAAGGGGCGATTCTATAGGGTTTAATCGCCCCTCCTGGGCGATTCTATGGGTTTTAATCTCCCATCCCCCTACTCAGTTTTCGCCCCCGATTTTGGTGATTTCTAATGTCATATTTATTTTTTTTCCAAGCTCTACATTTTTCGAATGATCGCATCTTTCCAGATTACACAGATGTATTTTGGACTGAGGAAGAGTTCAGGACTAGAGTTGAGTTTATTGGTTGGGTTGAAACCAAAGCGTCGGAGCATCATTTTGATACTAAAATAACTTCGTCTAAAAAGTGGAAGGGGCCTCTAAAAGGGAAAAGAGGGAGAGTTGATATATGTTGTGATAGATCGGGGGAAGTTAGAAGCAAAGCACCCTTAGGCGAAGGGAAAATAGCCTGTAACAACACAAGTAGCAAGCTGACTGGTTGTCCCTTTCAATTATTAGGAAAAGAAATTAGTGGGGGTAACTGGAAGCTGAGTGTATAAAATGTCAGCATAATCATGAATTACCCCTTGTTAGAAACTGGCATAAAAAACACTCTAAGTTGATGAATTACCCCTTGTTAGAAACTGGCATCAAAAACACTCTAAGTTGAATGAAGAGAAAAAGGAGAAAATTTCAGAAATGATGAAGATAAATTTGGCTCCGAAGCAGATCTTGGCAAAACGGCAATATGATAATGCGACTAATGTCACACGTATCAAACAGGTGTACAACGAAACGGCAAAAGTTAGAAGAGACGAGAGGGGAGATTTAAGTACTATACAATACTTCTTGAAACTGATGCAGGATTACAGGTACTACTATTGGTACATAGCGGAAGATGAGCGTAATACTCTTGAAAACGTGTTCTTCGTGCATGAGGATGTTCCTGGTCTACTTCATATGTTTTCTTACGTATTGTATATGGATACGACATACAAGACCAAACGGTATAACATGCCTCTGCGTCAGATAGTTGCTCATGCTCCGACAGATCAATACATTCATGTTGCTTTTGCTTTCTTAAGGGATGAGACATATGCAACTTATTTCTGGGCTATGACTAGATTGAGGAAACTTTTTGATCCAGTGAAATATTCACATGTTGTTATGACTGATAGCGAGTCGGGTCTACTGAAAGCTGTGCACCATGTTTTCCCCGATGCTAAACAACTATTGTGCAAAAGGCATATTGTCATGGATGTAAAGAAGAAATCACTGACTGTGTGTACGGACAAAGAGATATTAGATGAGTTTGAAGGTCGGTGGAGAAGAGTGATGGGTGCTCTAACGTATGAAAAGTTCAAGAAAGCTGTGGAAATCATTGAGACTAAATATAGAAGCCGGTGGATATCTGTGGTTAATTATATGCACCATACATTGTTGGATCCCCACAAGACCAAGTTTGTCTCATTATGGACTAAAGAAATAAAACATTATGGAGGGCGTACAAACAACATGTGAGAATCTATTAACTTTCGTCGCATATAGTTATAGATATGACTCCATTATACATTATTCTCCAATTTAAAGCCTTAATTTTGTATTTTTTTTTTATCTCTGCAGGGCTGAGAGTGCACACGCAATGTTAAAGTGTGTCATTAAAACTGATAGAGGATCATTTCCTACAATTTTTTTGGGCATAAATGAGATGATAAAGTTGCATTTGGGTGAGATCCGTAGTAAAATGGAGGCATCTCGGAGCAAAACATTGCGTGAAGCCAATTACCTGTTGTATAGTATGATCAATGGCAGAGTTTCGCAGCCAATTACCTGTTGTATAGTAGGATCAATGGCAGAGTTTCGCAAGATGCCATACTGTTATTGTTAAATGAATACAAAAAGAGAGGTGCAGTCTATGGGGCAAATAGTGAGCTGTGTGGTTGTGAAATGCTAACTAGCTATGGCTTGCCGTGTGCGCATCAGATGGTTGAAATGGTCGGGAATTACAGACCTATTGATTCTTTGGATGTGGACCTTTTCTGGAGGACCCTCTATTTGGATGAGAGAAACATGCCTAGGGATGAGGAATGGCAAACAACACAAGGGCGATTGCATGAGATGTATGTTGAGGCCTCGCAACATCCTACTACGGACATTTACAGAGTAGCGGGTGTCATGCATAGCACTTTGCATCCAGAGATTGTTGACCTTGCTGATCCAATACAAAGGCCACATAGGGGAAGGCCGAGAAACAACTCTACGCAACGAGATCTATTGGGCTACGACCATGCCGAGAGGGTTATAGGCATAGGCAGAGGCAGAGGTACATATAGTTTGCCATGCCCCTTTCAATTTTTTGTTGGTCACTTTTTTATTTTGATGCATATATGGGTTGATGCATACGAATAACATGTGCAGGGCATAGCAGGTCAACTGAGTCATCAACCAGGAGGAATCGAATGACTTCTAATGAATCCAACTGGCCTTTCAACCTGCCGTCTTTGGTAAAACAGTTTGTGTTCGATTATGTTGTGGATTATAAAAATGTAATGGGGGATGGACATTATGGTTTTAGGGTAATACCTAGATTCGTACATGGTGAAGAGTCACTTTGGTCGCAAGTGCGACGGGAGCTGTTACATGAACTTGACGTGTATGCCTCATTATGATTTGGAGTTCTCGGTGAAGAAATGTACGATAAAGCTCATATAGTGTTGGATTACCATATAAGTCCTACAATAGAGGAGTTTTGGTTTGATATTTTCTATTTGGCATACTTGCTGCCACGAGGTACCAGAGGGTATATGCATTCTACGGAGTGGAATGTTGCACCTTCCTTCCACTTCGCTCGTGGGATTCTGGCGTATCTAATGATCCGAACACGTATATCACTATGGGTCATATCCAGGGCAACCATTTCATTTGTTTGGAGACGAGCGGTGAAATTTTGTTGCCCCCAATCTGTGTGTTGTGGCAACACTATGAGGAAGAAATGATGGATGAGTTGAAGGACATGTTAAAATCTCGCTTAAATAATTATCAAAGGTTGTACGTCGACAGCATAGGTAATATAGGAACACAACCCACCATAGTTATCGATTAGGAATTATCTTTTATCATTTTGAAACTTTTAAGTGTCTATTTTGGTTTGTATTGAAAAGTAGATGTTGGGGTAAGAAGAAATTTGTGTACTTTTTCATCAAAGTTTAAGTGTATTATTTATACTTGTGTGTTTAACATCTCCCCTATAATGGTCCAATCAATCCCTGTTCATACCACATAAGGAATCACTAAATTAACATTTCCAAACACTCAGTTAAGGTACAAATTCAACATCCAAATGTATACAGGAAAAAAAAAAATCATTGGGCCACCATTACATTTAAGTCACTAAATACAGAATCCAAATCTTATAAGACAATGCACTACGGCTCAAAAGGCGGTCTTCTCACAAGTTCTTTGAGTCCCGGCATCTGGGCCTCCAAATGATAAGCCACTTCTGCAATAGCCTACCTACGTGTCTCAGGGTTGACAGCATGTTCAACCCTTGGATGAAAAAAAATAGCCTGAGATGCTAAGTATTGAATTCGCTGCAACAATTAAAATTATTAACCCAATCAGCAACTAATAATACAGATATAGGTAAAAGAAAATCTAAAATAATCCTAAACTCACTACATTAAGGGACAACTGTGTTGGCTCAGGAGTGTATTCCTCGACCGGACCCCTACTAACACGAACGTGCGACCGCGACCGGAAATAATCAAGGTAACCCTCGGATGCTTCGTCAGTATAATCAGCCCTCTTCATATCCTGCAGAAGCCTTGTATGATATATTTTCCAACCACCGATATCAGCAACGAACTTGCAGACATACTTTTTTGTCTCTGGGCCTCTGTAGTACTCCTTCGGTTTGAAGACTTGAAAAGAAATTTGTTGGACGTACCCGAACTATCTTAACACCCGATTCGGCATATAGGGCTCTTCAACGTTAACGCAATAGATAAGCCCCCTATACAATGAAATTTTATGGACCAATGCCGGATTGGCTCAAATGGTATCCAATTAACCTGTTCAACAGTAAAAGGAATCGACAAAGATATGACAGAATGAGCAATAACTGTTTTCAAAAACACACAACGGACATATTACCTCGTTCGGCTGCAATGCATCTAGCGCCCTCCTGTAAGCCTCCAAATCAACTTGTGCGACACGCTTCTTCCAGGTACCAATGTGTCATTTCATTGCCGCAGGCCATCTAATATTCCACGACCTCTTCTTTGGTGGGCTGAATGTTGGGAAGTATTGATATATCCAGCTCTAATAAGAATGAACAGAAGAATAATTAAAACATATGTTTGCCCAAAATACAGCACTGTTTAATAAGGAAAGCTATGTGTAAAATGACAAACCTACAATAAAGTCAAACAAGTAGAATATTGAGCACTTTGTGCCCAAGATGCCTTCCCAAGTTGGCGATATAAGTACGCCAAGCAAGCTGCGCCCCATAAGTACTCACTTACTTTCTGAATATCGTGAAGGAAAGTCAAATACTGCACAGAGACGTGGGGTTTCGACTTTTCCACGAAGAGCGAAAGACTTAAAACCCACAATAAATAACCTGAGGCAGCATTCACTTGATCAAATCTACCGGCACAATTTGCCTCAATGCTTGTCAACTTCACAAATCCAGGCTTATCCAGTTTCACTTCATCTTTTCCCAACACAGCTGCAACATCCGTCGCTATTTGTGCAGTCTTTGTTTTTCCATAAATGGGCTTACCCCCAAACGGAATGCGCAGTATGTAGGCAACATCATGCAGTGTTATTGTCATCTCCCCAAATGGCAAGTGGAATGAGTTGGTCTCTAGATGCCACCTCTCCACAAAGGCACAGAGCAGAGCGGCGTCTAACTCATCATGCATGCACTGTACTAAATGGGCCAAACCGGACCCCTCTACAAGCTTTTTCATGTCATCATCGCCTCGCCAATTTTTCAAGCGATCGGCCCCATTATGACATTTCAATATCCCCCGTTCCTACCAAATGTAAAAAATAGAATTATAACTGACGGTTACAATTCCTAAAGCACTTTTTTTTTTTAAAAAAAAATTTAGACTATGCGAAAAAACTTTATTATTGCACTTTGGATCACTAGTAATGAAGCATATATAATTAGGAAAAAACTAATTGCTCAAATACATCACAAATACAAGTACGCAATTTACTAGAATTATCTCTCCATGCCAAACGTGGTAGGCAGTATGTCCTTTGAAACTCAAAAGCAATCTCAGGGATTAAATGACCACTTTCGAGCGGATGGTCTAGCTCCCTGTAATCCATCCACCCTGCAATCACTGCCATAGCCTCACTGCCCATTAATCCTTTCCCTGCTCTCCTAGTTGGTTCCGTGCTTGTATTCGCACCTTTAGCATCACTTCTACCACAAGCCCCCTCGCCGTCACCATCGTCTTGGGACCTTTCAACATCAAAAAAGGGCGGTACGAAAGGTTGTTCAATAAAGGACGCAACGATGTACTCATTTTCAGAGACGGAAGGTTCAATGAGTGTTCCATAATGGGAGCAGTGACATTCCCAGTGGTAGAAGATGTTCGCGATTGTGCTACAACCCTCCTCAAACGCTCAGATGCCGTTGGGGGAACACGAGGGGCATTTTTCGCATTTGGAATAATAGTTTCCCTGGATTTATCACTCTCCCGGGATGTATCCGGAATAATACTCTCTCCGGATTTGGATTTTTTGCCCTTCCTACGAAATGTATTACCTTTATATCTATCCCCCATATGTAATTAAAAGGTTGCATAGGAATTAATATTTAAAAAAATTCAAACAAGTAGAAACAAGATTAAAGGGGAAAAAAAAATTAAAGAAACCATACAGATTTAGGAAAATTGCCTAATCCAGGCGATTTTTTCTAAAAAAATGCCTGGATTAGGTGATTTTCCTTAAAACAATCGCTTGGATTAGGCCATTTTCCTCTAATCCAGGCATTTTTTTTAAAAGGAAAATCGCCTCGATGAAGTGATTTTCCCATGGAAAACTACCTAAAGGAGGCGGTTTTTTAGATAGAAGTGATTTTCCTAAAAAAAAACCGCATCCTTCAGGCAGTTTTCCACGGGAAAAGTGATTTTCCCTAAAAAAAAAATGGCCCGGGACGGCATTTTTTTTTAGGGACGAAGCGATTTTCCCAGTTGTTCGCCAGAAAATCATTTTTCTGACGAATGACCCCGAAATTGAAATGTAAACTACACAGCTGGAAAATGCAACATAAACACTATAACATTACTACACAACCAAGACAATGCAATTTCAAGATTCCCAACAAATTTACCATTCAAAACCAGCCCGTAATCATACATGCATGGAAATTGAACATTAATTATACACAAAACAGCCGGAAAACACAACAAACATCCGAAATCATTCATAATTTCACTGCTCATAAACTTCACAACAACCAACTCAATGCAATTTCAAGTTTTGGAAAAAATTTAAAAATCTCCAAAAAAATAAAGACCAACCGAGATGGAGAAATGAGAGTCGGCCTTGTAGATGGAGCGGTAGGCGGCGGTCAGCGAGGAAGCTCGAGCGGTCGGCCTTGGAAATGGAGCGGTCGGCGGCAGTTGGCGAGGAGAGCTCGAGTCACGAATCTCAGTCGCAGAAATGGAGTCAAAATGGAGAAGGAATGGAAATGATGGATTGAATGGAAGTAATGTTTTTTTACTGTATAAGTGGGAAGGGCAGTTAGGTAATTTCACTGGTCAATTTTTAAAATGTGTCCTTCATATAGTAAAATGTGTCATACAAGTAACAATTCTGAAAAAGAAAAAAAGAAGAAGTATGTACAAAGAAACAAAACAAACAAGAAACTGTTCATCCTTAGCAGACATCGACAAAACGCCATCGTTTTGTCGAACTAATGTCCACAGTATAAAAATCTAAATTTCGTAAAAAGAAATACGAAACAAATTTTGTTTTTCCCCTCTTCTCCCACTATGGATAGAATTCTTCTTTTATTTTTTTGGCCTATCCCACTTAAGAGGCCCACGTGAACCCCTCTCTCTCCCCAATTTCAGGCAGCAGAACCCTTTTTCTTTTCAAAATCATTCCGTCTCAGCCATTCTTATTACGAAAATATCCACTAAGTGGGCAAAAAAAGTGACCAACAAAAGGGCAAAAACGGGACTATCTCACAAAACAAAAAAATGACCAAAATGTTCATCCATCATTCCTCTCTTATATATAGTTCCTTTGATGAGATGGACACATTAAAATTAGGGTTGGCAACGGGTCGTGTTCGCGGGTTAGCGTGTCTGAGTTTGCGGGTTGGCGTATTGAAATACCTCAATCATAACCTAAACTTGTTTATTTTCGGATTGTATCATGTCTAACCCATTTATTTTTTTGCCGTGTTGTGTCAACCTTATTTTGACTCGAATTGACCTGTTTATTTTAAAGTTCAACATTTGAACTTGAATTCGATCTAAATATAACTCCAAACGTACATTTACCTTATAAAAGTAATTATATTTACATTAAAAAATATATCATACATGGTAAATTAGGGGTGGCAATAGGGTCGAATCCCGTGTTTGCAGGTTCGGGTGCATGGGTTAGGGTATTTTAACTTTTATATGATATACCATACATGATGCATAATGTCAATAATACCCCCAACACTTCATCATATTTACAAATATACTTTTTAGTTACAAACTTAAACGGGTCATTCAGGTAACCCACGGGTTGACCTGAACCCGACCCGCTTACTGACGGGTCCTTTGTATTCGTGTTGAATTTGACCCAAGTTTTTTCGGGCCGTGTCTGACATGTTAAATGCATGCTAAGTTCATGCCGAGTTATGAATTGCCACCCCTAAGTAAAATCACTTAGACGAAGGAATCAAACAAGACACTGGAGGACCTAGGGTGGGGCCCAGGGGGCCCAAGGCCCCACTGACCCCACCGTAGTACATTATGTTGAGTGATGAGTGTAAAGTGTCTCTAATCAATATAAATTTTTAAACTAACATTAACACAATATTTAAAATAAAAAAAGACACTAACACGATTTTAAAATTTTGTGTTTTGAACGTTAACGGCTTGTGGGACTTTTTTTTTTATAGTAATGATACACTACTCAACTAATCTTCTCAAATTTCTCATAGCAAGTGAGGTGTCATATAGAACATTGCAGTATAGAACATTGCAGCCAACACCCGCAAATTTTAGTGAAAGAAGATTGCCTCAATCACAAATCTTCAAGATAGAAGATTTTGTCTACAATCGCAAATCTTTGATATTAATTCTATTGAATATATATTTTTACGTAGTAAAATCGTTGACATGTGATTTTCACCGTGAGGAATATCGCTGACCCATAATTCGATGTTGAAATTCTCAAAATCCCAACAAACAACTAAGCAAACCATATAGGATAGTAATCTCATATTTCAATGATAAATTATTCCATACATTCGTCAAAAATATATTATGCAGGTGACACAATTATAAATTCAATGGTAAGAATGCAACTTTCTTAAAAAATGTACAGATAAATAGGGAGTCAAATTTGTTAATACTTTGTTCATATTGATTTGCTTAACTAAAAATACAAGTGCAATATGTGTAGAATAATTTTTCAATTTCGGGGAACTAGGAAAACCGTTGTGAAGTTGCAGATGCACCCAGCGAAAAGCAGTTTCCTCTCTCGTCTGGATGAGAAGAAAGGGTAGTATGTTGGGATGGTTTGTGACGCCCCACGCTCCTCCGCCCCTTTCCGTACCCGGAAAGTCATTCCCGACTGGGAGGACAGGAGAAGAGGGAGCGAGGGTGAGTTATTCAGGTTCTCTCCCAACAATCGAGACAGAATCAAACAGGTGAATCATAAGAATTAATTAAAGTATTACGAGTAATCATGAAACATTAAATTTGTTGCAGCGAAAAATGAAAGAAATTCATAGAGGATGGCCAAGGCCAAATTATCCTCCCCAAACATTGTTTACTAATCAAGCTATTACAGAAGGGTCTTGGTAGTCGAACGGCTGTGCGTCGGCCTCACTTCTAGCGTAGACACTTCAATTCTCTGAAATCAATTTAAATGGGAGGGGGTGAGCTTAAGCTCAGTGAGAGACCTCGATTTTATAAAAATTCCCACCATAGGTCTTTGTAGCAAAATCAGGTGAATCATGTAAGCAGTACATCTATAGCATAACAAATTACGGATGCAAGTATTCATACATACTGATGGATATCATTTCTCAAGACATACAGTTCACGATATATCAACATAGTAATTTACTTTATAATAAAGTTGAAGACATTCCAGCCGTAAGTAGGTCAACGCAAGCAAGCATCAATAGCAATATGGATAGGTCATGCAAATCATACAATCTAGCAAGTTCATCTATGCTTTAAAATCATATAAAGCATACATCTCTAATCCTAGAGTAGAGAATATAATCCAGGTAAGCAAGTCATTCATGAATGTCATCACATATCAAATGCATATCTCACAGGCAGCAAGTATATCAAATGCATTTCTCACCTGCAACAGGTCTGAGCCACTAGTCATAACGAGTAGAGTCCCATAACAAGCCTTCTCAATAAGACAGGTTAGGGGATCTATTCAAGTAATCGCAATCGTTCAAGTACTGATGGTTTGCAAAGCACATCGCCCACTGTGGCAGTAAGTACACGAGGTATGCTCGACGGTAGGGCTTTTGGATCCAAGCCCTCAGTTATCTCTCCAAGGCCTCAAGTTTCCTCTCTTAACGAGAAGTGTCAGCTCTGACATGTTCCAGGATGCTCACATTGAGCATTAACACATAATCCACAAATCTGGTGACTCTGGTGTGAGTCTTGACTAGTATAGGCTCTATCACATTCATGCTAAGGTGATCATTCCAACCCTAGCACGCGTCATTCATTTCTAGAGGCAATATGCAATCCTATATGACTTACCTTTTGAAGACTATCGTTCTTCTAGGTTATAGGTCACATCCTTAGTCTTTCTAATCATGCATATCATTACGTAAATGAATGGCATGATATATAGGCAAGATAGATAGCATGCATAGCATTATATTTTTCATACACATATATAGCATTTAAGATACACTTTGCATGTAACAGTTCAATCAAGAAACCAAGTAAAGATTGAGGCGTGGGAAAGCCTCATTCACAAAGTATACAATCAATAGTACATATAATACACATAAGCACTATGTAGATATTCCATTTAAATGTTAAGAAACTAGCGAGTAATCCCTCACCTTTCATAGGTGCGGTACGACGACGGTAGTATAAGTGGATTCGCGGGTCAACGATCAATTCTTGTAAAGTAAACATTCTAACGTGAGTTAACAAGGTTTGATTCTTAACCTTAAGTTTATTAAGTTTGACCTTTGGGGTCATGGTTGACTTTTGGTCAAACTTTGACTTCTCATGTTACGGTTGACTTTTGGTCAAAGGTCCACTCTCGGGTCAAAAGTCAACTCTTGTGTCAAAGGTAAACTCTCGTGTCAAAGGTCAACTTTTGAGTCGATGGTCAAGTTTTGGGTCAATGGTTAAGTTTTGGGTCAATGGTGCAAATTCAAGGTCAAATGTAGAATAAGGTAAAGTTTATGGGCCATTCTGGAATTAATATCAAGTTTTAGGCCCATTATGTAAATAAGGCAAAGTTCTGGGATATTCTATCATTAAGGTAAAGTTTTGGGTCGCTACTGTAATTAGGATAAAATCCTAGGTCACTTTACAATAAGTATCAAGGGTTATTTTAGGAATAGGGTTTAGTTTTGGACTAAAGGAAATTTCAGGAATAACAGGAATTTTGGTTCTGGACTCCGTCCGCTGATGCGTCCGTAGTGGGTGGAGCTTCGGGTAAAGCAATTTATTTCCGTTCTTTGGCTTTCAAGCAAAAAGGCAGGAAAGGCTTTTTCTGGAGTCCGTCCGTCGACACGTCCGTAGCAGACAAGGCTTGGAGCGGACTTATTAATTATTTTCCAGAACTTCTGATTTCGGATACCATATTCGAGGTCGGTTTAAACGATCTTCCTAACCATTTCCATTCATTCATAAATTCATGAAGCTATAGTACAACATATATACTACTCATAGGAACCTTAGTCACACAAAAGAATCTATTCTAACTATATTAAAACTCATGCCGTAATAGGTACGAAGGTTGGTTTTAGAAATGCAAGATTTCCATTTCGTCATTTTCGCATTCTTTCCATGAACCGCATAACCTCTATAGACATTCATTCTAAGCATGCATACCATTTAAGAATACACATAACATTCTAGAAACATACTTCTCTAAGTGTTTAATACATAAATAACAAGTTACTTGTTTTCGAAATTTCATGCTTTGCATACCTTTAATCCGTTTTCCTCCTACGTTATAAGTTTTAGAACTCACCGTGAGGTCCTAAGGGTAGTGTGGATTTGGAGGGTTGCAAGGACGACGACTGGAGTGATGGTATGAATACTTTGATGCTTTTCCGTTTCTCCCTTCGGTTTCCTTCAGTTTTCCCTTCGGTTTCCTTCAGTTTTCCCTTCGGTTTTGATTTCCTTTTTCTTTAAGTGTTTTGGGTACGAGGTATTTGTTCAGTTCTTAAGTGAGATAGCATAAGAGTTTTGCTGGTTGTGATAGTGTGTGCTTATATAGGAGGAAGAAAACTCCTCCTTGGTAGCAGCAAGAACATCATGGGCAAGCATGGGTTGTATAATAGAAAAAGGAAGCATGTTTGAAGGAATATGATGGGTAATCAATTGATTTAATATGTTAAGAGAAAGCCAAAGACTAGGCATGCTATCTCGGGTTCTTCAGGCGGTTTGCCCGTTGGTTATGGGCACAATTATTTTATTTTTTCGAGCTCCACGCGTTTGCAGATTTCTGTCGGGAATATTTTCCCAGCGTTCGAAGACATGTCCGAAGCGGACGGTAGGTCGGATCCCCCATTTTTTCGGCCTTGTGCATTTTAAGCTTATATCTATTATAGTTTTTCCTTTAGGTTTATTTTAGGTCTATAACCACCACGAATTCACTCTAGGAAATTAAATTCAGAAAAAACAGAGAACACGAAGCATTTAAATTCCAGCACAGAAAAATAATTATTTCCAGTCCAGAAAACTCGTAATTATCTAGAAAAGAAGGGTAATTCCAGAATCATCAAAATGTAATCAAGTTGGAAATAATTAATTTTCAGGTGAGAGACTTAGCATTTTAAGGCCGAGTGCAAGAACACAATAAGCAGGGATTGGCCGGAAACCATACAGCACACTCCGGCCGCCGTTGACCAGATCTGAACCCCATAGGTGACCAGTTCCATTCCCCATCGCGGGGACTTCTCAACCCGACAAGACCCAGCAGTCGATTAGGCTCGTCCAAACCTCTCCAAAACAAATCTGCACCATAATCCCATAGATCTGGGCACCCAACTCGGAGGGAGATATCCAAAACCGAGGCCATTGATTGCAAGGATCCACAACCATCCCAGAGCTTCCTCTCTTCACCGGAGTTCTCTATAGATGCTTCATTTTCCAAATCAGAAACACGCACCCATGAATGGAGAACAAACCAAGTGAAACTCATAATCAGTAAAACCGACAAACTCCAAACCGTAAATGGATCCCATCCAAATCGGTAGATCTAATCAAGTTTGGTTGAAAGAATTTTTGGAGAGACGGGAGGGAGGTAGTGATTTTGGGTTCCGCTTTCTCTAAATTTGGGTTTTTTCACCTTCTTTTAATTATTTTTCGACTAAAACTTTATGTTTGTGTTCCACGAAAGCAAACTTAAAAAAAATTAAATAAAAACCCCGACGTTAAATAAAAACCCCGACAATAACGTTAATCAAACGTTTGTCGTTTCTTATTTTTAAAAAATAAAAATTTTGCGTTTGCATTTGACTAATGCAAAGTCATGAGATTTTCTTAATTTTTAACTTGAAAATAAAAATACAAGATTGCATTCACCAAATACAAGCAAATATTAGAGTTTGCATTCTCAAAATGCAAACACTCTATTTCTCTCTACTGAAAAAAAAAAAAAATCACCCTTTTTGTATCCAATTTTATATTTTTCATCACAAATTGGGAATTTTCTCTATACTCAACATAATACAGAGGGAATTTTCATATATAATAAGAATAAGAACCCTTTTAGAATTTAATTGAACTCAAAATAGTAAAGAACCACAAGAAGTATGCGACGAAACATGTCCAATTTGAACCACTCATAAGGAACGGTTTTTCATTGATTCTTTTTTGTCCGCAAATTACTAGGAGAGGCAAGCCACAAAGAGGCTGAAAAATGGGAGAGAAATTATAATAATAGATAGTGGCGGATACAAAAATTCTTTTTTGGGTGGACTGGGGTAAAAAAAATGCGCTTAAATAAACACATTCAACAACTAAATTATAAGCTCGCAACTGTAAAACGATAAAAAAATAAATATTCAAAATTACAGGATTCGTTGACTCTTGATAACGCGCCTGTATTCATTGAATATACTACAAGATTTGCTCATTTCAATTGTTGAAGATATATCATTCTCAATGTATACAATTAGACTATCAATAATTAATTCGCTCGTCTCCAATCCTATTCTGCTAATTAATTTTGACAAATGAGTGGGTGAACGGTGTTGCGCTTGATTTTGTTACATGTTCAATGTTTTTTTTATTCTTTTTTATTTTTTTATTTTATGTAAGTGGATTCACGATACAGTTATAATTTAGAAGGAATTGACCGTGCCTTATGTTAGCCTTAGTTATGTTGGACTTAATATTTGGTAGTTACTACTTACTAGTGTTATTAAAAAAATAAATGGACTAAAATTGACCCACTATGTATAGTATAGTTCTATTAAAAAATATATATAAATTGGGGTGACCCTACATTCGTCACTGACAATAAATAACTGAATTTTCTAATTATATTAGGGTAAAAAATAAAATAAATAAACATTATGAGTGCAACAAAATCTCCAAAGCACTCCAAAGAGTATCACCTAATGCATATATCAGTTCACAGCAAACCTTGTCAACACTGCTTTATTTTCTTATTGATAATAGTATACAAACAAAGTTACAGCCATTCTTCACACAATATCCTTCGTAAACTACATAAATGAGATCATATCTCATTCTCCACGAGTACCATCAACAGAGCCGTATTTTTCATACTGTTTCGACTTTACAAATACGACTTTTTATTTAAAACACAAACAAACTTAAGTATGGAGTAGTATCGATCCCACAAATTCGAGTTTCTTGAACTGATCATGAAAGGAAGATTGGGAACCGACGATTGATCAGGTTGAAATCCCAGTGTCATATGAATTTCCAACCTTCCAACCAGTTGGGATGAAATTATTGAGCTGAATCCATGAGTCAGAATTTCCATAGCCATACACACTGGTTTTGAACCTCAAGGTAATTGCAGTACCCCGTGGGGGATTCATGATGTCAAACACTGCCCCATATGCCCTACGCATTGGCTTCCATTGCTTGTTGTACCCCTATATAAGTGTCACCGTTCATATTTAAAGTATTAGAAACACAAATCTTTTTGTGGGATGAGATTGAAAGAGTGGTATTTTATTAAATTACCTGCGAAACTTGGACCGCTGTGATTTCGTAAGCTCCTGGTTGGTACAATGGTACGATTGCAAGGTGTCTAGGGTACTGGCTACGGCCGTGGATTTTGAATTCTAGGTTGTTATTATTGTATTGGCAGGGAATTCTCTTAAATTGAACGTCAACAACTCCGAAGGGAATGAGCTTCTCAGCCATGTTGGGAAGAGCTAAGTTTGCAAAGGCAGATGAGCTCAGAAAAAAATCTGTTCTGTTTCCTTCGCCGTAGTCCGTCACTACTACCTTTGTTCCATCATTTGAGCACAGATTTGGGAGTGAGCATTTTACCTGAAATTGTTTTTTTAAACAAATAATTTACGTGTGTTTTCCTATAAAATTTTCGCGAAAAGACAAAATTAAGGGATATTATTGTTCTTAATTTGATGTAGGGTTCGTTAATTTAATAATTTGAACAAATCTCAAGAGATTTTGATGATTCATTTATAAAAATAAGACTAAGGAAAAAATATAGACAAAAATACGATTATTTTAGTAAAACGGATGAAGAAAATTTTACTATGCAATATATAGACATTGGAGCTCACATTTGGATTGGCATTCAAACGGATTTCCTTTAAAGAAAGAAAGACTTGGATAATTACCTGATAGCAAGCACCACAACCAGCGCCACCCCTGAAAAGCCGAGAGACTCCAGTCACTTGCCCATCGTTTACTGTTTTTCCGTACTCCCCAAATCCACAAGCATCAGCTGCTCATATCATATCATATCGATCATTAAAATTTCACAAATCCAAAAGATTACTAAACTTACACAATTTGACCAAAAAAAAAAAGAAAAAGAAAAAAGGAAGATGAAGAAGAAGGGAAAAGCTTGTACGCACATGATTCTGAGCGACCTGAGTTACAGGTTGCTGTAGAGGAGTGGAAGTCGTCTCCTGATCCGCGGTGGCATATTGCACCAGAGATGGTGCAAAGAAGCACAAAGAGAACATGGACACGATTTTTAAAATCCATATATGATTCACCAAAATTATACAAACAAGTGATGAGGAATGCTTGCCCATAAAGGAGATGAAAAGGGTGTATATATAGGCGGAAATCAAAGCCTCGTTGTTGGCTTGGCTATGGCGCGCAGGGTCGTCCTATACATTTTAGGCCCTGTACTAATTATAAAAGAGACAATTTTTATATGATCTGTTCGATAATTTGATGTGTTTTTTTTCTTTTATTATTATTTATAAACATGTGATACTCTTTTTTTATTTTTTATTTTATAGGTTACATTTTTAAATAAGTGATACTTTAATTAAAATCAATACTTTATTTCACTACAAACAATATTATCTTGGTTTTTTTTTTCTTTTTAATTTGAAATAAGTGATACATCAACAACTAAACTTCATACATCACAGGCTATAGATGCTTTTATTTTTCACTACAAGCAATATTCCTTTATTTACTTATTTTCTATAAATAGTCAATTCATCGGCAGCAAAACTTGATATATAAAATGCAATGAATGATACGATATATAAAATGCTCTATGCGATATTTTTTTAAAGTTAAATTCAATACTCGTATCTTAGAAAGAAAAATGGCATATATTTCAAAAAATGTTCTAAAATATGCACGTTGGATCATCTGACATGTTTGATACAAGTTTTTGTGATATAAAAACTGAGCCATTGAAATAAAAATATGTGTAATTAGAAGTTGAACTCTGATAATTTCACAAATTTAATGTGAAATTATCAAATCGAGAATGAAAAGTATACATTGTTTTGGCTTCAAAATAATTTGAAAAGAAATTTGGGGACCCTAGTAGATTGAGGGACTTTGTGCAAATGCACCTTTTGCACATGGATAGGCCGGGCCTTGACTCATGATGGAGCACAATTACTTTATATTTTTTTTGTGTTTACTTTGTCTTGTTTTACTCTCTTTAATTATTTTAATTATCAGTAAAATAAATTTATTCTATCATTCACTTAATAAACTACAAATATGTGATTAAATAGGGTTACGTTATATTATTAATTATTAAATAAATAAGACACCATAAATTAAAAACTTGTAAATAAAAATTTACGATGAATTATATGGTATCACTTTGTACCTTTGAGTGAATATATCTGTTTTTGGACTTGTTCGGTTTTCTTGATTCATCATTCAAATCAACCCTTCCACTACAGATTCTGTGGAAGAGTTCAAGTGGAATAAGGCCCTCACTGACTAATCAAGAGATAAGGCTCCGAATGGACAAGTACTCACCATGATAGGCAGTGTTTGTCCTAAAGCTTAGAAGGTTTACGCAAAATAATAGAAAAGGCTCCAAAGATAAATATAATGTGATAATTTAGTAATTTTTTTAAAATTTATTTTATAATGGCCTTTTTTTGAGCTGCCAACAAAAAAAAAAAAACCTTCATTAACACCTTTCAAACCAAACTAAACTTTGGAAAAAAACAAAAAACTCACTCTGATATCAGCCTTGAAGAAAAAAGTATTAGATTTTAAATGTGGGACTTGAGCTAAAAAAAATAAAAATGAAAAGTCACTTTTTTTTTTTTTTAGGGAACAACCGATTGAGTGGATGGTGTGATTGACTACCCTCTTATTAATTCTTGCTCAAACCAAAGATTACACTAAAAAAGGGGGACATAAGGAGCCTTACCCTCAAAAATAGCATCGTGAACAAGGCGTTGTGTGAAGTGTAATGCAATCCATGAAAATTCAAAAATTTTACAAGACATGAAAGAAATCCTAGCGAGGTCGGACAGCTCTCACGTAGGGGCCGCCTTGTTTGTCGAGGAGTAAATAAAAACTCACTTTTGCATTAATCCTTTTCAGACAAAAATTATGTGGTAATATAAAATTTTGTAAGTAAAAAATACTTCTACACTATATTTTATATTTATAAAAATAATTGAGCCACTATAATTATTGGGTCCTGGGCTGTCGCTCGGGCTGCCTTGGCCTCAAGGTCGGACCAGATGATATGGGTGGCAATTTAGTTTGTTTTGTTGACCAATTGGTATAACATGTTAGGTTTGATTTGACATTTTCACGTTGTGTCAAAATATACTTGAAAATAGTCTCCTAAAAATGACAATTAATGTCATTTCCGTGTTGATAAATCCACAATTTGTTCGGTTTGTGTAGGATTTTCTTACCTATCAAAGATTGCCCGGATTTGACTTTAAATGGTCTTCTAATATTATCAAATCTATAATTAAGCTTGTTTAAATGCCATCAGAAATTTAGTAAATTGAAGAGGATAATAGTGAAATGATCAAACGTTTCTGTAGCAATTTAGTTGATTCTCATGATCAAATTACATTTGTAGCAACTTTATTTTTTGTTTTCCCATTATGCATGTTTTCCCAAGACAATAACAAAAATAATATTTTTCAAAAAAGAGATTTAGAAAGTACATTTGCAGTCGGGTGGCGTCTCAATTGGTCATATTTTTCGAGAGGCTAAGTTGGTAACTGACGGATTGGCAACTCTCACCAGTAGTTCTGGCACCACAGCCTTTTGTGTTTGCTCTCTACCTGGTGAGTTTCGAGGACTAGTTTCTTTGAATGCACAAAATTTTCCTTACTTTAGAGGTTAATATGTAGTTTTTTTGCTTATATATCTTAAAATCATATGATAAATTATATTAAAACCTATATATATTCATCATTGGCGGAGGTACGGTGAGGGGCCTGGGTCACTGACCCCATCCTAAGTACTTATATATACATATATAATATTATAGTAATTGTTGTGTATTGTGTGTATAGTGCCCCCAATCAATATAATTTTTTAAACTAACACTAACACATTTTTAAGAATTTGTGTCTTGCAGTTTAACGTTGTGTGGCGTGTGAAACTTTTTTTTCATATTTATTTAAATATGTTTTCACCATTTTGAATGTGCACCCTCTAAAAAAAATTTCTGTCTCCGCTAGTGATATTCATATCATCATTTCCACTTTGACAAAGCAATATGTATATATGTTCAAAACGGAAGCACAATGCATGACAGGACACTACTAAACCCTTTGTGCTTCCGTTTTGATCTTTGCTATTCTTGTCAACCATTTGTTCTTCCGTTTTTATCTTGGGCGATTATTTGCTTCCAAAATTATGAAAAAGACTTTTTAAGGCTGAATTATATTTACCTCTTTAAAATTTGAATATAATTACAAAATTAATTTAATTAGTTCAGATAATTACATTTGCATTGTTTTTGAACTGTTCATACTATATAACAAAGTTAATGGAACGTTGAAACTACAAAACGAATCATACATGACGTAAAAATTGTAACACAAATCATGTAAAACATATAAATCTTACTATATTTCATATATATATATATATATTGTGTATATATGTATGTGTGTGTGTATGCACGTGCAAGCAATATATAAGCTTGCACGGAGTATTTTGTAATTTAATGAAATAACATGGATGATTTTGTAACTGCCCCAAAATGCAGGAAGGTAAATGTAATTCGTCCAAAATATTTTTGTCTCAATAGAAGAGTTTTTATTGAAACCTTTGAAATGTTAGTTATGAAAATTTACTAATATAACTATGTGTAGTACATAATTAGTTTACATTCGGAAAGTTAATCGTATGAGTGAAACAAATAGTGACAAATTAATTTTTGAAAGTATTATACCTTCAAACTCATAAACAATTATACATTTTCAAAATAAGACTCTTTCATTGAACGAAATAAGTATAAAGAAGTTGATGATATTATTGTACGAGCAATAATTCACCACTTAAAAGTAAATATATACATGAAATTGCGTAATATATTTGCTATTCCAATTAATAATTATTTAACAAATTTTTGTTTTAGAAAACTGCTGATTCGAGAACAAGAACATCTTCTTCTTTGGCACAACTACCAGCCTACAAGCCACAAAAATAAAAAGAAAAAAGCAAATTTCATGTCGGCGTAAAGATCTCAACGAGGCTTTTCGTAAATTTAATATTTGTCTTCTTCCCTTAATGCTTCTGCTTTGTTTTCATTGCCTTAATTAAAGGTATACATTTTCTCTAGTCGGCATGCGTTTTGTGTGATTGAGCTAAAATTTACGTGGAACCAAATGAAAGCACGTAACTGCAATATGTATTCATAGGCCAGTACTGTATTAATTATTAAAGACCTGAATATTTGTTGTAAGAAATACAACATGAATATATTATTACTTGACGCGTCTGATCGTGTAACAATGCGCGTATCAATCAGACGATGAGTGTATTAAATTTAGTTTTAACAGTACTATTGCATATATATTGATTTTAGTTTATGATGTATAGCGTATTGAAATTAGTCATTGATATATCGATTTAATTATTGACGTATCACATTTATAAATTTAGATGTTGAAATATCGTGTATAGTATCACGCATAAATCACAACCAATTTAACCTATTTAGGAATAGGTGACTTCTAGTCTTCAACTACCCCTATGCACTATGGTCAATTCATCTTATCAAATTAAATGCAATAAATATCTTGTCCATTTTCCTTGAATGGAAATTATCTAATATTTTAATGTGCTTTTACACTTTAAAAGAAAGGGTAATTCATACAAAGTTTCACATTGATGACAGAAAGTATTTTAATGCCTACACTCATAAAAAAAAAAAAAAGTTACTCTCCTCTTAACAATTTGTTTCTTCCTACGTTCTTAATAAGAAAATTCCCAATAAAAGAAAGCCCATCTCCTTCCTAAAGAAAGAACCTTCAACTACTGATACGGTTCCAAATAATAACTCTCCTCCGCCAATAAACACCACCAAATTCTTAGAAGTTTCAGTTAGCCTTTGAAAAAATGGCAATTTCAACATATTAGATTTTGGCCCTAAATTTTTTTCATGTTCATCTTGCAGAAGAACGCAAGTGTACAAAGTTTCCGCGCCGATAATGTGATTTTTGTTTATCGCATGATACTTTAGCTTTAGTTTTAAAATATAAGAAGTTAACATAATATTTATAGATCACAAGGAGATAATGTCAACAAAGCAAAAAAGAAAAAAAATTTATTTAGGGTCAAGCCGATTCGAATTCGGTCATTTTTCTCAAAAATTTGACGATAATCAAACAGAGAATTATGTGAAAATATTGTAAATATAATACAAAATGCGGCTGATATAATTCTCAAAATTAGTGTTCGAGATAGCTAATGAATTGAAAATAATTATCTCACACTTAAACGTGATGATCTAAATGGAACAAATTAGCCATTTTAGATATTAGATATTGACATTCATAAAAAATTGTACATGTGTTAAAGTGGATTCTTCTAGTGGAACAGAGCGATTACATGCTAAATTTGATATCCGTGTCTTTCGAATAATTTTTACATTATATCCACACATTAGGTGCAAAATTTGATATACGCAATTTCAAAAATTAAACTCGATTCGCAATATTTTAATAATAAACTAATATGTAATCGCAATATATTAATAATTAACTTGATACATCAGATGTTAAATTCGAGATGTCACACTTTAGCGGTTAAATTTGATACACGCATAGTTGGATCGTCATACACATGTATATATGATTTTGCGAATTCCTTTCATATAGACTGCCTAAAATCCAAACCCAGCTTAAGGAGGACCTTCACATTTTTTGTAGACTAGCCAAATTAAATAAGTAGATTGGATAAATTGATTGAGGCCACTGGACAAGGAAGCATTGGGCTCAACCAATTTCAAATTGAAGAGTTTTATCTTTAGTCTCTCTTTTTTTTTCCCTCGTAAATTACTGTTATTATTTAATTAAATCAAAGTACTATATTCCATTACAAATGATTTGTTTTTTCACTTTACATAATATGAGAATGATACGGACACACAGTAAAATTAGGGGTGGCAACGAGTCATGTTCGCGGGTTAGCGTGCTCGAATTTGCAGGTTGGCCCATTGGAATACCTCAATCCTAACATGAACCTGTTTATTTTTGGATCGTGTCGTATTTAACCCATTTATTTTCGTGCCATGTCCCGTCAACCTTATTTTGACCCGAATTGACCTGTTTATTTTAAAGTTCAACATTTAAACTCGAATTCAATCTAAATATAACTCAAATAGTACATTTACCCTATAAAAGTAATTATATTGACACTAATAAGTAACTTGCATAGATTATAGAGAAATGTCAAATAGTACATTTAACTAAGTTATAGAGAAATGTCAAATAGTACATTTATACTTTTTAATGTCAATATAATTACTTGGGGAATCGACTTGGTCGAACCCTTTCCTGAAGCCCCGAGCCATTTCAAATTCCTGGTGGTCGCAGTAGACTACTTCACCAAGTGGGTTGAAGCGGAAGCTCTGACATCCATCTCCGACAAAAACATAATCAAGTTCTTCTGGGACAAAATAATCTGTAGGTTGAATTCCAGGATACATTGTCAGTGACAACGGTACTGAACTCACTCAAGACCCTTTCAAATCTTGGGTTGCAGGAATGAACATCTAACAAAATCGAACCTCAGTGGCTCATCTAGAGGCTAATGGACAAACAGAGGTCACAAACAGAACCCTCGTTCAAGGCATCAAAACGAAGTTTGGACAAAGCCAAAGGCAAGTGGGTAGGAGAATTGCGCAATATTCTTTGGGGATATCAAACCAAAGTTCGATCCTCAACAGGAGAAACACCGTACAGTCTTGTATTTGGAATGGAGGCAGTAATCCCAGCAGAAATAGGAGTTCCTTTTCATAGGATCCTGCACCCTCCGGAAGATGGAAATGACGTATCACTTCGATTGGATCTTGACCTATTGGAGGAAAGGCGTGAAGTTGCAGCCTTACACTCTGCCAGATACAAATCCATCATGGCTCAACGCTACAACTCCATGGTCAGGGAACTCGGCTAGATCTTGGCCACTTCTTACTCCAAAAAAAATGAAGCAAGCAGACAAAAACCTGCCAGAAAACTTGATGCTAATTAGGAAGGGCCGTATCTGGTTGGTGATATGTTGGGAAATGGTAGTTACAAGCTAGTTGAGCTAAGTGGGAAAGATATTCCCAAGACTTGGCACATTTCCAATTTACGACAGTTTTATTTTTAAACTAAACCACCAAAAAAGGTACTTTTCTACTTACAGCTTTTGAATAAAGTTCCTTAAATTCGTTCTTGTTTTCAATATATGAAACTCAGGGTAAAAGTAAGACCTTCCAATTGAAGGGCAAATGTAAGACCCTCCGATTAAGGGCAAAAGTAAGACCCTCTGATTTAAGGCAAAAGTAAGACCTTTCGATTTAAGGGCAAATGTAAGACCCTCCGATTAAGGGCAAAAGTAAAACCCTTCAATTAAAGGCAAAAGACAGAACTTCCGATTAATGGCAAAAGTAAGACAGAACTTCCGATTAAGGGCAAAAGTAAGACCCTCCGATTTAAGGGCAAAAGTAAGACCTTCCGTTTTCAAGTCAATCATAAGACCTTCCGTCCAAAGGCATTCGAAGGACCTTTCGTTTGGAGACAACGGAGAGAACCTACCGATAAAAGATACTTTGAAGACCTTCTGTTTCAAGGTAATCCTAAATCCCTCTACCCAAAATTATATCAAAGTAAATAAGTACGATGTTAATTCAATAGTTGCAAAACAATATCAACGAAATGCTTGATATGTTACAACATCAAAATTGAAGCCAATTGTAGGACCTTTTGATTGCCAACAATGGTAAAACAATTCCAGAAAGTAAAACAAGGATTTATCCCTGTATCCATACAAGTACAACGCAGTAGGCTCATTTTCCTAAATTATAGGAAAATCCTCAACAGAAAGAAGAAACACAAGTAAAGGAATTTAGTAATCAATCCAAACTTCAATATTATTAATGTCTTAGCATAATAAAGTGACAAAAAGAAATAATACAGAAATACAAAGGAATCTAATACTGAATCCAGCTACAATCTAGAAATTTTGGATTATTACAATTAGGAAGCATCCAACCCAAAAAAAATTAATAGCAAGATCCACAGAACAATGACTTGGATGTAGAACTTCAGCCAAAACCTATCATTCTCCCTCCAAAACCTTTCCCTCTCCATCCGAAACCTTTCCATGTCATGTATCTGATTATTCATTAACAAGAAGCATTCATGAAAACTGGAAAGAAAGCTTAAAGCTTAAGAGAGAGGGAGAATGAAAAATATGTGCTGCTTCAGAGTACATTTGTTCTTATGAAAATAAGTCTCTATTTATAGCAAAACAATCACGAAATCAAGACAAAACATTCCATGTGTATTGCCACCGAAAAGTCTAAAGGCAGCGAAATCAATGGAATTAAAGCTGAAAAAGCAAGCTCCATACGCATGCCTGCAATGGCTAGAAGTAGGATTTTTCTTTACAAACTTAGGCCACTACTTTAATTAATATTATAGGGCCAAAAGTCAGACTTATTGGGAAACAATGAATAATAACCAAAACTCAATTCGAATAAAAAGACAACGAAAATTAAAAGACATAGGTTAACTTGAAGTCGCAACTACGCGCGAGTGACAAATATTAACTTAAATGTCCAAAAACATTACAAAATACATCACAAAAATATTCTAAGTCTCCATATGAAGTGAAGCTTCATCAGTAGCTGAGGTCTCGCCTTGCCCTAGACCTTCACTTTAACCCTCCGCCCGACTCGGTTCAGGAATCTCTACTGGAATCTCTGATGTAGGAGTTTCCCCAGAAATCCCTGCTTCATCTCTAAGTCTTTTACTGGGCTCCTCAGGCTCCACCCTTTTTCTTTTTAAAAAACCTACACGAAGGGGGCCATCAATCACTTTCTCCAGTCTGGCAATGTCCGGACCATCCTCGTAAGGTTTGAATCCCTTAGCCTCTTCCAAAGTTTGAATTTGCCCATTCCTAAAGACTTCTAAACCATCCAATGATGATCGCTGAAAGGCATTGAAAGCTTTAGCAAAAGCGCGCTCACCCTCCGGGTTATACCCTTTCAACTCCTTTACCTTTTCAAGGAGGTCCGGAGCTAAATGCTTCACAGCAAGCATCATACCCTCTGATCTAAAATGTTCTGCACAACCAATGGCAAAATCTCCCAGCTTCTTGCCAAATTCAAAGGAATAAAACAATTTCTTCAAAATAATTTCCAACTCCTCTGAAAGAAATTGGGCTTCAGCCTCCGTCGCCGCTTGTTTCTCGCCCTCCAGTTTATCACAGACCGCAATAATTTCCTCTAAATTTTCAGCACCTTAGAGTGAGCACTCTCAACTTCGTAACACGAGCCATGGCCGACTGTTGCTCCTTTTCAACTTTTTTCAGTCGAACAATGGAAGCTTGGTGATCCTTTTCCAATTGTTGGATAACATCTTTCTCTTCCACCTTCATTTGCAATCTCCTCCTTTAGCCGCGCGATTACCGCCTCGCCTCCTCTAGTTGCTTCTTCTGTTGGGCACTATCTTGAAGGGTTAACTCCTTTTTTTTGGCTTTTCAGTCTCCAAACGAAGTTCGTACCTACACTTATTCCTATAACGGATTAAGTGTCCACTGTGGAGGTGCGCTTGGAGAGCCGTTTTATCAATACTATGGATTATTGCATCAATTCCCATAGGATGAAACTGATCTTTCACTGACGGAGGAACGCTTCGGCTTCCTAGAACCCATTCATGCAAATTATTTGCGTTATCAGTGATTTTGTGCTTCCTTCGGAGTCTAGGAAAGATAATGGTCAAAGGGAGGTCATCTTCAAAGGGGTTTCCACTAAAACCCTCCGCCTGAAGCAAACTTCCTCCGGTATCACCATCTACCTCTGTTCAAATTCCCGAATCGTTTCCACCTTCGCCCTGAGAATCTCTCCCCGAAAAGGACCCAACCGGTTCCTCTACCTCCGCCTGAACATCCGGAACTCTACTAGAATTGTCAGACTCATTTTCCGGCTCGTCGCACGAAGTTATCCTCTGTTTTTTTCTTCTTCTTCTTAGCAACATGTTTGCATTTTCCTTTTTTCACAGAATGTACTATAAACAATAACATACTTAGAATAATTCATACATGATCATTTAAAAAATCACAAAATTAAACGTACTTTCACCCTCCGGCACAACGGGATCACATTCTTTCTCAACTCCCTGCAAAGGTTCACCGTCAGGTCCACGATTAGTATTATCAACTAAAGTTCCACCTAAAACCGGACCTAAACGCACATGTACCAAATCTTTAAAGCTAATTTCGAACAGAACTGCCTTTTCTCCTTTCTTCGAGGCACGAACAACTTGCCTCCGTCACGGCATTGTCATAGCTTTTTTCAGCATCGTGAGCTTTTACAATCCCATCAGCAGTCAGGTTCAAAAAGCTATCAAAACTAAGAACTGCAATAACACAAAAATAGTTAGAAGATGTTCACAAACAATAATAAAAATATAAACAGAATAAAAATATTTTTTACTTACCTGTATCATCATTAAGGTCCGACATTAGGACAGGGGGATCTGGCTTCTCAAGCACCTGGCTCAATCCACATATAACAAGCACCCGTTCATCATTCACACACATGCCGAGAAGAGGAGATTTAATCATCTCTTTCAAAGCGGGCAGGTCAAAACCGGTGGGTACTTGGCTTTTTCTCTTAGCTAAAGAATTTTCCCCATCAAACCAACAATCTGCATCCCCACCGGCAAGTGTTTCTTATGCATATAAAAGAAAGTTTCACGCCAACCTTTAATTTTTGTTGGTACATCTAACACTACTTTAGGGTAATTTGCCCTATCCTGAAACAGGTACCAACCCCTTGGTCGGTCAGTACTAATAGGTGATAAAATTTTAAAAAGTACCTAAACATATCCACAGAAGGGGATATTCCAAATCTAAAACATTGAATTAAAAAACCTAAAATCTTCGGAATAGCATTTGGTCCCAACTGAGTTATACTTAGACCATAAAAATTCAAAATTGCACCTACAAACGGAGTGATAGGAAGTCGTAAACCAGCTTTAAAAACTTATTCAAATATTGTTACATATCCATCCGGCGGGGTAGTAACTAGGTGGTGCTCATTGTCTATGGTCCAGAAATCATATTCTAATTCAGGCAATTTAAATCTATTTCTAAAGAACTCTAATCAAATTCAGATCTATAGTATTCCATCGCCTTACCCTTCCCTAAAGCAGATGCTTTACCCATCCAGTTTTAACCAAAATTTTAGAAAACAAAAATGTTCTGCAAAACAAACCAGTAGACAAAATAAAATATGAACTATTAACAAATAGAATTTGTTAAAAAGAAACAACTAAACTAGAAACAAAAACAACTATACTTCATGAAGATTCAGAGGGAAACATAAACAGAAACGGAGGTTCAGATGGATGATAAAACGAAAGCAACAAAGGCAAAAAAACTAAACATACGTAACGAATGAAGTTCAGAAGGATAATAACTCTAAAGCAGACACTAAAACGGAAACAAATCGAATCTAAACCAATTACACAAGCAGAAATTATAACAGAGGAACAAACACAAAACTTATAAAACAACATACCTGCAAAACAGCTAACAGCATCTGTCCGCTGAAATCCCGAAATCAGAATTCCCCAGAACAAAACCTCCGATCTTTAGAACTCTGTCCCTGGAACAAAACCTCCGATTTTTTGAACTCTGTCGCTGAAACAAAACATCCGATCTTGCGAACTTACTCGCCGGAACGAAACCTCTGATCTATCGAGCTTACTCGCAGGAATGAAACCTCCGATCTATCGAACTTACTCGCCGGAACTAAAGCTCCGCTCTTTCAAAATTAACTGATTCCAAACAACTATCAGAGCTTCTCTCACTAAGAAGCTAATATCAACTGCTTTAGAGAAAAAAGGAGAAATGAAAACTGATTTCTCAAAACTTTACCCCCTCTCTCTCTCTCTCTCTCTCTCTCTCTCTCTCTCTCTCTCTATATATATATATATATATATATATATAAATATAAATATACTAGACGGTACATCCGTGCAATGTACGACTTATGCTTAATAAAATATTAATTTGTATTATAATAAAAAAAAGTTTAATTGTGCACATGCTAGCATACAAATAGAACAACGAATATGAGAACTCGTTTAAATTTATCATCTATTAACTTAATTCAATAATTTTTTAGAACAATTGAAGTCTACAAAAAAATATCAAAATCAAGGAAGAAATTTCCCATCCTTAATAGTATATGGTTACCGGTACACTACCTTCATCCGACATATTCTTGTTGTTTTTGTACGTAACTTAACATCCTTCCATTAAGGATTTACTTTAGAATTGTGGAAAATTTTGAAGTTGTTGGAAAAAAAAATGATTTTTTTTTTGGTTGCATATTTAAACTTACTTCTATACCTTTTTTAAAAATAAGAAATGAATATTACAAAAGCTTGTAACAGTCTAGAGAATACATCAAGATTTATAATTTTACATACATGATACATTGTGAACTAATAGGAAAGATAATTTTAACACAATAATCCTTCAACTCTTGATAACTAAAAGTTTGCACATAAAAAAATTGCACCAACAACAAATCAATTTAAACAAAACAACAAATTAAAGTAATCAACAAAAAACTTAATGGGAAAAGAAAATTCAAGAAAAGATCTATGTAAATCACATATTATTAGATGTGTAAAATGTCATAATTTTTAATAGTAAAACATGAGAATAAAATTTCTCATTTCGAGAAATTAGTCAACATATCTAAAACAGAATAACTCACTAACCTTGATGCACTTCACAATAATTTAAAAGAGAATTTCAGTTTTGTTTAAGACTAAGAGAACGAAGATAGTTGACAATATTTCAAAATGCCATTCATAGAATGGATCAAGGAAGGAAAATATACAACTTATTGTTTGTAATTAACAGAAGGTGAAAGAAAAGCAATAGTTTGTTTATATTTATAATGATAGAAGGTGAAGCAAAGAGGCATACAACATATTATTTCTATTTGTAATAAATAAATGCTGAAACAAAAAGACAATAGACTTTTCCTATTCTTTAAGAGTTAAAAACCCTGTGTGGAATGCATCTCAAAACATGGTTTTGATATGCATTTCCAATTTTATAATACTTTTTCGTTATTCCCAATAAGCTTTTTACATTTTCAACACACTTTTTGACATTCCCAATAAGCTTTTTAATCTTATAAAATTAAAATAATTCTCAAAACATGATTTTGAGAATCATACCACACAGGGATACTCTCAATTATCAATTGAGTTATTAACTTCATGGTGAAAATGTTTAGAAAATGTAAAGTTGTGAATTTAAGATTATAAGTCTAAAAAAGAAAAAAATAATAAAGTTTTATTTTTATAAAAAAAAATTGTATGGAACCTAAAAGTTGGTCTCATGCTTTTTTTTTTTTTATAAATAAAATCCTTAAATTATATAATTAAAGTTTAAATTTTTGTTGACCTGTTGGTGTATATATATAATTTTTGTGAGATGTGTTTTTAATAAATATATAAAAAAAGTGGAAGAATAAAAGTGCAATGCTCCTATAAAGGAATGAAAGAGCCACATGTAAAAATAAATAAATAAATAAATAATTTAATTGAATGGTAGAAAATAAAATAAGTTCACTCAAAACTATTAGATATTAAGCTTATGTGGCATCCACATAAATAGTTAAATTAAAACTCTATTAGACATAAATTAGAAAGATGCTTATTAAATTAAAATCTAATGTGGCAGCCATATATGAGTCATGGGCTTTAGGTAAAAAAGCAGGGCAAAAGTCGGCCAAATCCGGAAAGCCTACCAAAAAAAAAAAATTTCACAGCTGTAAAAAATTAATTACTCCCACCAGCGTCTCAATCCTCTCGCCTCGAAACCAACGCCTTCTCGACTGCCACAAAAGTCGTCTTATCGAATGACATCACCAATCATGTCATTTTCAATAAATATCTCTTCAATACGGAATTGATATTTGCAGCGACGGTTTCGATATTTGCAGCGATATTTTTGCGTGAAAAGACCGAAATGCCCTTGGGGTAAAAAAAATTAAAAAAGATTTAAAATTTCCAATCTGCTGGAATAATTTTAAAAAAATAAAAAATCCAGAACCATCGCCGGTCGCCGGCGATGGTTTTCCCCAAAACCATCGCCGGCGACCGGCGATGGTGCACCCTCCCCCCCTTCCCTTTAGATTTTTGATATTTGCAACGACCACCGGGCGGATCTTCCCCATTCCGGTAAAAAATTTCACAATTTTGACAAAACTACTAATAAATTCGGACATAATACAAGTAAAATAATTAATAAAACTACATAAAAAAAGAAAAAAATAAAAAAATAAACCAAAGTCCGGCGACACTTCTGGCAAAAGTGTCGCCAGCGACCGGCGACACTTTGGTTTTTGTTTAATTTTTTTCTTTTTTTATGTAGTTTTATTAATTATTTTACTTGTATTATGTCCGAATTTATTAGTAGTTTTGTCAAAATTGAGAAATTTTTTACCGAAATGGGGAAGATCCGCCCGGTGGTTACTGCAAATATCAAAAATCTCAACTTAAGGAGGGGGGGGGGGGGGGTACCATCGCCGGTCGCCGATGATGATTTTGGGGAAAACCATCGCCGGTCATGGTCTTAAGTTTTTTTTTTTAATAGTAGTAGACAGTAGGAATAGAAAATTTTAATTTTTTTTTCTCCAAGGGCATTTTAGTCTTTTTACAAAATATGTCGCTGCAAATATCGATTCCGTCGCTGCAAATATCATGCCCCTTTCAATAAAATTGATCTTCATGATTCACACGCTATATTCAATTCATTTTTCGGTTCTAAATTCCATACCACATAAACATTGACTTCCTCATATGCCATGTCCGTCCTAATTATTGCTCCGGCCTGGGGTCCATCCTTAAAGCCATCCCAGATAATATTCTAATTATATTTCCAGGCCACATAAATAGTTAGTCCATCCTTCTATGTGTCCGTCCTAACTATTCCTCCGGCCTGGGGGCTTAATAAGGAACTAGGAGGGATTGCCACGGCGCTAACGCGCCGTGGATGTGGTTAATTTTTGTTTTATTAGGTTGAAAAATTTGTGATTAAAATTTTGTAGAAATTGGAGAAGTAATTGTAGATTTTTTTGTTGTAAGATGTTCTGGAAATGTTATTAATATAAAATTTATTTGGTAAGAAGGGCAATGGAAATGAAATGGAATGCGTTTGATAGCTGAAAAAATTGATATTATAATTAAAAATAATGTGTAATTGTATGTAATTTTAAATCACAAGATAAAGTTATGTGAATTACATATATGAGTTGTTATGTGAATTAGATATATTAGTTGCAAATGAGTGCAAAGGTCTGTTGAGATTTTTGTGCAAAAAGTATATAAAATTGAGTCAAAAATAACATTGAAATTTATAATGTAAATTACAAAAGAGGACTTGTAATGATTTGGAAGATATGCATTATTTAAAAAAAAGGTTTTTGTTGTTTTGCTGATTTGAAAAATAGAGGTCCAAAAAATTAGGGAGAGAAAGTCTTCCTTCCCAAAATTAGAAGAAGGGCCTTCATGCCCAAAATTAGAAGAAGGGTCTTCCTGCCCAAAAAGAAGAAGAAAGGGTCTTGCCAAAATCAAAAGAAGGGGCTTGCTGCCCAAAAAGAAGAAGAAACGATCTTGCTGCTTAAAATCAAAATAAGGGTCTTCCTGCCCAAAATTAGAAGAAGGGTCTTCCTGCCCAAAAAGAAGAAGAAAGGGTCTTGCTGCTTAAAATCAAACCGTGGATGCGGTTAATTTTTTTTTATTAGCTTGAAAAATTTGTGATTAAAATTTTTTACAAATTGAAGCGGTAATTGTAGATTTTTTTCTTGTAGGATGTTCTGGAATTGTTATGTATAAAATTTATTTACTAAGAAGGGCAATGGAAATGAAATGGAATGAGTTTGATACCTGAATAAATTGATATTGTAATTAAAAATATTGTGTAATTGTATGAAATTTTAAATCACATGATAGAAAGTTATGTGAATTAAATATAATAGTTGCAAATGAGTGCAAAGGTCTGTTCAATTTTTTGATAAAAATCAGTAGAATGGATTTGTTTTTAAAAATTAATGACTATTGTCATGAAAAAGGAGTTAAATAAAAATAAAGTGAGAAAATTGTTAAGGTATTTGTGCAAAGAGTACATAAAATTGAGTAAAAAATAAGATTAAAATTTATAATGTAAATTACAAAAGAGGACTTGTAATGATTTGGAAGAGATGCATTATTAAAAAACAAAAAAAAACAAAAGGCTTTATGTTGTTTTGCTGATTTGAAAAAGAGAGGCCCAAAAAATTGGGGAGAGAAAGTCTTCCTTCCCAAAATTAAAAGAAGGGTCCTCCTGTCCAGTCTTCCCAAAATAAAAAGAAGGGTCTTGCTGGGCAAAATAAGAAGAGATTGTCTTCCCAAAATCAAAAGAAGGGTCTTGCTGGCAAAATAAGAAGAGAGGGTCTTCCTGCTTAAAATAAAAAGAGAGGTCTGCTAAGTTATCTCTTTTTGCTGAATAAGTTATTTATTTACACTATAATCCACTCAACAAAAGAAACTGTTTAAAAGTAAAGCCGTGGATGTGAATTATCTCTTTTTTTATTATGTGGATTAATATTGATTTCAATGTATATAACTTTTTTTTTATTATGTGAATCAATATATATATATATATATTATAATATGTTGATTGAAAAGAGATAAAACTTTTTTTATATAACTTTTTGAAAAAAAGAGAAAACTTTTTTTATTGTAATGTGTTGATTTTAAGTGTTATTTCTATTTTTCTAGGTACAATTTGTTTCGGAGAAGATGAAGCTTCCAAATCAGTCTTGGAAAAGGGAAGAAAGAGAAAAGAGGAGAGAAACCAAAAAAGGGACGATGACAAAAAACGAAGAAAGAAAAAGGAACTTCCAAGCCAAAAATCACTGGAAGGCGAACTGGGTTGAAAATCGTAAAATAGAAATAGAAAAAGGGAAGGGGGGGGGGGGGGGGTGGTGGAGAAGAAAAGAGGTAGAGAAACGAAGGAACAGATGACGTGAAAAATGAAGAAAGAGAAAGGGATTGACGGGCAAAAAATCACCGAAATGCGAACTCAGTGAAAAATCGTAAAATAAAAAAAAGGGAAAGAAGGAGAAAACTGGGAGAGAAACAAAGAAGAGCAGGGTGAATTTTGGGAAGGAAGAGCCTTATTCTAATTTTAGGAAGGAAGAACCTCTTCTGATTTTGGAAAGAAAACCCAGTTTCTCTCCGTAATTTTTGGTCTCTCTTTCAAATCAACAGAATGCCCTTTTCTTTATTTTTATTATATTTTTGGAATAATGCCTCTCTTCCAAATCAACATGAGTCCTTCCTTCACAAAATCATCATCCTCATCCTCATCCATATATCACCAAAAAAAATCCGCTTTAACTATTTAATTAGTGTAGTTTATTTTTTTAATTTGAATAACAGGGATAATAGTTATAGTTTATTACAATTTAAACTTTGATGTTCAACCTTATTTGTTATATGTGTTATAAAAATAAATTTTGTTTTATCAAAATGTTAAAAGAAAATAGGGAAAAAAACCAAAAAAAGATGTAGGAACGAATGAAATTTAATCTATGAATATTTCCCTAAAAAATGTTTTTGTAATTAAAATAGTTTGGAACATGTTGGGATTAGTTTTTTAGAAAATCATTTTTGTAGATTCAAATATTTAAAAATTTTATTTGAATTCTCATTATTGTGAAAACCTTTTAATTGGGATAAAAAAAAAATTTCTCTTTAAATTTTGTATGCAAGTGTCGTTTTTGTAATGGGGTTTCAATTTTATTTTTCATTCTTAGCTTTCTTTTTTCTGTCTCTTTCTTTTTTCATCAAATAGATTGAATTTGTAATATACTTAGACTTACAGTACATTGAATGCGTAATGCATAAAAATAGGGAATTGTTATTTAAAGGATCCATAATGCTATTTACAAGACACTTTTCAGATTTTTTGTGGTAAAATTATTGAATTGTCGTTAGCTTCCTTTTGCCTTCTTCTTCTTCCTTCCTGCTTCCTTCGTCCTCGTTCAAGCTAATTAACTTCAAGCTAATCAACATAATTGGAGAACTTCAAGGTAATTGAAACAATTGGGGAGAAGACAGAAAAAAAAAAAAGAGAATTGGGTTCTGAAATTTCCTTTTGCAGAACGTGGGTTATGCAAGGGGAAAAAAAAAAAAAATTCACGCTAATTGAAACAATTGGGGAGAAGACAGAGAAAAAAAAAAAGAATTGGGTTATGCAATTAAATTGCAGAACCCACGTTCTGCAATTAGCAGAACCCACTTTCTATTTGCAGAACGTGGGTTATGCAATTAAATTGCAGAATGTGGTTCTACAGTTTAATTGCATAACCCACGTTCTGCAAATAGAAACAGAACGTGGGTTCTGCAATTTTCCAATTCCTTTCTTTTTTTTTTTTTTTTTGGTTCTGCAATTTTCTATTTCCTGAACCCAATTCCCTTCTTTTTTTTTATTTTTTTATTTTGTCTTTGTCTTCTCCCCAATTGTTTCTGTTAGCTTGAAGTTTTCCAATTGTGTCGATTAGCTTGAAGTTGATTAGCTTGAACGCAAGAAGAAGGAAGAAGAAGAAGAAGGCAAAAGGAAGCTAAGGACAATTATGGGTCCTTTAAATGACAATTCCCTTAAAAAAATTTAAAAAAGCAACCCCACTACAGCAGTAGCCTAATTTTGGACCTCTGTTCCAAATCAACAGAAACCTCTCTATTTTAAATCAGCATAAGGCATTTTTCTTACAAATCAGTAAAACCCGCATTTCTATTCCAAATCAGCAAAAAACCTCTCTCTTCCATATTAGAAGGCCCCTCTCTATTCAAAATCAACATAAGGCTCTCTCTTCTAAATGAGTAGAGGGACCTTTAGACACACCAATTGTCCGAGCATGGTTACTGCAAGGAAAGAATACAAAACCACAATCACTACATGAAATCATGAAGATAGTAATGCAGTTCGCAAAACCAAAATATAGAATACAACAATGCATGGAATTCTTGTATGGTTCAATAAAATTTGAAGGTAACTTTCAGATGAAGTACGCAGAAAAATTGGATCAAAACAAAACTTAGTGCCAATTAAGGAAGAAAAGCCATGTTTAGAACAATAGCCCCTACTGCTCCAACTTGGAAGATACATTAGGTATTTTCTGTTGTGTATAGAGATTTTTGCCTTTTCCTCATCAAATGAATACACCTTCAATAGTGTCATTTTTTTTTATAATTCTAAGAACACAAATTTGACTCCCTCGTTTAATTAAACAGTTGGTGAAGGACTTATGTTGACAAAATGAAGTTCTGCAAGGACTTAGATCAACAAATAAAGCTACGCAAGTTATTCGTAGTCAACCTTAGAGAACAACTATTACTATAGAAGGCATACTACAGATGGGGATTTTTGACCTTTTTTTAGTTTCTCATACCGGTTGAGTTATGAACGGTTTGAGCTATGAAGTATTGGTACTTTGTAGTATTTGGAAAGAGTTATAAATTATTTGGGTGAACTAATAATTATTGAAAATTTAAAGTGTTTTGTATTTATTAATATTTAAAGAAGGGTGCAATTTTTTTTTTTTTTTGTAAGCAAAGTTGATGATTTTGTATGAATAATAAGCGTGACTATTTTGAGATTTTTAATATTTTTAGTTTTTTGCGATTTACACAATAATTATTGTAATTTTGTAAAAATAAAGTATTTTACCCATTACTTGTGAGAGGAAATAAATGTCAAAATATGCAAGAAAAAGTACAAAAAATGTAAGTTTATTTACAATATAGACAATAAATGTAATGAGGGTGAAGACGATGTACTGATTTTCCTTTTTTTTAAAATTCTAAATCAAAGGTTTTGAGCGCACGCGACATTTTATTTTATTTTTGGTTATGCGTTTTAAAATAAACAATTAGAAATAGAAGTGGGTCAATTTGCTGAATAACAATAAATGTCCGTAAGTGAAATAATGCCCTTACTTGCCAAAATCAGAAGATAGACCTCACATAAAAAAGGAAAAAAAAGAAAAGAAAAAAGATTGTGCTGATTTGGAAGAGATTCTTTATTCACAGAAAAAGGGAAAAAAAAAAAAGTAGCATAGGCTGAGATGAAAAAAGAGAGGTCCGAGAAATAAAAAAAATTGAGAATTTCTAAACTAAATAATACACTTTCTTCCCAAAATCAGAAGATAGGCCTTATAATAGAAAATGAAAAAAAAAAGAAGACATATTGTGGATTTGAAATAGATGGCCCCAACAATTTTTAGAGAAGGTGGGCTTCCTTCCATAAATTAGCATAAGGGGTGGCTTCCTTCCATAAATTAGCATAAGGGGGCTTCCTTCCATAAATTAGCGTAAGGGGTGGGCTTCCTTCCATAAATTAGCTTCCTTCCATAAATTAGCATAAGGGGGCTTCCTTCCTTCCATAAATTAGCATAAGGGGTGGGCTTCCTTCCATAAATTAGCATAAGGGTGTCTCTCTCTACTTTTTTTGGTGTCTTTTTTTCGCCCAGAACACAAACCACTCGTTGAATTTTTAATCTTGCATTTAATATCAATTTTCTGGAAAATTATCTTATAAAAAAGAAATAAGAAAATCATAAAACATAATAAAAAATAAAAGATAATATTCATTTCAGCAAGTTTAATTGATTGAAGGTAAAACAAAGTTGTACTTAAGTTTTTTATTGCTAAAAGCAAACCCTGAATTGAGCAGAAGGTCTATCCAATTGACTAATTATTTAGCTACCTTCTCAAAATAATCAAAAAGGGTCATTTGCCTAATTTCTTGAGAGTTCTGAAAAATTCCATGCTTCTGAAAATCATCCCATCCCAATCAGCTTATTTTACAAAAATATCAACTAAAGTACAAACAAAATGGACGAACAAAACGCAAGACTTGACAGATTAAGCTCCTTTATTATAGTGTGTGTATATATATATATATATATATATATATATTACCCTAGATTATTATTATCACCTTTGATAAATAAGGCCCTTTCTTCCCAAAAGCAGAAGATAGGTCTTATAATATAAAAGGAAAAAAATAAGCATTATGCGGATTTGAACAGAAACCACAATAGAGAAGGTCGGCTTCCTTCCATAAATAAATATAACGGTCTCTTTTTTCTTTTTCTTTTTTTTTTTTTTGTATTTTTTTTGCCCAGAACACAAACGAGTCATTAACTTTTTAGTCTTGCGTTTAATATCAAATTTGTGGGAAATTATCTTATAAAAAAGAAGTAAATCATAAAACATACATAGAAAACAAAATATAATATTCATTTCAGCCAGGTTTGATTGATTGAAGGTTGAGTTTTTTTATTGCAAAAAGCAAACACCCAATTGAGCTGACCCAATTGAGCAGAAGGCCTATCCAGTTGGCTAATTATTTAGCTACCTTTTCAAAAAATCTGAAAGGCTCTTTTGTGCTGAAGTGCTCAAATTAATCGTTTTCTTTATCCATTGTGCTGCTTCTTAGAGAACTACAATTATGTGAGACAAAATGGAATATTGAATACTATTGATGCCAAATAAAGTTGAAATGCTTCACAATAGTTAAAAGAGAAAACACATGGATGAAGAGAACTAACAAATCTGCTCGAGTTATTATTCCTTAATGTTTTGGCATTTCCAAATGCCTCCAAAATGCAGCTCGTCTGCAGGACTTCATACTCTATGACATTGCTGCCTCCTCCGAGGGCAGCCAAATATTGCATTGCGACTTTTGCTGTTTCAGTCTTCCAAGCCCCACTCTCCCCGCTGCAAGATAAAATTTGAGCAGCAGTTTACTGAAGATAATCAAATGAGATAAACCAGAAAATTTAGCACCAAAGAAATAAAATCTTAAAAACAATTCAGTTGATAGCTCAGTCCCCCTCCCCCCCCATCCCATTTCACCGCCACACAAAACACACACACTCGCACGAACAGCGTCACCACAATTTTAGACCGATTTCTCAAACTCTGCATACTTTTGGCCTTCCAAGTACCCTTGTATTCAGGGTTAGGAATAGGCAAACAAACTGTCACCACAATTTTAGACCAATTTCTCAAAATCAACCAAAGAAACAACAACAGACAGAGAACCCAGAATTGAATTCCCTCGTTTCTTTCCTCTTAAAATTGAGCTTAAAGACAATTCTTAAAAAAAACACTAAAAAAGAGGGCCTTGAACCCATCCTTAGGCTGGTATGAGTTTCAGAAGCAAGAGGGGAGAAGGAAATTAAAGAAAAGAATGAAAGAAAAAGAATAGAATAGAAGAAAAAGAAAAACAACCTTTGCAAAAGCCCTAATCTTTCTACCATGACGGAATTAATAACACAATATCACCGACAAAATAAATATATGTATACAAACAAAGAAGAAATGAAGAAAAGCACACCGAGAAGACAACAACAACAACAACAATGGCCAAGAGCATTCCAAGCAACAAGGATTTTCTAATTGCAAGCAACATTGCAACCCAAGAACAGAGAAATCGGAGGGATTTTAGGGAGCATTAACATTCTAATCCAAAAATAAACTCAACATCAGGAGATGAAGAAAAAAAAAGACAGGAACCTCATGATAAACTAAAATATACAAGATAAGAAAAAAAAGAAACCAGCAAACGCAACAGTCACTAAACAGAGTAGCAGCAATGGTGAGACGCAGAAGAAAGAAATAGAACCAGAGCCATAATAAAAGCAAGTAACCATCGTCCAGCTACATGATCCACAACATTCATAATTATAAAAAGTCAAAAAGGGAAATGGAACAACACTAATAATTAGATTCAATCACAGGACGTATCCATAACGCAGCAACCAATTGACAACCACAGCGTAAGTAAAGCTAATACAGAGCATAACAAATCAAGAGAAGAACACCTAATACAGAGATGTCAGGAGTATTAGAAAAGAACAAATAACCCACACAACACCAAATTGTATTTGCAGTCATCAGAACAAGCTAGTAAGCAGAAGAACAGAAGAAATGAACTTGATCTATACACCTGGAGAAATCTGTATTAACAATTATAAAGTCATCATAATGGTCAAAAGGACTAAGAATGTAGAAACAGAGTAAACCATTTGCAAGATACACAATATAACATGAGATTTGTTTACTCTTTTTTCCCCTGAATCGCCTACACTATAACACAAGGAGAATAAGATTCGAACCCTCCGACCTAAATTTGTTCAAATAGGTTCCATGGATATATTCCAAACAAGTTTTTGAAAAATGGACCAAAAAAATTTAAGATAAAAAAAGACTATTAAGGAGTGTAAGAACCTGTTCATTTGTCAATCTAACAGATATTATCTTCTGCATTGGAAAGCACTGTTCAACAATATGAAGGCCTTTGATCCCTCCAAAAGTACCATTAGAGGCATAATCAAACACTGCAGCAGATAAACCTTTTTAAGCGAGAGCTGGATTGAAAATAGCTATTTCAATAAGATGATGAACTACTACTTCAGAATTCTTAATGTACATATAAAGAAAAATAATTAGGACACCAGAATATCACCTGCATTTAAAGATATAATAGTTTCTAAAGATAAAAAGGCATCACTATTCGATTATCACTTAACTTATGGCAGTGCCGCATGTTCAAAATTTTCTTCATTTGGGTACTTAGCATATAGAAGAGTTAAAAGTTAAAAATCAGACATTGTAAGGATGGTTGAGTTTGATTAGTATATCACAAATTTACCAAGGCCAGTAAGAGAAGCGTTATACACATCAGGTAAGGGAGGACTCCCTTCTCAAAAGCAAATCATTGGAAGAGTGCCACTTGAGGCCTTCCCAATACTTTTCAGATCCTGCAAACAGGTGTCCAGCCAAGAGAGAAATAAAGAAACTATACATTTATGAAAAAAATGCACATAGGAGATTGAAGAAACTTAAACACAATAAAATTATAAAAATATTTAACATGCTTATGCAATTAAATGGCCTTACAATATTTACATCTGATTCTATTGTTATTGACATCGAAGAAAACCACAGGGGCAAGTTCACTGCAAAAAGGAATAGCAGAGAACTCCAATAAGACATTACAAGAAAAGAGTCATATCTGCGCCTCTGTATGTGAGCAAGGCATTCCATCTGCCTTCAAATGCAACTCAGAATGCAGCAAAAATGATACAAAAGGAGTGAAATTTTGAAAGCTGTAAGCTGAAATATGACTGATAACGCGAAATTAACACTGAAATTACTATCAAGAGCAGAATTTTGCAGCTAATTGTGGAAATAATCTTAAAGAGACTGAAGGGACAAGTAAATGAACAGACTCAAAATTTTCAATTCAGGGAGAAAATCTGCACCAAAGATATGCTAAAATTAGAGAAATTATAGGTTTTGTTTTATAATCATCTGTTTTGTAGAATATTCACATTAATCACATAATTGCATTAGAAAATAACCAACATAAGAAAAAATTGAACGAGACAACAATGAAAAGAATAATGCAATAGCTAACGGTCCTTAAAAAATGAAATTTTGACGCCAATTCACCAAGAATGATGATCATCGTTCTCAAACAAACGCAAGAACAGAACCAAAACCAAAAAAGATCAATTTTTTCTACCAGCCCGCCAAGCTTAACAGCTGAAAATCCTCAAAAAGAAACAAAATTTGATCAATTCTGTACATCTAGTATAACGCCAATCATACGGACTGAGACGAGTTTGCAGATAAGAAAAGCTGGAAATAGTGAAAGTATTGTTCGCAAGAACATCACCACCACCAGCTCCATCACTCCCTCCGACAGTAAAAGCCATAAAAAATGGAAACAATAGATTCAAATAAGAAAGACCCAAAATCCGATTATTTGCCATTTTGAGTTTCCAACGGCTTTTTCGCCGATTCTAGCACAGAATCAAATCTAACTGGGTTCTCTGAGTTATACGCTACAGGCAGGAAAGAGGCATCAGTGACCTACATTACCAAAAACATCAGGAATTTTTGTCAAAAAGAAACACAAAAATTTAGGAAAAAATAAAAATAAAAATTTCCAGTAGCAGTAGAACTCAGATTCATCACTGACGAGAGCCCGTGTTTCACAATTTCATTGAATGACCAAAATCAAGCAAGATCGAAAAAGGGGTGAAAAGCAAAAAATCTTTTTGAACAAAAAATCCAGTTTCACATCTAAGAAAAATGAAAACTCATCCTGAAGCAAAGCAGACAAGCTACCGGAGGGGAAGTAATCGGAGAGCAGCAACTTCTCATTCAGTTTCTGGAACAGCCGAGCATCTGAAACATAAGCACATAATTTATATCCTCTTCTCCGCTTCCTCGTCCTTGATAAAGCAACAGAACAAACAAATAACCACAAAAACATTATATGCCGACAACAAGAAAAAGATAAATTAAAGGAAGAAAATATTACCAGATCCGCCGAAAGAGAAAAAAAGGGGGGAAAAAAATCGGAGAAGTTGAAGAATGAGAAAGGAAGAGAAGAAGAGGAGAAGAAGGCGGCATCCCTTGGAAACAGAAAAACAGATTCACCGAGAGAAGGAAAAAAAAAGAAGAGAAAATGAAGAATGAGAAAGGAAGGGAAGAAGAAGAGGAAAAGAAAAGTTCTTGGCCATCTCTCCAAACAGAAAAACGTCAATCCATTTTCCTGTTTGGAGTCAGAAGAAGTAAGAACCACAAGCTTCTTCCGCGGGAAATCGGGAGAAAGAAGAAAAGCGCAGAAGGGGGGAAAAAAGCATAAGAGGAGGAAACGAAAATTGCAGGAAGGCAATAATGATCAAAACTACGTCGTTTTGCCTCTGCTTAGAGTCCTCAGACTGAGGATGTGAGTGAAAAAAATCTCAACAGTCTCTGTCCAATACTCCAATTATCAGACAACACAGGCCACAACCACGTGCAGCTTCCTTCTCAAATTGGGTAGATAGGGGCTTCATTCCCAAATTGACCCTTCCCCACCATTCAATTTTCATAATAACCTAGTAAATTCCAAAAAAATTGGACTAACAAAAGGGTAATTGGGTAACCCTTCTCACAAAAATTTATTTCTTCCCAAAATCATCCCTCTCCAATCAATACATTTACAAACAAACCTACTAAAATCCAAACAAATTGGACGAACAAAAGGGCAAGACTTGGGAGATTAAGCTCCTTTATAGTCTTACCCTTGATAATAAATATAGTGGACCCTATGGGGACCACATAATTTCTTATCACAATTAACTACAGTGCCTCCACCATTAACATTCTCCGGCACAGTACTCAAATACTCCTTGTTTAAGGGAATCTTAATTATTACTCCAACCACTACAAAAAATCCTCTTGAATATGGAGGATTTGGTGAACCACTCCAGGAGGACCTCCTATAAATAGAGGAAGGACCTCCAAGGTAAGAGGAGGAGGAGGAGGGGGAGGACAGATTCACTCTAAGCATTTCTATATATTCACCCTTTACTCTTACCTAACTTGATCGTCGGACAAGATCCCGAAATCCTCTAATTGACTTCTCTCTTTCGACAGGTATTTGAGGCCCTCTTCTCTGCACGTACCAACAGCTACCCTCCGGCGTAGTGGTTTCAACCTCCGGCAAAGCGGACTTCATCAACATCCATATCCGAGAATGAAGAATACGATTCATTGCTAATCCTCCCCGCCGATCCACAGCAAGTTTCGCTCTTCGCATTTTGCGCCAAACTCCATCCAATCTCGCACGAAATTTTGATGCAACACCAAACCAAGGATATCGGACAACAAACGCTCAAAACACAGGCACTGAAAACGCCTTCTGTCACCTTACCCGATCTATCTTTTCCGGGACACGAAGGAGGAGGAGGAGGAGGATGAGCAAACACAGCGTATGTTGAAACGCATGAACTTGAAGTTGCCTTTGGAACCATGTTTACACCCAAAAATGAGCAGCAATGGCCTATAACGTGAGCGACTATTATATTGACTTTTCCCATTCAATTATGTGTCACGGCATCACCTAGATTACTTGATATTAAGATGGATAACTATTCCCATTACCATTTTGCTATGGTTAGATTCACTCTGTCCGATCTAGTGTTTTATTCCTCTGCTTTGAAGGCGGAATAGGTTGTATGCCTTCCATGTGCCAAATTCCTTGATAAAATATCCATTCTTTCAGTTCCATGTGAGTAAGGTTAACCTCAAAACATGAGAATGATGATAAGGATAATTTTGTACAATTGTAAATTAACTTTCATATACTCAACGAAAGAATTCCCAAATTGTGATGAAAAAAAAAAAATTGGATACAAAAGGGGTGATTTTTTTTCATTGGAGAGAAATAGGGTGTTTGCATTTTCTGAATGCAAACTCCAGTTTTTGCTTGCATTTACTGAATGCAAACTTGTATTTTCCTTTTCATTTAAAAAATTAAGGGAATCTCATGAGTTTGCATTAGTCAAATGCAAACGTTTTCCGTCATGAATGCCATTAGTGGCAATTTTTTTAATAAGTTAAGCTAGCATTATGGAACGTAAACTTAGGTTCACAGAATGCAAACTTCATTCTCTGTATTCTATGAACGCAAACTTAGGTCTCAATTTGCATTGCCAATGCAAACATAATGTATTTACCAGTAAAAACATAAGAAAAGGTTTAAGAAACCCCTAATTGACAAATTCCTAACTAGCGGGTGAAACCCAAAATCACTTCCGTGTCTCGTTAAAAAATTACGGTCGCTACAGTCCGTTGTCACCGTTCCCACAGTCCTTCGTCACTGTCGCCACAATTCTTCCAATTGATCAGCTTCCATTCTCACTGCGACGACTGCCGACAACACCACCAATTTTGGGGCTTCCGTTCTGTCACCGACGTCAGAAACTAAACCAATCAAACATGTTTGCCCCAATTTCTCTTTTTGGTCTTGAAAGTCATCAAAGAATACATTATTCGTGTTTATCAATGGTCCATGTTTTTTGCAGAATCATCCAAAATTTTGCAGGAGGGATAAAATGATTATATTCCACCAGAAAATAACGGGACCAATTTCTTTTTTTTTCTTTTTTTTTGCACCAAACAATTTCATATTAACAACCAAAAAGACCAGTATTCACAAGTGTTACATTAACATCCATATTAAAGTTCTTCCACTTCAAAAAATGTTGATAGATAATCTCTCCCAGCTTGAAAACAACAAAGATCATCAGCTTCCCAATCATAAAAAGAATCAGTTAACCTTCTTTACACCGAACAGCACAAGCTCTTGTAAATTTCCCAAGTGGGATACTTTAGCGCCGCATCAACTAACTTCCACATGTTGCAACAACACGATGCGCCTCATTTCCTCACAATTCTTGTTTTAACCCCACCTGAAGTTTTTGGACAAGCAAAAATTTTAAAGGCTAAATCTTGCTTCTGTGAAGCAACCAGAGCTAAAAATTGAAGTTCCCACATTACAGAACTGAAAATTATCAACGTACCGTCCACTTCTTCAAATCTTGCAGCTGCGTGATATTCAAACCTGCCAGATTTAACAAATATGAAGTGATATCAGTGAGGAAAGGCTTCTCTTTCAATTGGTAATGTTGGACTACATCTTCGACACATGAATAACTTGAAATTCAGAGGATCTTTTAACAATACAATAAGCCAATGCTACTCCAGCAAGTAATACAAGAACGTTAAACTCTGAGCAACTCAAATAATTAATATAAGTCTTACAAGTCATACTAACTTAATCCAGTAAAAGGTGTAGAGCCTAAAATGAATATATCAATATCCCAGCTTTGGAACAAACAAGTGTGAGAGGTTTACAAGTAACATTAGACCAATTCAGCCACATTCAAAGCAGAGTAAACTACACAACAGAAGTTAAAAATCAACATATAGAGTCAGAAAAGACACAGTGGTTTACAAGTGCCATTAGAAATTCCAACTGCGCACCACAGAATGAGCACTAAGTTCTGGCAGTCAGGCAACCTTCAAAAAATTATTCAATCCAATCTAATCTAACTCCATTCAATTCCACAATCCTAATCCAGAGAGTTAAAATTCAAGTTCATTCAGCTTCATAATTTCAGAAAAAACAGAGAACACGAAGCATTTAAATTCCAGCACAGAAAAATAATTATTTCCAGTCCAGAAAACTCGTAATTATCTAGAAAAGAAGGGTAATTCCAGAATCATCAAAATGTAATCAAGTTGGAAATAATTAATTTTCAGGTGAGAGACTTAGCATTTTAAGGCCGAGTGCAAGAACACAATAAGCAGGGATTGGCCGGAAACCATACAGCACACTCCGGCCGCCGTTGACCAGATCTGAACCCCATCGGTGACCAGTTCCATTCCCCATCTCGGGGACTTCTCAACCCGACAAGACCCAGCAGTCGATTAGGCTCGTCCAAACCTCTCCAAAACAAATCTGCACCATAATCCCATATATCTGGGCACCCAACTCGGAGGGAGATATCCAAAACCGAGGCCATTGATTGCAAGGATCCACAACCATCCCAGAGCTTCCTCTCTTCACCGGAGTTCTCCATAGATGCTTCATTTTCCAAATCAGAAACACGCACCCATGAATGGAGAACAAACCAAGCGAAACTCATAATCAGTCCAAATCGGTAGATCTAATCAAGTTTGGTTGAAAGACGGGAATTTTTGGAGAGACGGGAGGGAGGTAGTGATTTTGGGTTTCGCTTTCTCTAAATTTGGGTTTTTTCACCTTCTTTTAATTATTTTTCGACTAAAACTTTATGTTTGTGTTCCACGAAAGCAAACTTATGCTTAAAAAAATTTTTAAATAAAAACCCCGACGATAACGTTAATCAAACGTTTGTCGTTTCTTATTTTTAAAAAATAAAAATTTTGCGTTTGCATTTGACTAATGCAAAGTCATGAGATTTTCTTAATTTTTAACTTGAAAATAAAAATACAAGTTTGCATTCACCAAATACAAGCAAATATTAGAGTTTGCATTCTCAAAATGCAAACACTCTATTTCTCTCTACTAAAAAAAAAAAAAAATCACCCTTTTTGTATCAAATTTTATTTTTTTCATCACAAATTGGGAATTTTCTCTATACTCAACATAATACAGAGGGAATTTTCATATAAAATAAGAATAAGAACCCTTTTAGAATTTAATTGAACTCAAAATAGTAAAGAACCACAAGAAGTATGTGACGAAAAATGTCCAATTTGAACCACTCATAAGGAACGGTTTTCATTGATTCTTTTTTGTCCGCAAATTACTAGGAGAGGCAAGCCACAAAGAGGCTGAAAAATGGGAGAGAAATTATAATAATAGATAGTGGCGCTGGCGGATACATAAATTCTTTTTTGGGTGGACTGGGGTAAAAAAAAATGCGTTTAAATAAACACATTCAATGACTAAATTAGAAGCTCAAAACTATAAAACGATAAAAAAATAAATATTCAAGATTACAGGATTCGTTGACTGTTGATAATGCGCCTGTATCCATTGAATATACCACAAGATTTGCTCATTTCAATTGTCGAAGATATATCGTTCTCAATGTATATAATTAGACTATCAATAATTAATTCGCTCGTCTCCAATCCTATTCTGCTGATTAATTTTGACAAATGAGTGGGTGAACGGTGTTGCGCTTGATTTTGTTACATGTTCAATTTTTTAATTTTTTTTTTATTTTTTGATTTTATGTAAGTGGATTCACGATACAGTTATAATTTAGAAGGAATTGACCGTACCTTATGTTAGCCTTAGTTATGTTGGACTTAATATTTGGTAGTTACTACTTACTAGTGTTATTAAAAAAATAAATGGACTAAAATTGACCCACTATGTATAGTGTAGTTCTATTAAAAAATATATATAAATTGGGGTGACCCTGCATTCGTCACTAACAATAAATAACTGAATTTTCTAATTATATTAAGGTAAAAAATAAAATAAATAAACATTATGCGTGCAACAAAATCTCGAAACCAATCCAAAGAGTATCACCTAATGCATATATCAGTTCACAGCAAACCTTGTCAACACTGCTTTATTTTCTTATTGATAATAGTATACAAACAAAGTTACAGCCATTCTTCACACAATATCCTTCATAAACTACATAAATGAGATCATATCTCATTCTCCACCAGTACCATCAACATAGCCGTATTTTTTATACTGTTTTTGACTTTACAAATACGACTTTTTATTTAAAACACAAACAAACTTAAGTATGGAGTAGTATCGATCCCACAAATTCGAGTTTCTTGAGCTGATCATGAAAGGAAGATTGGGAACCGACGATTGATCAGGTTGAAATCCCAGTGTCATAAGAATTTCCAACCTTCCAACCAGTTGGGATGAAATTATTGAGCTGAATCCATGAGTCAGAATTTCCATTGCCATACATACTGGTTTTGAACCTCAAGGTAATTGCAGTACCCCGTGGTGGATTCATGATGTCAAACACTGCCCCATATGCCCTACGCATTGGCTTCCATTGCTTGTTGTACCCCTATATAAGTGTCACCGTTCATATTTAAAGTATTAGAAACACAAATATTTTTGTGGGACAAGAGTGAAAGAGTGGTATTTTATTAAATTACCTGCGAAACTTGGACCGCTGTGATATCGTAAGCTCCTGGTTGGTACAATGGTACGATTGCAAGTTGTCTAGGGTACTGGCTACGGCCGTGGATTTTGAATACTAGGTTATTATTGTATTGGCAGGGAATTCTCTTAAATTGAACGTCAACAACTCCGAAGGGAATGAGCTTCTCAGCCATGTTGGGAAGAGCTAAGTTTGCAAAGGCAGATGAGCTCAGAATAAACTCTGTTCTGTTTCCTTCTCCGTAGTCCGTCACTACTACCTTTGTTCCATCATTTGAGCACAGATTTGGGAGTGAGCATTTTACCTGAAATTATTTTTTTAAACAAATATTTAATGTGTGTTTTCCTATAAAATTTTCGTGAAAAGACAAAATTAAGGGATATTATTGTTCTTAATTTGATGTAGGGTTCGTTAATTTAATAATTTGAACAAATCTCAAGAGATTTTGATGATTCATTTAAAAATAAGACTAAGGTAAAAATGTAGACAGAAATACGATTATTTTAGTAAAACGGATGAAGAAAATTTTACTACGCAATATATAGACATTGGAGCTCACATTTGGATTGGCATTCAAGCGGATTTCGTTTAAAGAAAGAAAGACTTGGATAATTACCTGATAGCAAGCACCACAACCAGCGCCACCCCTGAAAAGCCGAGAGACTCCAGTCACTTGCCCATCGTTTACTGTTTTTCCGTACTCCCCAAATCCACAAGCATCAGCTGCTCATATCATATCATATCGATCATTAAAATTTCACAAATCCAAAAGATTACTAAACTTACACAATTTGACCAAAAAAAAAAAAAAAAAAGAAAAAAGGAAGATGAAGAAGAAGGGAAAAGCTTGTACGCACATGATTCTGAGCGACCTGAGTTACAGGTTGCTGTAGAGGAGTGGAAGTCGTCTCCTGATCCGCGGTGGCATATTGCACCAGAGATGGTGCAAAGAAGCACAAAGAGAACATGGACACGATTTTTAAAATCCATATATGATTCACCAAAATTATACAAACAAGTGATGAGGAATGCTTGCCCATAAAGGAGATGAAAAGGGTGTATATATAGGCGGAAATCAAAGCCTCGTTGTTGGCTTGGCTATGGCGCGCAGGGTCGTCCTATACATTTTAGGCCCTGTACTAATTATAAAAGAGACAACTTTTATATCATCTGTCCGATAATTTGATGCGTTTTTTTTTCTTTTATTATTATTTATAAACGTGCGATACTCTTTTTTTATTTATTATTTTTTATTTTATAAGTTACATTTTTAAATAAGTGATACTTTAATTAAAATCAATACTTTATTTCACTACAAACGATATTATCTTGGTTTTTTTTTTCTTCTTATTTTGAAATAAGTGATACATCAACAACTAAACTCCATACATCATAGGCTATAGATACTTTTATTTTTCACTACAAGCAATATTCCTTTATTTACTTATTTTCTATAGATAGTCAATTCATCGGCAGCAAAACTTGATATATAAAATGCAATGAATTATACGATATATAAAATGCTCTATGCGATATTTTTAAAGTTAAATTCAATACTCGTATCTTAGAAAGAAAAATGGCATATATTTCAAAAAATGTTCTAAAAGATGCACGTTGGATCATCTGACATGTTTGATACAAGTTTTTTTGATATAAAAACTGAGCACTTGAAATAAAAATATGTATAATTAGAAGTTGAACTCTGATAATTTCACAAATTTAATGTGAAATTATCAAATCGAGAATGAAAAGTATACATTGTTTTGGCTTCAAAATAATTTGAAAAGAATTTGGGACCCTCGTAGATTGAGGGACTTTGTGCAAATGCACCTTTTGCACATGGATAGGGCCGGCCTTGACTCATGATGGAGCACAATTACTTTATATTTTTTTTGTGTTTACTTTGTCTTGTTTTACTCTCTTTAATTATTTTAATTATCAGTAAAATAAATTTATTCTATCATTCACTTAATCAACTACAAATATGTGATTAAATAGGGTTACGTTATACTATTAATTATTAAATAAATAAGACAAAAACTTGTAAATAAAAATTTACGATGAATTATCTGATCTCACTTTGTACCTTTGAGTGAATATCTGTTTTTGGACCTATTCGGTTTTCTTGATTCATCATTCAAATCAACCCTTCCACTACAGATTTTGTGGAAGAGTTCAAGTGGAATAAGGCCCTCACTGACTAATCAAGAGATAAGACTCCGAATGGGCATGATAGGCAATGTTTGTCCTAAAGCTTAGAAGGTTTACGCAAAATAATAGAAAAGGCTCCAAAGTTAAATATAATGTGATAATTTAGTAATTTTTTAAAAATTTATTTAATAATGGCCTTTTTTTGAGATGCCAAAAAAAAAAACCTTCATTAACACCTTTCAAACCAAACTAAAATTTGGAAAAAAAAAACAAAAAACTCACTCTGATATCAGCCTTGAAGAAAAAAGTATTAGATTTTAAATGTGGGACTTGAGCTAAAAAAAATAAAAATAAAAACTCACTTTTTTTTTTTTGTTTTAAGGAACAACCGATTGAGTGGATGGTGGGATTGACTACCCTCTTATTAATTCTTGCTCAAACGAAAGATTACACTAGAAAAGGGGGCATAATGAGCCTTACCCTCAAAAATAGCATCGTGAACAAGGCGTTGTGTGAAGTGTAATGCAATCCATGAAAATGCAGAAATTTTACAAGACCTGAAAGAAATCCTAGCGAGGTCGGACAACTCTCACGTAGAGGCCGCCTTGCTTGTCAAGGAGGAAATAAAAACTAACTTTTGCATTAAGCCTTTTTAGACAAAAATTATGTGGTAATATAAAATTTTATAAGTAAAAAATACTTCTACACTATATTTTATATTTATAAAAATAATTGAGCCCCTATAATTATTGGGTCCTGGGCTGTCGCTCGGGCTGCCTTGGCCTCAAGGTCGGACCAAATGATATGGGTGGCAATTTAGTCATGTTTTGTTGACCAATTGGTATAACATGTTAGGTTGATTTGACATTTTCACGTTGTGTCAAAATATACTTGAAAATTGTCTCCTAAAAATGACAATTAATGTCATTTCCGTGTTGATAAATCCACAATTTGTTCGGTTTGTTTAGGATTTTCTTAGCTATCAAAGATTGCCCGGATTTGACTTTAAATGGTCTTCTGATATTATCAAATCTAGTAATTAAGCTCGTTTAAATGCCATCAGAAGTTCAGTAAATTGAAGAGGATAATAGTGAAATGATCAAACGTTTCTGTAGCAATTTGGTTGATTCTCATGATCAAATTACATTTGTAGAAACTTGATTTTTTGTTTTCCCAAGACAATAACAAAAATAATATTTTTCATAAAAGAGATTTAGAAAGTACATTTGCAGTCAGGTGGCATCTCAATTGGTCATATTCTTCGAGAGGCTAAGTTGGTAACTGATGGATTGGCAACTCTCGCCAGTAGTTCTGGCACCACAGCGTTTTGTGTTTGCTCTCTACCTGGTGAGTTTCGAGGACTAGATTCTTTGAATGCACAAAATTTTCCTTACTTTAGAGGTTAACATGTAGTTTTTTTGCTCATATATCTTAAAATCATATGATAAATTATAGTAAAACCTATATATATTAATCATTGGCGGAGCTATGGTGAGGGCCCCGGGCCACTGACCCCACCCTAAGTACTTATATATACATATATAATTATAGTAATTTGTGTCTTGCAGTTTAACGTTGTGTGGTGTGTGAAACTTTTTTTTCATATTTATTTAACTATGTTTTCACCATTGTGAATGTGCACCCTCTAAAAAAAATTTCTGTCTCCGCTAGTGATATTCATATCATCATTTCCACTTTGACAAATCAATATGTATATATGTTCAAAACGGAAGCACAATGCATGACAGGACACTACTAAACCCTTTGTGCTTCCGTTTTGATCTTTGCTATTCTTGTCAACCATTTGTTCTTCCGTTTATATCTTGGGCTATTCTTTGCTTCCAAAATTATGAAAAAAAACTTTTTTAGGCTGAATTATATTTTCCTCTTTAACATTTGAATATAATTACAAAATTAATTTAATTAGTTCAGATAATTACATTTGCATTGTTTTTGAACTGTTCATACTATATAACAAAGTTAATGGAATGTTGAAACTACAAAACGAATCATACATTACGTAAAAATTGTAACACACATCATGTAAAACATATAAATCTTACTATATTTCATATATATATATATATATATATATATATTGTGTATATATGTATGTGTGTGTATGCACGTGCAAGCAATATATAAGCTTGCAGGGAGTATTTTGTAATTTTATGAAATAACATGGATGATTTTGTAACTGCCCCAAAATGCAGGAAGGTAAATGTAATTCGTCCAAAGTATTTTTGTCTCAATAGAAGAGTTTTTATTGAAACCTTTGAAATGTTACTTATGAAAATTTACTAATATAACTATGTGTGGTACATAATTAGTTTACATTCAGAAAGTTAATCTTATGAGTGAAACAAATAGTGACAAATTAATTTTTGAAAGTATTATACCTTCAAACTCATAAACAATTATACATTTTCAAAATAAGACTCTTTCATTGAACGAAATAAGAATAAAGAAGTTGATGATATTATTGTACGAGCAATAATTCACCACTTAAAAGTAAATATATACATGAAATTGCGTAATATATTTGCTATTGCAATTAATAATTATTTAACAAATTTTTGTTTTAGAAAACTGCTGATTCGAGAACAAGAACATCTTCTTCCTTGGCACAACTACCAGCCTACAAGCCACAAAAATAAAAAGAAAAAAGCAAATTTCATGTTGGCGTAAAGATCTCAACGAGGCTTTTCGTAAATTCAATACTTGTCTTCTTCCCTTAATGCTTCTGCTTTGTTTTCCTTGCCTTAATTAATGGCATACAGTTTCTCTAGTCGGCATTGCGTTTAGTGTGATTGCACTAGAAATTGCGGCGAACCAAATGACAGCACATAACTCCAATATGTATTCATAGGCCAGTACAGTATTAATTATTAAAGACCTGAATATTTGTTGTAAGAAATACAACATGAATATATTATTACTTGACGCGTCTGATCGTTTAACAATGCGCATATCAATCAGACAACGTGTGTATTAAATTTAGTTTTAACAATACTATTGCATATATATTGATTTTAGTTTATGATATATAGTGTATTAAAATTAGTCATTGATATATCAATTTAATTATTAACGTATCACATTTATAAATTTAGATGTTGAAATATCGTGTATAGAATCACGCGTATATCACAATCAATTTAACCTATTTAGGAATAGGTGACTTCTAGTCTTCAACTACCCCAATGCACTATGGCCAGTTCATCTTATCAAATTAAATGTAATAAATATATTGTCCATTTTCCTTGAATGGATATTATCTAATACTCTAATGTGCTTTTACACCTTAAAAGAAAGGGTAATTCATACAAAGTTTCTTGTGGTTTTGTTCCAGTTATCTTTGGTAGTTTACAAATATCATATTACCTTCTTATTTCTAAACAAAAGTGTCACATTGATGACAGAAAGTATTTTAATGCTCACACTCATTATAAATAAAAAAAAAAAGTTACTCTCCTCTTAACAATTTGTTTCTTCCTACGTTCTTAATAAGAAAATTCCCAATAAAAGAAATCTCATCTCCTTCCTATAGAAAGAACCTTCAACTACCGATACGGTTCCAAATAATAACTCTCCTCCGCCAATAAACACCACCAAATTCTTAGAAGTTTCAGTTTGCCTTTGAAAGGATGGTAATTTCAACATATTAGATTTTGGCCCTAAACTTTTTTTCATGTTCATCTTGCAGAAGAACGCAAGTGTACATAGTTTCCGCGCCGATAATGTGATTTTTTTTTTATCGCATGATACTTTAGCTTTAGTTTCAAAATATAAGAAGTTAACATAATATTTATAGATCACAAGGAGATGATGTCAACAAAGAAAAAAAGGAAAAAAAAATATTTAGGGTCAAGCCAATTCGAATTCGATCATTTTTTTTCCAAAAATTTGACGATAATAAAGCAGAGAATTATGTGAAAATATTGTAAATATAATACACAATGCGGCAGATATAATTCTCAAAATTAGTGTTCGAGATAGCTAATGAATTGAAAATGATAATCAAAACACAAAATAATTAGCTCACACTTAAACGTAATAATCTAAATGGAACAAATTAGCTATTTTAGATATTATATATTGACATTCATAAAAATTTGTACATGTGTTAAAGTGGATTCTTCTAGTGGGACAGAGCGAGTACATGCTAAATTTGATATCCGTGTCTTTCGAATAATTTTTACATTATATCCATACATTAGGTGCAAAATTTGATATACGTAATTTCAACAATTAAACTCGATTCGCAATATTTTAATAATAAACTAATATGTAATCGCAATATATTAATAATTACCTCGATACATTAGATGTTAAATTCGATATGTCATATTTTAGCGGTTAAATTTGATACACGTGTAGTTGGATCGTCATACGCATGTATATATGATTTTGCGAATTCCTTTCCATATAGACTGCCCAAAATCCAAACCCAGCTTAAGGAGGACCTTCACATTTTTTGTAGACTAGCCCAATTAAATAAGTAGATTGGATAAATTGATTGAGGCCACTGGAACAAGGAAGCATTGGGCTCAACCAATTTCAAATTGAAGAGTTTTATCTTTAGTCTCTTTTTTTTTCCCCTTGTAAATTACTGTTATTATTTAATTAAATCAAAGTACTAAATTCCATTAATTACAAATGATTTTTTTTTTCACTTTACATATTATGAGAATGAGACGGACACACAGTAAAATTACGGGTGGCAACGAGTCATGTTCGCGGGTTAGCGTGCTCGAGTTTGCAAGTTGACCCATTGGAATACCTCAATCCTAACATGAACCTGTTTATTTTCGGATCGTGTCGTGTTTAACCCATTTATTTTCATGCCATGTCCCGTCAACCTTATTTTGACCCAAATTGACCTATTTATTTTAAAGTTCAACATTTGAACTCGAATTCAATCTAAATATAACTCAAATAGTACATTTACCCTATAAAAGTAATTATATTGACACTATAAAGTATAAATGTACTATTTGACATTTCTCTATAATCTATGCAAGTTAAATGTACTATTTTATGTATACAACATTATTGATTCACCTGTTCTTGTTTGTTGGGTTGAGTTTTGGTTTGAGTGTTGGTTTAGAAAAATTAGTTTTATAATGTAAAAAATATAACTGAATAAAAGCTGTATTAGAAATGATGAAAACTAATTATATAATATATTAAATTTACTATTGAGACAAAAACCAAAACTTAAAGAACATGCCAATTTTTTGACCAATTTACTGGACTCGTCAAATAGTACCTTAGTCCAAGCTGGCGTGTTATGGATCCATCAAATCCAGGGTGTCATTTGATTTCAAGCGATTTGCAATTAATTTCCACCTAAATTAGTTGACCCTTAAAATTGGGGAAATCTTGTAATATTATCAATTCATATTAAATAATTGGCATGTCATTCGCATTCCCATTATTCAAATATTAAAAAGATTCTCAAATCCTACTGCATTATTATTATTGCCCTGTTCGTTTGCTCATTCTGAAAACAAGTTTGGGTCCTTTTTGGTTTGAAACCCAAAAACAGCCCCAAAACTGTGTTCGGTACTCATTATTTCCCAAAATAGGTTTACAAACCCATTTCCTTTCTCCACTTCTCTTCTCCCCCTTTCCCTTCCGCAAAGAGAAGAACAAACAGTTCGGCCACGGTCGATCCCATCGATCGGAATCGCTCCATCGATCGATTCTGATAGCTACTCCGATTCACTCAACCATAGACGCTGGCGAATTCGACGTGAACAGTGAGTCGTTTCCGGACCAACCGAAATTCTACCCTCTGCCACTGAAGTAACCGCTGAGTTAGTGTTTGGGTCTTGCTTAGGTTCAGCTGTAACACCGCCATCTCCATGTTCATCTTCATCTTCCGATTTTACCGAAACTGTTCCCTGAAAGCTTGAATATTTTGGTGAGGATTACTGTTGCCCTAAATTTTTTTTTTTTCCCCCTAAAAACCTATTTCTTATGGTGTTCTTTCACTGCTTCTTCTTGCTTGCTTTTTATGTTATTATCCTCTTTGTTGAATTCTAGATGGGATGTTACTGTTGAGATTCTTGATTCGGTCCTGCTCTTCAAACCCCCCCCCCCCCCCCAATCTTTACTGTACATCCCGCTGAGCAAAATACTCAATATTTATCATTGGAGACTGAAACTAATCCATATGCTCCTTCAAGCTCATTTGGATCTGGGAAGAAAACGCAAGAAAATGCAGAAAGAAGAGGAAGAAAGAGCAGAAAGAAGAGGAAGAAAAGTGAAAAAGAAAAGAAAGAAAACGCAGAAGGAAAAAAAAAAGGGTCTGAAGCATAAAATATTTTGAAAACCTTGTTCGGCTGTTTTGGTTCTAACAACCAATTTATCTAAAACTTGTTTTCAAAATTTATTTCAAAACTTGTAGCCGAACAGGCCCTATATTAACAAATCGAGTTCTCACTTTGTATAAAAATAAATAAATAAATAAAAGTGGAATGATTGATGCATTTTAAATTTTTTAACAAATTCAATGCCCACATATTAATGAAAGTCAACAAATTTGTTTCAAAATTTTATTATGAAATAAAATATAAAGAAATGTTTCTTAAAATTATTGTAAAATTAAATCACATATATTTTAAAATGTCGTACTCATACTGTACCACTTCCGGCCCTAAACAAAAGTACGCACCAAGTCAGCATTTTAATCAAGGGTTTAGTGTCGTTTCTTCCAACCTAATTATTGAAAATATTAAAATATATATACATATTTCCTTCTTGTTTTTACTTTACATAAAGCTGATTAAGTGGCTGGGAGTAGGGGTGAGCAAAAGGAAAACCGATCTGATCGGTTTCGGATTTTAATCCGATGGCGCAGTTTCGGATCATTTTTTATCCGAAACCGGGTTTATCCGAAATCCGTGGTTTTCGATCCGAAATTCGTGGTTCTTTTTGTTTTTTTTTAAAAAAAAATTCATTTTACCTTTTTTTTTTTGTGAATTTTTGTTTTGGATCGGTTTCGGATTATCCGGAAAAAAATCCGAAACCGAACATTATCAGGAAAAAAAAAATCCGATCCAAAATTTCGGATCGGATAAACGGTTCGAACGATTTTTGGATTATTTTGCTCACCCCTAGCTGGGAGGCATATGGACCGTTTATTAGAAAAGAGAAATGAAAAAGCAGAGAGGGACATAATGAGACTTACCTCTGAGAAGTACAATATGCATAATGAAGATGCAAAAGCACGAAAACACTAATACAATCTATAAAGTATCCTAGCGAATATAGGGAAAACTACACGCATCAAGAGCCACAAGGCCCTTAATGTCACGAGGTAAAGAACTGTGAATATAAAACTGTGTGAACTGAGTAGCACTAGCCAAAATAGCTAAAGCATTTGCTTCCTGAAAACATGGCCAATATTGATAGCTAGCTCCTAACAATCTTTTCTGCCTTTGGATTTCCTTCATTACCGCCGCAAATCTCAAAGGCATTGTCTACTAGAACCTACGAATCAATCTCCACCTGTACAGGGTGAAACTCATTTTGAACACAAAAAGCGAGGCCGTATACCAGTGCCAAAGCCTCTACCTGATAGCTAGTTTGATGCCCCAAATCAACAGTAGCCGCACACACAATCTGGCCAAACAATTCCCTGATCGCCACCCTTGCCCCAACAGGCCTAGGATTCCCCCTTGAAGACCCATCCGAATTTAACTTGAACACACCCAGGGGAGGATGCCTCCATGCTTATTTCCTCGAACTCAACAAAATTTTCATTACAAAATTAATGCACAATTTCTTTTTTAGGAGTTCATAGATAAAACATTTAAAATAAAAAATTTTATTAATATATTTCTCATTTTCTAAATTATACATAATCGTGTTATTATTAATATGAAATATATAAAAATTAGAATTTGTTAAGACAATAATTTTAGAAAAAGGAACACGCATTGTGTTTAGTTGGGGAAAGAAAGCAAAACAAATCATAATTGAATTAATTTTTACATATTTTAAATTCTTATGCGGTATCAAGCGAACAGTGGGTTGGGTTGAAAATTCGAAAACTTGAGAATATAATTTTCAATTACTTAAAGTATTTGATGGCTTTACTTACGTGCCAACTGCCAGCGATGCATGGAAATTTCAACGAAAACACATCACACGTCATGCTACACGGAAGATCACCTTGAGCTGATGCCAAAGACTAAATGTATATCCATCATTTTCTACCACGACACGATATAAACAAGTTAAACTTAAGGCTTGGTGGGTTTGTGAGTTATGTGGATTGACATGAATAATATATACGAATAATTAAACATATCATGTTAGGATTGATAATATCGAAACATAATCCCGTCAACCTGAATCCGACACGAGTAATTTGTACTACAACAGAATTTAAATTTTAGCTTACCCGAACAACACGAATAATTTAATGGATAATGTGAAGGGATGTCGACCCGTGAACCTGTCAATCTGAACCCGATCACCTAGACACTATACAAATAGTACACCATGTCTACTTTTAAAATATTTTAATTTTGACTAAAAAACACTACAGCTGTCGCTTTAATTTATTCCTCTTTTATATTTTCGATCGTACACGGAAGGACTATGTAAAGTCGTGGCAAAAGTTAATTTTCTCAAGTCGTGTATTTATGACACTTAAATTAATGTTGAGATTTGAATTTTAGGTAAAGTTAGAGGATTTAGATGGACTAGCTAATTGCGACACAAGACCTCCATGAATGGTGGTTACATTACAATCAATGGAAAAAGTCTCCATATTTGACTTCCTGACAAAATTATTTGATTTCAGCATCAAATTTGTAATATTTTATTTTAAAAAATTGTTGTAACAGCATCGTTTTCAAATTAAATTATATCGTTTACCCAATTTTTATAGAGTAAAACGTTATAACTTGAACAAACGATACATTATATTTGTCGACTTCCACCTAGGATGGTACAAACTTTCAACGGGAATGGCTAAATTGTTTGGTACATAGGGTGACAATCTTAAATCATAATAAGTTTCCAAAATGGTCAGTAAGAAGGTTCCTTTTCTCCCAAGTAACAGTTGTTGCATAATTTTAATGATCGGAATTGATATTTGCAGCGACGATTTTGATATTTGCAGCGACATTTTTGCGTGAAAAGACCGAAATGCCCTTGGGGTAAAAAAAAATTTTAAAAAATTAAAATTTTTCAATCTGTTGGAATAATTTTTTTTTTTTTTATAAATGATTTTCCGGAACCATCGCCGGCGACCGGCGGTTTCCGGCGATGGTTCCGGAAAATTTTTTTTTTTTATTTAAAATTATTCCAGCACTTTGGTTTTTTTTTTTCTTCTTTTATGTAGTTTTATTAATTATTTTAGTTCTATTATGTGCGAATTTATTAGTAGTTTTGTCAAAATTGTGCAATTTTTTACCGGAATGAGAAAGATCCGCCCGGTGGTCGCTGCAAATAAGAAAGTTGGGAAGGGGGGCAAAAGTGTCGCCGGTCGCTGGCGACACTTTTGTGAAAAGTGTCGCCGGTCGCCGGCGACACTTTTGCACAAAAATGTCTCCAGCGACATTTTTGGACAAAAGTGTCGCCGGCGACACTTTTGTGCAAAAGTATCGCCAGAGTCCAGCGACACTTTTGTGCAAAAGTGTCGCCGTCGCCCGGCGACACTTCTGGGTTAGTGTCGCCGGACTCTGGCGACACTTTTCCACAAAAGTGTCGCTGGAGACCGGCGACACTTTTGGACAAAAGTGTCGCCGGTCGTTTAGTTTTTTTTTTTTTTTTTTTAAGTAGTAGTAGGAATGAAAATTTAATTTATTTTAATTTTTTTTCTCCAAGGACATTTTAGTCTTTTTACAAAAAAATGTCGCTGCAAATATCGATTCCGTCGCTGCAAATATCATGCCCCTTAATGATTTGCATGGACTAATCGCAATAGTTGGCTTCCATGAAAGGCGATTACCATGGACTAGTCGCTGTATTTGACTTCCAAGTAGGATTATTTCCGTGGTCAAATCTCAATTTTGACTTCCACCTAGGATGGTTTTAATGGACTAGGGTCAAGTTTCACATCCACATAGGATTGAATTCTCAAACCGTAAGTTGCCACCTGGTCAAGTAGGTTCCTTTCCTCAGAATTAAACGGCAAACTACTTGTACTTTTTGTGAAATTACAAATATGAGTTTTTTTGACAATTACAACTGCCTCATCCGAAAAAGTAAATATAATTTCTAGCAAAAAGTTAAAAGTATTTATACCAAAACTCAAAGAGGTAATTGTATTTTCCCACAAATCAAAAGGAAAAATGTTATACAACTTATTTAATGTATTGTGAAATAGATAGAGCTTTTCTTTTTCTTTGAATTTGAATTTAATACTTTTAATTTCTAAAACTAATTGACAGAATTACAGTTACCTCTCTAAACTTTAGGTATAATTATACTGTTGTTTTCAAAATACAAATAATTCTCCAGACTCACTAGACGGCAAAATCAAAACCAACAAAATATAAATAACTTTTGCTTTTTTTTTTTATAGCTTTTTCCTAATTTACAACTTCTCAGTTTTACTTTGCTATCCAATTTGTCGAGAAAATTATTTGTATTTTTCAAATAAGTATGGATGAATTTGTAGTCGCATACAAAGTTCAAGGAAGTAAATGTAATTCACCCAAACTTATTTGGAGTATGTTTTAAAGTTTTAAACAGCGTAATAATATCAAATAAATCAACCATTATTAAGCATTATCTTTCCTCGCTTTGCTTTTTGATTTCACGTTCATTTCCCAAAGGCCTTCAAAAGGAAGCAGCTAAAACAATGATTTAAACACCTTGTCGCAAATAAAATAAGCCCACGTGAAAAATGGCTTAACCAAAGAACGGCCGGACAGGACCGAACCGAACTGAACCGGACCGAAACCGAAGGAGCTGTTCACACGGAAACCCCTTTGAGTTTTTGACCATGACCGTATGCCTTCGAGGTTTTTCAGTCTTGTCTTGACCTTCATTTATGTTAGAGAAAAATAAATAAATAAACGAATAGATTGGAGTTTTTATAATTTCTTATTGCACTTTTATTTGGGGCAAAATATTTTATTTGGAGACAAACTCGGCATTGTTTGTTTTGACAAAGATTTGAAAACATATTTTGATAAATAAAAAAATATTAATTATATTAAAAAAGTAATAAAATATTATAATATGTTAAATATACTTTAAATACTAAAACTAAATGCAAAACAAACACCAAAAACTATAAGAACGAAGGTTATTTCGTTTCCATTATTTTCACAATCTTTTAATTTTTTTTATTTTTAAAGCATTGACTAATATATTTCTTTTATGTCTTGACATGGCTTAAATTGTGTGATTGTTTAATAAATAAATAGTTTTATTAGAAAATATAATTGTTCCATTTGGGACTCAATAAGTATAAGTTGTTATGGTAATTTGGGCTGATAACTTAAGTTATTGTCGATCAAAAGTCTTAACTTGTATTTGTGTGAAAAAATGCAAAAATAACTACATTTGAATATTGTCAGGTGAATTTTTAAACTCATGTTATTTTTATTTTTACCAAACTTAAAGTTTATTAAAAATATATTCTAAAAATAAACACATTTTAATTAATTAAATACTAAATTATTTTTTATTTACAGTTTGTCCTTATTTTTTAAAATTTTTGGTGGGGCAAAATTAACTTTTTTTTATCCATCTATTGTAATTTTTATATAATAATTAGGGTATTTTGGAAGAAAAAAAAAAATATGTAGCTCCGCTCCTGATCTCATGTATTTCGTAATCAATTGCAGTAAGTTTGTAGCTCCTCTACACTCGTTGTCGCTGGTCCCACGCGTTCTCAGTAGTTTAAGGCTACTTCATCCCCACTCCTCTGAACATTTTTTTTTTTTTTGAAATTGTTATTTGTAGGACACCGTTTACTAAACGTATGACACTTTTTAAAATTTCAGCCTGTGAAATTACCAAAATACCCTTCCTTATTATAAAGTAAAAATTTTTTTTTACTACCCCATTCCTTCTTCTCCAGTCGGGCTTCTTCCCCATTCCTTCTTCTCCATTTCCGTCGTCCGTGGCAAGCAACTCCCGACCTGTCCGACCACCGGCGCCGCTTCATCCCTCTCCGCCAAGCTCTCCATTTCCGCCGCCGCCGCTCCATCCCTCTCTGCCGCCACTACATCCCTCTCTCCCGCCGCCGCTCCATCGATTGGTGTTATTTTTTTTATGTTTTTAAATTTTTTTCCAATTGTTCAAATTGCATTGAGTTGGTTGTTGTGAAGTTTATGGGCAAGTTTATGAATGCATGTTTGTTGCGTTTTTCGGCAGTTTCATGCATAATTAATATGCAATTTCCATGCATGTATGTTGTCGGTATTTCGGGCCCTTTTTGAATGGAAATTTTGCGTTGAATCTTGAAAGATTGCATTGTATTGGTTGTGTGGTAATGTTTTAGTGCTTATGTTGCGTTTCCAGCTGTGGAGTTAACATTTTAGGGTAAATTCCGTCGTTGTTCGTCGGAAAAACGGTTTTTCGACGAACAAACCGGAAAGAGGCGATTTTTCTTTACAAAATCGCCTCTTTCCGGCGATTTTTTCAAAAAAATTGCCTAATCCAGGCGGATTTATTAGGGAAAATTGCCTGGATTAGGCCATTTTCTTAGAGAAAAACGCCTGAAACAGTCAGTTTTTGCTATTCTGTCTTGCTTTTTAATTTTTTTCCCTTTAATATGCCGTTTGGTTCTGAATTTTTTAAAATATTAATTCCTGTGCAACCTTTTAATTACAGATGGGGGATAGATTTAAAGGTAATATATTCCGTCGGAGGGCAAAAGATCCAAAATCCAGAGAGAGTAGTAATCCGGAAACATCCCGGGAGAGTGGTATTCCGGATAAATCCGGGGCTCCTATTATTCCAGTTGCGGAAAATGCCCCTCGTGTTCCTCCAACAGCGTCTGAGCATTCGAGGAAGGTGTCACTGCTCTTATTACGGAACACTCAGTTCAACCTTCTGTCTCTAGAAATGAGTACATCGGTGCGTCTTTTACCGAACAACCTTTCGCACCGCCATTTTCAGATGTTGAAATGTCCCATGATGATGGTGACGGCGAGGGGGCTTGTGGAAGAAGTGATGCTGAAGGGGCGAACACAAGCATCGAAACAACTAGGAGAGCAGGGAAATGACTAATGGGCAGTGAGGCTAGGGCAGCGATTGCAGGGTGGAAGGATTACAGGGAGCTAGACCATCCTTCGAAGGTGGTCCTGTAATCCTTGAATTGCTATTGAGTTTCAAAGGACACACTGCCTACTACGTTTAGCATGGAGAGGTAATTCTATTAAATTGCGCACTTATATTTGTTATGTATTCGAGCAATTAATTTTTTCCTAATTATATATGCTTCACTACTTGTGATCCAAAGTGGAATAATAAAGTATTTTCGCATAGTTTACATTTTGTTTACAAAAGAAATGCTTTAGGAATTGTATCCCTCTGTTGTAATTCCATTCTTTACATTTGGTAGGAACGGGGGATATTGAAATGTCATAATGGGGCCGATCGCTTGAAAAATTGGCCAGGTGATGATGACATGAAAAAGCTTGTAGAGGGGTCCGGTTTGGCCCATTTAGTACAGTGCATGCATGATGAGTTAGACGTCGCTCTACTCTGTGCCTTTGTGGAGAGGTGGCATTCGGAGACCAACTCATTCCACTTGCCATTCGGGGAGATGGCAATAACACTGCATGATGTTGCCTACATACTGTGCATTCCGCTTGGGGGTAAGCCCATTTATGGAAAAACAAAGACTGCACAAATAGCGACGGATGTTGCAGCTGTGTTGGGAAAAGATGAAGTGAAACTAGATAAGCCTGGCGTTGGGAAGTTGACAAGCATTGAGGCAAATTGTGCCGGTAGATTTGATCAAGTGAATGCCGCCTCGGGTTATTTATTGTGGGTTTTAGGGCTTTCCTTGTTCGTGGACAAGTTGAAAACACACGTCTCTGAGAAGTATTTAACTTTCCTTCGCGATATTGAGACAGTAAGCGAGTACTCATGGGGCGTAGCTTGCTTAGCGTACTTATATCGCCAACTTGGGAAGGCATCTAGGGAAAAAGTGCTCAATTTTCTTCTTTTTTGACTTTACTGTAGGTTTGTCATTGTACTTGTTGCTTTCCTTATTAGACAGTGATGTATTTTGGGTGAACATATGTTTTAATTATTCTTCTGTTTATTCTTATTAGAGCTGGATATATGAATACTTTCCAACATTCAGCCCACCAAAGAAGAGGTCATGGAATACTCGCCTACAGCAATGATATGGCAAGTTGGTACCGGGAAGAAGCGTGTTACAAAATATGATTTGGAGGCTTACAGGAGGGCGCTAGATGCATTGTAGCCAAACGAGGTAATATGTCCGTTCTTTGTGTCTGTAAACAGGTTTTTTTCTATTTCTGTGCTATCTTTGGTGATTTGTATTATTATCGGACAGGTTAATTTGATACCATTTGAGCCCAATCCGGCATTGGTCCATAAAATTTCCTTGTATAGGGGCCTCATATATTACGTTAACGTTGAAGAGCCCTACATGCCGGATCGGGTGTTAAAACAGTTTGGGTACGCCTAACAAATTCCTTTTCAAGTCTTCAAACCGAAGGAGTGCTACAGAGGCCCAGAGACAAAAAAGTATGTCTGCAAGTTCGTTGCTGACATCAGTGGCTGGGAAATATCTCATACAAGGCTTCTGCGGGATATGAAGAAGGTCGAGTATACTGACGAAGCATGCGAGGGTTACCTTGACTACTTCTAGTCGCGTTCGCACGTTCGTGTCAGTAGGGGTCCCATCGAGGAATACACTCATGATCCTACTCAGTTGTCCCTCAATGCAGTGAGTTTAGGATGATTTTAGATTTTCTTTTTACCTATATCTGTGTTACTAGTTGCTGATTGGGATTATAATTTTACTTGTTGTAGCGACTTCAGTACTTAGCATCTCGGGCAGTCTTTTTTCGTCCAAGGGTTGAACACGCCGTCAACCCTGAGACACGTAGGCAAGCTATTGCAGAAGTTGCTTATCATTTGGAGGCCCTGATGCCGGGACTCAAAGAGCTTGCGATATGACCTACTTATGTTTGGATTATGTATTTAGTGAATTAAATGTAATGGTGGTTTAGGGTTGTTTTTTTAATGCCCCTATACAATTTGGATGTTGAATTAGTGCTTTAACTTAGTTGTGCTGGTGAATGATTTAGAAATGATAATTTAGCGATTCATTCTGTGGTCTGAACAGGTATTCAGGTGCTCATGTACAGGGGAGACTCTACCCAAATTTCGCGAGACTAAACACACTAGAATACACTAATATACTTCAAATTTGCTGAAAAAGTAAACAAATTTAGTACCATCCTACTATACATTTAATTTTCAAGCCTAAACCAAATCACACTCCAAAACTTTTGAAACCCTTAGCATCCCTAATACATTTCAAATTTGCTGAAAAAGGAAACAAATTTAGTCTAATCCCCCAACATCTAATTTTCAATACAAACATAACCACACTCCAAAACTTTTGAAATACTAAGCAACACTAGAATACATTAATACACTTCAAATTTGCTGAAAAAGTAAAAAAAAATTTAGTCTAATCCTATTGTACATCTAAATTTCAATACAAACCAAACCTATACCCTAAACATTTGAAATCATAAAATCCCTAAACCCTAATCGATAACTATCATGGGTTCGGAGTCCACATTACCTATGCTATCGACGTACAACCTTTGATAGTTATTTAAGCGAGATTGTAACCTGTCCTTCAACTCATCCATCATGTCTTCCTTATGGTGTCGCCACAACACACAGATTGGGGGCAACAAGATTTCATCCCTCGTCTCCAAACAAATGAAATGGTTGCCCCGGATATGACCCATAGTGATATACGTATTCGGATCATCACATACGCCAGACTCCCACAAGCGAAGTGGAAGGAATGTGCAACATTCTGCGCCGTAGAATGCGAATACCCTCTGGTACCTCATGGCGACAAGTAGGCCAAATAGATAAGTATCAAACCAAAAATCCTCTATTGCAGGACTTATATGGTAATCCAACGCTGTATGAGTTTTATCATAGTTTTCTTCACCGAGAACTCCAAACCATAATGAGGCATACTCGTGAAGTTCATGTAACAGCTCCCGCCAGACTTGAGACCAAAGTGACTCGTCACCATGTACAAATCTAGATATTACCCTAAAACCACAGTGTCCATCCCCCATTACATTTTTATAATCCACCACATAATCAAACACAAACTGTTTCACCAAAGACGGCAAGTTGAAAGGCCAGTTAGATTCGTTAGAAGTTAGTCGATTCCTCCTGGTTGATGACTCACTTGACCTGCTATGACCTGCACATGTTATTCGTATGCATGAAACAATAATTTTATTTTAATAAAGAAGGGACTTTACAAAAAAATAAAAAACCAAAGGATTAATGGATATGGCAAATATATGTACCTCTGCCTCTAGATCTGCCTCTGCCTATGCAGGCATTCCTCTCGGCATGTTCGTAGCCCGATAGATCTCGCTGCGTAGAGTTGTTCCCTGGCCTTCCCCTATGTGGTCTTTGTATCGGATCAGCGAGGTCAACGATCTATAGATGCAAAGTGCTATGCATGACACCCGCTACTCTATAAATGTCCACAGTCGGACGTTGCAAGGCCTCAATATACATCTCATGCAGTCGCCCTTGTGCTGTTTGCCGTTCCTCATCACTGGGCATGTTTCCCTCATCCAAAGATAGGGTCCTCCAGAAGAGGTCCACATCCAAAGGATCAATAGGTCTGTAATTCCTAATCATTTCAACCATCTGATGTGCATACGGTAAGCCATAGCTGGTTCTCTGTTCACAACCACACAGCTCACTATTTGCCCCATAGACTGCACCTCTTTTTTTGTATTCATTTACCAACAACAGTATGTCATCTTGCAAAACTCTGTCATTGATCCTACTATACAATAGGTAATTGGCTTCACGCAATGTTTTGCTCTGAGATGCCTCCATTTTACTATGGATCTCACCCAAATGCAACTTTATCATCTCATTTATGCCCAGAAAAATTGTAGGAAATGATCATCTGTCAGTTTTAATGGCACGCTTCAACATTGCGTGCGCACTCACAGCCCTACAGAGATAAAAAAAAACAGACAAAATTAATGCTTTAAACCAGAGAATAATGTATAATGGAGTCATATCTTTAACTATATGCGACGAAAGTTAATAGAGTCTCACATGTTGTTTGTGCGCCCGCAATAATGTTTTATCTCATTAGTCCAGAATGAGACAAAATTGGTATTGTGGGGATCCAACCATGTATGGTGCATGTAATTAACCACAGATATCCACCGGCCTCTATATTTAGTCTCAATGATTTCCACAGCTTTTGTGAACTTTTCATACGTTAGAACACTCATCCACTACTACAAAAAGGGCTTTCAATAGAAGTTTTTAGCCTTTTTGAACCGCCATCTATCTGGCAGCCGTAGAAAGTTAGCGGACTTTCTACGGCGGTTCCGAACCGTCGTAGAAAGTCACCACTTTCTAAACCGCCTTAGAAATTTGCCACTTTCTAAGGCGGTAGGGAAGAACCGCCGTAGAAAGTGGTGATTTTCTACGGCGGTTTAGTTCTAAACCGCCGTAGAAAGTGGTCACTTTCTACGGTGGTTCATGCCTTAGAAAGTGGCGACTTTCTACGGCAGTTTAGCTCTAAACCGCTGTAGAAAGTGACCACTTTTTCAGACCCAAACCGTGATAAAAAGTGAAAATTAATCTGGTTTAAAGCAAAACCTGTTGCTAAAAGTTTAAAATTAATACAAATATCACCAAGATACAAATTGAAATCGCTATTATATTACAGGGGTATAGCCAAAAATATTTGTACAACTATAATATCAATAGTTTCATTAGTATCCATCAACTACGACTAATGCTTCACAATATAACTAGCGCATATTTTTCTCATAGCATATATATCCACATTGCTTAATAGAGTGCAGTCGAGCTTGAAGTACTGCAACAGAGTATAAATTCAAAAGTAATTGAGTAGCAAAATGAAATACAATCAAGTAAGTTATGAGAAATCAAATACCTTTTCGAGTGCCAATGTGTCGGATTTCATTGCAATTTGGTACATGTAGTGCATGACATAGTAGCCACACTCCCAGTTAGACGTTTGCTTTTTATGCTAATGAATATTAGTATACGAGTTAGAAGATCATACAATTTTATACAACACATCGTTGAATAAAAAATTCAATAAGAACCAATTTTACCTTAACTACTATCCATTCAGGTTGCATATGCATATTTCTGGGCAATCCTAAAAAAGCTTGATAATTAAACATCACCCTATAAAAATGAAAGCGGAATGAAAATAATTAGCAACATATGTATATATGATTGGCATTAGAAATTATATATGCATTCTAACATTAGTTAATATATATAACTCACTCGTCTATAAGTATTACTGCCTCCTCTTTTTGTGGGTTTTGTAAAGAATCAAACCAGTACACAACCTTTTCAATCGGTCTAATGGCTATAAGCATCCAATGTTCACTGCAAACCAAAAATTTAATGACCTCGGATTTTAAATCAGTGTTTCTTAAAAATTAGAGAAACGCTTACAGTGTTTACCCTTGAAGATACAACACCAGATAAATTTCTTTATTCCGATTCTTCAAGTTTCGTGCAATGTAGTGTACCCTATCTTCATATGTGTTTCCTAGTGCCGTGACATGATCAGCTGAGAGAAACCCTATCCCCTTCCGGTCATTCCTTTCAACCAAATCATGTAAAGCTCTAGAGAATTTACATTATCATGCATCATTGGTTAGTCTAGGCACATAGAATGTATACTATATATAACAATAATCTAAAATAGGTTATAAAATTAAGTGGAAACTCACTTGGTGAACAATTGCATCAAATAGTTTGTGACCATGCTTTCTCTTGACAATAATTTACCGACATCCATTCAATCCATCGAAATAGGATGATCCACACCTATGATATCTCTTGTCATTTGAAACAAGAAGCCATTGAAGTTCGAATCTTTCTCTATTCGGAGTTGTAACTCGTGCAGTGAATCAGATGTCGAAGAGGATGCCATTTCATTTGGAACCGTCAAAGAAGATTTTATATCATCCATAGAATTCAAACGACCTTTTTTTATTTTTTAAACATTTATCCACCTAACAACATTTGAAATAACATTAAATATACAAAACATTATTAAGTAATTCATAAATAAATGTAAGAATATACCTGTGTTACTGGATCCGGAATAAGTTCAATCAAATGTATAGGCCATTCCACAAAAAAAGATCGGGACATTCCCACAGTTGAAGCTTCTTCCTCAGGAAATGGTAGCTGGGCAAAGTCATCATATGAAATTTTAATTGTAACCCTCGTGCAACCTTTCCTTACCTCGCGGCCGTGGTGCTTTCTCTGCTTATAAACATTTCCCTTGGCCACAAGCTTACGTCTCTTACATGTATCCTCAGAGATGACAGATGACATTCACACCCGTCCTGAGATAATAGGCAAGCGAATGAACATTACTCAACTATTTCAGCTAACTTCAAAAACCAAGTGTAAGCATAAAAAGCAATATCAAGCTTCTTTAGAAGTGACAATATGAAAGAAATTATACAAACAAATATGAAAGACATAAATGTACTTTAAGTACCTTGTATTCGCTTAAATAACTCACATCTTCCAAGTTTGTTGCAATAGGGCTATTCTGAACCTCAGAGGCTTTAATCAGGTCCATAGATGAAACATGTATCGTATATAACTCAGGCAAACTTGTAGAGATAAGAGGACAAAAATTTTGCCTACAAGGTTCTTTAGGGTGTAGCATCGGACTCACAGGGGAAACATTGCTACCATGGACCTCAAACATCTCTGGGGTCATTCTGGAGGTTTCTGGGTTCAAGTTTTGAGCTTTGGCACTATTGAGAACAGTGGCTCTTGCGGTATCATAGTCAGTCCCCATCTTACCACATATAAACCCAACAATCATCTTAAGATGTGTTTGACATTCATCGAGCTGGGCAGTGGTTTTCTGAAGCTTTCTTTTAGTTAAATCTAGTTCATCTTTATGCGACGGGCTTGTTTTCGGGAAAACCTCTGTGATACGTGCCCTGGTAGAATGACCGCAAACACGACCGGGGTTATCGGTCTTTCCCGTTGCCTTGACAAGAATGTCATTCCTACCCTCTGCAACTTTCTCCCCTTGGGACTTGCGCAAACATAGATTTTCCTAAACGTTTTGCCAAAAATATGAAATGTACATAGATCAATTATATATAGTTTTAATTATATGCGTAGCTTAAAGAATTGAAACATAAGAAAATGTATGGTGAAAACTTACAATTTCTCTTCCAACACGACCAGCCTCTAGGGTGAAATATTCGCCTTTTTTGTTTGTGTGAGCCTGTCTCCAAAGTAGATGCCGGCCTAGCCCTGCATAAGATTCTTCCCCTTCTTCTTTGGATGGGCCGTCCTCTAAAGGCTTCTTCCCAGTTGCAATCAAACCTCTTCATGCAAATTCTTCTTTAGCAGTCGGTATCCACCACGAGATAAATTATGGTATAAAGAATTTAAAGTGGCATTCTTTTGCGCTTTTTCACGAATTGCCTAGAGAAAAATACAATGAAAAGTGATTATCCATAAACTGAGCAATTTCAAATATCCAAAAACAAGAAGGAAATGAATTTCAAAAACCCACCTGCCATTCTTCTATTTCGTGGCTAGCCTTAAACTTAAGCCATGTCTCCCTAGGGAGATATTTATATTCAAGGCATGGGTCCTCACCCTGCAAGTCACCATTTACATATCTACCTAAAAAGGATTCCCAATCTTTCCAACGTTTACCGGCATAAGAAATCCACTTGGTTTCGAGTTCTTCGGTTGATTCAAAAACAAATAATGCATACAGTAAACAATAGAAGTAAAAATTTAGATAAGTTTGGGTTCATTTGTATGAATGGGTAAACAAACAATGCATTATAATTTTGTAGAATACCTGTATTTCCATCCACACTCTCTTCTTGATCTCATCGGGAACTTTGGGCCATGATGCATATTCCATAATGTCCACTTTGGTTCGGGCCGTGAATGCTACGAATGTAATCCACTTCGTATGATAATTTTTAGGCTCATTTTTTGAATCAAACTAAATCTCAAGAGTTTTCCTCTTCATACGCATTTCCAAAAGATCGTTGCAATTTGTAGGCCCTCTACCTCTTTTAGCTCTAGTATAAGACCCATCTCCATTGCCATTTCCCTCATCACTATGCTCCTTATTGCGTTTTCTTTTTCGGGCCATTAGCTTACCTTAAACTTCATGTAAATACAAAGAGAATACAAGACAACATATTTGCATTTAAAGAAAAGCTTTAATTTCAAAACCCACGCACCATTGAACACTTTAAACCAAAGGAGATAAAAAAACAAGAATGCTTGTAATGTTTAAATTTAAAAGGCAATGTACATTTCGCAACTTCACTCCTAAAAAATACTCTCCTTCCCTAAAACAAGAGAAATACTTTGTGCTTTTGCAATAAAGAAGCTTTACATTGATGCAAAGATAGCCTCACTTTCAATATATTAGTGGCATTCATGACATTAAACCAAGGGAGGAACACACCTTCAACACAACCACAAAGCATTACCCTCCTTGCCACTAAAGAAGAAACACTAAATCGCAAAAGGTAAAAGATTTAAGGAGAAGTGATATTTCAAACTCTACATTTATGAAAAAGATCCCCCTCATCAAGGAGAACGACTCACAAAGCATATTTCATGCATTTCAAACAAAGATAAGGGAAAGCGAAGAGGAGATAGTGATATTTGCAATACACAAGTGCCATTATCCAAATTAAACCAAAGCAGCCCCAAAAAAGTGGACTTATAAAGGGTACCATTGATAAAGTACTTCATATTTCACAACCAACAACTAATGAGAACAATCATTAATTTCTACTAAAGGAAAAAACCAAAATTTAGTGAGAAAGGTAAAAGCTTAAAGGATGAGTACTTCACTCCTAAAAAATACTCTCCTACCCTAAAACAAGGGAAGTCCTTTGTGCTTTTGTAATAAAGAAGCTTTACATTGATGCAACCATAGCCTCACTTTCAATAGATTAGGGGAATTCATTACATTAAACCAAGGGAGGAACACACCTTCACCTCAACCACAAAGCCTTATCCTCCTTAGCACTAAAGGAGAAACACTAAATCGTAAAAGGTAAAAGATTTAAGGAGAAGTGATATTTCAAACTCTACATTTATGAAAAAAAAATCCCCCTCATCAAGGAGAACGACTCACAAAGCATATTTCACGCATTTCAAACAAAGATAAGGGAAAGCGAAGAGGAGATAGTGATATTTGCAATACACAAGTGCCATTATCCAACTTAAACCAAAGGAGCCCCAAAAAAGTGGACTTATAAAGGGTACCATTGATAAAGTACTTCACATTTCACAACCAACAACTAATGAGAAAAATCATGTCTACTAAAGGGAAAAACCAAAATATAGGAAGAAAGGTAAAAGCGTAAAGGAGGTGTACTTCACTCCTAAAAAGTACTCTTCTTCCCTAAAACAAGAGAAGCAACACTCAAAAGGTACTTTGTGCTTGTGCAATAAAAATGCTTTACATTGATGCAAAGATAGCTTTACTTTCAATATATAAGGGGTATTCAAGACATTCAAACAAGGGAGCCCCAAAGAAGGAACCCTATAAAGCTTAAATTTCACATAGTGGACTCAACAACCAAGCATTTTCCTCATTATCACTAAAGGAGGAACACTAAATCGACTAAGAACCGAAATCAAACACCAATGTTCTCAAATTAATCAAGCAAAACCGAAATCAACATTTGTGTTTCTCATCTTAATGAAGGAAACCCGAATTGAAAGGGTACTTAATTGAAATCCCAATCAAACACCTAGGTTCTCAACTTATGTAGGACAAAACACGAAATTCAACAATCAAACCAATGCAACCAACAATCGATAAATCCCAAAGCATTCCAATTATTCATCACTAGCATCAAACCCGAAATCAACATTATATTGTGCACAAAAACCCTAGTCCAATCGGAAGTAATTACAAAATGGAAGGTAACATTGCAAAAGCTTTAAAATGCAAGCATAGAAGTTGGATAAACCTTAAGTTTGCATTCCTACATCCAAGGCCAAAAATATTGGAGTGGGAAAATGAAAGAAATGTTGGCCGGGGTGAAGCGACACACAAAGATCGGACCTTGGTCCTCAACGTCCGATCAGCACACCAAGCAGCCGCCGAGAAGTGCGGGAAATGGGCGGAGTTCGACAGGTTGCGCCAGCGACGGGTCCCAGGCATGAAGAAACCGAACCAGGGCTAGAGAAGGGAGAGAGAAATAAGGGAGAAGCAGGGGAGAAGAAGGGGAAAAGAATAAGGAAAAAGATGTCTAAGTTCAAATATTTTGAACTTAGACTGGCGGGTTGGTTCTACGGCGGTTCAACCATGAACCGCCATAGAACCAACTTTCAACGGCGGTTCATTGTGAAACCGCCGTAGAAAGGTTACTTTCTACGGTGGTTGCACATTGAACCGCCATTGAAAGTTGGTTCTACGGCAGTTCGCGGTTGAACCACCGTAGAATGTTCTCTTCTAAGGTGGTTTTTCGTGAACCGGCGAAGAAGAGGGGAAAACAATTGGAGCCAATTCCCGCGCGGTCATATTTTGATATTAAATTTTTTTTTCATTTTCATAAATTAACCCCACAATTTTGTAAATATAATATTACATACCCAATTTACATTATATTTATTAATTATGTATAGAAGCTCGACTTTTATTAACCATTTAATAATTAAATTTAAAATTTTCCCTTGAACCATTTGCATTTAAATTTCACGTGCTATTACACAATAATTATAGGTAAAAGATCAAAATTAATAAATTTCATAAATTTACATGTAAGCGTCGATAAAGTAATAAGCTTCATTATCTTCCCTAAATTTTCTACGTTTTCGACTTGGGCAAATGGGGTAAAATAATCAAATCGATAAATGCATTAGGTACGTAGTATAAGAAAAATTAATGCTTAAGTGCCCAATAAAAAAAAAGAAATACTTACTGGATTTCCTTAGCTTACATATATATATATATATATTTGCAATTACGATAATATTAATCAAATATGTATAGTGAAATACATAAAATTTAGTATGGTGCAAAATATAATGTATTTTATTTACTTGCACCGGTTGATCATTATTAAATTGCATATACAATATTACAGGGGAATGTAGGGGAAAAGCAGGGAAACTATAGGGAAATTAGAGATATTAGACCAAAACCCTAGACCCTAAACCCTAAACCCTAACACCCTAGACTAACAAATTTGAATTTAGACCGGCGGTTTATTCTACGGTGGTTCAAGGAAGAACCGCCGTAGAAAATACTTTCCACGGCGGTTCAAAAATAAACCGCCGTAGAAAGCCACCTTTCTACGGTGGTTTCACAATGAACAGCCGTTGAAAGTTGATTCTACGGCGGTTTTCGGTTGAACCACCGTAGAAAAGTAGTTTTAATTGGAGCCAATTCCCGCGCGCATAAATTTCTATTTTTATTTCATTTTTTGAACCCTAAACCCTAATCCCTATTAATTTTTATTCCATTTTCATAAATTAACCTCAAAATTTTGTAAATATAATAGTATATACCCAATTTACATTATATTTATTAATTACAGAAGCTCACCTTTTATGAAACATTTAATAAGTAAATTTCAAATTTTCCCGTGCACCAATATTCCACCAAAAAATTTCATGTACTACTACACAAATAATTTTAGGTAAAAGCTCAAAATTAATAAATTTCGTAAAATTACATGTAAGCTGTGATAAAGTAATAAGCTTCATTATCAGTCCTAAGTTTTCTTCATTCTTGACTTGGGCGAACAGAATAAAATAATCAAATCGATAAATGCATTAAGTACGTAGTATAAGAAAAATTAATGCTTAAGGGCCCAATTAAAAAAAAAAGAAATACTTACTGGATTTCATTAGCTTATATATATATATATATTTGGAATTAAGGACGATAATATTAATCAAATATGTATAGTGAAATACATTAAATTTAGTATGTTGCAAAATATAATGTATTTTATTTACTTGCACCGGTTGATCATTATGAAATTGCATATCCAATATTACAGGGGAATGCAGGGAAGAAGTAGGGGAACTATGGGGAAATTATAGATATTAGACCAAAATATTTGAATTTATGCGCGCGTGGGAATTGGCTCCAATTGTTTCCACTTTTCTATGGGCGGTTCAAAAACAACCGCCTTAGAAAATACTTTCTACGGCGATTCAACCGTAGAAAATATTTTCTGAGCCGGTTGTTTTTGAACCGCCGTAGAAAGTATTCTCTAAGGTGGTTGTTTTTGAACCGCCGTAGAAAAGTGGAAACAATTGGAGCCAATTCCCGCGCGCGCATAAATTTCTATTTTTATTTCATTTTATGAAGCCTAAACCCTAAACCCTATAAATTTCTATTTTTTTTCATGTTCATAAATTAACCCTAAAACTTTGTAAATAAAATATTACATACCCAATTTACATTATATTTATTAATTATGTACAGAAGCAAGCCTTGTATGAAACATTTAATAATTAAATTTCAAATTTTTCCATGCAACATTCCACCGAAAAATTTCATGTACTATTACACAATAATTTTAGGTAAAAGCGCAAAATTCAGTTTATGTGTTCTTAAATAATTATCTCTATTTTAATAATTAAAGGTAATCAATAATTGCAATTATGTTAAGATAAAACAAAAATAGCTTGAAAGAATTAATACTCTTTACAATTGGATACAAGTACTCAATGTCGTATCCATGTATAGTCTTAATAATTTTCTAGCACTTCTGTATATCACGTACACATGCATGCTAGTTAAGAGGCAAAAAATAGAAATAGGTTGCCGCCGGTACGAAGCGCGCCTCAATATAAAATATATTGAAGAATCTCTCTAAAATAATAAAGATTTATTAATCGATAAACGAATAATTAATTCATTTAGCGGTCAATAACTAACCTTGCTAAATGAATATCTTTTTTCGATGCACAGAAAAGTAATTTATCAAGCGTTAAATATAAAATCAAAACAAAAATATTTGTACAGCTTCCCCTGTAAATTTTACCAAAAGTACTACTCCTTGCGAAAAAAAAAATGAGACATTTATTCATAAATGAAAAACAAGGAAATCAATTTGCCAGAAAATTCGACAGAGTCTCCCCTATAAATGTAACATACTCTCTGTCAAGGATATGCACATAATTAAATACTTCATTAAGATTCCAACTACTTCAAATATTACGGAATTCAGTTTAAAATCAATTCCGACAGAGTCTCCCCTGTAAATTTAACCAAAACACTCTGTCATCCTAACATCAACAGAAAAGCTTCACAAAATTTCCAACAATAACAAATTCATTTATAAACATTTCGCTATATGAAGTTCCTTGGAAATTTTATCCCTTGCTTGCGCGGCTTCATCCAAGTTGTGACCTGTTTCAATCAGACAGTACGAAGGATAAAAATAAATGTTGTTATAAAATTATGTCCACCTCGTTTCATTAAAATCAAATATACATATATAAATACACACACACACACATACACACCCACATAAAAAAAAAACAATGTACCTGAAAATGATTCTTAACTTATTCTCTTTCTCTTATGGGACACTTGATCCTCGAACCATAATCCTTCGATGTGGTCATCACGAAGTATGTATTTATCAAGTTCCCTATCTTCTTCAACTGCTCTCGATTCAGGTAACCCACTAGAGAAAGGGCCCGCCTCATAAAGCCATTCTTCTGTATCAATCCCTTCCACTCCGTGATGTTGTTTACCATGAAGAACAACAGACCAATGTTCGTCACAAGGATCGGTGATATAAAAAACTTGTTTCGCCTTCGATGCAAGTATAAATGGTTCTCCCTTGAAACCCACTCGATTAAGGTCCACTAAGGAAAAACCCAATGGATCATCAGTTCGAACCCCATTATTGTTATCAACCCATTTGCATCGAAATACAGCTACTTTGAAACAAACATAGTCAAGCTCCCAAATATCTTCAATCACCCCGTAATATGCCATGCTTGCATACATTGGATTTTTATCCTTCCTGCTAGAAACATGTAAAGCCTCCGAGATTAATGTAACACCACTGTTTTGTGCCGTACTCTTCTCATCTTGTCTCTTAGTAGCAAATGAATATCCATTTATGTCATAGCATGAAAATGCTCGTACCGCATGGCTGGGCTTAAACGCCAACCATTTCAATGTCTCTGAAATGTCTTTGCCCATGACAGCATTACCAAACTAATAGACAAATGTCCGAATATGTTCATTGAGCACATTTTGATCCGTCCAAGCAGGATAAGACGTTCTTATTGAACGCATATGGTTTCTCACATAGGGCTCAACTTCTTTAGAATTGCGCAGTATGTAGAGATGCGCCTTCATCAATTCAACATTAGAAGGCGTAAACATTTTTCCTCCCCTTGTGCCCATACCTGTAATCCTCCCATCGTGCCGATTCTTAGATATTCCAATTGATGTTGTATCGGCCAAGTACTCAGTGCAAAACTCAATTACCTCCTCAGCTATATAACCTTCAACAATACTAGCATCAGAACGATAACGATTCTTAACATACCCCTTAAATACTTTCATATATCGCTCGAATGGGTACATCCATCGCAAATGAACAGGCCCGCAGATTTTTATCTCTCTAACCAAATGAATCACCAAATGTACCATAATATCAAAGAAGGCGGGTGGAAAATACATTTCTAATTGACAAAGGACAACAATTATTTCATCTTGTAACTGATCAAGTCTTTCGTGCGCGATAACCTTGCTACATATAGCATTGAAGAAGAAACAAAGTCTTGTTATACTGGACTTAACATGCTTGGGCAATATCGAGCAAAACAATTGTTGCATTAAGGCATGGCAATCATGAGACTTCAAACCAACCAGTTTTAAATCTTTCAAGGAAACAAGGCTGCTTACATTTGAAGAATATCCGGATGGAACTTTGATGCTACGCAAACTTGAACATAGTTGTTTTTTCTCTTTTCTGGACAAAGTGTGACAGGCAGGGGGTAGATATGTGCGTTGTCCTCGAGCTACCGGTGCTAAATTTGATCTTATGTTCATATCAACCATATCAAGTCTCGCGTTATAACCATCCTTAGTTTTACCAGGTATGTTCAAAAGCCTACCTAACAGGCTTTCACAAATATTTTTCTCAATATGCATAATGTCGAGACAATGTCTGACATCCAAGTTCTACCAGTATGAAAGTTCAAAAAAGATGGATTTTTTCTTCCAACAATATGTAGCATTATTGCTGGACTCCGAAGGTTTTCCAAACTCCACATTAATGTCCGTCACACGAGCTTTCACCTCTGGCCCGCTCAAGGGTTCTGGAGCTTTTCTAAACTCTTGAAATCCATTGAATGCTCTTTTCATACGGCGATACGGATGAGTCTCAGGAAGAAATCTATGATGCCCAAGGTATGCTGTCTTCCTCCCATGTATACTGTCTTCCTCCCATGATTTCATATAGGGCATGCTTTATGCCCTTTAACAGAGTACCCAGACAAGTTTCCATACGCAGGAAAATCATTAATGGTACATAACAACATGGCATAGAATGTGAACATTTCTTCACGGTATGCATCAAACACAAGTGTGCCTTCATCCCAAAACCTTTTCAAATCTTGAATAAGAGTAGCAAGATACACATCGATGTCATTTCCTAGTAGTCGTGGGCCTGAAATCATTAGAGATATAAGTATATACTTGCGCTTCATACACAAGTAAGGCGGCAAATTGTAAATAACCAACATCACCGGCCATGAGCTATGTGTGCTACTCAAACTGCCAAACGGGTTCATTCCATCAGTACACAAACCAAGCCTCAAATTTCTAGCTTCTCTCCCAAATGAAGGATACATTGAATCAATTTTTTTCCACTGATCCGAGTCTGATGTATCCATTATTACCTTGTCATCATCACTGGGAATACACCGATCTGAATGCCATGTCATAAGTTTTGCATCTTTTGCATTAGCGAACAATCGTTTAAATCTCGGTATTACAGGAAGATACCACAGAAACTTAGCCGGCGACCCCTTCTTTTGCGCAACAGAACTGTCTTCAACCTCATCACACAGCTACTTGTTTTTGTATCGTGAAGTTTTACACTTAGGACAAAGCAATAAATCTTTATACTCATTCCTGTAGAGGACGCAATTGTTTGGGCAAGCGTGGATCTTCTTATACTCTATACCCATTGGACACAATAATTTTTTTGCCTCATAAATTCGATCTGGAAGTTCATTATCTTTTGGGAGCATATCTTTCAATACCCTCAATAAGGCTGTAAAACTAGTATCTGACCACCCATTTGCCGCTTTCAAATTAAACAACTTCAAAGCACTAGACAAACGTGTATATCTAGTGCAACCGTTGTATAGAGGCTTCTCATTGTCACCCCAAATGGAAGCAAGAACTTTCGGTTTATCAGCAAAATCCTCGCCCACATCCTCAATCATGTCATCTAATCGATCTCTTGTAATCCCATCATCTCCTTTTGCATGAGATTTTCTTTGCTCAGGTAAACTATCAATACTTTCACTATGCCAAATCTACAATTTATAAGAAGGATCAAATCCGTTCCGATATAAATAGAATTTTATTGTATCTGAGTTATCAAACCGCGCACCATTTTTATAAGCTTTACACGGACAATGGACGTACTTTGTATTCTTATAACACTACCACAAAATGCCCCTTAGGAGGCGGGTCCTAAGGGGCATTGGAGGCGGGTGCAAAATATAACCCTTCGAATTTTTTTTTTCTTTTTTTGCACTTTATGGCTTTGATAGGAATCAAACTCGCGCCTTCAGATTCACTTGAATCTTGCATATTAAATTTACCACTAGGCTACATATATTTATGTATTTCATATTAAAATAGAAAATATATATTTCTATATTTCCTTCTAAAAATTGTAATTTTTATTACTTACTAATTTTTTGCCTCACTAGAATCACGAAAAATTATTAAAATTATTTTCAACAATCCAAATTTTTTTTTTTTGAACCACTATTAAAAATTTTGCAAAAACGCACCCGCCTCCTTTTCATATAATGAAATTGGAAAATTTGCAAAACACTTTGGAGGCGGGTTTTGGCTTCACCCGTCTCCATTGAGCTATCCAAAAAAGATTTGGAGGCGGGTGCATGTTAATAACTAATTATTGGAGGCGGGTGGATATTGCACCCGCCTCCATTTCTCCAATAATTAGTTATTGAAGGCGGGTGCATGTTGCACCCGCCTCCAAAGACTTTTTCAGCCCATTTGGAGGCGGGTTTTTGTACACCCGCCTCCAAAGGGGCGCCTTCTTTGATCATTTCTGTACTAGTGTAAGCCAATTCAATGAAATTCTCAACTTCTTTCGCATAAAAATTGGAGGTCCGATCACCATACAACAAGATATTTCGATCCATGCATAACTAACACCTTGAAATAATTAAAAAAACCAAATAATAATTCAACAAACAATGTAGAAAGTATCAAGTTGCATGCTTGTCTTAGCACAAGTCATACTAATATTACTCATATAATCAAAACTAATATAATACCTCAATGAAAAAAATAATGCATAACCAACACATGTGCAATAGACATAATCAAATGAAGAAGAACCCATAAGTTTTTCATTTATGCATTTTATCAAACACATGCAATGCATAAAAAAATAATACACACTCTAAGTTGTGCTAATTATATAAACATCATCCATTAAAAATCAAACACTATAAATCAAATCACATCACCAAGAAACTATATAGTATAACTAAATAGGGTTCCACAATACTAAGGCTCACCATATACATGGATTGTAACTTTAATTTTCAGTACTCTACCATAAATAAAAATAAATTCAATATACACATATCTAAAGTACAAGAATAAGCAATTACTAAGAAATTTTAAAGGTGGTAAATTTTAGCTTCAAATGACGATTCTTTACATCAAACGTGCAAAACCGTAGTAGAAATTTGGAGAAGAAGACTTTCGGCCGCAATATGGAGATACACATTGTTATGTAGGGTTAAATACGTCAATACAACGGCAGTTTTCATATCAACCGCAGTAGAAAGGGACCTTCTACGGTGATTAATTGTAAATCCGCCGTAGAAAGGGACTTTCTATGGTAAGTGGGCTTTCTACGGTGGTTGGGACAAACCGCCGTATAAGGTATGGACTTTCTACGGCGGTTTGCTTATAAACCGCCGTAGAAGGTCCCTTTCTACGGCGGTTTGATTATAACCACCGTAGAAAGTCTGTATTTCTTTTATAACAGCGGTTTTCTCTTTTCCGCCGTTAAACCGCAGCCGTTAAAGCTCTATTTTATAGTAGTGATCACTCTTCTCCACCGACCTTCAAACTCATCTAATATCTCTTTGTCCGTACACACAGTCAGTGCTTTCTTCTTTACATCCATGGCAATATACCTTCTGCACAATAGTTGTTTAGAATCGGGGAAAACATGGTGCACAACTTTCAGTAGAGCTTACTCTCTGTCCCTCATAATAACACGTGGATATGTCAATGGATCAAAAAGTTGCCTCAACCTAGTCATAGCCCAGAAATAAGTTGCATAGATCTCATCCCTCACGAAAGCAAAAGCAACATGGATGTATTGATCCGTCAGAACACGAGCGACTATCTGAAGCAGAGGCATGTCATACCGGTTGGTCTTGTATGTCGTATTCATATACAATACGTAAGGAAATGTACGAAGCAGACTAGGAACATCCTCATGGGCGAAGAACACGTTTTCAAGAGCATTACGCTCATCTTCCGCTGTGTACCAATAGTGGTACCTGTAATCCTGCATCAGTTTCAAGAAGTATTGTATTGGACTTAAATCTCCCCTCTCGTCTCTTCTAACCTTTGTCGTTTTGTTGTACACCTGCCTAATACGTGTGACATTAGTCGCATTGTCATATCGCAGTTTTGCCAACATCTGCTTTGGAGCCAAATTTATCTTCATCATTTCTGAAATTTTCTCCTTTTACTTTTTGTGATTGCAAGTAAGATCAATTTACTTTTCCGGGCAGCATCTTTTGATTGCTTTTAGTTTGTTTTTGAGTCAAGTAATGTGTTGAGTCGTGTTTCTTTTCTTTTGTTCTCTTTCTTTGTTGTTTGTGTGTTTGAGTCATAGGGTATAGACAACATGCTAAAAACTGTTTTAATTCTTCACTTCATGCTTGAGGACAAGCATTATTCAAGTGTGAGGGTATTTGATGTGTGTCTTTGTGTTGCGTATTTACGGGGTTTAAATTGTCAGATCTCATGGGTATATGCAGCTATTTGTGGTGATTATTACAGGTTTTAGGAAGCAAGGGTGAAAGAGAGAAGAGTTGCAAAAAGAGCAGAAACAAGGGCTCATTTGTCCAAATGAACGCATGTGAACATAGCCGCTAGAATATTCCGAACACTGGTGTGACTAAGATGGGCTGAAGATTAAAGATCAAAGTGGGCCGGTTAATAAATGCTGGGCAGAGCCACTTTGGTGGGTTAAAATGCTTTTGTTTTGGGCTTAATTATAATTCACCATGCCCAAATACATTAATTAGAGGCCCAATTCAAGCCCAATTCCAATCCAATTTGAAGAGTTAAGTCACAAGAGGTGCTGTGGGGACGTGAAGATTGATTCAAATTAAAGGAAGTGAGCAATAGCAGAAGTTACCAAATTTGTGCGGATATTGATGCGTAATTTTCTAGGGCTGCGTTCCTTTTCTATTATACCAGACGCCTGTGGCTTTATTTTCCTCAATTAGAGTAGTTTATTTCATTTACAAGTTAATTAGTTATTTCCTTTTTCTAGTCTTTTTAGAATTTTTCCTATAAATAGGGAGTAGTATGTACTATAATTTTCATGCCTTTACAGTAGAGAGTTTCGCCTCTCTACTTTCTCCCTCTTTAATTAATGTTAATTTCTTTTCTTTATTTTCTTTAATTTAGTTTTATTGTTTTATTTTCTTTTCTAGTTGAAGGGTGATCATGGTTGTTCTTACAATTGTGAGATCTAATTGTTCTTCATATAATGCATGCATGAATTCCCTTTCACTCTGGGTGTATAACTTTTATTACTTGAATTTATATGAGCCTGATCAACTTGTGTAGATTCGGTAGAACCAATTAATCAGTCTCACTACTTCATGTCATTTACTGGATAGGTTAATTAGTGGTGAAGTTACCTTCAGGTAATGCAGGGTAAAAGGTTAGTAATTCTGAACTGGTAACGCGGGTAGGAATAATTAAAATCAGGTTTCCCGAAATCTTAAGGCTGTTAACTAGGTTAATGGGTGTCGATGCCTTACGGCCTGTTCCTTGTTAATTAGAGTAGCAATTATGTCTGTACGGATTCACGGTAATTGTCGATAAAGTAAGGGGAGATTGGGTTATGTCTGTGCGGATTCACGGTGACCTATAACTGATTGATTTATGTTTGCATGAATATATTTGCATCAGTCATCAATTGGATGAACTTAACTGAGATTATGTCTTCAACTAGGTATTTTTATGTGTTTTGTTTTATGAGAGTAATAAAGTTACCAGTCCCTGTGGAGACGATCCTGTTTATTACTATATTAGTTTTTAGTAGGTTTTTATAAATATTTTTGGTAGTTGAAACGACACCTATCAGTGATCAAAAAGTGGTATTGGGATTGGAAAGAAACGCTAACCTTATCAAGTCTTGATCTTTCCAGTTTCAGTTCTCACATTGGATCTCCGAACTAGGAAGTGAGCTTGAATTTTCCTATGCGGTGGAACCCCTTCTTGAGAAGAAAAGTGACAGGCTTTTTACTGATGTTTTCCTTTCGGCTGTTATTATGCAAATGATCAGTCTATCCCTGTGGTAATGATAGCAGCACTTCCACATTTCAAAGTTTTCAGAATGCAGTTTCAACTCTTTGTGCAGATCTCTCAACCCCAAAAATACAGCAAAATTGAAACAGAAATTTTGGACAAACAATTTTTCCATGAACATAGATTCCAAAGATCCTAACTTTCAATCAATTGTGCCCATGAAAGTACTATACTCAACTGCAAACAATTAAGCAAAATTTAAAAATAAAAAAAAATTAAAAAAGACTTGTTCCATAAAATAAAATACTTATTCCATATGCCCTATTAGACCACCCATTAACCGAGCAGTATGAACCACAAATAAAGAATTCAAAAAAAAATCGTGAAAAAGAAGAAAAGTAAGATAGGAGAGAATTTGCAATATACATTTAGAAGAGAAGGAAAAAAAATACCTTTGTATAACCATGAAAATCTTTCTATTCTCCGGAGAATCTTTAGGTTTCTCATCCTTTATAAAACAAACAGAACCAACAATATAAAACAAATGAACACTACAAGAACCGAAGCCAAAACCAAGTCGAGAATATGGAAGCTGTAAAAACACACAGTTTCAACAAATAAGGGATATCCAGATATTAATAACATGTCATTATAAAATGGTAAGCAGTAGTCAAGTCAATCACCAAAAGCAAAAAATAGACATAAATGAAAGAAATGTATCAGGGTTGCAAAGTTTCGACGAAGAAGAAGAGAAGTAGAGACCAATGAAGAATTCGGAAAAAAAAAAGGGTTTAAACTCGGTTCAAGAGAAACATTACTCAACCTCTAAAAACACCAAATACGGCACCGGAATGAATAAAAAAATAGAGAAGCTCATCGGAGACATAGGTTTCACTCTAGATAATGGAAGAATTACCTGATTGTACTTTGTGATTGGGAGAAACGCAAGGACGTTTAGGACTGCAGCTGTCATCTTCGTGTAAGCCCGGAAATTCCAAGGCTTTACCGGATGGAGCAGAGCAGAAGACCAAAGATTTTCGAATGGAGCAGAGGAGAAGATGAAGGAGAAGCGGAAGAGGAAAAGAAGGGAGAGAAGAAAGAGAGATCTAAAGGTATGATGAAGGATTGACCGAACCCATGATGAAATCTCTCAACCACCAACTCGGCAGAAATCCATGGAAATCGGGTCTCACATGCGATCAAAAAGCAAAAAGCTTCTCTGTAAAATCTGGCCTTACAAAGATCTCCCACGATCTCTAGTTCCCGAACAAGAATAATAATTAAAAAAAAAAAAAAAAAAAAAAGAAGAAGCACGTACAGAGAAACCGAACGAACAAGAAACTGCTCATCCTCAGATGAATCGGCAAAACGACGTTGTTTTGTAGAACTAATGTCCACAGTATAAAAATCTAAATTTCGTAAAAATAAATACGAAATAATTTTTTTCCCCCCTCCCCCCCAGCGTGGACAGGATTCTTCTAGTGAGAATCGGAAACCATTTCCGAAACTATTTCGGACGTAACATGGCCCCAGAATCTGCAATTTCTCCAGAAACTCTTAAGTTTGAAATGGCCTGCAAATGCGAAACCATTTCGGACCATATTCCGTTCCAGAATCTTAAATTTTATTCAGAAAACTCGCTCTCGAAATGCTCTGCAAATCCGAATATATTTCAGACAAAACTTACTCCCAGAATCTCCAGTTTTCTGAAAACTTACGATGCGAAATACTATCCGAATCCGAAAACATTTCGGACGAAACTATAATCCAGAATCTCAAAGGTCCAGAAAATCTTAAGCTTCGAAAAAGCATCCGAATCCGAAAATATTTCGGACAAACTTTATTCCATAAATTAAACACATATTTTGCAAAATTTTAGCAAAATTTACGAGTAACCTGAACACGGCCACGAATGCGACTCGATCCCAGAATTCAAAATTTCATTCAAATATTTTGTCTTATCTCGAAACGCACACAGATCCGTATAAAGTTACGTGAATTAAAAGATTTCAAAAGCCTTATTTCGAGGACTCGTTAGCTAAAGTACTCTGACCAATTTAAGAAGTCAAAATCCAAATCGACAATTGTTGCAAATTTTCCTAATTTAATTTAGTAAAATGAATTAGGGAATTCCGGGACGGAATTCCGTTAAGTGGGGGAGAATGTGAAGCCCCAGATTTTTAGAGTAAAAATTATAGGGATAAAATTAGAAAAAGTAATAAAATGTAAAAGAAAAGAAAAATTAATCCACGAGTGTCAGAAGTAAATGAAATAAATTCCATACTCTGCTTAAAAGCTTCATCCAGATTAAATGAATCTTCTTTTTCCTTTATTCCCCATGAACCTATGTTTGCTGCAAGACTTTTGCCATACTTTACATTTTTTCGCATTTTTATTCATCACCCATCCGTACTCATCATTCTTTCCATTTAGCTATTTCCTTTGCACATTACTTTTAGCTATTTCTTTTCCATTATTCTGAGAACCATGATTACAAACAACTCAGCCATGCTAAGCTTTAAATCACAACCCAAGTTTGCTGCAACTTTTTGCTATGCTTTACATTCATTATCCTTTGCTTTAAACCATGTTCTAGTCATCATCTTTTATTCCTTCATCACAACTGAACCATTCCTTTCCACTTTTGCTTATTTCTTTTTGATATCCATAATTTCCAAACAACTCAGCAGACTCCATCTGCTTCTGCCGTGCTAGCTTTAATTTTTAACCATAATAAACAAGCCATCATTTCTTCACACTTAGATCAGCTGGAGTTTTCTTTCTTTTCCTTCTATATATATGCATACTTAGACTTCCTCAAACCTTTACTGAATCTCTAAAGAATTAAGCAAAACGACTCTACCCGAAATCATCTCAAAACCGTGAAACCCGAAGAGAAGAAAAGAGAAGAAAATTGGAGAATCACTAGCAACGTTCCAGTCATCTTCCATCAACCTTCCCCAGTTCCTAGTAACCTAAGGACCTCACGGTAAGTACTCGTTTCGAGCATTAAGATTGAAAAACCGAAAGAAATGCTTGAATATTATGAATCTTGTAGAAGAAGTTAAGTAGAATTGTATGTAATAAATCCTTAGAAAATATGTTTTTAGGATTTTAATAGCTTTGATGAATGATATACATGATTAGGGTTGATTCATATAGAATTTTAATGATTCGTAGCAATTATTTTGAAAAGACGAAACGGAATTTTTGCATGTATGAAATCAGTGTTCATACCTAATTTCGGCATAATTTTAAAATAGCTACAGTTTATATTTTGGAATGATTCAAGTTCCTACAGCTAGCTTTTATGTAGGACTACAAATATATGCATTTGTAATAGATTAAAACAGATTAGAAACCGATTTAAACGAGCCTCGAAAGTGGTACCTCGAACCAGGACTTTCTGGAAATTCGAGAAAGCCCCGCGAAATGGCCTGCGATCGCACGACCATATCGCGCGACCAAACCAAAAACCAAAATTCCATTTTTTTCCCGAAATTGCACCTAAGCCCGAAACTCTGTCTTATTTTCAGAAGTAACCCCTAACTTTGTTTTAATTCTGGAATAGCCCGAAACTTTGTTTTATTTAGAAAAATAACCCACAACTTTGTTTTATTTACAGAACAACCCGATACTTTGATTTATTTTAAAAATAACCCGCCACTTTATTTTATTTTCAGAATAGCCCGAAACTTTGTTTTATTTTCAAAATTACCCTAAAAATTATCCTAATTACCAATGTGACCCAAAACTTTACTTTTAATTTCAAAATAGCCCACAACTTTGTCTTAATTTTAGAATGGCCCAAGACTTTACCTTATTCCTAAATTGACTTTGATATTTTGAAACTTTGACTTTTAATTACATCTTTGACCCAAGAGTTGACCAAAAAGTCAACCATACCCCAAAAAGTCAATGTTTTACCAAAAAGTCAACCACACCCTAAAAAGTTAACATTTGACCAAAAGTCAACCCTACCCTGAAAAGTCAACTTTTGACCAAAAGTCAACCCTACCCTGAAAAGTCAACTTTTGACCAAAAGTCAACCCTACCCTGAAAAGTCAACTTTTGACCAAAAGTCACTTGTAAGACAAACGTCAAACATAGTTGACCCAGAAAGTCAATTGTAAACCGAAAGCTAAAAGTCAAACATAGTTGCGTTAAAAGTAAAGTCAACTTCATTAACTTACACTAGAACGCTCGCTTTGCAAGAATTGAATCTGATCCTAAATCGGCTTAATCTATCCACGTTCGAACTTACTCACAAAAGGTGAGAGATTACTCGCTAATTTTACAAGATTTACATGAAATATCTAAGTAGTACTTACATGTATTATATTGTGTGTATAATTTGTTAACGAGGTTCTTCCCACACCTCACTCATTATTTGTTCGCATGTTTGAAATGTCATATGAAATGTATATATCTCTGGGCTGTGTATGAATGATGTTATGCCATGCACGCCACCTGCTTTCCGTTTATTTCATGAATGCTTAGGATGGATATGACCTATAACTTAGAAGGATTTTAGTCCTCAAAAGATAAGTCATATAGGGATTGCATATTATTTCTAAAAATGTATGACTCATGATAGGGTTGCCATGATCACCTTATGAGAGCCTACTAGTCAAGACTAGCACCAGAGTCTCCTGCCTTGTGAGGGCTCATGTTACATGAGCTGCACGTAGAATGTGTCTCCGCCGACACCCCTCGCTATGAGAGGAAACACTTGGGGCCTTTGAATGATATAAAAGGCCTGGATCCAAAACCCCTGCCGTTGAGCATACCTCCGTTGTACTTGTTGCCGCAGTGGGCGATGTGCTTTGCAAACCATCAGTACATGAATCATGATTCGCTTGAATATTCCCTGACCTGCTTTATTAAAAAGGCTTGTTATGGGAATCTACTCGTTAGGACTATAGTGGCTCAAATCTGTTGCATAAGAAAGATGCATTTGACATGTGATAATACTATTGTACATGAATGCAATGTTTAACCTGATTATTTTCTCTACCTTAGAAACTAGAGATGCATAACCTGATTGAATTGCATGAGTAATGGACTTACTTGACTCACTTGACCTCTTTATTATTATATGACAAAAGGAAATGTAAATGCTTGAATTGTATAGATTGCTCTTTTTGATTGATTCACTTGCTTTGTTAAATTTGCTACACATGTATATACTATTTATTGTACTCTGTTGTACTAGGAGAAAAGCATGACTTAAATGTTTTCCGCTGCTACTCTGAAATGAAGTACACTACCTGTCGTTTATGGAACTTGCTATGCTAGATTGTGTTTGTTTGATTTTCTTATAATTATGCCTAAACTTGTATGTTACGATGAATGTATAATTTGTATAAATATTTGCACTCGACTTTTCTTAAAAGACCTACGGTGGGATTTTCTACAAACCCGAGGTCTCTCATTGAGATTAAAGCTCACCCCCTTCATATTAATTTTTTTTTCAAGTAAATGAGTTTGAATGTCCTACTTGGTTCGACGCGAATAGTTGAGAGGCCGATGAAAGAAATATATAGACAGTAAATGTATTTACACTTCCGCATCTTGAATTTTCTTATGTAATAATAGTTAGCATAGAATTATTATTACAATCCTGTACTGAATGTTGGGCGAGAGCCCTGAATGACTCACCCCCGGTCCCGCTTCTCCTCTCCTCCTCGTCGGGAGTGATTTTCCGAGGACGGAAAGGGTGGCCGGAACTTGGGGCGTCACACGGAGAGTACTGAGAAGTTAAGGAGAAACTGGGTTATGACTAGCGGGTGCTCGCGGTAATCTATAACTAATCAGTATATGATAATTAGACAACGTAAGTGCTATTGATTACATGCATGTGATGAAGGTGGATTACATAATACTAGAATACTTTCTCTATAATTTATACAAGTTAATTGTTATTTCTGTTTCTCTTAAGTGTTCATGACAAACTAAAGGTCTATTAAAGGACACAAAGGTGATGACTCATCAAAATAATTACTAAAGCATTAATAGAAAAAAAGGAGATTAAGAATATCTGTCCCTGTGGATCGATCCTAACTACCATTGTATTAGATTTATTTAATCCTTTAATTGCAAGTTAAAAGCAGTATAATTACTGTGTTTGCAGAGGTACAAGACAGCTTTGTCAATTCCAAATTTTAAAAAATTTTAAAAAGAGGAAAACTGAAAAACATACTTGGAGTCCCTAGGCCATCAGGGGTTTGATAATATGTTGCTCGAGTGGAAATATAGGAAGATCGAGCTACACAGAATGCAGAGAAAAACAATATCCTAACACAGATAATAAAGTATAGCAGAGTAGTTTTGAAAGCCATTGAAATGGCAATAAATCATAATCTTTAGTTTATAGTTTATACTTGAATCTTGCTTGGTTTTTTTAGAAACTTTCTCCATAAATTATGGTTTTCTTCTGATATTGCCCTTTCCTAACTAGTATGAGCTAAGGCAAATGGTTCAGACAAAGAGTAAAGCAAAATCATTGGTCAAAATGAACTAGTATATATATAGTATAGATAAATTTGTTTGGACAACTTAGGGTGGGACCGAATCATCTCTCACACTTTCGGTGTATCATAATATTGATCCGTACCATAGTCATCCATCACACCTTCAAGTTTATAATTAGTATATATAATTGCCTTAACATTGTGGTATGTGATTAGCACATACACAGATAGTGTGATAAAGGACTTGAATACGGACAATATATAGGTGTGTATGTCCTAATTGTTTAGTGTGTGTCTACATTATTACTATTGTAAAGATCCTATCTATTAGATTGAGAGGGGGAGGAGGAGGAAGCAAGAGATTGGATGACGTGTCCACGGTCTAATTACCAACTTGTCCTCGAAACAAATAGAAAATGTAAAAATAAAACTCTCGGTATCAGACTGGTTCTTTATATATGCATCATAACTGTTTGGATACTAACTCGTTATTGAAATGAAAGTTAAGTATACATATTTTCCTACACTTGAAAAGTTCTACACCATATACATAGCTTCCACATGAATTGTAGAGAGAAGGAAAAATATTTTTCTTAATAATCAATTCATATTACATTATTTAGTTTATTACAAGTGGATGTGAATAAAGGAAGAAAGAAACGGCGGCACCCGTCTACACACAAATATGATAGTAAAAATTAACAGAGATGGAATTGAACCTTTAACCTTTAAATAGTCCATCATACATCACGATTATTTAGTCACGATTGACTCGTTACTAGAGACTGCCTCATTATTCATTACAACATTAATTACAATGATACCGCTCAACTAAAGCACAAAGATATATGTATATTGCTTCCACACTTTCCAACGTTGACCACCTCCGTTCTATGCCCAATTCTGAATATCCACCTAACTAGCTACTTAGAACACTATTTATACAATCCCGCCAGCGAGAGTTCAAATCATCTGTCTCACAATTCGTATAAAATCATGTCTAATTTTACAAAACAACATTATGTTATTTCATTTTAAAATAAAATATCAGTTTTTGCCTCGTTAAAATTTTAAAACAACGTAACATTATTATCTTAACAAGTAACACACAATCAGTAAATACATCGAGACAAAAAATCCGCACTCATTCAAGATAGCTTGTGCATATATATATGGTTGATGTTATACATACATGGTACAGCCCAGAAATTTCTCCCTCAACCAAAATTGCCATTTCTATAAAGAGGTACGAGCCTATAGAACAGATCCTGTTCCAGTTAGGTCGTATTGCCATTCCTATGGCGTTGATTTTCCCCTTTACCCACACTACTAAGACCAGTACCATTTTACTCCTCCATTTGGCAATTTTACTTGCTCAGGTTTTGCCCTCCACACAACCAAGAGGTGCATATCTATATGCAAATTTTCTTTTATTTCTCTTTATTTTTTCTTAATATATAATCATCTGTTGCTAATAAATAATTTTTTTCTTCCTTTTTCCATATAAAAATATTACAGGGTCGAAGGAATATTTTTGCCCGGTGAGCTTTGAGAAAAAAAGGAGGTTGTGGAAATACTGGGAATCGAGACTGTGTTGTTGAAGGAGCAAGGCATTTTCCGCCATGGTTTCTGCTTCGAGATTGCCATTGCTTTTCATCAAGAAGAAACAGAAGCCGCTGCTGCTGCAAAGCAATTTGCCGCACAAATTAATTAATAAAAGTTTGAAGGTAGATCTCATGTGTATTAATTTTGATTTACCTTTTTTTTTTTTTTTTTTTTTGAAAAAGATTCAACCTAGCTATTAGCATTGCACTAGTACTCTTTCCAAAATTTTAAAATCTTATGCCCATTTTGGATATTATTATTTGTATAATAGTCAATATATAGCTCGGGGTATGAAACCCTCTCCAACCCTGCACTTTTCCCTTTTAGTAGTATGGTTGAGAAGTTGTTTCGTCGCGTATTTTTATTTATTTTTTTTTTTCCTTTTCAAATTGCACTACCTAGTCTAACCCCATATATTCTGGCCGGCTAGCCACTGTAACTAGCTAAGCCCCATTTTATTAAGGAAGAGACTCCAACAATTTTTATATTTTTGAAATGACTAACATCTATATTAAGTTGGTCAGCTTCCTAATTGTGTTAACCTCGTTGCCAAACTTGTGTCCATTTTACAGCCCAATCATCTGTAAATGCGGACGACATCCCATGATGGGTTAGCCGATCTGCAAGGATATTCTTCTCCCTCAATATGTAGGTTGGACCTCGTAACGCCTGAGCATGAGAGAAGACACGCATAAACTGAAAAGAAAAATCAACAACTAGACAAAACATGCTAATTAAGGTTTCCATCTAGTCCTGTGTGGCCATCTCTTCTTGGCTTCGCTAAGCCAATATCAATAGAATCCACATCCATATCCGAGAATGAAGAATACGATGCATTGCTAATCCTCCCCGCCGACCCACAGCAAGTTTCGCTCTTCGCATTTTGCGCCAAACTCCATCCAATCTCGCACGGAATTTTGATGCAACACCAAACCAAGGATATCGGACAACAAACGCTCAAAACACAGGAGCTGCAAACGGTTTTTCATTGATTCTTTTCTGTCCGCAAATACTAGGAGAGCCAAGCCACAAAGAGGCTGAAAAATGGGAGAGAAATTAAAATAATAGATAGTGCCTTATAATTTTTTGATTTTATGTAAGTGGATCCACGATACAGTTATAATTTAGAAGGGATTGACCGTACCTTATGTTAGCCTTAGTTATGTTGGACTTAATATTTAGTAGTTACTAGTTTTATTATAAAATAAAATGGACTAAAATTGACCCACTATATATAGTATAGTTCTATTAAAAAAATCTATATAAATTGGGGTGACCCTGCATCCGTCACTCACAATAAATAACTGAATTTTCTAATTATATAAGGGTAAAAAATAAAATAAATAAACATTATGCGTGCAACAAAATCTCAGAAGCAATCCAAAGAGTATCACTGAATGCATATACCAGTTCACAGTAAACCTTGTTAACACTGCTTTATTTTCTTATTGATAATATTATACAAACAAAGTTACAGCCATTCTTCACACAATATCCTTCATAAACTACATAAATGAGATCATATCTCATTATACTGTTTTCTACTATAAAAATACGACTTTTTATTTAAAACACAAACAAACTTAAGTATAGAGTAGTATCGATCCCACAAATTCGAGCTTCTTGAACTGATTAAGAAAGGAAGATTGGGAACCGATGATTGATCAGGTTGAAATCCCAGTGTCATATGAATTTCCAACCTTCCAACGAGTTGGGATGAAATTATTTAGCTGAACCCATGAATCAGAATTTCTATAGCCAAACACACTGGTTTGATACCTCAAGGTAATTGGAGAACCCCATGGTGGATTTGTGATATCAAACACTGCCCCAAATGCCCTACGCATTGGCTTCCATTTCCTGCTATACTCCTGTATAAGTGTCACCGTTCATGTTTAAAGTATTAGAAACACAATTCTTTTAGTGGAACGAGAGTGAAAGAGTGGTATTTTATTAAATTACCTGCCAAACTTGGACCGCTGTGATTTCGTAAGCTCCTGGTTGGTACAATGGTACGATTGCAAGGTATCTAGGGTACCTGCTATGGTCGTGGACTTTGAATACTAGATTATTATTGTATTGGCAGGGAATTCTCTTAAATTGAACGTCAACAACTCCGCAGGGCATTAGCTCCTCAGCCATGTCGGGAAGAGCTAAGTTTGCAAAGGCAGATGAGCTCAGAATAAAATCTGTTCTATTTCCTTCGCCGTAGTCCGTCACTACCACCTTTGTTCCCTCATTTGAGCACAGATTTGGGAGTAAGCATTTTACCTGAAATTATTTTTTTTAAACAAATATTTAACATGTGTTTTCCTATAAAATTTTCGTGAAAAGACGAAATTAAGGAATATTATTATTCTTAATTTGATGTAGGGTTCGTTAATTTAATAATTTGAACCAATCTCAAAAGATTTTGATGATTCATTTATAAAAATAAGACTAACGCAAAAATGTAGACAGAAATACGATTATTTTAGTGAAGAAAATTTTACTACGCGATATATAGACATTCGAGCTCACATTTAGATTGGAATTCAAGCGGATTTCCTTTAATGAAAGAAAGACTTGGATAATTACCTGATAGCAAGCACCACAACCAGCACCATCCCAGAAAAGGCGAGAGACTGCACTCACTTGCCCATCGTTTACTGTTTTTCCGTACTCCCCAAATCCACAAGCATCAGCTGTTCATATCATATCATATCGATCTCATTAATTTCACAAATCCAAAAGATTACTAAACTTACACAATTTGAAAAAACAAAAAGAAAAGTAGAAGAAGAAGAAGGGAAAAGCTTGTACGCACATGATTCTGAGGGCCCTGAGTTACCATAATAGGTTGCTCTAGAGGAGTGGAAGTCGTCTCCTGATCCGCCATAGCATGTTGCAGCCAAGATGGTGCAAAGAAGCACAAAGAGAACATGGACACCGTTTTTAAAATCCATATATGATTCACCTAAAGTATACAGACAAGTGATGAGGAATGCTTGTCCATAAAGGAGATGAAAAGGGTGTATATATAGGCGGAAATCAAAGCCTCGTTGTTGGCTTGGCTCATGGCGCGCAGGGTCGTCCTATTTTATTATTATTTATAAACATGCGATACTCTTTTTTATTTTTTATTTTATAGGTTACACTTTTAAATAAGTGATACTGTAAGCCTTAAAATCAATTCTTTTATTTCACTATATTATCTTCGTTTGTTTGCTTTTTTTTTTTTTTCCTTCTTTTTTTGAAATAAGCGATATATCAACAACTAAATTCGATACATCAGAGGCTATACATACTTTTATTTTTCACTACAAGCAATATTTATTTATTTATTTTCTACAGATAGTCAATACATCAGCAGCAAAACTTGATATATAAAATGCTATGATGGTACGATATATAAAATGCTTTATGCGATATTTTTAAAGTTAAATTCAATACTCGTGTCTTAGAAAGAAAAGTGGCATATGTTTCAAAAAATGTTTTAAAAGATGCGCGTTAGATCATCTAATAGGTCTGATACAAATTTTTGTGATATAAAAACTGAGCCCTTGAAATAAAAATATGTATAATTAGAAGTTGAACTCTGATAATTTCACAAATTTAATGTGAAATTATAAAATCAAGGATGAAAAATATATATTGTTTTGGCTACAAAATAATTTGAAAAGAAATTTGGGGTTTAGGGCCGGCCTTGATTCATGATGGAGCGCAATTACTTTATATTTTTTTGTGTGTTTACTTTGTCTATGTTTTACTCTCTTTAATTATTTAATTATCAGTAAAATAAATTTATTTTATAATTCACTTAAGAAACTACAAATATGTGATTAAATAGGGTTACATTATTATATTATTAATTATTAAATAAATAAGATACCACAAATTAAAAACTTGTAAATAAAAATTTACGATATATGTGGATTATCTAGTCTCACTTTGTACCTTTGAGTGAATATCTCTGTTTTTGGACCTTTTCGGTTTTCTTGATTCATCATTCAAATCAACCCTTCCACTATAGATTATGTGGGAGAGTTCAAGTGGAATAAGACCTTCACTGAGTAATCAAGAGATAAGACTTTGAATGGGCAAGTATTCACCATGATAGGTAGTGTTTGGCCTAAAGCTTAGAAGGTTCGGCGCAAAATAATAGAAAAGGCTCCAAAGATAAATATAATGCGATAATTTAGTAAATTTTTTAAATTTTATTTTATAATGTGGCCTTTTTTTGAGCTGCCAAAAAAAAAAAAAAAACACCTTCATTAACCCCCTCAAACCAAACTAAAATTTGGAAGGGGGGGGGGGGGGGGGGGGGGGGGGGAGAAACTCACTCTGATATCAGCCTTGAAGAAAAAAGTATTAGATTTTAAATGTGGGACTTGAGCTAAAAAAAATAAAAATAAAATCTCACTTTTTTTTTTTTTTGGTGGTAAGGAACAACCGGTTAAGTGGATGGTGGGATTAACTACCCTCTTATTAATTCTTGCACAAACAAAAGATTACACCAAAAAAGGGGACATAATGAGCCTTATCCTCAAGAATAGCATTGTGAACAAGGTGTTGTGTGAAGTGTAATGCAATCCATGAAAATGCAGATATTTTACAAGACATGAAAGAAATCTTAATGAGATCGGACAGCTTTTACGTAGGGGCTGCCCTGTTTGTCGAGGAGGAAATAATAACTCACTTTTGCATTAAGCCTTTTCAGCCAAAAATTATGGGGTAATATAAAATTTTATAAGTAAAAAATAATATTGCACTATTTTATATTTATAAAAATAATTGAGCCCCTATAATTATTGGGTCCTGGGCTATCGCTCGGGCTGCCTTGGCCTCAAGGTCGGACTAGATGGTATGGGTGACAATTTAGTTGTGTTTTGTTGACCAATTGGTATAACATGTTTGGTTTGATTTGACATTTTCACATCGTGTCAAAATATACTCAAAAATTGTCTCATAAAAATGATAATTAATGTCATTTTTGTGTTGATAAATCCACAATTTGTTGGGTTTGTATAGGATTTTCTTACCTATCAAAGATTGCCACCCTTCAAAATCCGGATTTGACTTTAAATGATCTTTTGATATTATCAAATCCATTAATTAAGCTCGTTTAAATGCCATCAGAAATTTAGTAAATTGAATTGGATAATAGTGAAAGATCAAACGTTTATGTAGCAATGAATCAAAATTCTCATGATCAAATTACATTTGTCCCCAAGACAATAACAAAAATAATATTTTCCATAAAAGAGATTCATAAAGTACATTTGCAGTCGGGTGGCATCTCAATTGGTCATATTTTTCGAGAGGCTAAGTCGGAAACTGATGGATTGGCAACTTTCGCTAGTGGTTCTGGCACCACAGCCTTTTGTGTTTGCTCTCTACCTCGTGAATTTCGAGGACTAGTTTCTTTGAATGCACAAAATTTTCCTTACTTTAGAGGTTAATATGTAGTTTTTTTTGCTCATATATCTTAAAATCATATGATAAATTATATTAAAACCTATATATATTCATCATTGGCGGAGGTAGGGTGGGGGCCCATGGCCACTGACCCCATATATATACATATATAATTATAGTAAATGTTGTGTATCGTGTGTATAGTGCACCCAGTCATATAAATTTTTAAACTAACACTAACACAATTTTTAGAATTTGTGTCTTGCAGTTTAACGTTGTGTGGCGTATGAAACTTTTTTTTCATATTTATTTAAATATGTTTTCACCATGAATGTGCCCCTCTAAAAAAATTCTTACTCCTCTAGTGATATTCATATCATCATTTCCACTTTGACAAAGCAATATGTATATATGTTTAAAACGGAAGCACAATGCCTGACAGGACACTACTAAACCCTTTGTGCTTCCGTTTTGATCTTTGCTATTCTTGACAACCATTTGTTCTTCCGTTTATATCTTGGGCTATTCTTTTCTTCCAAAATTATGAAAAACTTTTTAAGGCTGAATTATATTTACCTCTTTAAATTTTGAATATAATAACAAAATTAATTTAATTAGTTCAGATAATTACATTTGCATTATTTTTGAACTGTTCATACTATATAACAAAGTTAATGGAACGTTAAAACTATAAAACTATAACAAAGTTCAGGACGTAAAAATTGTACTCCCTTCGTCCCACTCAAAGAGTCCAGTTTGTATTACTAAAAACAGTAATACAATCTGGATTCTTTGAGTGGGACGGAGGGAGTAACACAAATCATGTAAAACATATGAATTGTACTATATTTCACACACACACATATATATTGTGTGTATATATATATATATGTGTGTGTGTGTGAAAAATAGATAAGCTTGCAGGGAGTATTTTGTTATTTTATGAAATAACATGCATGGATGATTTTGTAACTGCCCCAAAATTCAGGAAGGTAAATGTATTTCGTCCAAAATATTTTTGTCTCAATAGAAGAGTTTTTATTGTAACCTTTGAAATGTTACTTATGAAACTTTACTAATATAACTATGTGTGATATATAATTAGTTTACATTCAGAAAGTTAATCGTATGAGTGAATTAATTTTTGAAAGTATTGTACGTTCAAACTCATAAATAATTGTATATTTTCAAAATAAAATTCTTTCATTGAAGTATAAAGAAGTTGATGATATTATTATACGAGCAATAATTCACCAATTAAAAGTAAATTTATACATGAAATTGGGTAATATATTTGTTCTTCCAATTAATAATTATTTAACAAATTTTTGTTTTAGAAAACTGCTGATTTGAGAACAAGAACATCTTCTTCCTTGGCACAGCTAGCAGCCTACAAGCCACAAAAATAAAAAAATAAAAAAAAAGAAATTTCATGTCGGCGTAAAGATCTCAACGAGGCTTTTCGTACATTCAATACTTGTCTTCTTCCCTTAATGCTTCTGCTTTGTTTTCCTTGCCTTAATTAATGGCATACAGTTTCTCTAGTCGGCATTGCGTTTAGTGTGTTGCACTAGAATTTGCGGCGAACCAAATGACAGCACATAACTCCAATATGTATTCATAGGCTAGTAGAGTATTAATTATTAAAGACATGAATATTTGTGTTAAAAAATACAACATGAATCTATTATTATTTAACGCGTCTAATCGTTTAACAATGTGCATATCAATCAGACAACGTGTGTATTAAATTTAGTTTTAATAGTACTATTGTATATATATTGATTTTAGTTTATGACGTATAGCGTATTAAAATTATTCATTGGTATATCGATTTAATTATTGATGTATCACATTTATAAATTTAGATGTTGAAATATCGTGTATAGTATCACGCATATATCACAAGCAATTTAACCTATTTAGGAATAGGTGATTTCTAGTCTTCTACTACCCATGTGCACTATGGTCAGTTCATTTAATCAAATTAAATGCAATAAAATCTTGTCCATTTTCCTTGAATGGACATTATCTAATACTCTAATGTGCTTTTACACTTTAAAGAAAGGGTAATTCATACAAAGTTTCTGCGGTTTTGTTCCCGTTATCTTTTGTAGTTTATAAATATGATATTACCTTCTTATTTCTAAACAAAAATGTCACGTTGATGACAGAAAGTATTTTAATGCCTACACTCATAAAAAAAAAAAAAAAAAGGTTATGCTCCTCTTAACAATTTTTTTCTTCCTACGTTCTTAATAAGAAAATTCCCAATAAGAGAAAGCCCATCACCTTTCTAAAGAAAGAACCTTCCACTACCGATACGTTTCCAAATAATAACTCTCCTCCGCCAATAAACACCACCAAATTCTTAGAAGTTTCAGTCGGCCTTTGAAAGAATGGTAATTTCAACGTATTAGATTTTGGCCCTCAACTTTTTTTTCATGTTCATGTTGCAGAAGAACGCAAGTGTACGTAGTTTCTACGCCGATAATGTGATTTTTTTTTTTAATCAGTATGATACTTTAGCTTTAGTTTTAAAATATAAGAAGTTAACATAATATTTATAAATCACAAGGAGATAATGTCAACAAAGCAAAAAAGAAAAAAAATATTTGGGGTAAAGCCGATTCAAATTCGATCATTTTTTTTCCAAAGATTTTACGATAGTCAAGCAGAGAATTATGTGAAAATATTGTAAATATAATACACAATGCGGCTGGTATAATTCTCAAAATTAGTGTTTGAGATAGCTAATGAATTGAAAATGATCATCAAAACACAAAACAATTAGCTCACACTTAAACGTAATGATCTAAATGGAACAAATTAGCTATTTTAGATATTATATATTGACATTCATAAAAAGTTGTACATGTGTTAAAGTGGATTCTTCTAGTGGAACAGAGGGAGTACATGCAAAATTTGATATCCGTGTCTTTCGAATAATTTTTACATTACATCCATACATTAGATGTTAAATTGGATATATGCAATTTCAACAATTAAACTCGATTCGCAATATTTTAATAATTAAACTAATATTTATTCGCAATATATTAATAATTAACTCGATACATTAGATGTTAAAATTGATATATCACACTTTAGCGATTAAATTTGATACACGCGTTGTTGGATCATCATACGCATATATATAAGATTTTGCGAATTCCATTCCATATAGACTGCCCAAAATCCAAACCCAACTTAAGGAGGACCTTTTCCATTTTTTGTAGACTAGCCAAATTAAATAAGTAGATTGGATAAATTGATTGAGGCCACTGGAACAAGGAAGCATTGGGCTCAACCAATTTCAAATTGAAGAGTTTTATCTTTAGTCTCTTTTTTTTCCCTCGTAAATTACTGTTATTATTTAATTAAATCAAAGTACTATATTCCATTACAAATGATTTTTTTTCACTTTACATAATATGAGATGGGTACAGTAAAATTAGGGGTGGCAACGGGTCGTATTCGCGGGTTAGCGTATTCGAGTTTGTAGGTTGGCGTATTGGAATACCTCAATTATAACTTGAACCTGTTTATTTTTGGATCGTGTTGTGTCTAACCCATTTATTTTCGTGTCAACCTTATTTTGACCCGAATTGACCTGTTTATTTTAAAGTTCAACATTTGAACTCGAATTCGATCTAAATATAACTCAAATAGTACATTTACCCTAAAAAAAATAATTATATTGACATTAAAAAGTATATCATACATGGTAAATTAGGGGTGGCAATAGGGTTGGGTTCCTTGTTCGCGGGTTCAGGTGCACGGGCAAGGGTATTTTAGCTTTTATATGATATACCATTATGATGCATAAATAATACCGCCAACACTTCATCATATTTACAAATATACTTTCTAGTTACAAACTTAAACGGGTCTTTCGGGTAATCCACGGGTTGACCTGAACCCGACCCGCTTACTGGCGGGTCCTTTGTGTTCGTGTTGAACTTAATCATATTCTTTTTGGGCCGTGTATAAGATGCTAAATGTGTGTTAGGTTCGTGCCGGGTTATGAATTGCCACCCCTAAGTAAAATCACTCATAGGAAGGAATCAAACAAGACACTGGCGGACCTAAGGTGGGGCCCAGGGGGCCCGAGGCCCCACCCTAGTAGTTTATGCTGAGTGATGTGTGTATTCAATATGAATTTCTAAACTAACATTAACACAATATTTTTTTCAAAAAAAAAAAAATCACTAACACAGTTTAAAAATTTGTGTTTTGAACGTTAACATTGTGTGGTTTGTGGGACTTTTTTTTTTTTTTATATAGTAATGATACACTACTCAACTAATTTACTCAAATTTCTCATAATAAGTGAGGTGTCATAATTATTTTATAAAAATCTAGCCAATTGATGCATAACATCTTACTTGTTATGAGAAAGTTGGGGAGATTAGTTGAGTTAGGGATGGCCATGGTTCCAGTTTGAACCGGAACCAGACCGGCAGTTTCGGACTTAGAACTAGAACCGGACCCGCCTGAGAAGGTTCCACTTCCGGTTCCACCTTTGGAAGAATAGGGAACCAGCGATTCAAGAACCGGCCGAAACCGAGAACCGGAGGTTATTTACTTAAAGTACTAAAAATTATATAGCACTTATATATTTTTTGTTATATTTTTCTTATTATTAATATTATATTATACATTTATTTATATATAAAATTCATAATTAGATAATATAATTATTTTATACTACATATAGTATAATAATAAATAAACTCATGGTATAATTTACATTACGTATATTATTAATATATGTAAACATTAAATTAAATTAAAGTATATATAAATATAAACTAATTATTGAATTAAAATTGCTTCAATTAGAACGGAATCGAAACAATGGTGGAAAAGGAATCGGAACGGTGACAAAATCGATTGTTCTGGAACTGTCTCGGGACCAGAACCGGTGGTTCCGGAACCGTTCCCCAAAGGTTACGGTTACCGGCGGTTCTAGAACCATGGTTATGTCTAAGTTGAATAGTGTATCATTACTTTTTTTTTTTTTTTTCATACTCCCTCTGTTCCATGAGAAGGGTCTAGTTTGTTGTGCTATTTTAGTACAACAAACTAGACCATTCTAATGGAACAGAGGGAGTATTTATTTGAAGAGTAATGATACACAATTCCACTAATTTCTTCAATATTCTCATAGCAAGTGAGGTGTTATGTAGCAGAGCAGAGGACCAAAGATTTTCGAATGGAGCTGAGGAGAAGATGAAGGAGATGCGGAAGAGGAAAAGAAGGGAGAGAAGAAAGAGAGATCTAAAGGTATGATGAAGGATTGACCGAACCCATGATGAAATCTCTCAACCACCAACTCAGCAGAAATCCATGGAAATCGGGTCTCACATGCGATCAAAAAGCAAAAAGCTTCTCCGTAAAATCTGGCCTTACAAAGATCTCCCACGATCTCTAGTTCCCGAACAAGAATAATAATTAAAAAAAAAAAAAAAAAAAAAAAGAAGAAGCACGTACAGAGAAACCGAACGAACAAGAAACTGCTCATCCTCAGATGACATCGGCAAAACGACGTTGTTTTGTCGAACTAATGTCCACAGTATAAAAATCTAAATTTCGTAAAAATAAATACGAAATAATTTTTTTCCCCCCTCCCCCCCAGCGTGGACAGGATTCTTCTAGTGAGAATCGGAAACCATTTCCGAAACTATTTCGGACGTAACATGGCCCCAGAATCTGCAATTTCTCCAGAAACTCTTAAGTTTGAAATGGCCTGCAAATGCGAAACCATTTCGGACCATATTCCGTTCCAGAATCTTAAATTTTATTCAGAAAACTCACGCTCGAAATGCTCTGCAAATCCGAATATATTTCAGACAAAACTTACTCCCAGAATCTCCAGTTTTCTGAAAACTTACGATGCGAAATACTATCCGAATCCGAAAACATTTCGGACGAAACTATAATCCAGAATCTCAAAGGTCCAGAAAATCTTAAGCTTCGAAAAAGCATCCGAATCCGAAAATATTTCGGACAAACTTTATTCCATAAATTAAACACATATTTTGCAAAATTTTAGCAAAATTTACGAGTAACCTGAACACGGCCACGAATGCGACTCGATCCCAGAATTCAAAATTTCATTCAAATATTTTGTCTTATCTCGAAACGCACACAGATCCGTATAAAGTTACGTGAATTAAAAGATTTCAAAAGCCTTATTTCGAGGACTCGTTAGCTAAAGTACTCTGACCAATTTAAGAAGTCTAAATCCAAATCGACAATTGTTGCAAATTTTCCTAATTTAATTTAGTAAAATGAATTAGGGAATTCCGGGACGTTAGGTGGGGGAGAATGTGAAGCCCCAGATTTTTAGAGTAAAAATTATAGGGATAAAATTAGAAAAAGTAATAAAATGTAAAAGAAAAGAAAAATTAATCCACGAGTGTCAGAAGTAAATGAAATAAATTCCATACTCTGCTTAAAAGCTTCATCCAGATTAAATGAATCTTCTTTTTCCTTTATTCCCCATGAACCTATGTTTGCTGCAAGACTTTTGCCATACTTTACATTTTTTTGCATTTTTATTCATCACCCATCCGTACTCATCATTCTTTCCATTTAGCTATTTCCTTTGCACATTACTTTTAGCTATTTCTTTTCCATTATTCTGAGAACCATGATTACAAACAACTCAGCCATGCTAAGCTTTAAATCACAACCCAAGTTTGCTGCAACTTTTTGCTATGCTTTACATTCATTATCCTTTGCTTTAAACCATGTTCTAGTCATCATCTTTTATTCCTTCATCACAACTGAACCATTCCTTTCCACTTTTGCTTATTTCTTTTTGATATCCATAATTTCCAAACAACTCAGCAGACTCCATCTGCTTCTGCCGTGCTAGCTTTAATTTTTAACCATAATAAACAAGCCATCATTTCTTCACACTTAGATCAGCTGGAGTTTTCTTTCTTTTCCTTCTATATATATGCATACTTAGACTTCCTAAAACCTTTACTGAATCTCTAAAGAATTAAGCAAAACGACTCTACCCGAAATCATCTCAAAACCGCGAAACCCGAAGAGAAGAAAAGAGAAGAAAATTGGAGAATCACTAGCAACGTTCCAGTCATCTTCCATCAACCTTCCCCAGTTCCTAGTAACCTAAGGACCTCACGGTAAGTACTCGTTTCGAGCATTAAGATTGTAAAACCGAAAGAAATGCATGAATATTATGAATCTTGTAGAAGAAGTTAAGTAGAATTGTATGTGATAAATCCTTAGAAAATATGTTTTTAGGATTTTAATAGCTTTGATGAATGATATACATGATTAGGGTTGATTCATATAGAATTTTAATGATTCGTAGCAATTATTTTGAAAAGACGAAACGGAATTTTTGCATGTATGAAATCAGTGTTCATACCTAATTTCGGCATAATTTTAAAATAACTACAGTTTATATTTTGGAATGATTTAAGTTCCTATAGCTAGCTTTTATGTAGGACTACAAATATATGCATTTGGAATAGATTAAAACAGATTAGAAACCGATTTAAACGAGCCTCGAAAGTGGTACCTCGAACCAGGACTTTCTGGAAATTCGAGAAAGCCCCGCGAAATGGCCTGCGATCGCACGACCATATCGCGCGACCAAACCAAAAACCAAAATTCCATTTTTTCCCGAAATTGCACCTAAGCCCGAAACTCTGTCTTATTTTCAGAAGTAACCCATAACTTTGTTTTAATTCTGGTATAGCCCGAAAATTTGTTTTATTTAGAGAAATAACCCACAACTTTGTTTTATTTACAGAACAACCCGATACTTTGATTTATTTTAAAAAATAACCCGCCACTTTATTTTATTTTCAGAATAGCCCGAAACTTTGTTTTATTTTCAAAATGACCCTAAAAATTATCCTAATTACCAATGTGACCCAAAACTTTACTTTTAATTCCAAAATAGCCCACAACTTTGTCTTAATTTTAGAATGGCCCAAGACTTTACCTTATTCCTAAATTGACTTTGATATTTTGAAACTTTGACTTTTAATTACATCTTTGACCCAAGAGTTGACCAAAAAGCCAACCATACCCCAAAAAGTCAATGTTTTACCTAAAAGTCAACCACACCCTGAAAAGTTAACATTTGACCAAAAGTCAACCCTACCCTGAAAAGTCAACTTTTGACCAAAAATCACCTGTGTAACACAAACGTCAAACATAGTTGACCCGGAAAGTCAATTGTAAACCGAAAGCTAAAAGTCAAACATAGTTGCGTTAAAAGTAAAGTCAACTTCATTAACTTACACTAGAACGCTCGCTTTGCAAGAATTGAATCTGATCCTGAATCGGCTTAATCTATCCACGTTCGAACTTACTTACAAAAGGTGAGAGATTACTCGCTTGTTTTACAAGATTTACATGAAATATCTAAGTAGTACTTACATGTATTATATTGTGTGTATAATTTGCCAACGAGGTTCTTCCCACACCTCACTCATTATTTGTTCGCATGTTTGAAATGTCATATGAAATGTATATATCTCTGGGCTGTGTATGAATGATGTTATGCCATGCACGCCACCTGCTTTCCGTTTATTTCATGAATGCTTAGGATGGATATGACCTATAACTTAGAAGGATTTTAGTCCTCAAAAGATAAGTCATATAGGGATTGCATATTATTTCTAAAAATGTATGACTCATGATAAGGTTGCCATGATCACCTTATGAGAGCCTACTAGTCAAGACTAGCACCAGAGTCTCCTGTCTTGTGAGGGCTCATGTTACATGAGCTGCACGTAGAATGTGCCTCCGCCGACACCCCTCGCTATGAGAGGAAACACTTGGGGCCTTTGAATGATATAAAGGGCCTGGATCCAAAACCCCTGCCGTTGAGCATACCTCCATTGTACTTGTTGCCGCAGTGGGCGATGTGCTTTGCAAACCATCAGTACATGAATCATGATTCGCTTGAATATTCCCTGACCTGCTTTATTAAAAAGGCTTGTTATGGGAATCTACTCGTTAGGACTATAGTGGCTCAAATCTGTTGCATAAGAAAGATGCATTTGACATGTGATAATACTATTGTACATGAATGCAATGTTTCACCTGATTATTTTCTCTACCTTAGAAACTAGAGATGCATAACCTGATTGAATTGCATGAGTAATGGACTTACTTAACTCACTTGACCTCTTTATTATTATATGACAAAAGGAAATGTAAATGCTTGAATTGTATAGATTGCTCTTTTTGATTGATTCACTTGCTTTGTTAAATTTGCTACACATGTATATACTGCTTATTATACTCTGTTGTACTAGGAGAAAAGCATGACTTAAATGTTTTCCGCTGCTACTCTGAAATGAAGTACACTACCCGTCGTTTATGGAACTTGCCATGCTAGATTGTGTTTGTTTGATTTTCTTATAATTATGCCTAAACTTGTATGTTACGATGAATGTATAATTTGTATAAATATTTGCACTCGACTTTTCTTAAAAGACCTACGGTGGGATTTTCTACAAACCCGAGGTCTCTCACTGAGCTTAAAGCTCACCCCCTCCATATTAATTTTTTTTTTCAAATAAATGAGTTTGAATGTCCTACTTGGTTCGACGCGAATAGTTGAGAGGCCGATGAAAGAAATATATAGACAGTAAATGTATTTACACTTCCGCATCTTGAATTTTCTTATGTAATAATAGTTAGCATAGAATTATTATTACAATCCTGTACTGATTGTTGGGCGAGAGCCCTGAATGACTCACCCCCGGTCCCGCTTCTCCTCTGCTCCTCGTCGGGAGTGATTTTCCGAGGACGGAAAAGGGTGGCCGGAACTTAGGGCGTCACACGGAGAGTATCGAGAAGTTAAGGAGAAACTGGGTTATGACTAGCGGGTGCTCGCGGTAATCTATAACTAATCAGTATATGATAATTAGACAACGTAAGTGCTATTGATTACATGCATGTGATGAAGGTGGATTACATAATACTAGAATACTTTCTCTATAATTTATACAAGTTAATTGTTATTTCTGTTTCTCATGACAACTAAAGGTCTATTAAAGGACACAAAGGTGATGACTCATCAAAATAATTACTAAAGCATTAATAGAAAAAAAGGAGATTAAGAATATCTGTCCCTGTGGATCGATCCTAACTACCATTGTATTAGATTTATTTAATCCTTTGATTGCAAGTTAAAAGCAGTATAATTACTGTGTTTGCAGAGGTACAAGATAGCTTTGTCAATTCCAAATTTTAAAAAATTTTAAAAAGAGGAAAACTGAAAAACATACTTGGAGTCCCTTGGCCATCAGGGGTTTGATGATATGTTGCTCGAGTGGAAATATATGAAGATCGAGCTACACAGAATGCAGAGAAAAACAATATCCTAACACAGATAATAAAGTATAGTAGAGTAGTTCTGAAAGCCATTGAAATGGCAATAAATCATAATCTTTTGTTTATAGTTTATACTTGAATCTTGCTTGATTTTTTTAGAAACTTTCTCCATAAATTATGGTTTTCTTCTGATATTGCCCTTTCCTAACTAGTATGAGCTAAGGCAAATGGTTCAGACAAAGAGTAAAGCAAAATCATTGGTCAAAATGAACTAGTATATATATAGTGTAGATAAATTTGTTTGGACAACTTAGGGTGGGACCGAATCATCTCTCACACTTTCGGTGTATCGTAATATTGATCCGTACCATAGTCATCCATCACACCTTCAAGTTTATAATTAGTATATATAATTGCCTTAACATTGTGGTATGTGATTAGCACATACACAGATAGTGTGATAAAGGACTTGAATACGGACAATATATAGGTGTGTATGTCCTAATTGTTTAGTGTGTGTCTACATTATTACTATTGTAAAGATCCTATCTATTAGATTGAGAGGGGGAGGAGGAGGAAGCAAGAGATTGGATGACAAGTCCAAGGTCTAATTACCAACTTGTCCTCGAAACAAATAGAAAATGTAAAAATAAAACTCTCGGTATCAGACTGGTTCTTTATATATGCATCATAACTGTTTGGATACTAACTCGTTATTGAAATGAAAGTTAAGTATACATATTTTCCTACACTTGAAAAGTTCTACACCATATACATAGCTTCCACATGAATTGTAGAAAGAAGGAAAAATATTTTTCTTAATAATCAATTCATATTACATTATTTAGTTTATTACAAGTGGATGTGAATAAAGGAAGAAAGAAACGGCGGCACCCGTCTACACACAAATATGATAGTAAAAATTAACAGAGATGGAATTGAACCTTTAACCTTTAAATAGTCCATCATACATCACGATTGACTCGTTACTAGAGACTGCCTCATTCATTCATTACAACATTAATTACAATGATACCGCTCAACTAAAGCACAATGATATATGTATATTGCTTCCACACTTTCCAACGTTGACCACCTCCGTTCTATGCCCAATTCTGAATATCCACCTAACTAGCTACTTAGAACACTATTTATACAATCCCGCCAACGAGAGTTCAAATCATCTGTCTCACAATTCGTATAAAATCATGTCTAATTTTACAAAACAACATTATGTTATTTCATTTTAAAATAAAATATCATTATTCCCCTCGTTAAAATTTTAAAACAACGTAACATTATTATCTTAACAAGTAACACACAATCAGTAAATACATCGAGACAGAAAATCCGCACTCATTCAAGATAGCTTGTGCATATATATATGGTTGATGTTATACATACATGGTACAGCCCAGAAATTTCTCCCTCAACCAAAATTGCCATTTCTATAAAGAGGTACGAGCCTATAGAACAGATCCTGTTCCAGTAAGGTCGTATTGCCATTCCTATGGCGTTGATTTTCCCCTTTACCCACACTACTAAGACCAGTACCATTTTACTCCTCCATTTGGCAATTTTACTTGCTCAGGTTTTGCCCTCCACACAACCAAGAGGTGCATATCTATATGCAAATTTTCTTTTATTTCTCTTTATTTTTTCTTAATATATAATCATCTGTTGCTAATTAATAAGTTTTTTCTTCCTTTTTCCATATAAAAATATTACAGGGTCGAAGGAATATTTTTGCCCGGTGAGCTTTGAGAAAAAAAGGAGGTTGTGGAAATACTGGGAATCGAGACTGTGTTGTTGAAGGAGCAAGGCATTTTCCGCCATGGTTTCTGCATCGAGATTGCCATTGTTTTTCATCAAGAAGAAACAGAAGCCGCTGCTGCTGCAAAGCAATTTGCCGCACAAATTCATTAATAAAAGTTTGAAGGTAGATCTCATGTGTATTAATTTTTGCCGCACAAATTCAAACGACATCCCATGATGGGCCGATCTGCAAGGATATTCTTCTCCCTCAATATGTAGGTTGGACCTCGTCCTGAGCATGAGAGAAGACACGCATAAACTGAAAAGAAAAATCAACAACTAGACAAAACATGCTAATTAAGGTTTCCATCTAGTCCTGTGTGGCCATCTCTTCTTGGCTTCGCTAAGCCAATATCAATAGAATCCACATCCATATCCGAGAATGAAGAATACGATGCATTGCTAATCCTCCCCGCCGACCCACAGCAATTTTCGCTCTTCGCATTTTGCGCCAAACTCCATCCAATCTCGCACGGAATTTTGATGCAACACCAAACCAAGGATATCGGACAACAAACGCTCAAAACACAGGAGCTGCAAACGGTTTTTCATTGATTCTTTTCTGTCCGCAAATACTAGGAGAGCCAAGCCACAAAGAGGCTGAAAAATGGGCGAGAAATTAAAATAATAGATAGTGCCGGATACAGAAATTCTTTTTTGGGTGGATTGTGGTAAAAAAAATGCGTTTAAATAAACATATTCAATGACTAAATTGTAAGCTCGCAACTATAAAACGATAAAAAAATAAATATTCAAAGTTATAGGATTCGTTGACTCTTGATAATGCGTCTGTATCCATTGAAAATACTGCAAGATTTGCTCATTTCAATTGTTGAAGATATATCATACTCAATGTATACAATTAGACTATCAATAAATAATTCACTCATCTCCAATCCTATTCCGCTGATTAATTTTGCCAAATGAGTGGGTGAACGGTGTTGAACTTGATTTTGTTACACGTTCAATGTTTTTTTTATTCTTTTTTATTTTTTGATTTTATGTAAGTGGATTCACGATACAGTTATAATTTAGAAGGGATTGACCGTACCTTATGTTAGCCTTAGTTATGTTGGACTTAATATTTAGTAGTTACTAGTTTTATTAAAAAACAAAATGGACTAAAATTGACCCACTATATATAGTATAGTTCTATTAAAAAAATCTATATAAATTGGGGTGACCCTGCATCCGTCACTGATAATAAATAACTGAAATTTCTAATTATATAAGGGTAAAAATTAAAATAAATAAACATTATGCGTGCAACAAAATCTCCAAAGCAATCCAAAGAGTATCACCGAATCAATATATCAGTTCACAGTAATCCATGTTAACACTGCTTTATTTTCTTATTGATAATATTATACAAACAAAGTTACGGCCATTTTTCACACAATATCCTTCATAAACTACATAAATGAGATCATATCTCATTATACTGTTTTCTACTTTAAAAATACGACTTTTTATTTAAAACACAAACAAACTTAAGTATAGAGTAGTATCGATCCCACAAATTCGAGTTTCTTGAACTGATTAAGAAAGGAAGATTGGGAACCGATGATTGATCAGGTTGAAATCCCAGTGTCATATGAATTTCCAACCTTCCAACGAGTTGGGATGAAATTATTTAGCTGAACCCATGAGTCAGAATTTCTATAGCCAAACACACTGGTTTGATACCTCAAGGTAATTGGAGAACCCCATGGTGGATTTGTGATATCAAACACTGCCCCAAATGCCCTACGCATTGGCTTCCATTTCCTGCTATACTCCTGTATAAGTGTCACCGTTCATATTTAAAGTATTAGAAACACAAATCTTTTAGTGGGACGAGAGTGAAAGAGTGGTATTTTATTAAATTACCTGCCAAACTTGGACCGCTGTGATTTCGTAAGCTCCTGGTTGGTACAATGGTACGATTGCAAGGTATCTAGGGTACCTGCTATGGTCGTGGACTTTGAATACTAGATTATTATTGTATTGGCAGGGAATTCTCTTAAATTGAACGTCAACAACTCCGCAGGGCATTAGCTCCTCAGCCATGTCGGGAAGAGCTAAGTTTGCGAAGGCAGATGAGCTCAGAATAAAATCTGTTCTATTTCCTTCGCCGTAGTCCGTCACTACCACCTTTGTTCCATCATTTGAGCACAGATTTGGGAGTGAGCATTTTACCTGAAATTATTTTTTTTAAACAAATATTTAACATGTGTTTTCCTATAAAATTTCGTGAAAAGACGAAATTAAGGAATATTATTGTTCTTAATTTGATGTAGGGTTCGTTAATTTAATAATTTGAACAAATCTCAAAAGATTTTGATGATTCATTTATAAAAATAAGACTAACGCAAAAATGTAGACAGAAATACGATTATTTTAGTGAAGAAAATTTTACTACGCGATATATAGACATTCAAGCTCACATTTAGATTGGAATTCAAGCGGATTTCCTTTAATGAAAGAAAGATTTGGATAATTACCTGATAGCAAGCACCACAACCAGCGCCATCCCAGAAAAGGCGAGAGACTGCACTCACTTGCCCATCGTTTACTGTTTTTCCGTACTCCCCAAATCCACAAGCATCAGCTGTTCATATCATATCATATCATATCATATCATATCGATCATTAATTTCACAAATCCAAAAGATTACTAAACTTACACAATTTGAAAAAACAAAAAGAAAAGTAGAAGAAGAAGAAGGGAAAAGCTTGTACGCACATGATTCTGAGGGCCCTGAGTTACCATAATAGGTTGCTCTAGAGGAGTGGAAGTCGTCTCCTGATCCGCCATAGCATGTTGTAGCCAAGATGGTGCAAAGAAGCACAAAGAGAACATGGACAACGTTTTTAAAATCCATATATGATTCACCTAAAGTATACAGACAAGTGATGAGGAATGCTTGTCCATAAAGGAGATGAAAAGGGTGTATATATAGGCGGAAATCAAAGCCTCGTTGTTGGCTTGGCTCATGGCGCGCAGGGTCGTCCTATACATTTTAGGCCCTGTACCAATTATAAAAGGGATAACTTTTATATGATGTGAACGATAGTTTGACGTATTTTTTTTCTTTTATTATTATTTATAAACATGCGATACTCTTTTTTATTTTTTATTTTATAGGTTACACTTTTAAATAAGTGATACTGTAAGCCTTAAAATCAATTCTTTTATTTCACTATATTATCTTCGTTTGTTTGCTTTTTTTTTTTTTTTCCTTCTTTTTTTGAAATAAGCGATATATCAACAACTAAATTCAATACATCAGAGGCTATCCATACTTTTATTTTTCACTACAAGCAATATTTATTTATTTATTTTCTACAGATAGTCAATACATCAGCAGCAAAACTTGATATATAAAATGCTATGATGGTACGATATATAAAATGCTTTATGCGATATTTTTAAAGTTAAATTCAATACTCGTGTCTTAGAAAGAAAAGTGGCATATGTTTCAAAAAATGTTTTAAAAGATGCGCGTTAGATCATCTAATAGGTCTGATACAAGTTTTTGTGATATAAAAACTCAGCCCTTGAAATAAAAATATGTATAATTAGAAGTTGAACTCTGATAATTTCACAAATTTAATGTGAAATTATAAAATCAAGGATGAAAAATATATATTGTTTTGGCTACAAAATAATTTGAAAAGAAATTTGGGGTTTAGGGCCGGCCTTGATTCATGATGGAGCGCAATTACTTTATATTTTTTTGTGTGTTTACTTTGTCTATGTTTTACTCTCTTTAATTATTTAATTATCAGTAAAATAAATTTATTTTATAATTCACTTAAGCTAAAAAAAATAAAAATAAAATCTCACTTTTTTTTTTTTTTGGTGGTAAGGAACAACCGATTAAGTGGATGGTGGGATTAACTACCCTCTTATTAATTCTTGCACAAACAAAAGATTACACCAAAAAAGGGGACATAATGAGCCTTATCCTCAAGAATAGCATTGTGAACAAGGTGTTGTGTGAAGTGTAATGCAATCCATGAAAATGCAGATATTTTACAAGACATGAAAGAAATCCTAACGAGATCGGACAGCTTTTACGTAGGGGCTGCACTGTTTGTCGAGGAGGAAATAATAACTCACTTTTGCATTAAGCCTTTTCAGCCAAAAATTATGGGGTAATATAAAACTTTATAAGTAAAAAATACTATTGCACTATTTTATATTTATAAAAATAATTGAGCCCCTATAATTATTGGGTCCTGGGCTATCGCTCGGGCTGCCTTGGCCTCAAGGTCGGACTAGATGGTATGGGTGACAATTTAGTCGTGTTTTGTTGACCAATTGGTATAACATGTTTGGTTTGATTTGACATTTTCACATCGTGTCAAAATATACTCAAAAATTGTCTCATAAAAATGACAATTAATGTCATTTTCGTGTTGATAAATCCACAATTTGTTGGGTCTATATAGGATTTTCTTACCTATCAAAGATTGCCACCCTTCAAAATCCGGATTTGACTTTAAATGATCTTCTGATATTATCAAATCCAGTAATTAAGCTCGTTTAAATGCCATCAGAAATTTAGTAAATTGAAGTGGATAATAGTGAAAGATCAAACGTTTCTATAGCAATGAATCAAAATTCTCATGATCAAATTACATTTGTCCCCAAGACAATAACAAAAATAATATTTTCCATAAAAGAGATTCAGAAAGTACATTTGCAGTCGGGTGGCATCTCAATTGGTCATATTTTTCGAGAGGCTAAGTCGGAAACTGATGGATTGGCAACTTTCGCTAGTGGTTCTGGCACCACAGCCTTTTGTGTTTGCTCTCTACCTCGTGAATTTCGAGGACTAGTATGTAGTTTTTTTTGCTCATATATCTTAAAATCATATGATAAATTATATTAAAACCTATATATATTCATCATTGGCGGAGGTAGGGGGGGCCCAAGGCCACTGACCCCATATATATACATATATAATTATAGTAAATGTTGTGTATCGTGTGTATAGTGCACCCAGTCATATAAATTTTTAAACTAAGACTAACACAATTTTTAGAATTTGTGTCTTGCAGTTTAATGTTGTGTGGCGTATGAAAATTTTTTTTCATATTAATTTAAATATGTTTTCACCATTGAGAATGTGCCCCTCTAAAAAAATTCTTACTCCTCTAGTGATATTCATATCATCATTTCCACTTTGACAAAGCAATATGTATATATGTTCAAAACGGAAGCACAATGCATGACAGGACACTACTAAACCCTTTGTGCTTCCGTTTTGATCTTTGCTATTCTTGACAACTATTTGTTCTTCCGTTTATATCTTGAGCTATTCTTTTCTTCCAAAATTATGAAAAACTTTTTAAGGCTGAATTATATTTACCTCTTTAAATTTTGAATATAATAACAAAATTAATTTAATTAGTTCAGATAATTACATTTGCATTATTTTTGAACTGCTCATACTATATAACAAAGTTAATGGAACGTTAAAACTATAAAACGAGTCATACAGGACGTAAAAATTGTACTCCCTCTGTCCCACTCAAAGAATCCAGTTTGTATTACTATATTTCACACACACACATATATATATTGTGTGTGTATATATATATATATCTGTGTGTGTGTGTGCGCGCACGTGTGTGTGTGTGTGCGCGCACGTGTGTGCGCGCGCGTGTATGCGCGTGCCAGCAATAGATAAGCTTGCAGGGAGTATTTTGTTATTTTATGAAATAACATGGATGATTTTGTAGCTGCCCCAAAATTCAGGAAGGTAAATGTAATTCGTCCAAAATATTTTTGTCTCAATAGAAGAGTTTTTATTGAAACCTTTGAAATGTTACTTATGAAACTTTACTAATATAACTATGTGTGATATATAATTAGTTTACATTCAGAAAGTTAATCGTATGAGTGAATTAATTTTTGAAAGTATTGTACGTTCAAACTCATAAATAATTGTACATTTTCAAAATAAAATTCTTTCATTGAAGTATAAAGAAGTTGATGATATTATTATACGAGCAATAATTCTCACCAATTAAAAGTAAATTTATACATGAAATTGGGTAATATATTTGTTCTTCCAATTAATAATTATTTAACAAATTTTTGTTTTAGAAAACTGCTGATTCGAGAACAAGAACATCTTCTTCCTTGGCACAGCTAGCAGCCTACAAGCCACAAAAATAAAAAAAGAAAAAAAAGAAATTTCATGTCGGCAGATCTTTACGTAAATTCAATACTTGTCTTCTTCCCTTAATGCTTCTGCTTTGTTTTCCTTGCCTTAATTAATGGCATACAGTTTCTCTAGTCGGCATTGCGTTTAGTGTGATTGCACTAGAATTTGCGGCGAACCAAATGACAGCACATAACTCCAATATGTATTCATAGCTAGGCTTGTAGAGTATTAATTATTAAAGACATGAATATTTGTGGTAAGAAATACAACATGAATCTATTATTATTTGACGCGTCTAATCGTTTAACAATGTGCATATCAATCAGACGTGTGTATTAAATTTAGTTTTAATAGCACTATTGTATATATATTGATTTTAGTTTATGACGTATAGCGTATTAAAATTATTCATTGGTATATCGATTTAATTATTGATGTATCACATTTATAAATTTAGATGTTGAAATATCGTGTATAGTATCACGCGTATATCACAAGCAATTTAACCTATTTAGGAATAGGTGATTTCTAGTCCTCTACTACCCATGTGCACTTTGGTCAGTTCATTTAATCAAATTAAATGCAATAAAATCTTGTCCATTTTCCTTGAATGGACATTATCTAATACTCTAATGTGCTTTTACACTTTAAAGAAAGGGTAATTCATACAAAGTTTCTGCGGTTTTGTTCCCATTATCTTTTGTAGTTTATAAATATGATATTACCTTCTTATTTCTAAACAAAAATGTCACGTTGATGACAGAAAGTATTTTAATGCCTACACTCATAAAAAAAAAAGGTTATGCTCCTCTTAACAATTTTTTTCTTCCTAGGTTCTTAATAAGAAAATTCCCAATAAGAGAAAGCCCATCTCCTTTCTAAAGAAAGAACCTTCCACTACCGATACGTTTCCAAATAATAACTCTCCTCCGCCAATAAACACCACCAAATTCTTAGAAGTTTCAGTCGGCCTTTGAAAGACTGGTAATTTCAACGTATTAGATTTTGGCCCTCAACTTTTTTTTCATGTTCATGTTGCAGAAGAACGCAAGTGTACGTAGTTTCTACGCCGATAATGTGATTTTTTTTTTAATCCGTATGATACTTTAGCTTTAGTTTTAAAATATAAGAAGTTAACATAATATTTATAAATCACAAGGAGATAATGTCAACAAAGCAAAAAAGAAAAAAAATATTTGGGGTAAAGCCGATTCAAATTCGATCATTTTTTTCCAAAGATTTTACGATAGTCAAGCAGAGAATTATGTGAAAATATTGTAAATATAATACACAATGCGGCTGGTATAATTCTCAAAATTAGTGTTTGAGATAGCTAATGAATTGAAAATGATCATCAAAAACAATTAGCTCACACTTAAACATAATGATCTAAATGGAACAAATTAGCTATTTTAGATATTATATATTGACATTCATAAAAAGTTGTACATGTGTTAAAGTGGATTCAAGTGGAACAGAGGGGGTACATGCTAAATTTGATATCCGTGTCTTCCCAATAATTTTTACATTACATCCATACATTAGATGTTAAATTGGATATATGCAATTTCAACAATTAAACTCGATTCGCAATATTTTAATAATTAAACTAATATTTATTCGCAATATATTAATAATTAACTCGATACATTAGATGTTAAATTTGATATATCACAGTTTAGCGGTTAAATTTGATACACGCGTTGTTGGATCATCATACGCATATCTATAAGATTTTGCGAATTCCATTCCATATAGACTGCCCAAAATCCAAACCCAACTTAAGGAGGACCTTTTAATTAAATCAAAGTACTATATTCCATTACAAATGATTTTTTTTCACTTTACATAATATGAGATGGGCACAGTAAAATTAGGGGTGGCAACGGGTCGTAATCGCGGGTTAGCGTATTCGAGTTTGTAGGTTGGCGTATTGGAATACCTCAATCATAACCTGAACCTGTTTATTTTTGGATCGTGTTGTGTCTAACCCATTTATTTTCGTGTCAACCTTATTTTGACCCGAATTGACCTGTTTATTTTAAAGTTCAACATTTGAACTCGAATTCGATCTAAATATAACTCAAATAGTACATTTACCCTAAAAAAATAATTATATTGACATTAAAAAGTATATCATACATGGTAAATTAGGGGTGGCAATAGGGTTGGGTTCCTTGTTCGCGGGTTCAGGTGCACGGGCAAGGGTATTTTAGCTTTTATATGATATACCATTATGATGCATAAATAATACCGCCAACACTTCATCATATTTACAAATATACTTTCTAGTTACAAACTTAAACGGGTCTTTCGGGTAATCCACGGGTTGACCTGAACCCGACCCGCTTACTGGCGGGTCCTTTGTGTTCGTGTTGAACTTAATCAGATTCTTTTTGGGCCGTGTCTAAGATGCTAAATGTGTGTTAGGTTCGTGCGGGGTTATGAATTGCGCACCCCTAAGTAAAATCACTCATAGGAAGGAATCAAACAAGACACTGGCGGACCTAGGCTGGGGCCCAGGGGGCCCGAGGCCCCACGGACCCCACCCTAGTAGTTTATGCTGAGTGATGTGTGTATTCAATATGAATTTCTAAACTAACATTAACACAATATTTTTTTCAAAAAAAAAAAAATCACTAACACAGGTTAAAAAATTTGTGTTTTGAACGTTAACATTGTGTGGTTTGTGGGACTTTTTTTTTTATTTTTTATAGTAATGATACACTACTCAACTAATTTACTCAAATTTCTCATAATAAGTGAGGTGTCATAATTATTTTATAAAAATCTAGCCAATGGATGCATAACACCTTACTTGTTATGAGAAAGTTGGGGAGATTAGTTGAGTTAGGGATGGCCAGGGTTCCAGTTTGAATCAGAACCAGACCGGCAGTTTCGGACCCAGAACTAGAACCAGACCCACCTGAGAAGGTTCCACTTCCGGTTCCACCTTTGGAAGAACAGGGAACCAGCGATTCAAGAACCGGCCGAAACCGAGAACCGGAGGTTATTTACTTAAAGTACTAAAAATTATATAGCACTTATATTTTGTTATATTTTTCTTATTATTAATATTATATTATACATTTATTTATATATAAAATTCATAATTAGATAATATAATTATTTTATACTACATATAGTATAATAATATATAAACTCATGGTATAATTTACACTATGTATATTATTAATATATGTAAACATTAAATTAAATTAAAGTATATATAAATATAAACTAATTATTGAATTAAAATTGCTTCAATTAGAACGGAATCGAAACAATGATGGAAACGGAATCGGAACGCTGACAGAATCGGTTGTTCTGGAACTATCTCGGGACCGGAACCGGTGGTTCCGGAACCGTTCCCCCAAGGTTCCGGTTACCAGCGGTTCTAGAACCGTGGTTATGTCTAAGTTGAATAGTGTATCATTACTTTTTTTTTATTTTTTTATACTCCCTCTATTCCATGAGAAGGGTCTAGTTTGTTGTGCTATTTTAGTACAACAAACTAGACCATTCTAATGGAACAGAGGGAGTATTTATTTGAAGAGTAATGATAAATAACTCAACTAATCTCTTCAACTTTCTCATAGTAAGTGAGGTGTTATGTATTCATTGGTCAATAATATAGCATTAATAACTATTTTATAAAAGTGTAGCCATAGCAAATTAGCACAAAGAGAACATGGACACGATTTTTAGGCTCCATATATATATATATGATTCACCAAAATTATACAAACAAGTAATGAGGAAATGCTTGCCCATAAACATTTTAGGGCATTGTGCTAAATATAAAAGGGATAATTTCTATATAACCTGTCGGATAGTTTGACGTGCTTTTTATTTATTATTATTATTTATAAACATGGGATAATCCTTTTTTATTTTTTTATTTTTATAGGTTACATTTTTAAATAAATGATATTTCAACTCTAATCGATACTTTTATTTCAATACAGGCGATATTATCTTCTTCTTTTTTTCTTTTTTTTTTCAAAACAAGTGATACGTCATCAACTAAACTCGATATATATATATATATATATATATATATATATCAGAGACTATAGAAGTGCGATAGTTCAACCATGAAAGTCATTAATTTTGTTTTTCACTACATGCGATATTAATTAATTTATTTTTTTAGAGACAGTACATCAGCATCAAAACTTGATATATAAGATACTACGAGTGATATATATGCGATACTTTTGAGGCTAAATTCAATACTTGCGTCTTAGAAAGAAAAGTGTCACATGTTTCTAAAAATTTTCTAAAAAATGCGCGTTGGATCATCTGACAGGTTTGATACAACTTTTTGTGATATAAAAATTGGGTCCTTGAAATAAAAATATGTATAATCAATGGGTTGAACTCTGATAATTTCACAAATTTAATGTGCCATTAGAAAATTGAGAATGAAAAATATATGTTGTTTTGCCTACAAAATAATTTGGAAATTAAATAAATTTGGGGACCCTCATACATTGAGGTAACTTGGCACATGGCCAGGGCCGACCTGGCTCATGGTTGTGCACGATTACTTCATATTTTTCTGTTTACTTTGTCTTGTTTCACTCTCTTTAATTATTTTAATTATCAGTTAAATAAATTTTATTTTATCACTCACTTAATAAACTACAAATATGTGATTAAACAGGGTTACGTTATATTATTATTATTGAATAAATAAGACTCGATAAATTAAAAACTTGTAATTAAAAATTTATGATATTTGTGGATTCTCTAGTCTCACTTTATACCTTTAAGTGAATATCTCTCTTTTTTGTGGGAGAGTTCATCATTCAAATCAACCTACCACTACAGATTTTGTGGGAGAGTTCAAGTGGAATAAGGCCTCGACTGACTAATCAAGAGATAAGACTCCGAATGGGCAAGTACTCACCATGATACGCAGTGCCTGTCCTAAAGCTTAGAAGCTTCGGCGCAAAATAATACAAAAGTTTTAAAAATAAATATAATGCGACAATTTATTTTATTTTTTTTTCTAATGTGACCTTTGAGCTGTAAAAAAAATTTACTTTTGCATTAACACCTTTCAAACCAAACTAAATTTGGAAAGAAAAAAAAAAAAAAACTCACTACATCAGACTTTAAAAAAGAAAAATAAATTTAGATTTTAAATGTGGGTTTTGAGCTAAAAAGAAAATAAATAAAATAAAGACTCACTTTTGCATTAAGCCATTTCAATCAAAAGTTAGGTGGGTCTTAATATAAAATTTTATAAGTAAAAAATACTAGGCACTACACTATTATATTTATAAAAATAATGGAGCCCCTATAATTATTGGATCTTGAGCCATCGCTAGGTCAGGCCAGATGATATGTGTTGCAATTTAGTCGTGTTTTGTTGACCGATTGGTAAATAATGTTAGGTTTGATTTGACATTTTCATGGCGTGTGAAAGATATACTGTATTGTCGAAAATTGTCTCATAAAAATGACAGTTAATGTCATTTCCGAGTTGATAAATCCACAAATTGTTGGGTTTGTATAGGATTTTCTCACCGTATCAAAGATTACCATCCTTCAAAATCCAAATTTGACTTTAAATGGTCTTCTGATATGATCAATTCCAGTAATTAAGCTCGTTTAAATGCCATCGGAAATTTAGTAAACTGAAGAGGATAATGGTGAAATGATCAAACGTTTCCGTAGCAATTTGGTGGATTCTCATGATCAAATTACATTTGTAACAACTTTATTTTTTATTTTTCACATTGTGCTTGTTTTCTCAGAACAATAACAAAAATAATATTTTCCATAAAAGAGATTCAAAAAGTACATTTGCAGTCGGATGTCGTCTCGATTGGTTATTTTGAGAAGCTAAGTCAAAAACTGATGGATTGGCAACTCCTGCCAGTGGTTCTGGCACCACAGCCTTTTGTGTTTGCTCTCTACCTTGTGAGTTTCGAGGACTAGTTTCTCTAGATGCACAAAATTTTCTTTACTTTCAGGTTAATATGTAGTTTTTTTAATCACATATCCTAAAATTATATGATAAATTGTATGAAAACACACACACACACACTATATAACTACTACCCTTTGTCTTTGTGCTTCCGGTTTGATCTTGGCTATTCTTGACAACCATTTGCTCTTCTGTTTTGATCTTGGGCTATTCATTGCTTTGAAAATTATAAAAAAAAATTAAGGATAAATTACATTTACCTCCATTAAATTTTAGGTATAATCATGAAATTAATTTAATTATGTGTGTGCGAGCGAGCAATATTTAAGCTTGCAGGGAGTATTTTGTAATTTTATGAACTAATATGGATGATTTTATAACTATCCCAAAATTCAGGGAAATAAAAGTAGTTCGTCCAAAATATTTTTGTCCAATTAGAAGAGTTATTATTGAAACTTTGAAATATTACTTTTGAAACTTTACTAATATAATTATGGCACAACTACCAGCCATAAAAAAATTAAAAATAAATTTTTTTTTTTCATGTCGGCATGAAGATCTCAACGAACCTTTTTGTAAATTCAATATTTGTCTTGTTCCCCCCTGATGCTTCATCTTTCTTTTCATTGCCTTAATGGTATACATTTTCTCTAGTCGGCATTGCGTTTAGTATGATTGCACTAAAATTTGCGTCCAACCAAATGAAAACACATCCTCCAATCTGTAATCATAGGCTAAAAGAGTATTAATTATTAAAGGCATGAATATTTGTTGTAAGAAATACGACACAAATCTATTATTGTTTAATGCGTTTGATAGTTCAACAATGCGTGTATCAATTAAATGATGTGTGTATTGAATTTAGTCTCAACAATACTATCAAGTATATATTATGAAAATACAAGTATTGATTTTAGTTTTGATATATTGCGCATTGAATTTAGTTATTGATGACGTATTATGAATAAATTTAGCTGCTAAAATATTGTTTATTAGACTATGTATACACGGTAATGTATCACGCTTATATCACAATAATGTATTTAGGAATAGGTGACTTCTACGACTACTATGCACTTTGGTCAGTTCATCTTATCAAATTAAATTCAATAAACATCTGGTCCATTTTCCTTTGAGGGGACATTATCTAATACTCTAATGTGCTTTTACACCTTAAAGAAAGGGTAATTCATACAAAAGTTTTTGTGGTTGTGCTCTAGTGACAGTTATTTTTTGTGGTTTACAAATATTATGTTACCTTCTTATTTTTCTAAACTAAAGTGTCACGTTATTGAAAACAAATTACATTAACTGTGTTTTATATATAATCAAAGTTAGTTTGCTGATTATTTAGTTAGTTAGATTTTCAATGCTAACATGGCATCATTAGTTAGCTAGTTAACTTAATTATTTAAGGGAACACATAACACATATATCTATATATACATATATATATATATATATATATATGCTAGTTTGAAATTTTTCAGGCTCATCCAATGGAGGCGACACCGGGGATGCAGGCAGTATGGCAAGCTAAAGGAATAATCCCTTTCCTAGTACATCCACGCCGAGTTCATGCTCTTCCTATCTCATGGTCGCCTCCTTTAATGGGGGTATAAATTAAATATAGATGGATCAGCACTGGGAAGCCCAGGTTATATAGGAGCAGGCTACATAATCAGGGACCCTGAGAGACAAATAATCACGGCATCTTCATTTTGCTCGGGTTATGGTTCCAATTTTCAATCTGAAGGGGAAGCTTCATTGCTGGGTCTTAAAGAATGTCAACGCCGCGGACTCGCACAAGTGGAGATAGAATAGGACTCACTCACTTTGGTAAACATGGTTCACCGGCTGTTCAGAATTCCATGGCATTGGATGGTACTCTTTCAGAAGATATGGCAGATTCTGGCTTTTGGAAATTATTCCGTTAGACACATTTTTAGGGAGGGTAATTCGGCAGCAGATGCTTTGGCACGATCCGCTTCAGAGCAACATTTCTTAGTCAAGTATCCGGATGAGGAGCTCCCGTCATGCATTCGAGGCCAAATAGTTTTAGGCAGGATATGAGTTCCTAATATTAGGATAGTAAGGAGTTCTTGATCTTGTTTTAATCATTACTGGCATCTGCATTTTGCATCATTCTGTATTTCGAGGTAAGGTTCCATTTGGTCCCTCTCAGACCTTTTTACCTATTTATAATAAATGATCTCCATACCCCCAGCATTTCAAAAGGCTATTTATATATATATATATATATAAAATTTTAATTAGCATGTGGATCTTTTGGTTGTATATAGGGAGATAAGACTCATTACGTCTTCCTCGGTAACCTTTTGGTTATTTCTTTAAAATTCAAATAAAATGTCACCATACTCCCAGTCACTTAATCGTCTGTTCGAATATATATACGTATATATATAAAATTTAAATACGGGATTGGATACCCGTTTTATTAATTGTAAATTAATAAAATGAAAAGAAAAAAATATCTATAGAAATAAAAAATTATGTTTCTTAGAACTTTCTCTCTGTATCAAAATTTTCACGATTGACACAATTAGGGTTCTTTCATATAAGTTAGAATATATAATAATATGTTAAAATGAAAGCATAACAATATACATACAAAAGTGTTTTTTTTTTTTTTTTTTTTGCAACGATCTAAACAAAAGTGTAATTATCTCAAGCATAAGTGCCCAAAACTGTAATTTTCCCTGAGAATTAAGAAGAGTAAGAGTTCAAGATTTAATTGATATCAGTCTCATTGTTATATTTAAATATATGTTTTACTAGTTCAATAGGTAGGGTTAAAATAGTATTTTTCTGTTCTAAAATACACACAAAGTTGCACTCTTCTTGATAATTTTGTTTCTTCCTACGTTCTTAATAAAAAAAAGAACTTCAAATAATAACTCTCCTCCACCAGTACACAACTGGAAATTCTTAGAAGTTTCAGTCAGCCATTGAAAGACTCTGTGAACCACAATTCTCACTCTTCTCTTGCTTCATTTTCACCATGAGAGATTATCCTTAAATTTTTGTTAGTCTGAACTCTAAATAGAGAAGAATGGTAATTTTAGCGTATTAGATTTTGGCCCTCAACTTTTTTTCATGTTCAAGTTGCAAAAGAACGCTAGTGTACGTAGTTTCCGCATCGATAATGTGAATTTTTTTCTTTTTTATCCACATGATACTTTAGCTTTAGTTTTAAAATATAAGAAGTTAACATAATATTTATAAATAACAAGGCGATAATTGCCCACAAAGAAAAAAAAATTTTTAATTGGGTTTGAGCCGATTCGAATTCGATCACTTTTTCCAAAGATTTTACCATAATGAAGCAGAGAATTATGTGAAAATATTGTAACTATAATACACAATTTCATCAATTAAACTCATAATTATGATGTAACATCAATTGAACTTGATACTTAATATTTTAATAGTTAAACTCATATATAATCGTAGTATATTGATAATTAACTCGATACAATTAATGTTAAATTCAATATCTCACACTTTAACGACATGCGTAGTTGGACTGTCATGTTTGTCTGTATAAGATTTTGCGAATTCCTTTCGGTACAGACTGCACAAAATCCAAACCAAACTAAAGGAGGCCCTTCACATTATTTTGTAGACTAGCCCAATTAAATAAGTAGATTGGATAAATTGATGGAGCCCACAGGAACAAGGTAGCATTGGGTTCACCCAATTTCAAGTTGGAGACTTTTATCTTTAGTCTCGTTTATCCACCCCAATTACTGTTATTATTTAATTAAATCAAAGTACCATATTCCATTGCAAATGAGCAGGGACGGATCTAGGGGGTGGGCTTAGGGAGGCTTCAGCCCACCCCAGTCCCTGCAAAATCCACTCAATCACATAGGCCTCCAGCCAGATTTGAAGACAATAATTAATTGTTGTTGCAATTTAGTGCAGGAAATAGCAGTAATTGTTTTAAATTGGGTTGTTCTTTTCTTCTAAAGCCGAACCTTAGAATTGGTGGTTTAGTTTTTAAGCAGCAATTTAGTAATTACATTAAAAAAAATTAATGTTTCATATGACCCTTAATTTTGTGTCATTGGACAAGAGCAATATACTTATTTAATTGCTCAATTTTTTTCTTTTTTCACATTATCCCTCAAAAATAATTTTCTAAATCTGTCACTACAAATGAGTATTTTTTTTTCACTTGAAGGAATCAAAAAATAAATAAAATAATTTTGTTTTTTTGGAGGAATCGAGGAAGAACTTCGATCCCAAGCCACTAATTAATCCAATAGCGTTCGAAATTTTTTAATAAGTTACTAAACTTATATCATTAATTCCTTACTTATTTTTTAAAGTAAGTTAAGTTGTAATTTCTCCATTTTGGTGTTCAATGAAGATTTAAAAAAACGAACAAGCTAAAAATGCATCCATTTAGGCAATATGATTAAGGAACTTATAAATTATGCACAATCTATATTATAAAAACTGCTTTATTTTCTTACAGGTACACAAACAAAGTTACAGCCATTCTTCACACAATATCCTTCATAAACTTCTCAATCTCCGTAGCATATCAATAGTCGTATTTTTTAAACCGTTTTCAACTTTAAAGAAACACGATTATTTATTTAAAACACAGCAAACTTAAACTTAACACACTTTTAGTATATAGCACTATCATCATATATATATATATATCGAGAAACAACACCAATCCTATAAATCCGGGTTTCTTGAAATGATCATGAAAGAAAGATCGGAAACTGATGATGATCGATCGATCAGTCTGAAATCCCAGTGTAATATGAATTTCCAGCCTTCCAATCATTTGGGATGACATTGTTGAGCTTAATCCAGTAGTTATACTGTCCATTGTCATACGCAATGGCTCGGATCCTCAAGGTAATATCACTATCCAATTGTAGATTTGTGGTGTCAAACACTGCCCCATATGCCCTACGCATTGACCTCCATGCATCTCTTGCGATCCTCCTATATACAAACATTAATCCCAAGACAAAAAAAAATCAATAATTTGACTGATTTCTTCTAGTTCAAACAATATTTGAAGTATTTTTGTTTAACACATGAGTTACTTTAAAGTAAATTAAAGTGTGAATAAAGTAGTTTAATATTTATTTTTCATTCTTTGCCCCTAATAGTGTGTGTCAATTTCACATGTCAAATATTGTTAGATTTGAAGCTCAAGGCCATTTTGAAACAAAATTTCAAGTTAACATATCAAATTGAGACAATAGCCCAACTTTAGGGATGAAAATGAAATACTTTCAAATTAAGGAATCAAATAGAGACATCAACCCAACTTAAGGAACCAATGGAGTAATTTTACCTTATTATTATTATTATTATTATTATTATTATTATTATAGAGCAATCACCACACTATCAAGCACGAATTACAATAACGGAAACCGCTGTCCCACTTGATACTTAGTCGGGATTCAAACCTGCTACCCGCATTTTATGTAGTACAAAAAACATAGATTTTTTAGCAGAACGTAAGTGAAAGAATATTTTATTACCTGCCACAGTTGAATTGCGGAGATCTTGTAAGTTCCTGGTTGGTACAGCGGAGCGATGGCTAGGTATCCAGGGGACTGCTGGGCTCCTTGACTTTGCAGGGAACTCTCTGGAATACAATGTCAACAACTCTGAAGGGAAAGAGCTTCACAGCCTTGTTTGGAAGAGCTAATTTTGCAAAGACAGTTGCGCTTAGAATGAAATCTGTCTGGTCTCCTTCACCGTAATCCGTCACCACTACCATCGTTCCATGGTCCGAGCACACTCCTTGGATTGTGCATTTTACCTTAAATTAATTTCTCCACCGAACATTAATTTAGCGGGTGTTTTCGTGTATATTTCATCTGTATCACCACGTGCAGTGAGTGACGTAGGCAGGAAAAAATATATAAGGAGTCTAATTGAACCTCCCCCCTCCTATGACCACGTGTCATTTTGGAAGGAATAGTTAAAAATGGTTATTGAAGTTCTTAATCGATACTCAGTGTATGCAAAATTACATTGTTTCGGTGTTGACCATCACTTTTAGTGGTACTATTTTTGTCCCAAAATAAATGATGTTTTATTTTTATTTTTTTACATAGAGATTAATTAAGAAAATTGATAAAATTATAACTCTAACCTTGTATTGGGTTGAGTAAACAATAAACAAACAAAATTTTAAATTTCATGATTACAAGTAATAGTACGAATTCAAGTGGCGAAGGATTGAACGTTTAGTTTAATTACCTGATAACAATCACCACAGCCAGCTCCACCACGATAAAGATTGGAAACTCCAGTCACTTGACCACCATTTATCTTTTTTTCCATACTCTCCAAATCCACAAGCTCCACCTGTTCATAACATATCAATTGACAATTTTACGATCCCAAATAATTTAAATTTATCAAATACATACTTATAAAAAATAAAAATAAAAAGAAGGGAAAAAGTTTGTACGCACTTGAGGTTCCTAAGGAACCTGGATTGCCATAATACGCTGCTCTAGAGACGTTGTCATCATCTTCTGATCCGCCATGGGATATTGCAGGCGAGATTGCAATAATGGTGAAAAGTAACACAAGTAAAAATGGACAATAGTTTTAAAATCCATATATGATTCACCTCAATTATACAAACAAGTAAATGAGGAATTCTTGTAAAGATTAGAGATGAGAAGGGCCTATATATAGGCGGAAATCAAAGCTTTATGGTTGGCTTGGCTCATTGAGTCAAATTTATTTTATTTTATTCTTTTCGATTAATTACAGTAAAATAAATTTATTTTATTACTCACTTGATTGAAATACAAATAAGTGATTAAATAATGTTATATTATGTTGTAAATATTAAATAAATAAGACACGATAAATTAAACGCGTGAACTCAAGTTTGGATATTTGTGGTTTCTCTAGTCTTACATGTGTCACTTGGGAGTGCATATCTCTCACATTTTACCCCCTTTTTATTTTTATTTTATTTCTTTCACCATTCAATTCAACTTACCACTATACAGATTATGTGGGAGAAGTCAAGAGGAATAAGCCTCTGACTACAAAATCAGGAAATAAGACTCCAAATGGGCATGTACACAGGACCAGCTAGTGGTAATTAACTTGGTCGTGTTTCTATAGTTGACAAATTGTTTATAGCGGATCAAGTTCGATTTTTTTTTTTTTTTTGTGCTGTAAAAAATTATCAAATATTGTTTTATTTTCATACATGTGAAAATTCAGGTCGTGTTCGTATTAGTAGATTCACTTACAAATATGCTAGATTTATGTCTAGTTTTTCGTGTCGTGTAAGAAATTGTTTATAAACTCGGATTTAACTCCAATTGGCCTTATGATATTATCAAATTCAATAACTAAGCTGCCATCCAAAATTCAGTGAACTAAAGAGTATAGTGAAATGATCAAACATTTTGTTCCGAGTTGTAAAGATTTTATTATTATATATTTTTGGTTAATTCTCATGATCAAATAATTAGTGTTTTGTACGTAATTTCCTAAAACAATAACAATAATAATCAGGCAAATTACAATATTCTCTCAATCTCTGTGAAAAAGTCATAGTATATGTATTTTTTTGATAAGTATGTTTACCTTCTCTGTATGTGATTTGGTTATAATTACACAAGTATCTCTATTTGAAGCAGAAAATAAAAATGAGTTTTGTGAACTTACTTGTTATATTGGATAATTTTGAACAAATCAATAGGGCATTTGTAATAGTAAAAAAAATTGGAAAGATATTTGTAATTTCACAAAGTTAGCGCACGAAAGGTACATGTAATTCGACCTTATAATAATAGAGCAAATATCATGTAAAGCTTATTTATATATGCGACCATTGTTGTATCGGCCTTTTACCGAGATCTTGTTGTTGACTTTTATGCTCCATTCTCTTGGTAATCCATTTGAGAAATTTTAGTTTTAGCAAATGAATATTTGTATGGAGGGAATTTCTTTTGAGTATTTGTGTACGAAAGAGAAAAAAAAAGTGGTGTTATTTTTTGAATTTTCATGAGTGAAAATTTAAAGGGAATTTTAAAATTTGAATTTTGAATAGAGTAAAAAATGAGGTTGTTTCTTTATGTAAAATTTTGAAGAAAAAAGTGATGATTTTCTTGGAATGGAATAAAAAAGAATAGAGTCATAGCTTCATATTCGGCCGTCCAGGCGTCGGTTGCCTGGCTCCTTTCTTTTCCAAACTCAAATGGAAAATTTTTGTTTTAGAAAATGAATATTGTTTTGGAGGATATTTCTTTTGGGGCTTTGTATAGGAAACAGAGGAAAAAAATGTAATGATTATATTATTTTTTGAATTTATATAAGTGAAAATAGAGAGGTAATTTTAAATTTTGAATTATGAATTGAGACAAAAATGATGTTTTTTTTTTGTATAAATTATTGGAGGAAAAAAATTAAAAAATGATGATTTTCTTGAAATAAAATAAAAAAAGAACAGAACTTAGGCTTTTATGAGGAATTTGTTGTGTTTATAATCTTTATGTAGAAAACTAAGTTTTTCGTAGTCCCTGCTAACTAGTTTTGTTTGGTAAGAGGATGTTTGTTATAAAATCTCGTTATAAGGCATGTTGGTTATGGGTTGTTTCTTAAAACATGTTTTTAGAAGGAAAAAAAATATTCAATGTAAAAAGTTTATTAAAAATGTAGAAATGTGTAGTTAAATTGTAAAGAGTTATATTGAATGTTGAGAAAATTAAATCAAGTTTAATTAGAAAATTCTATTTGTAGTAGGATTTAGTAATTAATTCTTTAGTTTGTGTTGGGAAACTAGTTTTGGAGAAGGCTTTGAGTAACTATAAGTCTATATACAAAACTCATGGAATATTGTTTTCAGTTCAGCTCACAATCTGAAAGGTCAGAGATTTACCCTTTCGGCCCAGATAGGACTTGTCATGGGTCTACCAAATACAGTAAAAGTACTGCTTAAACCTGCAATTAAGATGCTAATAAAATATAGCACAGTAGTAGACAGGGTCGATCCACAGAGACGACAATTTAATTCAAATTCCAATTAACGTGCAAATAAAACCAAACTATGACTAGTAGTCACCTTTATGTCTCTTAAGAGACCTTAGAGTTGTCACTTAAATATAGCGAAATAATAATTAAACTAATAATTAAATAAAAGACTTAAACAATTATCAATTATTGAGAGAAAATTCCGGTATTATGTAAATCCACCTTAATCTCATGCATGCAATCATAAACCTCTTAACTTGTCTAATTACTTATGCCGTTTCAGTTATAGTATTACCGCGAGTCCCCGCAAATAATCCCAATTCTCCCATAGATTCTCGATAATCCCCCGCGAGTCCCTGCAAAGGAATTATTCTCTGACTACGTTAACTAACAGACCGCAAGTCCCCGCAAACCTTATTAATTAACAAATAGAAGCATTAAGAACTAGAAGAACCCGAAACTAATAATTTCTACTGACGATGCATTAGAAATTATTACCCAATTAATCCTGTACTACTCGGCCGGTAGTTGTGCCACTCACTGACTCTACCAGACTAAACTAAGTTGATCAGGCTTAATAGAATCTTAGTAATTAGACATATAAACACAGGCAATTTAGAAACATAATTCATTAGACCTTAGATTAATTCCTGGGTTTCATACATGCATGGATTATGGCTTCTTACATAATACCAGAGCTAATAAATTAGCTACTCATGATAAAATATGAAAAACACTTAATTATAAAAGAAGACATTAAAAGAGAAAAGAGAATACTGTACTGGAATTTAAGAAATCGCGATCTGACAACCGCCGGTTTGACCAAACGGTAGACTGCCCGTCAGGAAAATCCAAAGTTGCGATCGAAACAGAGCAAAACAGAACAGAACAGAGAAAAACAGAGGAAAACTATACTAACGCGAAACTGTATCTTGCGTGAGAATGATTTGTAAACTAAGAAACTATTCTCTATAAAACTTATCTAGAAAACTTCTCTCTAAAAACTTGTCTCTAAAAAAGCTGTATATCAAAAGTGCAGGAATAATCCCATATATATAGGGATACAAATCAGCAATTAACCAATCTCCTAATTGAATAAGGAAACCTTCTTCTACTTGGAAAGAGAATTAATTAAGCACATGGAATCTCTTCACTTTTTGGTAACTCCTAACTTCTCTCTTTAATTCCTTCTTAGATTGGTAATTTGCCCAAAACTTCATTGCTTCCCTTTTAAGCTTCTCCGCGTCAACCCTGCGCATGCCCACGTTCATCCTGTCGATTGGATTCAATTCCAATTGAATTGGATTAAATTCCAATTGGAATCGGCCCATGCATTTGATTTCGGGCAGCAAATAAGGAATCCAATTGCATGGCATAATTAATTTGAGACTCCAAATGGATTTTGGACTTGTTTCCAATTGACTTTGCCTTCTTGAATTTATTATCGGCTGGGCCTTCATGTGGCTTCCTTCATGGTTTAGCCCACAAATCATGTGGGCTTTTTAGGCCTTGACTTGCCTGCTCCAATTCTTTCACTTTTTTTGTACGTTCTTTTCTTCTTAGGCCCGATCTGTAAAACTACAAATAAATATTAAAATCTTGGGCAAAAGCCCGTGAGAACTGCCATAACAATTCCTAAAATAATACACCTAAAACGTGCAGATCAAATATCCCCACACTTGAATGACGCTTGCCCTCAAGCGTGAAGTGAAGAACTAGAGCATATCATAAATTCAGCAAATGCACTTATACTTCAATTCTCAATTGCTTCAGACAGAAACAACACAGACACAAAACAGAACAAAACACACAAGACTCTTTGGACTGACTCTAATAAAAAACAACTATTATCAATTTGACTCAAAATAAGACTCACAAATCTGCCTTTTCTCTTTTCTGGAACTTATTCACACCACCAAATTAGCACTTCAATTCATATGCCTGTGTTCTATTTACTTCACAAAAACAGTCCTTCCATTAGCTAAATCCAAAAACATGCAATAATTCCCAAAACAGCACTCTATGGTCAGTAATGCACACAATCTCACATTTTTTTAGAAAAAAATCAGGATAAAAATAAATCCTAATCTAGCCAGAATCATGCATGCTTGATAGTCGACCATCGCCACAGTATAGAAGAAATAGATACACAACAGTTAAGAAACAACCTTCTAATCAAGGGACGCAACGTAAGGCTTGGGTTCGAACCTTTGGACAAATCCTAAGGGTTTTAGGCCACCTGTAAAAAAATTCAAACCCAGTGTGTTCTCAAAAATTAAACTTCGGTTGCTGTACCTTTCTTCAAAATTCTTCACAGCCCCCTTTTGTTTGGGCAAACTGGTGCCTGTTTCATTTAGCATTTTTGTACTTTGTGCGGATTATGGCTCACAAATTCAGCACATTAAATTTCTACCCAGCTCATCATATATCACAATTTTAGCACTTTGCAGAATTTCAAAACATCAACTTTTATTTTCATTCTTTCTTTTTTTTTCCTCTGCTTTCCATGAGCTTTTTAACAATGGGTACACATATACATTGCCAAATAATCCACATATATTGTTTAAAAATTGCACCACTTGACTTCATTCATAATTCAGCAACTTAACAAACTGGGGGGGGGGGGGGGGGGGGGGGGGGAGGTAGAAAGGATTTATCACAAAAAAATTGGCCTTGGCTTATTTACTGACTAAAATAAAAAAAATTTGTATACAAGGCTTCAACTTGGCTTCTAGGGATATAACAAGGTAGGTTTAGAAAGCAAGCCAAAAGTGGTTAATCCTAAGAAGGTTCCCCATCATCCCGCCATATACTATTCATACCATCTTGACAGTCTGACAGGCAAGCAAATGATTCTCCCCGAACAATTCAGCATTTAGGCTCAGTACAATGGCTTAAGAAAAGGGAAAACATGCATATTTCCATATTTAACTAATTCAGGACTTCACAGATTAATTTTTCAAAATTTCAGCATGCATACTTCATGTCACACTTCATCTATGATGCATATTTCAGATCCAAATCAGATTAAAGGCAGCGACACTTGACTCATAAATAGGACAAAAACAAAACTTTTAGGACAAGTGTCCCTACATCCCCACACTTAAACAATTGCTTGTCCCCAAGCAAACACAATGAAACACAGGGGATACTTAACAACAATTCAGAAAAAAAATATTAATCAGCCCTGCAAACATCCCCACACTTAAACAAAGCTTGTCATCAAGTGCAAAGAAAAGAACAAAAATGCAGGGCTAAACATAGACAAAGAAAAACAAACATAGATAAAATTAAAACACAAAACAGCTTACAATACAAACAAAAACAGAAAAACTTACCTGAGAGCCTACTCATTAGGCTTCAAATGCTGCTGAATGGTAGCTAAACAATTATCCAGGTGGTCAAATAGCTGATGAACTGCAGCAAGGCCCGCCTCTACTTGCACCTTTAGTGCAGCTTGTTCCTCCTTGAGTGTTTCAAGGTCCTTTTGCACCTTTTCCAAACCTGCAGAGGCTGCATGAGCAGGTGGCGAAAAGTCCGCACTGTGAAAGCAAAGGGACCCATCTTGGGCCCTAAAAAGCAATTCCGTACTAATTAGGTATTCATCATCCAAGGCCTTAGGGGGAGGGCAAGGTGTCATGCAGGTGGGATTGGGATCAAACAGATTCATATTTCTAGCAATGAGACCCACAAAATGCCCTAAGCTTAAGTGCCTCTTAGGGTGAGAACTGAGAACCAATATCCCCCAAACTATACACAATCCAAAACCCAAGATTGAGCTTAACCCCCTTCAACATGCATTTAAGGATATAGAGTTCAGGAATTGTAACTACATGTTGGGCAGAGGTCCTGCCACTGAGATTCTTCACAAGCAAATAATGACAAAATTGAAGTGCAGGATTAGTAAGCAGATATACCCTAGATTTATGGGAAGAATAGGCAACCTCAGATGAAGTAAGGCGATTCCACACAGACTGATGATTAAACGCAGGGAATTTCACAAGTCTAGCCAAATAATCAGCAGATATTATCTTAGCCTCAGAACAGATGCCTAACACTGTATTCAATTGATTTACAGATAGAGAATGCACTGTATTAAACAATCGAAAATTCAGAAAAGGCCGACTAGGGGTGAGACCCTTAGTCTTGGTTTTAGTGGCTGTGGTGTAAAATTCTTTAAGCATCTCTTCAAAACAAGGAGCCAAATCAAAATTCAGAAACCATGACCACCCCACATTGGCAAAAAAATTATGCACATCCTCTGCAATATTCAAACTGACTAAGAGCTGAAAATCAATACTGTGAAAAGGAGAAACAGCGTGGGAACAAACCTGCGTATACCTGATCCTTTAATGGGGGGAAAGGAACGTCAAGTTCTGGGAAATCTGAGCAGGACTAGTGATCTGAACACGAGGAGGTGGAGTGGCGGCTTCCTCGTTTGATTGGGGCTCTGTATGGGCAGTAGAAGTACTCGCCCGGACTGTGCGGTTTCTCAAAACAGCGTAGAAGTACGCGGGGGTGGCATATTTGGATGGGATGTAGTAGAAGTACTCGCATCTTGTGCTTGAGAAGTGGAAGGAATCTCCAAGGAAGTCATCGACGGAGGAGAAGGTGGAGGAGCGGCGGCTCACGGTGGTGGCGAGGCGGTAGAAGGGGCGGCCGACTTGCGACTGGACCGTCGAACTGCGGATTTTTTTGGAACTGTTTTTCGTGGTGGTGCAGCTTCCTTTGCCGGTTGACTTGGTTTCTTTGGCATCCCAATTTCGGATGCCGGAGTTGGAAGTTTCACCAATGCCTTACGTACCCAAGGAACAATTGCAATCATGTCCCTTGGTTTATTTGCAGCAAATTTATTACGGAGGGGACTAGAAGAAGATGAATTGGACGAAGTGGAGGGTGAGGGTGGTGGGTCGGCTGCCTTGGGTTCGGGGCTGCCTTTTGCACTCCTTGTCTTCTTGGGTGGCCGAGAAGGGGTGGCTGGTGTGAGCCTCTTCACGGCCGCATACTTGCGGCGGCGAGGGCGGGTGGAGGGCGACGCAGTGGATGAAGGTGCGGTAGCCTCCTCGAATGGAATGCGAACGGGCGGTGGCTCGGGCTCGGGCTCGGCGGCGTCCCTTAGTCAGATGCGGTCGGGGAGGAGGGCTGGGGGGAGACAAGCGGCGACGGCTGGAAGGTGGGTGGGAAGAGGGTTGGGGGCGGCGGCTAAAACAGAGACAAAGGAAGAAGAAGAAGTTCGTGGGTGAATGTTGCAGAGCTATTTGGATAAATTAGGTTAATTGGGTTGGTGGGTCGGGTAATTGGGTTGGTTTGGGGCAGGTAATTGGGTCGATGGGGCGGGTAATAGGGGCGGGTAAGTGGGTTGATGGGTTAATTGAAATCAGGACTGGGTACTGGAAATGGTGAATTGGTGAAGTGGTCACCATGTTGCAAATCCTTGGAGTTTCATGAGTTCGCAATTGGGCCCATTAATTTGTCACTTGTGGCCCTTGCTCCTAAGAATTACAACTCCAGTCCCTGAACTTTGTAAAGCTGCATATTTGTACCCCTGAAATTACCGAATCACTGTTGGAGATTGCACCATTGGCCCTTGGACTTCCTCAATGTGCGATTGTGGCCCCAAAATTTGTACTGAGCCCTCTTGGCCTCAAAATTGCTCCTCCATTCCCTGTAAAAATATAATTAAATTGTGAAAAGACGAAAAGAAATAAATAAAATAAAAGAAAAAAATAAATAAATAAAATTAAGCAAATAACGTTGTTATTTTTTTTTAAAACTAATCTATTACAATAAACTAGGTTGCGTCCTAGTAGCGCTTTTCTTTAACGTCTTGGCCAGACGAGGTACGAGCTGATTAGTCTATGTGATGCGGGCACTTAGTCAACCAGAGGCAGTCGACTTGCTCGATTTGACTTGAGGTATAAAATTGCTTGAGTCGGTGTCCATTGACTTTATACTGCTGTCCCGACTGAGGGTCTCGAACCTCTACTGCACCACTGGGCCAAACGGCTATTACCTCCAAAGGTCCATGCCACTTGCTAGATAATTTTCCGGAGCCAAATAAACGAACCCTAGACTTAAATAATAGCACCTGCTGGCCAACTCGGAATTCCTTCTGTCTGATGAGTCGATCATGCCTGGCTTTTATTCGATCCTTGTACTAGTTGACCAAATCGTAGGCTTCCAGCCTAATTTCTTCAAGTTCCTGGAGTTGGTACTGCCTTTCCTCACCTGCTGCTGTTGAATCTAGGTTCATCTTTTGGACTGCCCAGTATGCTTTATGCTCTAATTCCACAGGAAGATGACACATCTTGCCGAAAACAAGTCGATACGGAGACATCCCAATAGGAGTTTTAAATGCAGTCCGATATGCCCATAAAGCATCAGGTAGTTTCTGACTCCAATCTTATCGTGAGGTATTAATTGTTCTCTCAAGAATCCTTTTGATCTCTCTGTTTGACACTTCAGCTTGGCCGTTGGACTGTGGATGGTACGGGGTAGCAATACAGTGCTGAATTCCATGTGTCCTCAATACTCCAGCTATGGTCTGATTGCAAAAATGGGTCCCTTGATCACTGATAATTGCCTTGGGAATACCAAATCGAGGGAACAATTGACATTTTAAAAATGCCTTCACTTCTTTGGCTGTATTGGACCGTGTGGGTCTGGCCTCAACCCACTTGGACACATAATCTACGACGAGCAGAATGTAAACATACCCATTGGAAGGTGGGAAAGGGCCCATAAAATCCATGCCCCAAATATCAAATATTTTGCAGACCTTGATTGGGACTTGTGGCATTTCATCTCGGTTACCAATGTCTCCAAATTGCTGGCATCTTTCACAAGCTTGACAAAATCTATAGCTATCTTTGTTCAGACTAGGCCAATAAAAACCACAGTCCATTATTTTTCTAGCTGTACGTTTGTGCCCAAAATGCCCTCCTGAAGGCGAAGAGTGGCAGTGCTGTAGAATGCTCTTTTGCTCCCATTCTGGTACACATCGTTGGATGATCTGATCAGGACACACTTCCACATGATTGGATCGTCCCAGATATACTGCCTACTATCACTGATCAATTTCTCCTTCTTCCCTTGAGAAAATTCAAGTGGCAGAGCATTAGCAACTAAATAATTTACTATAGGTGCATACCATGGGTCAGGATGAGCTGCTGTTACTGCTGCAAGATAAGTTTGTTCTCCATGAATTACAGCACTTAGAGCAAAAAGGTGTTCTCCTGGAAATTCTTCACCAATTTGTTCCTCCTGTTCAGGTAGAGTCAGTCGACTCAAGTGATCAGCTACTGTGCTCTCAAGGTAGGTCTCTCTGAGGCACAAAGGTGATTGCAAATCAAACCATTTTCAAATCAATAGGAATATGAGAGTTCAAGTCAGTTGTTCCCTGTGGATCGACCCTGCTTTCTATACTTTTGTAGTAATTTCTTGCAGGTTTAAGCACTAATTTTTATGCATTTTGGTAGCCTCACGACGGGCTCTATCAGCGACTATGATCACAAAGGTTTTGAAAGGTATGGGGATATCAAAGGCTATCCCAATTATCCATGTGGCACAGAAATACCACAGAAAACAAAGACTGGTTGAGTCAACTTCTGAAGGATAAATTCTAAACAAATGGGAAAACTGGTGATCAGGGTGTACCCAGAGGAGCAATGGGAGAGGTAAGACCATGATACCTGAGTAATTGGAACTGGTAATTGAAAACTTTTGACTGAAGTCTTCCTTGGAGAGTTTTTGTGGTGATGAGTGGCTTGGCATCATAAGGTAAATCCATAAGAAGATCATATGGGTCATCTGGGGGAGGTGGCTGGGACGATTGAATGTAATGGGGGGAGGGTTGAGTATGTTGGGATGTTGATTGTGCCATCATTCAGACTTTGGGAGGAAGATCGGAGATAGAAAAGGTGTTTGGCTGGGTGTATTTGGGTCTGGAAAGCATGTCTGCTAGGACATTGTTTTTGCCCTTTAAATAGACTGTTGTGAAGCTGTACTTTGAACCATTCTGCCCATCTTAGCAACTGCCTGTGGGGAATATTTTTTGCTTAAATTCCAGCATTTTTGGGAATGATGACATGTCTATCTTTACTTTGAAGTGATTACTGATCAGAAAGAATTCAGACTTTTCAATTCCTCTTTTTACTCCTAGTATCTCCTTGAATGTAGAGTGGTAGTGTAGCTCTGACTCCTTAAACTTGCCGCTCTTGTAGCCACATATTTTTCTTTTTTGACCTCCTTCTTCGAGGAGCATAGCACCCTAGAAATAGTCACTTGCATCTGTTTGGAGAATCTTTGGTGCATCTGAAGGTAGAGCTAGTGGGGGAAACTGTTGGATTAGCTCTTTCAAATTTTTTACTGCCTCAATGTGCCTTTCTGACAACATTGATGGATTTTTCCTAGGCTGTCCTTGCAAAACAGAAGAGTAATTTGATAACTACGGGATGAAGTCAACCATATAATTAAGGACTCTAAGAAACTGTTGGATTTCCTGCTTGGTTTTGAACTGATCAGGGAATTTGAGGAGGTTTTGGGCTAAGTGAGGTTGTGGGACAATGGTTTTATCTTTGATAAACATTCCCAAGAAATCAATTTCTTTCTGGGCTAGAATCATTTTTCTGGCTGACAACATAATCCCATACTGATGGACTATATCTGCGAATTTCTAAAGAATACCCAAATGGGATGCGATATCTTCTGAAAACATAAGTATATCATCAATGTAGATCAGGGCTGATTTAAGAATGGGCAGAAATATTTTTATCATAGCTTGCAGGAACAAGGAGGGGGCGATTTTGAGACCAAATAGCATAACCTTCCATTGGTAGAGATGGTCTGAAATACAGAACACAATTTTGTATCAGTCGTCAGGATGAATCCCCATCTGCCAGAATCCTGATTTGAGATCAAATTTAGAAAATCATTCAGCTCTAGACACCTTACTGAACAGTGTTTTCTTATCTAGTAGCGGGAACTTGATATCTGCTAGAAAACCATTTGGAGGTTTATAATTCACCACAAGTCTAAGCTTTCCTCGGACTTGTTTAGATTTCTTGTTAACATAAAATGCTTTACAAGCCCATGGTGATTTAGATACCTCAATGAGATTTTCTCGAAGCAAATCCTGGCACTCCTTCACTACGTGCTGCATGAGATCGGGAGGCATTCTAAAATGGCTTGCCTTTGTTGGGTTGATATCTTTGTTCGGTCTGAATGGAAGCTGAATGAAGAAGTCCTGGTTACTCCATAGTGGTGCTAGACACTTTTTTAGGAACTCAATATGTGTATTTGCACAGCTTCTGGTGATGATCATCTGCTTCAGCTCCTCAATTTTGAATACTGGTAATCAATCTAATAGAAAGTTGTAACACTACATAATGGTTTATATCTTCCTTTCCAATAGACACCATCAACACCAATGGTGAAATTGTGCTGAGTCTGTAATTTTCTGTAAATGTCAAAACCTAGAACCATATCTTTTCTAGTTGCAGAATCTCCCAAAACTGTAACAGTTAAGCTACATCCTGGGAAAAATTCAAGAGTAACTGACTTGCTGACGAGCTTGATGGTATAAGAATCTCCGTTTGCCACTTTGAACGTCTCGGAACAAGGTTTCCATAACTCACTGGGTAAAAGCTTTGGGTTAAGAATGGACGTTGAGGCTCCAGTATCAAGGAAAGCTATCATGTGAATGGCTTTGCCCCTTAATCTTTGTGAAGTTTTGTTCGTTGGTTCAAGGTTCCTGATTGTACAGGCTACGAGTGGCCAAACAGGAGGTTGCTCCAGAATTGCAATTGCACCTTATTTCAATAAAGTATTGCGTATTTTCCCCATGACTTCTATTCTAAGTTATTGCATCGATTATCAAGTTATGAGTAGCTAAATATATTGTTCTATTGTTATGTATTGAAATCGTAATCCATGCATGTATGAAACCTGAATTAATCTAAGTCTAATGAACTATGTTTTTAAATTAATCAGTGTACATAAGCATAAGTACTTAGGTTCTATTAAATCCACATTGAGTTAATTTAACCTGGTACCGTCAGTGATTTTGCAACTGATTAATTAGGTTATAATTACGTGATAGATTATTAGCTTAGGTTTTTCCAAAATCTTAAAGTCGCTAAATAATTAATTAGGTGACTAGCGAGGACTCGCGGAGAGTACCGAGAAGTTAAGGAGAAACTGGTTTATGACTAGCGGGTGCTCGCATTAATCTATAACTAATTAGTATAGGATAATTAGACAACGTAAGTATTATTGATTACATGCATGTGATGAAGGTGGATTACATAATACTAGAATACTATCTCTATAATTTATACAAGTTAATTGTTATTTCTGTTTCTCTTAAGTATTCGTGAAAAACTAAAGGTCTATTAAGGGACACAAAGGTGATGACTCATCAAAATAATTACTAAAGCATTAATAGAAAAAAGGAGATTAAGAACATCTGTCCCTGTGGATCGATCCTGATTACCATTGTATTAGATTTATTTAATCCTTTGATTGTAGGTTAAAAGTAGTATAATTACTGTATTTGCAGAGGTACACGACAGCTTTGTCAATTCCAAATTTTAAAAAGAGGAAAACTGAAAAACGTACTTGGAGTCCCTAGGCCATCAGGGGTTTGATAATATGTTGCTCGAGTGGAAATATAGGAAGATCAAGCTACACAGAATGCAGGGAAAAACAATATCCTAACACAGATAATAAAGTATAGCAAAGTAGTTCTGAAAGCCATTGAAATGGCAATAAGCTAAGGCAAATTTTTCAGACAAAGAGTAAAGCAAAATCATTGGTCAAATTCAACTATAGTATAGATAAATTTGTTTGGACAACATAGGGTGGGACCGAATCATCTCTCACACTTTTGGTGTGTCTGTCCTAATTGTTTAGTGTGTGTGTGTACATTATTATTATTGTAAAGATCCTATCTATTAGATTGAGAGGGGGAGGAGAAGGAAGCAAGAGATTGGATGACGTGTGCATGGTCTAATTACTAACTTGTCCTTGAAATAAATAGAAAATGTAAAAATAAAACTCTCGGTATCAGACTGGTTCTTTATGCATCATAACTGTTTGGATACTAACTCGTTATTGAAATGAAAGTTAAGTATACATATATTCCTACACTTGAAAAGTTCTACACCATATACATAGCTTCCATATGAATTGTAGAAAGAAGGAAAAATATTTTTCTTGATAATCAATTCGTATTACATTATTTAGTTTATTACAAGTGGATGTGAATAAAGGAAGTAAGAAACGGCAGCACCCGTCTACGCACAAATATGATAGTAAAAATTAACACTACAAGAAAACTGACCTATTTCGATATATTTACATGCGGCATTACATGTAGGTGTCGTGAATATACAACACTTACGCATTTGTGTCTTATATTTGTGACATCTTTGCGTCATTTAGTTATTGCATCGCAATTTTGTGACATAGATTCGACATCCTTTTTTTTGTCTCCAAATTGTGACAATTTATTTGCTACACTTGAATTAAATGTTGCAGTTAGACAACACAATTATAATTGTGCCGCAAAATCGTGGCTTAATTGCGTCATATTATTAGCATGTTACAAATTAGCTGCATAATTTGAGTCATTTTAATTATTGCATCACACTTTTGTGACATAGATTCGACATCCTTTTTTTTGTCTCAAAATTGTGACAATTTATTTGCTACACTTGAATTAAATGTCGCAGTTAGATAACACAATTATAATTGTGCCGCAAAATCGTGGCTTAATTGCGTCATATTATTAGCATGTCACAAATTTGCGGCATAATTTGAGTCATTTTAATTATTGCATCACACTTTTGTGACATAGATTCAACACTTATTTGTATGTCTCAAAATTGTGACAATTTATTTGCTACACTTGAATTAAATGTCGCAGTTAGACAACACAATTATAATTGTGCCGCAAAATCGTGGCTTAATTACGTCATATTATTAGCATGTCACAAATTAGCGGCATAATTTGCGTCATTTTAATTATTGCATCACAGTTTTGTGACATAGATTCAACACTTATTTGTTTGTCTCAAAATTGCGACAATTTGCTTATGCAACATTACATTAAGTGTCGTAAATATACCACATTTATGCATTTGTGACATATATTTCTGACATTATTGCGTTATTTAATTATTGCATCATAATTTTGTGACATAGATGTGACACTAAATAGACGTGCCTCATAATTACGATACTTTTTTCGCAACACTTCATAAAATGCCAAAATTATGTGGAATTTGCAAATCTGCTGAATTATATTCACAGCCTAGAAGTGTCACTATAAGTTGCCCAACAAGCTTGTAGGTAAATGCGAAAATGGCACCGTGTATTACACATTCAACTGTTACCAAGGAAGTTTTATGAACACATTTAGTCTCATATTATACGAAAAGAAAAAAGCCAAGAACATGTAGACTGTAATGAATGGTATACTCCCAGATCTAAATTGGTAAAGCAATAAGAGGGAGGAAGTTTTACCATGGAAAACAGGTAAAGATGATTCAGAGCATCCGTGTACACTTATTGACCTTGCCATACAAGGCTCAAATGCAGGGAAATTTCCAAGCCCTCCATAGCCATTACACTGGAAAGACAATCGATGGCCACCATCACTCCAGCCGAAAATGGCAAACTTGCTGCATTATTCTCAACGTTCCTTGCTTCAAATGCAGGGACTGCAAGTGAATACGTAAAATGGTATGCAATCCCAGGAGGTCCAAGTGGCCCACTTTTCGATTTTGGCCGCCTTTGTGGCTGCTGAACTGAATGCTTCACTGGACCATCCCCTGAGATTGGACTGAAAATCCACCTTTCTGCATCCTCCCATTTAGAAGGCAGTGTCCTGCCATTGTTATAGGGAGCCAATGCAGTAGTTGCATGCCTTCTATTACCATTATTAGGCAATGGAACACGCTCTGAACTCCACCCCTTTTGCATCCCAACACTCGTGTGCCTGTAGTTGGGCGTTCCAGGGCTAGGAAATGTGCTGGTCCTGTTATTCGTTGCAGAAACTTTCTTCAATACTTCAAATCGTGGGGAAGATGAATTAGCAGAATTGATCACCACTGCATTGTTGAAATCTAGAGAAGCAGGTCTTTGCCTGTTGGGTTTCTTCTTTACAGCATCCGGTCTAGACCTCCTTTCTTGACATTCTAGAAGTCCAAAAATCCCTCAAAGAAATGAATACCAATATCTCAAACTTTGAATTAGGCTTCATTCATACAAATCATGCAAGGCAACAAAAAATTTACCTTTCAAAGCTTGCGAAAAGGAACTCCTAGCTGAAGTATCATCTTCAGTCTCAACTTCACTGCTTTCTACCTCTCCAGTACACTTTATAGCCACATCAAATCCCGGAACAGCCAAGGATAGCACAAAACCACACTTAATTACAGTCCATATCAGCATGAACTTAAACTAAGTCCAAATAGAAAGCATTCTCAATGCAGGTACACAAATCCATTTAAGGGTCCAGAAAGTTCAGTAACCAAAAGCTAAAACTGTACTTCCAGCATCCAGAAATTCCTATAACCAACATTTAGCAATTTTCCATAATGTCCAAACAGAAAATTTCCCAGGGCCAGAAATATCCAATCCAGCTACATCCAGTCCAGATTTCACAAAAATTAAGCACAACACTTAATTTCCAGAATTTCAAAGTCATTATCCAGCATTCCATCTTAAAGAACATAAATTAAAATAAAATCAAGCCAAACAACCTTCAAATTTGGCATAAACACAGTAATATATCATTTATAGACGAACATAAACCTATAAAGCTATACAATCGGGCATTATTCACAATACAACAGATTGCATTAATTTTCAAATAGTGGTGCCTCATATTGGTCTAATTTTCTGCAAACAATATATGGGCTAACTTTCCTACAGTTTAAAATGTCAAACTTCTGATAATTTCTGGTGTATCTCAAACATTACCCACAATCAATTGTTTAAACTATTGTCTCGTGACCTATAAGATTAGGCTAAGTGATGTTCTGTCCCCTAATAAACATTAATTACTCTATTCAAAAATTTAATAAACTGGAGTGAAAAAACCATTCAGTCAGTAACAAGTACACCAAATTCCCATCACATATAAAATGATAATCATCTTCACGAAAGAGTTTAGTCTTCATTTCCATTCTGATTCAAATTTCCAGGACTATTTACAAGATTCAAAATACTTACGCAAGTAACTCAAATTTCCAGAAACGGTCTGTCACATTTTAGAAAGTTTGATTACCTATGATGGGTTGAAATCTTCAAAGTAGGAAGTTGCTCTTTGGTTGTAGGTGATGTACCATTGTATCTAATTTGTACTAGTAGCAGGTTTTTGTCTCTAAGCCACAAAATTCTCCATGTTTCCTGGTTGTTCTATCACCCCAAAGCCTGTTCATAAACATGATACTATTTAGAAGTGTGATTTTGGATTGATAAACATTATTTCTTTGATTTTTTGTAACTCTTTTGGTAGATTAACTTGGCTCTCCTCCCTACTTTAATACATTAAGTTGAAAAGATTTCAGTCTAGTCTATGAAGTTGAGAATTGAGTTTTAAATGGCCCAAATTTCATGTTTTTTTCCTTGCTGATTCATAAATAAACAGAAAAGAGAACACAGGAGCCATGAATGGTCAACAACGAAAATACAAATGGGAGAGGGAAATCTTACCATTTTCACACATTTGAAGGAAAAAATGAGTTGGGTTCTGTTGTGTTCGGCTGAATGAAGGAAGGGAGAAAGAAACAGAGTAGAATTTCAGAGGAAGGAAGATTAGAGGGGAGAAGCTGAGCTCAATAATTTGATGCTTATTTCTGAGAATGCAGTGCCTTTTTATAGGCCTTGGGAGAGTTACAGTAATTGGAAAAATTACTGGAAGTTGCTAACAACTACTATCTGGATTCAGATATTTCTCTAAATGCGTCTCTGGATAGTATCTTTTTTCACTCGTATTGGGCAGTTGTGTTCCCACTTAAATACTGAATTCATCTAAAAAAAATATGATTAAAAAAATGTAAAACACATAACAGAATCTGATTGAATGGGATAGAGCAGTGGGATCGAGATTTGATTAGAAAGTTATTACCTTTCCATTCTCTGGTTGAGCTACAATCGTGGCCAGGAGTGAGTAGCCAGTGTAAATGCCAAACCCATGGGTATGTTGTCGGAGAGGGAATAGTGACCCAAAGGAGATGGTATTGCTGCTTTCAGTTTGTTGGAGCTCAAACCTCGGCTCACTACGTTGAATGCGTCCGGATTCAAGAGTGATGACAGCGGTGGCGTGGACAAACGAATACATGATGAGACTGAGAGGAGGCACCTAAGCAGACTGTTGGGGTTCGGGTGAAGCTCAAGTGATATGGTGAAAAAAGGGGTGTTTTCATAAAAATGAGAAGAGGAATTAACGAAAACTTTCCTCAAGCCGCCTCTTTTTTTGTTTTGTTTTTCCAGAATCAGATTTCCCTCCCTTTGTTTCCCCTTTTCCCGCCTTTTTGTTATTTTAATTTCCACTTACTCCTAATTCTTTTTACGTTTTCATATTTAATTACCTAATAATTTTTTATTCTTTCATTTCTAATAACTATTCCTTTTTTTTTTGGTTTAATTGAATGAGTTTATTGTGGTATTAACTAAAATATTACTCCATATAAATAGTGTTATTTAAAAAAAAATTTATGTTGGTATAAGAGTTATATTTTTATTTTTTTATATATATTACTTATTCTTAGTCATATAACTATATGTAATAAACAATTAATCTGTATTTAAAAAGTTATGATGGGATTGGGGATTGTCAAAATACTTATTTTAAGTATTTTACATTATCACTAATTAAAAAATGTATATTTTTTAATTATAAACAATTAATCTGTATTTAAAAAGTTATGATGGGATTGGAGATGGTCAAAATACTTATTTTAAGTATTTTACATTATCACTAATTAAAAAATGTATATTCTTTAATTATATTTTTGTGTGACATCTGTAGTAAAATATTAAGCTAATTTAATTTTCATTATTGAAAGAAAATTATTCCATGTGAAGATTTAATTTAAAATTAAAATAACGAATTGCAAAATATTATCACCAATGTAATTTTCATTTTTCTTGATGGCAAATTTGATCCTTAAAATTGGCCTCAAGTTAGCTGGTGTTTTTATCTTATCTCGATTTTTGTTCTACCATACATTTTACATTTTTTTTAAAGGTACATTTTACATTTTCTATCATAATTTTTTACCATTCTCAATATATATATATATATTAATTTTTTTTCTTATTCAACTACATCTTTTCACATTTTTATGTTATGATTTTTAAAATTAAAATTATATTTTTGAAATGAAGAGTTGCAAAAAGTTACGGTTATAATTATTTGTAAAAAAAAAATTGTAATTAGACTTATAGATTTCAAATGAAAAGTTTATGGTATAAACTAACACTTATACTTTTGAACGTAAAAATGATACTTTTTGTAATTAAACTTATACTTTTGAAATGAATCTCATTTATTGTATAAAGTAACACTAATACTTTTCATAACTAAATATATTTTTGGAATAAAAGTTTTATTGTTTAAAGTAATGCTTATAGTTTTAGAAAATTAATACTTTTGAGAATTAAACATGTACTTTTGAAATGAAGAGTCGCGTTTAAAAAGTAAAAAATATAATTATAATGTAAAACTAATACTTTTTAAATAAAGAGTTTATTGTATAGTGTGATACTCATACTCCATAACGCATAACTAATACTTTTGATAATTTAACTTATACTTTTAAAATGAATAATATAATATAAAAAGTAACACTAACACTTTTATACACAAATTAAATTGAAACATTTGAATAACCACACAATTATACTTTTGAAATTAAAATTTATTGTAAAAAGTAATAGTTTGGATGTAAAAGTAATACTTAAAAAAAAATCAAACGTTAGGAATTGGAAAAGAGAAATTTATCCAAGAAGTTATAGAATATAAATGTTAGGAACTGGGAAAGAGAAATTTATTCAAGGAGTTACAGAATATAAAAGTTAAGAATTGGGAGAGAGAAATTTATCCAAGGAGTTAAAGAATATAATTTCAAGTGTTAATTTGTATACTACGTTTTTATTTTTCAGTATCAAATTTCGGTATAAAAGTAGCCTTTTAAAATTTGACAAGTATCACAACTATCAATTTATATAATAACAAAAATATTTTAAACAGTAAGTATCGTTAAGTTCTTCAATTAGAGATTATTTCCGTGTGGGTACACATAATTTGTTTTCCAGTATTTCTAAAACATATAAATAACTAGCAACTAAGATTATTCTTAAAAAAATTAATTTATTAAAATTATAATTTATAATTTTCTAGAATATTATTATGTTTTTATTGTTTACAAGAGTAAGTAAAACTTGTGTGATTATAATCATTATATAGGGAGTAAACAGTTTACGCTATAACATAATAAAGCCCTTTCCTATTATTGGAAATGGTATAAAGTTCTACTCCACCTAAAAGTCTCATCCGAATTTACAATTTTTTTTCTTACATTTCCAGTTGTGAATTTGCAAGTTTATTGCGTTTCGTTTGCCTTTCTCCATTCGTTTACAGGTATCCCTAACCCTCAACCGTGGCTCGCGTCGATATACTATTGACGGAGATGTTTACCAGTCCTCTATCCTTCCTCTTCTAATTCTTCAAATCCGGCATCACAGTCACTATGGTATGTTTTTCTTCTTCTTCCTCTGCTTTCTGCCGGTCGCTGACTGTTTGTGTTATTAGATTGTTGCGATTTAGTTTAGCTTCATTAGAGTTTGATTCTGATTTATTTGTGTAGAGATTCTGGTGAATTGATTTTAGCTTTATGTGTTAAAGGTTCTGCATCTGGTTGTACTTTTGTGACCTTTATATGAATCAGGAATGTTTCTAGTTTATTTATTTATTTATTTGTTATACTTCTGGCTAGAACTGTGTCATGTTGTCTTCTTCCCTGATAACCTGAGTCATAAATTCCCCCCCATAAACATTGAAAAGGAAGCGACATGGGTTCTCCGTTTCTGCCGTGGCAGCCGAAGGTCTCTTTCCCTTCTTATCTCTATCTTTGCGTTTTCTGGCCTTTTTGTTTGCTTTGCTGTTTTACTGAAATGCTTATTTGATGAATTTTGGTTGGAGGGTGATTTTAGGAGACCCGTTTGGTTGTTGATTAAGGAAATAGGATTAAGTTGTTTTCTTTATTGTCTTCTGGTTAGAAATTTTGAAGTTTTGTGATTGAATTGTTTCTATCCTTTGTGTTCGATGAATTGCTTGCTGATTTTGAGCCAATTTTGGTGTTTAGGGCTTTAGTGGAAATCCATGGTTTGATAATTCACTTAAAGAAAAAGAAGTTAAAGTCATGGCCTGATTGACAGAAAATGTTAGGACTGATTATCAAAGCTTTCGCAATTTCTGTAGCAGATGGAATTGGGACAATAGCGAAAAATCATTCTTGAGTTGCTGCAAATCAGGTGCCCCGTCACATAGTTTTTGTTTTTCTTTTCAAAATCTTTTTCCTTGTAGAAAATAATGGAGCTATCAAAAGTTATATTTGGACAATCTTACCTCAATAGCTGGTATAACATTTTCTGAGATTTAGTATTTTGTGTTTGGACTGGCCTTTTCTGATCATTTTCTTGCTCCTGTATTTGTATTTGAATATTCCTTATGAAAGTGTTGGATACTGGATACACCTCTTTATGGAATTGATAAGTTTAAAACTGAAATGGATACCTTGCATCTATAATGAAAACAAATTTAGCTCAAGAATTCATTTCTCTCTGTTCTTCCCCCCCCCCCCCCCCCCCCCCCCCCCCACTTTCAGCCTCACCTTTTTAATGCCCTATGCATGGAATTGTAGGAACCATTCAGCGATTGCTCAAACAAGAGAAGGTGATGCTATGCAAGCTGTTGCCTGCCTTCACAAGTGAAAAGGTACATTGCTTTCAAATTCCATAGTTATAAGAGTAGTGCCAAAAAATATACTTTAACAGATCTTTGTGTTTGACTCTGGGGGATTCTCTTGTTTTGTGAAAATGTATCTTCTTTCAGATCTCATTAACTTAAATCTCTCTGACATCACTCAGGAAGTCATCGCTGAATACGTATGGTAAGGCTCTGTTTTTTCTTCCCTTGGTTCTTTGATCTTTCTTTCGCTTTTTGGTTGGATTGTTCTGTTCTTTTTGGTGTTTGGACTCGTGGGTTTGTGGTTATACTAATTAATCATTCCCGTTTTCTTGATACATTAAGTTGTTTGATAATAATCTCATGACTACATAATGCCCTTCAGCTCTATAATCTTTGTCTGAGTTAGATAAGCTGGATTCTCATATTCTTTGTGACTTGAACTTTCTGATTTGATTTACCTGTATCAAAAGCGAATTCCCAATGATTTACATGAGCTAGTGGCTGAAAGATTTCATTTGCTCAAATTCCTGGATTTCATCCGGTTTCTCTGGATCTGAGATTCATTTCTATGGTACTTACAATTGTATTGTTGGCTTTCATATTTGATGAACTATATAGGAAGGACAAATGTTTCTTCGGTCTCTGTTTCTATCTTGCCATTTCACATTGTTGTTGTGTCTGGTAAGACCTTTTCCTTTTAGTTCTTTATTTTGGCTTGCCATGCTTTTGTGGTTTTCTTCAATGTTTAGTTCATAATGATTTTGTATTAGTTCTCATTGGCTTTTGGGAAGATGTTCAGATTTCATGTGCAACTTTTGAGTGGAAACTATAGACTTTTTGTCTTTTTCTTGCTGCAGCATAAAAGGAAGTCTTGGAAAATTTGGTCTTAGCTTGAAAAGTCTTGCGAAAAACTTTGTTCCCAGGTCTTGCGAAAAACTATCCTAAAATTGACATTTTTCCTTTGATTTTCTGAGGTTTTTCTATTTTCTCTTATTGTTTACTGTCCAACATCTTTTGGAACTGCAGACAGAAATAAGAATTAGCAACCAGCCTAGAATAAGGACTCAGCAATAAAAGGGTATCACCCTAGAAAATCTTCTGCAGAGTTTGGAGAAGTTGTTCATCTCAGCAGCTAAGAAAAAGATGGAACTTTGGGTATAATTTCAATAATGTAGTTTTCATTAAAAAATCTTTTATTTTTGGCTTAATGGTTCTTGTTTTGGGCTACTTTTTTATTCAGTTTCTACAGTTTTAGTTTGATTAAAACATGTTAGAAGAATTGATTTTTAGGATGAATAATGATACTCACAAATTGATTATCATATGGTCCCTCTCTCATCTTGTGTCATGTATTTCATTACTATTTTTAAAGTAGCAAAGATTTTGCTTCCGTATATAGACCTAAGCATCTTTGTATCTTTCATTCAGTTTGATTTCCAACTTATGGCTAATTGACCATTTGGGGCATTTGTGGGTGCTTGAGAAAGAGAAAAGAGGTGTTTGGGTACTTTAGAAATAAATTGACATTAAACGTGATGATAGAAATTAGTGTTACAAATAATGCGTCATTGAAACTAATGACGTGTAATGTGCCGCAAGATTTATGCGACAATAATTAAGTGATGCAAAATGTGTCGAATTTTCTATGGCACACTAGTAAAAAAATGCCACAAAAAGACAAATGACGCATAATGAGTCGCGAATTTTAAGCGACAATTAATTTAGTGATGCAAAAGTGACATACATTTACAGCACAAGTGAAAAAAAACGGCACAAATTTGCTTCACCATCTTTTACGACTCAATAAAAAGAGACGCATAATGTGTTGCAAATTAATATTTGCGACACTAAATCAACTTTTAGCGACACAATTTACATGTCGCGAATACCCTTCGACGCTTTAAATGTGACGCCACATTTGTCGCAAATAATCTTGTAACATTCATTTTAATGACACAAATCAATGTCGTAAATTAGTATGCGTTACTAAGACAAATGACGCGTATGTGTCGCGAATTTTAAGCGACAATTAATTTAGTGATGCAAAAGTGCCATACATTTGCGGCACAAGTGGAAAAAAGCACCACAAATTTACTACACCACCTTTTGCAACTCAATAACAAGAGAGGCATTTGCGACACTAAATTGACTTTTAACGACACAATTTACATGTCGCGAATACCCTTCGACGTTTTAAATGTGACGCCACATTTGTCGCAAATAATCTTGCAACATTCCTTTTAATGACCCAAATCAGTGTCGTAAATTAGTATGCGTCACTAAGACAACTGACGCATAATGTGTCGCGAATTTTAAGTGACAATTAATTTAGTGATGCAGAAAGTGCCATACATTTGCGGCACAAGTGAGAAAAAAGCGCCACAAATTTCCTACACCACCTTTTGCGACTCAATAACAAGAGACGCAAAATATGTCGCAAATTAGTATTTGCGACACTAAATCGACTTTTAGCGACACATTTTCCATGTCGCAATAGGTCACTTTTCTTGTAGTGTAATAGAGATGGAATGAACCTTTAACCTTTAAATAGTCCATCACACATCACGATTATTTTGTCACGATCGACTCGTTACTAGAGACTGCCTCATTCATTCATTACAACATTAATTATAATGATACCGCTCAACTAACGCGCAAAGATATATGTATATTGCTTCCACACTTTCCAACGTTGACCACCTCCGTTCTATGCCCAATTCTGAATATCCACCTAACTAGCTACTTAGAACACTATTTATACAATCCCGCCAGCGAGAGTTCAAATCATCTGTCTCACAATTCGTATAAAATCATGTCAAATTTTACAAAAAAACATTATGTTATTTCATTTTAAAATAAAATATCATTATTCCCCTCGTTAAAATTTTAAAACAACGTAACATTATTATCTTAACAAGTAACACACACGAGACAGAGAATTCACACTCATTCAACATAGCTTGTGCATATATATATGGTTGATGTTATACATACATGGTACAACCCAGAAATTTCTCCCTCAACCAAAATTGCCATTTCTATAAAGAGGTACGAGCCTATAGAACAGATCATGTTCCAGTAAGGTCGTATTGCCATTCCTATGGCGTTGATTTTCCCCTCTACCCACACTACTAAGACCAGTACCATTTTACTCCTCCATTTGGCAATTTTACTTGCTCAGGTTTTTCCCTCCACACACAACCAAGAGATGCATATCTATATGCAAATTTTCTTTTATTTCTCTTTATTTTTTCTTAATATATAATCATCTGTTGCTAATAAATAATGTTTTTCTTCCTTTTTCCATATAAAAATATTACAGGGTCGAAGGAATATTTTTGCCCGGTGAGCTTTGAGAAAAAAAGGAGGTTGTGGAAATACTGGGAATCGAGACTGTGTTGTTGAAGGAGCAAGGCATTTTCCGCCATGGTTTCTGCTTCGAGATTGCCATTGTTTTTCATCAAGAAGAAACAGAAGCCACTGCTGCTGCAAAGCAATTTGCCGCACAAATTAATTAATAAAAGTTTGAAGGTAGATCTCATGTGTATTAATTTTGATTCACCTTTTTTTTTTTTTGAAAAAGATTCAACCTAGCTATTAGCATTGCACTAGTACTCTTTCCAAAATTTTAAAATCTTATTCCCATTTTGGATATTATTATTTGTATAATAGTCAATATATAGCGCGGGGTATGAAACCCTCTCCAACCCTGCACTTTTTCCTTTTAGTAGTATGGTTGAGAAGTTGTTTCGTTGCTTTTTTTTTTTTTTTTTTCCCCTTTCAAATTGCACTACCTAATCTAACCCTGTATATTCTGGCCGGCTAGCCACTGTAACTAGCTAAGCCCCATTTTATTAAGGAAGAGACTCCAACAATTTTTATATTTTTGAAATGACTAACATCTATATTAAGTTAGTCAGTTTCCTAATTGTGTTAACCTCGTTGCCAAACTTGTGTCCATTTTACTGCCCAATCATCTGTAAATGCGGACAACATCCCATGATGGGTTAGCCGATCTGCAAGGATATTCTTCTCCCTCAATATGTAGGTTGGACCTCGTAACGCTTGAGCATGAGAGAAGACACGCATAACCTGAAAAGAAAAATCAACAACTAGACAAAACATGCTAATTAAGGTTTCCATCTAGTCCTGTGTGGCCATCTCTTCCTGGCTTCGCTAAGCCAATATCAATAGAATCCACATCCATATCCGAGAATGAAGAATGCGATGCATTGCTAATCCTCCCCGCCGACCCACAGCAAGTTTCGCTCTTCGCATTTTGCGCCAAACTCCATCCAATCTCGCACGGAATTTTGATGCAACACCAAACCAAGGATATCGGACAACAAACGCTCAAAACACAGGAGCTGCAAACAGTTTTTCATTGATTCTTTTCTGTCCGCAAATACTAGGAGAGGCAAGCCACAAGAAAAATGGCCTTTAGTGACCAGACACCTGGTGACCAAAATTTATTTTGGTCACCAAACGTACCATTTGGTGACCAAAAAAAAGTTTGGTCAACAAAGCTTGGTCACAGCTTGAAAATAGTGACCAAATAAGAATGTGGTCACCAGTTGGTCACTAAAGGTTATGGCGGGAACTTTTCCCGCCAGATTGAGACTTATTAGTGACCGAAATTGGTGACCAGAACGTTAATGGTCACCAATAATTGGTCAGAAGTCTTTTGGTGACCAAACATTTTGGTCGCAAGTTTGGAAACTTTTGGTGACCAGATTTGTGGTCACCAAAAATGGCGGGAAATTTCCCTCCAATTTTACAAATGGTCAACCGTGCATCAAATTTTGACCAAAAAATGGTAAGAAAATTCCCTCCAAATGTATTAATAGTACAAGAAAATTGGCTGCATTTTTTGATAGTACAAGAAAATTGGTTGCATTTTTTTTTTTTGGAATTTCTAATGGCTTTGTAATATCACTAAAACACCTGATAAAAGGAATAATAATTAATTTTATCGCAATTTAAAGCTCTTAACAAATACAAATTAAAATAGGACACCGTAATAATAATAAATTCTACCCAATAACTATATTAAGAGTTTCTTTTTATTAATAATACACCCTAAAAACTAGTAATTATATTATAACACCCTATCAATTATAAATTGTATCAAGTACAACTAATTTCATTTAAATTTTATTAATTATCAACAAAATTTAGTCATTAAAAAATTTAATTAGGTCCCAAAATTTTCTTGTAAATGCCAATTTAGTATCTAAAATATCATTTACTTTTATTTAAGTCATTCTAAACTAAAAATTTACCACTTATAGTAAATTTTAAGGAAATGTAGGGACCTAATAGCCTTTTTAGTTATTTTTTGGGAATATTTTAGAGAAAGTCAATTGAGATTCATTGTTTCTATGTTGTATTAACTCGAAGAAACATAAAAATATGGATGGCTATGTCCCTAAATTTTATTGCAAAGTATAATTTTAGTAGTTAAAGTATCATATTTTTCAATTTAGTCCTTGTAAACTTAAAGTTTACCTTTATAGGTTTATTTTTATTAAATTCAGTTGAGATGCATTATTTCTAAGTTGACTTAAATAGACATAAGGAGACTATTACTTCCATAAAGTTCTTGTAAATTATAATTTAGTACTTAAACTATCATTTTCTTTCAATTTAGTCCTTACAAACTAATAGTTTAAATTTTTTTTAGTATATTTTCATGAAAGTCAATTGAGATGCTTTGTTTCTAAATTGAATTAACTTAAAGAGATAGAAGAAGACAATTATGTCCCTAAATTTTATTGTAAATTCCAAATTAGTACTTAAAGTATCAGTTTCTTTCAACTTAGTAATTTAAAAGTTACCTTTTTGGTACATGTTAATAAAATTTAGTTTGTATGCATCGTTTCTAAGCTAAATTAACTTAATATGGCATAAAAAGAGTATTAGAAGCCTTAAAAATCTTATAAGTTGCATTTTTGCACTTAAAGTATAATTTTATTTCAGTTTAGTCCTTTAGAACTAATACTTTACTTTTTTTGGTTATATTTTCATGAATTCAGTTAAGATACATTATCTCTAAGTTGAATTAACTTAAAGAGACATAAAAGGCTATTACATCCCTAAAATTTCTTGTAAATTTCAATTTGGTACTTAATGTATCATCTTCTTTCAATATAGTCCTTATACACTAATAGTTTAATTACCTTTTATATTAATATGCTTTCATTAAAGTAATTTGAAATGCACTGTTTCTAAAACATAAACTTAAAGAGACATAAAAGACTATTAAAACTTCTTATAAATTGTAGTTTAGTATTTATTTTAATTTAGTCCTTATAAACTTATAATTTACCTTTTTTGTTATATTTTCTAATGAAATTCAATTGAGATACATTGTTTATAAGTTGAATTAACTGAAATGACATAAAAGACTATTACATTCCTAAAGTTTCATGTAAATTGTCATTTGGTACTTAAAGTAGTATATTCTTTCAATTTGGTCCTTATACACTAATGGTTGAATTATTTTTTTTATCTATTTCATGAAATTAACTTGAATTGCCTAAAGAGACATAAAAGAGTATTAGGTGCTTACAACTTCTTATAAATAGAAATTTAGTACTCAAAGTATTATTTTCTTTCAATTTAGTCCTTATAAACTAAAAATTTACCTTTTTGGTTATATATATATATTTTTTATAAAATTCAGCTGAGATACATTATTTATAAGTTGAACTAACTGAAAGAGACATAAAAGACTATTACATTCCTAAAGTTTCATGTAAATTGTCGTTTGGTACTTAAAGTATCCTCTTCTTTTAATATGGTCCTTATACTTATACACTAATAGTTGAATTACCTTTTTTGATATGTTTTCATGAAATTAAGTTGAAATGCACTGGTTCTAAGTTGAATTCATTTAAAGAGACATAAAATACAATTAGGTGCTTACAACTTCTTATAAATTGCAATTTAGTACTTAAAGTATTATTTTCATTCAATTTAGTCCTTACAAACTAACAATTTACCTTTTTTGGTTATATTTGTGTGAAATTAGTTGAGATACATTGTTTATAAGTTGAATTAACTGAAAGAGACAAAAAACTATTACATCTCGAAAGTGTCATGTAAATTGCCATTTGGTACTTGAAGTATCCTCTTCTTTCAATATGGTCCTTACACTTGTACACTAATAGTTGAATTGCTTTTTTTTTTATCTATGTTTTTTGAAATTAAGTTGAAATGCACTGGTTCTAGGTTGAATTAACTTAAAGAGACATAAAATACTATTATGTGCTTATAGCTTCTTATAAATTGTAATTTAGTACTTAAAGTATTATTTTCTTTCAATTTAGTCCTTATAAACTAATAATTAACCTTTTTTGGTTATATATTTATGAAATTCAGTTGAGATATATTGTTTATTAGTTGAATTAACAGAAAGAGACATAAAACACTATTACATCCTGAAAGTTTCATGTAAATTGTCATTTGGTACTCAAAGTATCCTTTTTTTTCAATATGGTCCTTATACTTATACACTAATAGTTGAATTACCTTTTTTGATATGTTTTCATCAAATTAAGTTGAAATGCACTTGTTCTAAGTTGAAATAACTTAAAGAGGCATAAAAGACTATTAGGTGCTTGCAACTTTATATAAATTGTAATTTAGTACTGAAAGTATCATTTTCTTTCAATTTAGTACTTAAAGTATCATTTTCTTTCAATTTAGTCCTTATAAACCAATAATTTACCTTTTGTGGTTATATTTTTTATGAAGTTTAGTTGAGATACATTGTTTATAACTTTATTTAACTGAAAGTGACATAAAAGACTATTACATCCCTAAAATTTCATGTAAATTGCCATTTGGTACTTAAAGTATCCTCTTCTTTTAATTTGGTCCTTATATCTAATAGTCTTATTACCTTTTTTTGATATGTGTTCATGAAATTCAGTTGAAGTTTCGAAATTGAATTAACTTAAAAATATAGAAAAAAGACGATTACATCCCTAACATTTCTTATAAATTGTAATTTCGTAGTTAAAGTATTATTTTCTTTAATACTTGTGAATTGACTCACCCTTAGGTACATTTAGTTCTGGCACATCATTATTTTTAAATTTTAAAAGCACATAATTATTCAATAAAATAATTTTAATTTCAGAATTAAAAAAATTGTAACCAATAATTAAATGAATATTTTTGAATACCAAAAATTTGATGAGCTTAAAGAAAAGAGGACTAATTATTATAAAGTTCAAAAAAAAAATTTCTTAAATGAACAATTACATAAGGAAAACACTATAATAAGTTGATAATTACTTTAAAATTGTTATTAATTTAAAAGAGAGATGAAAAAAGAAAGAAGAGGGAGTTGAATTTATAGACAAATGGGCTCCAAGACTAATTTTTGGTTGGAAAATATGGCTCCAAAGTCTAAAATTTCTAAAAAAATTTGCTTAGTAGTACTCACTATTCACAAACATCTCTTCATTTTGAACCCTAACTTAGCCCCAATTTGACACCACAGCCGCCACCTTCACCAAAAGCCCCTCCCGTAGCCCTCAGACCAAGAAATGGTATATATGGCTATGACTTTAGGTTCGGTTCCGATGAGAAAAATCAATACAGCGGCACAGCAATCCTCGGCGGCTTCTTGGGAACCTCCTCCACCACAATCTTTTCCAGTCTCGGTGGCTGACACGGACACGCATTGCTATGAACTTCGGAACTTCATCACCTGGAATCAACACTGGCAAGCTCTGGTTCTGATTTTGCTTCAAATTCAAGTGGGCTTGTTTAGCTTTGGCGGTGTCGTCGTCATCAGCGCCGTCCGCCTCCAAATCCACGCCGACGTTAGAGCGGCGGAAAGACCGAAGCTTGTCCCAGTGGTAGCAGCAGGAGAAGATCCCGCTCAAGCTGAAGATGATGATCAAGAGAAGGGCCGTGCCAAGAGGAAAGCCTATGGATGGACGGGAAGCGTCCACGTGCGGCGGCGCGTAATTTGCACTCTCCATCTTCTCCACCCTCACAAGAACAACAAGAACAATAACAATTCCTTCTAGTAACAAAATCTCTGCAACTGCAACAAGATTCTCACCGGCGTTGCTAAGGGTTCCCCGTATAAAGATGGGGCGTCAATCAACAACCCAAACCAATCTACTGAGATCTGAAACTTTATGGGCAAGAAGAGGTATGTATTTACTTAATTTGAGGCTGATGACACATAATTTTATTTACTTGTTTTTTTTTTGAGAAATAAAAGTTTTACCTTTTAGATAATTGGGGTTTTCTGGCTTCGCAAACAGGTCCGTAGGGAAAAAGAAGAGGATTTCCAAAGGCAAAAAGGGTGGAAAGAAGAAGTCGGCTGATCTTTTTGCGAAGAGGGATTTGTATGATAGAAATACACCCTCTGTTTTTGAGGTCCAAAATGTGGGCAAACAACTTGTCACAAGAACTCAGAGCACTAAGATTGCTTAAGAAGGGCTAAAGCATGGATTATTGGAAGTTAGTTTGGCAGATGTTCAGAAGGACAAGGTGGTTGAATGTCCCACAGAAGGTATATTTATCAAGAAAGGCTCATATTTTTATGCCTACGGACGTATTAAGTCTGAAAATTTGCATCTTTTTTACATTTTTAAGGGAAATAGTTGAAGATTGAGGGGATTAATGTTGAACATGGTGCTTCATTCTTGAGTTAGCGCTACAATAGACAATTTAAGGCACTCAATTCCTACCCCGGGACAGTACCCAGGGCGGCTGTTTCTTTCTTTTGTTTTTTTTTAATCTTTTGTGTCTTTAGGCTTTGCATGAATTATAGATCATGATGTTCTGTATAAAACTGAATCTTTGCTGGTGCTTTTTTGTTTCCTTGTTTGGATAAAATAGCAAGAGCTAGGTGTTTGTGTGAAAATTAGAATCTTGCCTGTTTGATCTTATGTAAAAAGCTTCCCTTATTCATAATGTTGTTACTATTACTACGCATGGTTGGAACTATAGTGCTGATGCTGAGTAGAACTACACAGTTTTTGTCTGGGGTAGGGCGGCTAATTTAGGACTACTTGCTATGATTTGCTACAATTAGTATCATCATCTTTGTTCCTGGGAGTTAGCAATTTCTGGACTCCAGAGTGTTCTGTTTTTGTTTCTTTTTCCTGAACAGAGGTGTTACATGATGCGAGTGATCTATGATTCTATGTTATCAAGTTGCAGATCAATTATGTGTTGTTTGAATGTTTTGGCTAGACAAATGAGTTGGTACTTGGTACTTTTGGTTAGAATAGATGCAAATGTGAATATGTTATATTTTGTATCCACAGGAGTTACTCTTTATATTCTGTCAGTTGTGTGATTTTCTTTCTTGGCTTATTGTTTCCACAGAGGGAAGCTCGGCTGGAGCGAAATCGGAGTCGATCTCTCTTTTCTTGACTTTTTTCTCCCCTCGTGTAAGGAAAAATAATCTCTTTTTTTGAAGTCCTCATGATATCAGATATCTCTATTAGCATATTCTCTCACTGCAATGTATTCAAGAATTTGTGGTGGTTTTATATGCAATCTGAAGATGGTGAATCTTAATGTATTTCTATACAAAATAAACTGGAAAATCTTACTGTATATTTTCTCTTAAGATTTTGGTTTGGTTAATTTCTTCACATATTTTAAGGTGATTTTGTGCTTTATTTCTCTCAGCCTGATGTTATCCGATATCTTTTGCAGTTTGTTTTATAATCAAATACTGCATTACATGTTCTCATGCCTTAATGTTCTTCCAGTACCCGGGGTAGGAATTGAGTGCCTCGATGAACCAATGTTCTTAAATCAAATAAACGGACCATGCCTTAGGGCATCTACACCCCTCTCCCTATTTTGATGTGCGTAAAGTAAACGGACCATGCCTTAGGGCATCTACAACCCTCTCCCTATTTATCTTAACTCTCTGCTTTGTTACTTCTAATCTTAGCATTGTCCTATGAACTAAACAGAACTCTGAATTCATTCCAATGGCAACTTAAAAACAAAATGGCCTATTTAGTATATATATATATATATATATATATGATTTTAGGCTCACATTTGTGGGTCATGTGGGATTGAGTATTATCATTTTAGGCTCACATTTATGATTTTAGTTCTTGACCTTCTCAGCGCCCACTCTATCTTTGTTTTTAATGAAAGCTTGTTTTATGAGAATTTTTTGGCATGCTAACCTGAAACTTTATATTTCTGTAGGTTGCTAAAGAATATTGTGAGCAACTAGGGGTTGATGCTTGCATAAAACTCTTTGAGCAATTCAAATCCTACGAAGGTTTATATTTCTTTTTGGGATCTTATTTGAGCACAAGGTAATATAAATTTGAAAGCAAAATTTCCTGTTTCATGGAATAATTTTTTATTAGCTTTGACTCAATAGTTTAATATCTGAGCATTACAGTGAGGACACTGACATCCATTTCAAGTACATTGAAGCAGCTGCAAAAACTGGACAAATTAAGGAGGTTGTGTGTCACAATGGAATCAAATTTCTCTGACCCTGAAAAGACTAAGAATTTCTTGATGGAGGCCAAGCTTCCAGATGCTAATCAACGTGTGTGACCGGTTTGGTTTTGTTCTAGACCTTACACACTACTTGTACACTAGCAACATGCTCCGCTACACAGAAGGATATGTCCAAAAGGTTTGTGACTTTTGCCTATCGACAATGCTCCTTTAGTTTTGAGCCTTTTGATCTTGCTAGGGCTCAACCCTTTTTTTTAATTTTGGTGCATAGGTAAATCCTAGAAATGCCCCTTTAGTTGTGGGAAAGCTGTTAGATGATGAATGTCCTGAAGATTTTATTAAAGGCTTTATTATATCAGTTCGCTCAATGCTTCCATTTGAGCCCCTTGTGGAGGAGTGTGAGAAAAGGTGCTGTTTCATTGCAATTTATTAGCATTGCTTCGCAATATGCTTCTGTGGGTGTTCAGCCTTGCCACAATATTTTTGCTTCCGTGGCATATGAAGTGGTCTATCTCTATTCATAGTTGTATGTTTTGCTAATTGTGGTTGTGTATAATATTAGTAGTTAATGTTGGTTAAACATCTTATTTCATTATTATTGTTGTTACCATCAAATTGTATAGTTAGAAATTACTTCTATCCAACTTCAATTTATGTGTTTTACATAAGGTATTAAATTAAATTATTGGTCATTATCACTTACTATTGGTGACCACGTAAGGTGTCCTAATGTGGTCACCACATCATGTTGTGGTTGACCATTTGCCTTTGATGATTACAAATTGGGTCACGATTACACTCTTAGTCATGGCTTTTCGATCACCATAACTTGAAAATCAAATAAATAGTTACCAAAATAACTAGTCATTAAAGTCGTCACCAAAAATATTCTTACAAACCTTTTGGTGACCAAAAGTTTTGGTCACCAAACTTTCCAACTATGGTCCTCTGTTGACTAAAATACTTGGTCACCAAAATTTGGTAACCAAATTTATGGTCACCAATGCCTTCACCCAACTGCGTTGACCATGATACTTGGGTGACCAACTATTTGGTCACCAAAAGAATGCATATTTGGTGACCACATCCTTCCATTTGGTGACTATTTGGTGACCAAAAATACGGTCACTAATGACACGTTGGTGACCATATATTTGGTCGTTAAATTCGGTCACTAAAGGCATACCTTTGGTGACCATATTGGTGACTACAAACAGTTGGTCAGAAACTGGTGACTACTCGGTTTTGGTCACCAAAGATACTCTTTGGTGACCAAGCCTTTTTGATTGGTCACCCGACCTTTGGGGACCGAGCTTCAGTGACCTCTCGGTGACGAAGATTTTTCTGGTCACCAAAGGCTTTGGTGACCAGATTTATGCCTTTGGTGACCAATTTCAGCGTGGTCCCCAAAGGCCTTTTTTTTTGTAGTGGAGGCTGAAAATGGGAGAGAAATTAAAACAATAGATAGTGCCGGATACAGAAATTCTTTTTTGGGTGGACTGGGGTAAAAACATATATGTTTAAATAAACATATTCAATGACTAAATTGTAAGCTCGCAACTATAAAACGATAAAAAAATAAATATTCAAAGTTACAGGATTCATTGACTCTTGATAACGCGTCTGTATCCATTAAAAATACTGCAAGATTTGCTCATTTCAATTGTTGAAGATATATCATTCTCAATGTATACAATTAGACTATAAATAAATAATTCACTGGTCTCCAATCCTATTCCGCTAATTAATTTTGCCAAATGAGTGGGTGAACGGTGTTGAGCTTGATTTTGTTACATGTTCAATGTTTTTCTTATTCTTTTTTATTTTTTGATTTTATGTAAGTGGATTCACGATACAGTTATAATTTAGAAGGAATTAACCGTACCTTATGTTAGCCTTAGTTAGGTTGGACTTAATATTTAGTAGTTACTAGTTTTAATAAAAACATAAATGGACTAAAATTGACCCACTATATATCGTATAGTTCTATTAAAAAATCTATATAAATTGGGGTAACCCTGCATCCGTCACTGACAATAAATAACTGAATTTTCTAATTAAATAAGGGTAAAAAATAAAATAAATAAACATTATGCGTGCAACAAAATCTCCAAAGCACTCCAAAGAGTATCACCGAATGCATATACCAGTTCACAGTAAACCTTGTTAACACTGCTTTATTTTCTTATTGATAATATTATACAAAGAAAGTTACAGCCATTCTTCACACAATATCCTTCATAAACTACATAAATGAGATTATATCTCATTCTCCACGAGTGCCATCAACAGAGCCATATTTTTTATACTGTTTTCCACTTTAAAAATACGACTTTTTATTCAAAACACAAACAAACTTAAGTATAGAGTAGTATCGATCCCACAAATTCGAGTTTCTTGAACTGATCAAGAAAGGAAGATTGGGAACCGATGATTGATTAGGTTGAAATCCCAGTGTCATATGAATGTCCAACCTCCCAATGAGTTGGGATGAAATTATTGAGCTGAACCCATGACTCAGAATTTCTATAGCCGAACACACTGGTTTGGTACCTCAAGGTAATTGGAGGACCCCATGGTGGATTTGTGATTTCAAACACTGCCCCAAATGCCCTACGCATTGGCTTCCATTTCCTGCTATACTCCTGTATAAGTGTCACCGTTCATATTTAAAGTATTAGAAACACAAATCTTTTAGTGGGACGAGAGTGAAAGAGTGGTATTTTATTAAATTACCTGCCAAACTTGGACCGCTGTGATTTCGTAAGCTCCTGGTTGGTACAATGGTACGATTGCAAGGTATTTAGGGTACTTGCTATGGTCGTGGACTTTGAATACTAGGTTATTATTGTATTGGCAGGGAATTCTCTTAAATTGAACGTCAACAACTCCGAAGGGAATGAGATCCTCAGCCATGTCGGGAAGAGCTAAGTTTGCAAAGGCAGATGAGCTCAGAATAAAATCTGTTCTATTTCCTTCGGCGTAGTCCGTCACTACCACCTTTGTTCCATCATTTGAGCACAGATTTGGGAGTGAGCATTTTACCTGAAATTAATTTTTTTTAAACAAATATTTCACATGTGTTTTCCTATAAAATTTTCGTGAAAAGACAAAATTAAGGAATATTATTGTTCTTAATTTGATGTAGGGTTCGTTAATTTAATAATTTGAACAAATCTCAAGAGATTTTGATGATTCATTTACAAAAATAAGACTAACGTAAAAATGTAGACAGAAATACGATTATTTTAGTGAAGAAAATTTTACTACGCAATATATAGACATTCGAGCTTACACTTAGATTGGAATTCAAGCGGATTTCCTTTAAAGAAAGAAAGACTTGGATAATTACCTGATAGCAAGCACCACAACCAGCGCCATCCCAGAAAAGGCGAGAGACTCCACTCACTTGCCCATCGTTTACTGTTTTTCCGTACTCCCCAAATCCACAAGCATCAGCTGTTCATATCATATCATATCGATCATTAATTTTACAAATCCAAAAGATTACTAAATTTACACAATTTGAAAAAACACAAAGAAAAGAAGAAGAAGAAGAAGGGAAAAGCTTGTACGCACATGATTCTGAGGGACCTGAGTTACCATAATAGGTTGCTCTAGAGGAGAGGAAGTCGTCTCCTGATCCGCGATAGCATATTGCAGCCAAGATGGTGCAAAGAAGCACAAAGAGAACATGGACACGGTTTTTGAAATCCATATGTGATTCACCTAAAGTATACAGACAAGTAATGAGGAATGCTTGCCCATGAAGGAGATGAAAAGGGTGTATATATAGGCGGAAATCAAAGCCTCGTTGTTGGCTTGGCTCATGGCCCGCAGGGTCATCCTTTACATTTTAGGCCCTGTACCAATTATAAAAGGGATAACTTTTATATGATGTGAACGATAGTTTAACGTATTTTTTTTTCTTTTATTATTATTTATAAACATGCGATACTCTTTTTTATTTTTTATTTTATAGGTTACACTTTTAAATAAGTGATATTGTAAGCCTTAAGATCAATTCTTTTATTTCACTATATTATTTTCGTTTGTTTGTTTTTTTTCTTTTTTTCCTTCTTTTTTTGAAATAAGTGATACATTTGATACATCAGAGGCTATACATACTTTTATTTTTCACTACAAGCAATATTTATTTATTTATTTTCTACAGATAGTCAATACATCAGCAGCAAAACTTGATTATAAAATGCTATGAATGATACGATATATAAAATGCACTATGCGATATTTTTAAAGTTAAATTCAATACTCGTGTCTTAGAAAGAAAAGTGGCATATGTTCAAAAAATGTTTTAAAAGATGAGCATTGGATCATCTAATAGGTCTGATACAAGTTTTTGTGATATAAAAATTGAGCTCTTGAAATAAAAATATGTATAATTAGAAGTTGAACTCTGATAATTTCACAAATTTAATGTGAAATTATAAAATCGAGAATGAAAGATATAATTGTTTTGGCTACAAAATAATTTGAAAAGAAATTTGGGGACCCTCATAGAATGATTCACCCTCATAAATTTGGGGTCTTGATTCATGATGGAGCGCAATTACTTTATATTTTTTCATGTGTTTACTTTGTCTATGTTTTACTCTCTTTAATTATTTGATTATCAGTAAAATAAATTTATTTTATCATTCACTTAATAAACTACAAATATGTGATTAAATAGGGTTACATTATATTATTAATTATTAAATAAATAAGATGCTACAAATTAAAAACTTGTAAATAAAAATTTACGATATCTGTGGATTATCTAGTCTCACTTTGTACCTTTGAGTGAATATCTCTATTTTTGGACCTTTTCGGTTTTCTTGATTCATCATTCAAATCAACCCTTCCACTACAGATTCTGTGGGAGACTTCAAGTGGAATAAGACCCTCACTGAGTAATCAAGATATAAGACTCTGAATGGGCAAGTATTCACCATGATAGGTAGTGTTTGTCCTAAAGCTTAGAAGGTTTGGTGCAAAATAATAGAAAAGGCTCCAAAGATAAATATAATCGATAATTTAGTAAATTTTTAAAATTTTATTTTATAATGTGGCCTTTTTTTAAGCTGCCAACAAAAAAACACCTTCATTAACCCCTTCAAACCAAACTAAAATTTGGAAAGGGAAAAAAAAAAAAAAAACTCACTCTGATATCAGTCTTGAAGAAAAAAGTATTATATTTTAAATGTGGGACTTGAGCTAAAAAAATAAAAATAAAATCTCACTTTTCTTTTTTTTTTTTGGTGGTAAGGAACAACTGATTAAGTGGATGGTGGGATTAACTACCCTCTTATTAATTCTTGCACAAATGAAAGATTACACCAAAAAAGGGGACATAATAACCCTTATCCTCAAGAATAGCACTGTGAACATGGTGTTGTGTGAAGTGTAATGCAATCCATAAAAATGCAGATATTTTACATGACATGAAAGAAATCGTAGCGAGGTCGGACAGCTCTTACGTAGGGGCTGCCCTGTTTGTCAAGGAGGAAATAATAACGCACTTTTGCATTAAGCCTTTTCAGACAAAAATTATGGGGTAATATAAAATTTTATAAGTAAAAAATATTATTACACTATATTATATTTATAAAAATAATTGAGCCCCTATAATTATTGGGTCCTGGGCTGTCGCTCGGGCAGCCTTGGCCTGAAGGTCGGACTAGATGGTATGGGTGACAATTTAGTCGTGTTTTGTTGACCAATTGGTATAACATGTTTGGTTTGATTTGACATTTTCACATCATGTCGAAATATACTCAAAAATTGTCTCATAAAAATGACAATTAATGTCATTTTCGTGTTGATAAATCCACAATTTGTTGGGTTTGTATAGGATTTTCTTACCTATCAAAGATTGCCACCCTTCAAAATCCGGATTTGACTTTAAATGGTCTTCTGATATTATCAAATCCAGTAATTAAGCTCGTTTAAATGCCATCAGAAATTTAGTAAATTGAAGTGGATAATAGTGAAATGCTCAACTGTTTCTGTAGCAATGAATCATAATTCTCATGATCAAATTACATTTGTTCCCAAGACAATAACAAAAATAATATTTTCCATAAAAGAGATTCAGAAAGTACATTTGCAGTCGGGTGGCATCTCAATTGGTCATATTTTTCGAGAGGCTAAGTCGGTAACTGATGGATTGGCAACTCTCGCCAGTGGTTCTGGCACCACAGCCTTTTGTGTTTGCTCTCTACCTCGTGAGTTTCGAGGACTAGTTTCTTTGAATGCACAAAATTTTCCTTACTTTAGAGGTTAATATGTAGTTTTTTTTGCTCATATATCTTAAAATCATATGATAAATTATATTAAAACCTATATATATTCATCATTGGCGGAGGTAGGGTGGGGGCCCAGGGCCACTGACCCCATATATATACATATATAATTATAGTAAATGTTGTGTATTGTGTGTGTAGTGCCCCCAGTCAATATAAATTTTTAAACTAACACTAACACAATTTTTAGAATTTGTGTCTTGCAGTTTAACGTTGTGTGGCGTGTGAGATTTTTTTTTTCGTATTTATTTAAATATGTGTTTTCACCATTGAGAATGTGCCCCCTCTAAAAAAAATTTCTTACTCCGATAGTGATATTCATATCATCATTTCCACTTTGACAAAGCAATATGTATATATGTTCAAAAGGGAAGCACAATGCATGACAGACTCTACTAAACCCTTTGTGCTTCCGTTTTGATATTTCCTATTCTTGACAACCATTTGTTCTTCCGTTTATATCTTGGGCTATTCTTTGCTTCCAAAATTATGAAAAACTTTTTAAGGCTGAATTATATTTACCTCTTTAAATTTTGAATATAATTACAAAATTAATTTAATGGTTAAGATAATTACATTTGTATTATTTTTGAACTGGTCATACTATATAACAAAGTTAATGGAACGTTAAAACTACAAAACGAGTCATACATGACGTAAAAATTGTAACACAAATCATGAAAAACATATAAATTGTACTATATTTCACACACACACATATACATATATATATATGTGTGTGTGTGTGTGTGTGTGTATGCGCGTGCAAGCAATAGATATGCTTGCAGGGAGTATTTTGTAATTTTATGAAATAACATGGATGATTTTGTAATTGCCCCAAAATTCAGGAAGGTAAATGTAATTCGTCCAAAATATTTTTGTCTCAATAGAAGAGTTTTTATTGAAACCTTTGAAATGTTACTTATGAAACTTTACTAATATAACTATGTGTGGTACATAATTAGTTTACATTCAGAAAGTTAATCGTATGAGTGAAACAAATAGTGACAAAATTAATTTTTTAAAGTATTATACCTTCAAATTCATAAATAATTGTACATTTTCAAAATAAAACTCTTTCATTGAACGAAATAAGTATAAAGAAGTTGATGATATTATTGTACGAGCAATAATTCACCAATTAAAAGTAAATTCATACATAAAATTGCGTAATATATTTGCTCTTCCAAATAATAATTATTTAACAAATTTTTGTTTTAGAAAATTGCTGAATAGAGAACAAGAACATCTGCTTCCTTGGCACAGCTACCAGCCTACAAGCCACAAAAATTAAAAAATTAAAAAAAAAATTTCATGTCGGCGTAAAAAGATCTCAACGAGGCTTTTCGTAAATTCAATACTTGTCTTCTTCCCTTAATGCTTCTGCTTTGTTTTCCTTGTCTTAATTAATGGTATACAATTTCTCTAGTGGGCATTGCGTTGAGTGTGATTGCACTTGAATTTGAGCCGAACCAAATGACAGCACATAACTCCAATATGTATTCATAGGCTAGTAGAGTATTAATTATTAAGACATGAATATTTGTGGTAAGAAATACAACATGAATCTCTTATTATTTGATACATTTGATCGTTTAACAATGCGCGTATCAATCAGACAACGTGTCTATTAAATTTAGTTTTAATATTACTATTGTATATATATTGATTTTAGTTTATGATGTATAGCGTATTGAAATTATTCATTGGTATATCGATTTAATTATTGATGTATCACATTTATAAATTTAGATGTTAAAATATCGTGTATAGTATCACGCATATATCACAATCAATTTAACCTATTTAGGAATACGTGATTTCTAGTCTTCTACTAGCCATATGCACTATGCTCAGTTCATTTAATCAAATTAAATGCAATAAACATCTTGTCCATTTTCCTTGAATGGACTTTATCTAGTACTCTAATGTGTTTTTACACTTTAAAGAAAAGGTAATTCATACAAAGTTTCTGCAGTTTTGTTCCCATTATCTTTTGTAGTTTATAAATATGATATTACCTTCTTATTTCTAAACAAAAATGTCACATTGATGATAGAAAGTATTTTAATACCTACACTCATAAAAAAAAAAAGATTATGCTCCTCTTAACAATTTATTTCTTCCTACGTTCTTAATAAGAAAATTCCCAATAAGAAAAAGCCCATCTCCTTTCTAAAGAAAGAACCTTCCACTACCGATACGTTTCCAAATAATAACTCTCCTCCGCCAATAAACACCACCAAATTCTTAGAAGTTTCAGTCAGCCTTTGAAAGAATGGTAATTTCAACGTATTAGATTTTGGCTCTCAACTTTTTTTTCATGTTCATCTTGCAGAAGAACGCAAGTGTACATAGTTTCCACGCCGATAATGTAAATTTTTTTTTTTATCAGTATGATACTTTAGCTTTAGTTTTAAAATATAAGAAGTTAACATAATTTTTATAAATCACAAGGAGATAATGTCAACAAAGCAAAAAAGGAAAAAAAATATTTGGGGTAAAGCCGATTCGAATTCGATCATTTTTTTCCTAAGATTTTACGATAATCAAGCAGAGAATTATGTGAAAATATTGTAAATATAATACACAATGCGGCTAGCATAATTCTCAAAATTAGTGTTCGAGATAGCTAATGAATTGAAAATGATCATCAAAACACAAAACAATTAGCTCACACTTAAACGTAATGATCTAAATGGAACAAATTAGCTATTTTAGATATTATATATTGACATTCATAAAAAGTTGTACATGTGTTAAAGTGGATTCTTCTAGTGGAACAAAGGGAGTACATGCTAAATTTGATATCGTGTCTTCCCAATAATTTTTACATTACATCCATACATTCTATGTTTAATTTGATATACGCAATTTCAACAATTAAATTTGATTCGCAATATTTTAATAATTAAACTAATATGTAAACGCAATATATTAACAATTAACTCAATACATTAGATGTTAAATTTGATATATCACACTTTAGCGGTTAAATTTGATACACGCGTTGCTGGATCATCATACGCATATATATAAGATTTTGCGAATTCCTTTCCATATAGACTCCCAAAATCCAAACCCAACTTAAGGAGGACCTTGACCTTTTTTGTAGACTAGCCAAATTAAATAAGTAGATTGGATAAATTGATTGAGGCCACTGGAACAAGGAAGCATTGGGCTCAACCAATTTCAAATTGAAGAGTTTTATCTTTAGTCCTTTTTTTTTTTTTCCCTCATAAATTGCTGTTGTTATTTAATTAAATCAAAGAACTATATTGCATTACAAATGATTTTTTTTTCACTTTACATAATATGAGATGGACACAGTAAAATTAGGGGTGGCAACGGGTCGTATTCGCAGATTAGCGTATTCGAGTTTGCAGGTTGGCGTATTGGAATCCTCAATCATAACCTAAACCCGTTTATTTTTTGATCGTGTTGTGTCTAACCCATTTATTTTCGTGTCAACCTTATTTTGACCCGAATTGACCTGTTTATTTTAAAGTTCAACATTTGAACTCGAATTCGATCTAAATATAACTCAAATAGTACATTTACCCTAAAAAAATAATTATATTGACATTAAAAAGTATATCATACATGGTAAATTAGGGGTGGCAATAGGGTTGGGTTCCGTGTTCGCGGGTTCAGGTGCACGGGTAAGGGTATTTTAGCTTTTATATGATATACCATTATGATGCATAAATAATACCGCCAACACTTCATCATATTTACAAATATACTTTCTAGTTACAAACTTAAACAGGTCTTTCGGGTAATCCACGGGTTGACCTGAACCCGACCCACTTACTGACGGGTCCTTTGTGTTCGTGTTGAACTTAATCCGATTCTTTTTGGGCCGTGTCTGAGATGCTAAATGCGTGTTAGGTTTGTGCCGGGTTATGAATTGCCACCCCTAAGTAAAATCACTCATAGGAAGGAATCAAACAAGACACTGGTGAACCTAGGGTGGGGCCCGAGGCCCCACTGACCCCACCCTAGTAGTTTATGCTGAGTGATGTGTGTAATCAATATGAATTTCTAAACTAACATTAACAAAATATTTTTTTCAAAAAAAAAAAAAAAAACACTAACACAGTTTAAAAAATTTATGTTTTGAACGTTAACATTGTGTGGCTTGTGGGACTTTTTTGTTTATATTAATAATACACTACTCAACTAATTTACTCAAATTTCTCATAATAAGTGAGGTGTTATATATTCATTGGTCAATAAAGTAGTAATAATAATTATTTTATAAAAATCTAGCCAATGGATGCATAACACCTTACTTATTATGAGAAAGTTGAGGAGATTAGTTGAGTTACGGATGGCCACGGTCCAATTTGAACCGGAACCAGATTGGCAGTTTCAGACCCGAAACTGGAACCGAACCCGCCTGAGAAGGTTCCAGTTCTGGTTCCACCTTTGGAAGAACAGGGAACCAGTGGTTCTAGAACAGGCCGAAATCGAGAACTGGAGGTTATTTACTTAAAGTACTAAAAATTATATAACACTTATATTTTGTTATATTTTTCTTATTATTTAATATTATATTATACATTTATTTATATAGAAAATTCATAATTAGATAATATAATTATTTTACACTACATCTAGTATAATAATATATAAACTCATGGTATAATTTACATTACATATATTATTAATATATGTAAACATTAAATTAAATTAAAGTATATATAAATATAAACTAATTATTGAATTAAAATTGCTTCAATTAGAACGGAATCGAAACAATGACGGAATCGGAACCGTGACAGAATCGGTTGTTCTGGAACTGTCTCAGGACCGGAACCGTTTCCCCAAGGTTCCGGTTCCACTTTCTATGGAACCGGAACCGGCGGTTCTAGAACCATGGTTATGTCTAAGTTGAATAGTGTATCATTACTTTTTTTTTTTTTTTCATACTCCCTCTGTTCCATGAGAAGGGTCTAGTTTGTTGTGCTATTTTAGTACAACAAACTAGACCATTCTAGTGGAACAGAGGGAGTATTTATTTGAAGAGTAATGATACACAACTCAACTAATCTCTTCAACTTTCTAATAGTAAGTGAGGTGTTATGTATTCATTGGTCAATAATGTAGCATTAGTAATTATTTTTAAAAAGTGTAGCCATAGCAAATTGCAGCCAAGATGCTGCAAAGAAGCACAAAGAGAACATGGACACGATTTTTAGGATCCATATATATATGATTCACCAAAATTATACAAACAAGTAATGAGGAAATGCTTGCCCATAAACATTTTAAGGCATTGTGCTAAATATAAAAGGGACAATTTCTATATCACCTGTCAGATAGTTTGACGTGCTTTTTATTTATTATTATTATTTATAAACATGGGATAATCCTTTTTTTTTTTATAGGTTACACTTTTAAATAAATGATATTCCAACCCTAATCAATACTTTTATTTCAATACAAGCGATATTATCTTCTTCTTTTTTCCTTTTTTTCCGAAACAAGTGATACGTCAACAACTAAACTCGATATATATATATATATATATATATATATATATATATCAGAGACTATATGTGCGCGATACTTCAACCCTGAAAGTCATTAATTTTGTTTTTCACTACATGCGATATTAATTAATTAATTTTTTTAGAGACAGTACATCAGCATCAAAACTTGATATATAAGATAGTCCAAGTGATATATATGCGATACTTTTGATGCTAAACTCAATACTTGAGTCTTAGAAAGAAAAGTGTCACATGTTTCTAAAAATTTTCTAAAAAATGTGCGTTGGATCATTTGACAGGTTTGATACAACTTTTTGTGATATAAAAATTGGGTCCTTGAAATAAAAATATGTATAATCAATGAGGTTGAACTCTGATAATTTCACAAATTTAATGTGCCATTAGAAAATTGAGAATGAAAAATATATGTTGTTTTGCCTACAAAATAATTTGGAAATTAAAGAAATTTGGGGACCCTCCTACATTGAGGGAACTTGGCACATGGCCAGGGCTGACCTGGCTCATGGTTGTGCACGATGACTTCATATTTTTCTGTTTACTTTGTCTTGTTTCACTCTCTTTAATTATTTTAATTATCAGTAAAATAAATTTTATTTTATCACTCACTTAATAAACTACAAATATGTGACTAAACAGGGTTACGTTATATTATTATTATTGAATAAATATGACACGATAAATTAAAAACTTGTAAATAAAAATTTACGATATTTGTGGATTCTCTAGTCTCACTTTGTACCTTTGAGTGAATATCTCTCTTTTTTGTGGGAGAGTTCATCATTTAAATCAACCTACCACTACAGATTTTGTGGGAGAGTTCAAGTGACATAAGGCCTCGACTGACTAATCAAGAGATAAGACTCCGAATGGAGAAGTACTCACCATGATACGCAATGCCTGTCCTGAAGCTTAGAAGCTTCGACGCAAAATAATAGAAAAGTTATCATTATTATTATTATTATTTTGTAATGTGACCTTTGAGCTGTAAAAAAAAAATTTACTTTTGCATTAACCCCTTTCAAACCAAACTAAATTTGGAAAGAAAAAAAGAAAAACTCACTCTTACATCAGACTTTAAAAAAGAAAAATAAATTTAGATTTTAAACGTGGGCTTTGAGCTAAAAAGAAAATAAATAAAATAAAGACTCACTTTTGCATTAAGCCATTTCAATCAAAAGTTAGGCGGGTCTTAATATAAAATTTTATAAGTAAAAAATACTAGGCACTACACTATTATATTTATAAAAATAATTGAGCCCCTATAATTATTGGATCTTGAGTCATCGCTCCAGCTGCCTTGACCTCTAGGTCAGGCCAGATGATATGGGTTGCAATTTAGTTGTGTTTTGTTGACCGATTGGTAAATAATGTTAGGCTTTATTTGACATTTTCATGTCGTGTCAAATATATATTGTATTGTCGAAAGTTGTCTCATAAAAATGACAGTTAATGTCATTTCCGAGTTGATAAATCCACAAATTGTTGGGTTTGTATAGGATTTTCTCACCGTATCAAAGATTACCACCCTTCAAAATCCGAATTTGACTTTAGATGGTCTTCTTATATGATCAATTCTAGTAATTAAGCTCGTTTAAATGCCATCGAAAATTTAGTAAACTGGAGAGGATAATGGTGAAATGATCAAACATTTCCATAGCAATTTGGTTGATTCTCATGATCAAATTACATTTGTAACAACTTTATTTTTTATTTTTCGCGTTGTGCCTGTTTTCTCAAAACAATAACAAAAATAATATTTTCCGTAAAAGAGATTCAGAAAGTACATTTGCAGCCTTTTGTGTTTGCTCTCTACCTTGTGAGTTTTGAGGACTAGTTTCTTTAGATGCAAAAAATTTTCCTTACTTTTAGGTTAATATGTAGTTTTTTTAATCATATATCCTAAAATCATATGATAAATTGTATGAAAACCTATATATATATATATATATATATACACTAGAAGGTACATCCGTGCAATGCACGACTTATGCCCAATAAAATATTAATTTGTATCATAATAATAAATTTTTAATTGTGCACAGGCTAGCATACAAATAGAACAATGAATATGAGAGCTCGTTTAAATTTATCATCTATTAACTTAATTCAATACATTTTTAGAACAATTGGAGTCTACAAAAAAAATATCAAAATCAAGGAAGAAATTTTCCATCCTTAATAGTATATGGTTAAATGTACTCTACCTTCATCAGACATATTCTTGTTATTTTTTTATGTAACTTAACATCCTTCCATTAAGGATCTACTTTAGAAGTGTGGAAAATTTTGAGGTTGTTGGAGAAAAAAAATGATTTTTTTTTGGTTGCATATTTAAACTTACTTCTCTACCTTTTTTAAAAGCAAGAAATTAATATAACAAAAGCCTGTAAAAGAAAGAAACAGTCTAGAGAATACATCAAGATTTATAATTTTACATACATGATACATTGTGAACAAATAGGAAAGAGAATTTTAACACTATAATCCTTCAACTCTTGATAACTAAAAGTTTTCACATAAAAAATTGCACCAACAACAAAACAATTTAAACAAAACAACAAATTAAAGTAATCAACAAAAAACTTAATGGGAAAAGAAAATTCAAGAAAGGATCTATGTAAATCACATATTATTAGATGTGTAAAATGTCATTATTTTTAATAGTAAAATGTAAGAATAAAATTTCTCATTTCGAGAAATTAGTTAACATATTTAGAACAGAATAACTCACTAACCTTGATGCACTTCACAACAATTTAAAAGAGAATTTCAGTATTGTTTAAGACTAAGAGAACGAAGATGGTTAAAAATATTTCAAAATGCCATTCATAGATTGGATCAAGGAAGGAAAATATACAACTTATTGATATGATAGAAGGTGAAGCAAAGAGGTATACAACATATTATTTCTCTTTGTAATAAATAAATGGTGAAAGAAAGAGACAATAGACTTTTCCTATTCTTTAGGAGTTAAAAACTAATACTCTTAATTATCAATTGAGTAATTAACTTCATGGTGAAAATGTTTAGAAACTGTAAAGTTGTGAATTTAAGATTATAAGTCTAAAAAAGAAAAAAAAATAAAGTTTTTTTTTATAAAAAAAAAATTGTATGGAACCTGAAAGTTGGTCTCATGCCTTTTTTTTTTTTATAAATAAAATCCTAAAATTATATAATTAAAGTTTAAATTTTTTTTGACCTGTTGGTGTATATAAATAATTTTTGTGAGATGTGCTTTTAATAGATATATAAAAAAGTGGAAAAATAAAAGTGCAATGCTCCTATAAAGGAGTGAAAGAGCCACATGTAAAAATAAATAAATAAAGAAATTATTTAATTGAATGGTAGAAAATAAAATAAGTTCACTCAATATTTAACTATTAGATATTAAGCTTATGTGGCATCCACATAAATAGTTAAATTAAAACTCTATTAGACATATATTAGAAAGATGCTTATTAAATTAAAATTTAATGTGGCAGCCACATAGCAATCTAATATCAAACATATATTAGTTTATATTATATATGATATATATATATATATATATATATTACAACAACCCTTTGTCTTCGTGCTTCCGTTCTGATCTTGGGCTATTCATTGCCTTGAAAATTATAAAAAATATTTAAGGATAAATTACATTTACCTCCATTAAATTACATTTACGAGCGAGCAATATTTAACTTGCAGGGAGTATTTTATAATTTTATGAACTAAAATGGATGATTTTGTAACTATCCCAAAATTCAGGGAAATAAAAGTAGTTCGTCCAAAATATTTTTGTCCAATTAGAAGAGTTATTATTGAAACTTTGAAATATTACTTTTGAAACTTTACTAATAAAATTATGGCACAGCTACTAGCCATAAAAAAATTAAAAATAATTTTTTTTTTCATGTCGGCATGAAGATCTCAACGAACCTTTTTGTAAATTCAATATTTGTCTTGTTCCCCGGTGCTTCATCTTTCTTTTCATTGCCTTAATGGTATACATTATCTCTAGTCGGCATTGCGTTTAGTGTGATTGCACTAAAATTTGCGTCCCACCAAATGAAAACACATCCTCCAATCTGTAATCATAGGCTGAAAGAGTATTAATTATTAAAGGCATGAATATTTCTTGTAAGAAATACAACACGAATCTATTATTATTTAATGCATATGATAGTTCAATAATGCGCGTATCAATCAAATGATGTGTGTATTGAATTTAGTCTCAACAATACTATCAAGTATATATTATGAAAATACAAATATTGATTTTAGTTTTGAAATATTGCGCGTTGAATTTAGCTATTAATGACGTATTACGAATAAATTAAGCTGCTGAAATATCGTTTATTAGACTCTGTATACACGGTAATGTATCACGCTTATATCACAATAATGTATTTAGGAATAGGTGACTTCTACGACCACTATGCACTTTGGTCAGTTCATCTTATCAAATTAAATTCAATAAACATCTGGTCCGTTTTCCTTTGAGGGGACATTATCTAATACTCTAATGTGCTTTTACACCTTAAAGAAAGGGTAATTCATACAAAAGTTTTTTGTGGTTTTGCTCTAGTGACAGTTATTTTTCGTGGTTTACAAATATTATGTTACCTTCTTATTTCTAAACTAAAGTGTCACATTGATGAAAACAAATTAGTTGGATATGTGAAAATATTGTAACTATAATACACAGTGCGGCTGATATAATTCTCAAAATTAATGTAAGAGATAGCAAATGAATTAAAAATGATAACCAAAACACAAAACAATTAGCTTGCATTTTAATGATCTAATTAAAAGGAACGAATTAGCTATTTTATGTATTATATGGATATCCATAAAAAGTTATACACGTGTTAAAGTGGATTCTCCCAGTGGAACAGAAGGAGTACATGCTAAATTCGATATTCGTGTTTTTCCAATGCTTTTTACATTACACCCATAGATTAGATGATAAATTTGATATATGTAATTTCATCAATTAAACTCATAATTATGATGTAACATCAATTGAACTTGATACGTAACATTTTAATAGTTAAACTCATATATAATCATAGTATATTGATAATTAACTCGATACAATTGATGTTAAATTCAATATCTCATACTTTAACGACACGCGTAGTTGGACTGTGTTATTTGTCTGTATAAGATTTTGCGAATTCCTTTCCGTACAGACTGCACAAAATCCAAACCAAACTAAAGGAGGCCCTTCACATTTTTTTGTAGACTAACCCAATTAAATAAGTAGATTGGATAAATTGATTGAGCCCACAGGAACAAGGTAGCATTGGGTTCACCCAATTTCAAGTTAGGAGATTTTTATCTTTAGTCTCGTTTCTCCAGCCCAATTACTGTTATTATTTAATTAAATCAAAGTACCATATTCCATTGCAATTGAGCAGGGACGGATCTAGGGGGTGGGCTTAGGGAGGCTTCAGCCCACCCCAAAATACCGCCCGGGCGGTATTTTGGTATTTTGGAGTAAAATACCGCCCACTTTTGGGCGGTATTATGGGTTAAAATACCGGTCAACTGGGCGATATTTTGGTAGAAAAAACCGCCCACTTTAGGCGGTATTTTCTTATAAAAAAATTTCATCTCTAGAAAAATTACATTTCCGTGAAAGCTGTAATTGGATTAAGTTACCTTTGATAACACATTAGAAATGTTAGAATTTGATAAGAGAAGAAAAGAACATGAATAATGTATAGATTGTTGTTTTTTTTTTTTTGTTAAAACACCAATTTTGCGTAAAAAAAAAATTTATAGATTGTTTACTTACCGTGTAATATGGATTGTCTTCGTGACTATCGGCCATAATTAGAGTGAAAATGATTTCTTTTATTTTTTTTAAAACCTAAGGGGCATTTTAGATATTTTACAAAAAAATGTTACTGCAAATAGTAAATTGGTTAATGCAAATAACAATTCCTTAGTTTTTAAGTAGCATTTTAGTAATTACATTAAAAAAAATTTAATGTTTCATATGACCCTCAATTTTGTGTCATTGGACAAGAGCAATATACTTATTTAATTGCTAAAATTTTTTCTTTTTTCACATTACCCCTCAAAAATAATTTTCTGAATTTGTCACTGCAAATGAAATTTTTTTTTTTTTCACTTGAAGGAATCAAAAAATAAATCAAAAATTTTTTTTTTTTTTGGAGGAATCGAGGAAGAACTTCGATCCCAACCCACTAATTAATCCAATAGCGTTCGAAACTTTTTAATAAGTTACTAAACTTATATCATTAATTCCTTACTTATTTTTTAAAGTAAGTTAAGTTGTAATTTCTCCATTTTGGTGTTCAATGAAGATTTAAAAAAACGAAGAAAAAAATGCAGCCATTTAGGCAATATGATTAAGGAACTTATAAATTATGCACAATCTATATCATAAAAACTGCTTTATTTTCTTACTGATCACAGTAGGAACACAAACAAAGTTACAGCCATTCTTCACACAATATCCTTCATAAACTACATAGATTATATCATCAACATAGTCGTATTTTTTAAACCGTTTTCAACTTTAAAGAAACACGATTATTTATTTAAAACACAGCAAACTTAAACTTAGCACACTTTTAGTATATAGCACTATCATCATATATATATATATATATATATATATATATATATATATATCGAGAAACAACACCGATCCTATAAATCCGAGTTTCTTGAAATGTTCATGAAAGAAAGATCGGACACTGATGATGATCGATCGATCAGTCTGAAATCCCAGTGTGATATGAATTTCCAGCCTTCCAATCATTTGGGATGACATTGTTGAGCTTAATCCAGTAGTTATACTGTCTATTTTCATACGCGATGGCTCGGATCCTCAAGGTAATATCACTACCCAATTGTAGATTTGTGGTGTCAAACACTGCCCCATATGCCCTACGCATTGACCTCCATCTCTTGCGATCCTCCTATAAACAAACATTAATCCCAAGACAAAAAAATCAATAATTTGACTGATTTCTTCTAATTCAAACAATATTTGAAGTATTTTTGTTTAACAGTGAGTTGCTTTAAACTAAATTAAAGTGTGAATAAAGTAGTTCAATATTTATTTTTTATTCGTTGCCCCTAATAGTGTGTGTCAATTTCACATGTCAAATATTGTTAGATTTGAAGCTCAAGACCATTTTGAAACAAAATTTCAAGTTAACGGATCAAATTGAGACAGTAGCCCAACTTAAGGGATGAAAATGAAATATTTTCAAGTTAAAGAACCAAAAAGAGACATCAGCCCAACTTAAGGAACCAATGGAGTAATTTTACCTTATTATTAATATTATTATTATTATTATAGAGCAATCACCACACTATCAAGCACGAATTACAATAACGGTAACCGCTGTCCCACTTGATACTTAGTCGGGATTCGAACCTGCTACCCCCATTTTATGTTGTACAAAAAAACATAGATTTTTTAGCGGAACGTAAGTGAAAGAATACTTTATTACCTGCTACAGTTGAATTGCGGAGATCTCGTAAGTTCCTGGTTGGTACAGCGGAGCGAGGGCTAGGTATCCAGGGAATTTGCTGGGCTCCTTAACTTTGAATTCTAGGTTGTGGTTGTGTTCGCAGGGAACTCTCTGGAATACAACGTCCATAACTCCGAAGGGAAAGAGCTTCTCAGCCTTGTTTGGAAGAGCTAATTTGCAAAGGCAGTTGCGCTTAAAATGAAATATGTCTGGTCTTCTTCACCGTAATCCGTCACCACTACCATTGTTCCATCGTCTGAGCACACTCCTTGGATTGTGCATTTTACCTGAAATTAATTTCTCCACCGAACATTAATTTAGCGGGTGTTTTCGTGTATATTTCATCCGTATCACCACGTGCAGTGAGTGACGTAGGTAGGAAAAAATATATAAGTAGTCAAATTGAACCTCCCCCTTCTATGACCACGTGTCATTTTGGAAGGAATAGTTAAAAATGGCTATTGAACTCTTAATCGATACTCAGTGTATGCAAAATTACATTATTTCGGTGTTGACCCTCACTTTTAGTGGTACTATTTTCGTCCCAAAATAAATGATGTTTTATTTTTATCTTTTTCCGTAGAGATTAATTAAGAAAATTGATAAAATTATAACTCTAACCTTGTATTGGGTTGAGTAAACAATAAACAAACAAGATTTTAAATTTCATGATTACAAGTAATAGTACGAATTCAAGTGGCGAAGGATTGAACGTTTGGTTTAATTACCAGATAACAATCACACAGCCAGCTCCACCACGATAAAGATTGGAAACTCCAGTCACTTGACCACCATTTATCTTTTTTTCCCATACTCTCCAAATCAACAAGCTCCACCTGTTCATATCATATCAATCGACAATTTTACGATCCCAAATAATTTAAATTTATCAAATACGTACTTACAAAAAAAAAAGGAACAATGGGAATCATGTCCCTTGGTTTATTGGCAGCAAACTTCTTGCGGAGAGGACTAGAAGAAGAGGAATGGGATGAAGTGGAGGTTGAAGGTGGTGGTTCGGCGGCCTCGGGTTCGGGACTACGCTTGGCTCGCTTTGTCTTCATGGCCGGCCGAGAGGTGGTGGTTGGCGTTGGCTGCTTCATGGCCGCATACTTGCAGCAGTGAGGGTGGGAGGAGGGTGCCGCGGTGGGAGGAGCAGGGGCAGAGGAAAGAGCGACAGGCTCCTTGAACGGGCGGCGCGGTAGGCTTGGGTCCGTCTCTTGGGCTGATTTGGTCGGTCCGGCGCTTGGGAGCCATCGGCGGAGAAAAAAGGATGGCAGTCGGTGGGCGGCTATGGCTGGGAGGTGAATGGACGGGAAGGTGGCAAGGATTTTTGGGCGGCGGCTAAAACAGAGAACAAAGGAAGAAGATGAAGTTCGTGGTGAAGTTTTGGGTAAATTAGGTTAATTGAGTGGTGGGTTGGGTAATTGGGTAGTGGGTCGGGTAAGTGGGTGGTGGTCAGGTAATGGGTTGGTGGGTTTTTCATAATTGGCAATGGGGTCCCTGTAGTTTCAAGACTTCACAATTTTGGCCTCTTAATTTGTAACTTATGGCCCTTGCTCCTAAGAATTGCAGCTCAGTCCCTGAACTTTGTGAAGCTTCATATTTGGACCCTTGAAGTTTGAATCAATGATGTAGGTGCGGAAAATTGCACCATTGGCCCCTAGACTCCCTGAATTTTGTTGGATTTTGGCCCCCAAAACTTGTACTGTGCCCTTCTGGCCGTAAAATTGCTCCTCCATTCCCTGTAAAAAATAATTAAATTGTGAAAAAGACAAAAATAAATAAAAAAAACCAACCAAATTACTTCCTTTTTTTTCACTAAACTATTACAATAAACTAGGTTGCCTCCTAGTAGCGTTTTTCTTTAACGTCTTGGCCAGACGGGGTGCGAATTGATCAATCTATGTGATGCTGGCACTTGGCCAACCACACTTCTTCGACCTGCTAGATCTGACTGGAAGTATAAAATTGTTTCAATCTTTGCCCGTTGACTTTATACTGTTGCCATGATTGAGGGTCTCAAACCTCTACTGCACCACTGGGCCAAACTGCTACTACTTCCAATGGTCCATGCCACTTGCTAGACAATTTGCTAGTACCAAATAATCAAATTCTAGACTTGAATAATAACACCTGCTGGCAACTCGAAATTCCTTCTGCCGAATGAGCCGATCATGCCTTGCTTTCGTTCGGTCTTTGTACCATTGGTCCAAATCATATGCTTCCAGCCTAATTTCTTCAAGTTCCTGGAGCTGGTACTGTCTTTCTTCACCTGCTGCCATTGCATCCAATTTTATCTTCAGTACTGCCCAGTATGCTTTATGTTCTAATTCCACGGGAAGATGACACATTTTTTCAAAAACAAGGCGATATGGAGACAGCCAAATAGGAGTTTTAAATGCAGTCCGATAGGCCCACAAAGCATCAGGTAGCTTCTGACTCCAATATTTTCTTGAGGTATTAACTATCTTTTCAAGAATCCTCTTGATCTCTCTGTTTGAAGTTTCAGCCTGTCCATTGGATTGTGGATGGTAAGGCGTAGCAAGTCGATGTTGAATTCCATGTGCCCTCAATACTCCGGCTATAGTTCGATTGTAAAAATGGGTACCTTGATCACTGATAATTGCCTTGGGAACACCAAATCGAGGGAGCAATTGATATGTTAAAAATGCCTTCACATCTTTGGCTGTATTTGAGCGTGTGGGCCTGGCCTCAACCCACTTGGACACATAACCTACGGCGAGCAGAATGTAAACATACCCATTGGAAGGTGGAAAAGGGCCCATAAAATCCATGCCCCAAACATCAAATATTTCGCAGACCTTGATTGGGACTTGTGGCATCTCATCTCGGGTACCGATGTCTCCAAATTGCTGGCATCTTTCACAAGCTTGACAGAATAGGTAACTATCTTTGTTCAAGCTAGGCCAATAAAAACCACATTTCATTATTTTTCGGGCTGTGTGTTTGTGCCCAAAATGTCCTCCTGAAGGCAAAGAGTGGCAGTGCTATAGAATGCTCTTTTACTCCCATTCTGGTACATATCGTCGGATGATCTGATTAGGACCACACTTCCACATGATTGGATTGTCCCAGATATACTGCCTACTATCACTGATCAACTTCTCCTTCTTCCCTTAAGAAAATTCGAGTGGCAGAACATTAGCAACTAAATAATTTACTATGGGTGCATACCATGGGTCAGGATGGGCTGCTGTTACTGCTGCAAGATGAGTTTGTTCTCCTTGAATCACAGCACTTAGAGCGAAAAGGTGTTCTCCCGAAAATTCTTCGCCAATTTGTTCCTCCTTTCCAGGTAGAGTAGTCGACTCAAATGATCAGCTACTGTGTTCTCAGCTCCTTTGTTATCTTTAAGCTCCCAATCGAATTCCTGGAGAGGCAGAATCCACCTAATCAACCTCGGCTTTGACTCCTTTTTGTGTAGCAGGTGCTTTAAGACAGCATGATCGGTATAAACTATAAGCTTGGAGCCGAGGAGGTATTGTCTGAACTTATGAAATCCAAACACTACTGCTAATAACTCTTTCTTTGTTGTGGTGTAATTACATTGGGCAGGATTAAGAGTCTTGGAGGCATAATACATAGCATTTTTCCTTCCCAATTTTCTGACCAAGCACGACACCAATAGCATAATCACTAGCATCACACATTAGCTCGAATGGTTTTGCCCAATGTAGAGGTTGAATGATTGGAGCTGATATCAACTTCTCTTTTAGAGTGTTAAATGCTTCACGACAGTCATCCGTTAGGGCAAACGACACATCGTCTTTGAGCAAATTTGTGAGCAGCTATGCGATTTTGGCAAAGTCCTTGATGAAACGTATGTAAAAACCTACATGGCCCAGAAAACCACAAATTTCTTTCACGTTACTGGGATTGGGTAGCTTGGCAATCAATTCTACTTTGGCCTTGTCCAGTTCAATCCCTTCTCCACTGACTTTGTGACCAAGAACAATTCCTTCTCTAACCATGAAGTGACACTTCTCATAATTTAGCACTAAGTTCTTCGCTACGCATCGTTCCAAAACCGAATCTAGGTGTTCCAAACATTGATCAAAAGAATCCCCATAGACTGTGAAATCATCCATAAAAATCTCAATGCACTGCTCAATCATGTCTGAAAATATGCTCATCATGCATCTCTGAAAAGTCCCTAGGGCATTGCATAGCCCAAATGGCATTATCCTGTAGGCATAAGTTCCAAAAGGGCATGTGAAAGTAGTCTTCTCCTGATCTTCCTTGTTCACCCATATTTGAAAATATCCACTATACCCGTCCAGAAAACAAAAGAACATCTTACCAGCCAGACGTTCTAGCATCTCATCAATAAAGGGAAGGGGAAAAAGATCCTTCCTAGTAGCTGCATTTAATTTGCAGAAGACAATGCACATTCTCCATCCTGTGAGTAATCTCATCGGCACCAGTTCATTTCTCTCATTTGTAACCACTTCAAAACCTCCGTTTTTTGGTACCACATGGACTGGGCTGACCCACTTGCTGTCAGAAATAGGATAGATTATCCCCAAGGCCAATAACTTCAGAATCTCCTTTAGAACTACCTCCCTCATATTCGGATTCAACTTTCTTTGAGGGTCCCTTGATGGCTTTGCGTCGGGCTCTAGGAAGATAAAGTGTTGGCAAATATCTGGCCTTATTCCAAGAACATCAGGTAAGGTCCACCCAATCGCCTTGATGTGCTTCCTTATGGTTCTTAGCAAACAATCTTCTTGAGCTGGGGTCAATCCCTTGGAAATAATCACTGGCAGTGTATCTCCCTTGCCTAAGTAGGCATATTTTAGATTATCTGGGAGAGGCTTTAGGTCCAACTTCGGGGCCTTTATTGATGATGGAACGGGTTGTTTGGCACCCAGCGGTTTGGGGAAACCGTTGCCTGGTCCTGTATACTCTTCAGCTGCTGCAAGGTTCTAAATTGCCTCACAGACCTCCTCATCACTTAAATTCTGTTTATCAACTTCTGTGAGGCTTTGGAAAAGTGTTCTTTCTAGTTTATCCTGCAAGAAATTGGTCTCAAGATATTCTTGGACAAGGGGTCAATGACATCTATTCCATATACATTTTTAACATCATCAGGATGTTTCATAGCATTCTCAATGTTAAATTGCCACTTATTCCCATGGTAATCCTAATAAATTGATCCATTATATACATCTATAACCGTCTTGTTTGTCTTAAGAAAAGGTCTACCCAACAACACCCCAGCAGATTCTTTAGCAGGATGAGTATTCATTTTTATAACATAGAAATCAGCAGGATATACAAAAGAATTAACTTGCACAATTACATTTTCCAATACCCCCTCAGGATGAACACATGATCTATCAGCTAGTTGAATCACAACCTTTGTTTCAGCTAATTCTACCCCAGATAGAGTCAAGTAAACAGATAAGGGCATGACATTAATAGATGCACCAAGATCACAGATTGCATGCTCAATAACTTTTTCTCCAATCACAAATGGTAGAGAAAACATACCTGGGTCCTTGCATTTGGGTGGCAGCTTCTTTTCAATAACGGCGGAGACTGTCTTGCCTAAGACCACCTTACTAGCTCCTCTTGGTTTCCCAGCCATGAAGTCCTTCAGAAATTTCCCAATTAGGGGAATTTTTATCACCTTTAGAAATGGAATGTTGACATCCATTTTCTCGAAAACTTCCAAGTACTCAATTGGGTCCTCTTTCATCTTTCTTGCCTTGGGGCGCAAGCTATTAGGGAAGGGTGGCATTGGCTTGTACACCTCTTTGCGTACTGGAATTGAGGTGTGGATCCTCTTAGGTTAAGATTCAGATCTGATAACAATCGGCTCCTCAGGTTCTGGTTGATCTGAATTTTCAGCTTCTGGATCACCCGTCGGTTTGGTCAAACGGCCCCCTGCTGACTGCGATTTTGTTACTGTAGGCTCCAAAATTTTTCCACTTCGCAGCTGAATTTCGTTCCCATTCTCCTTAGGAGGAACCTGTACCTGGGAGGGCAGCTGGCCTTGGTTCCCTCTTAATTCTTGTATTGAAGCAGATAATTGAGATAACACTCCGGCAATTCAATCTATGGCCGTTCGCTGCTCCTTTTGCTGCACAAATAGCTCTACCATGGCTTCTTCCATTGGTATGCCTCGTCTTGGATTGTTCTGATTCGGATTAAAAATATTCCTCTGATTTGAGGGCCTATACATTGGTCCATTACTCCGGTTATTGCTCCCCATACTTGGATTTGAAGCTTGTTGGTTGGGATTCCCCAAAATCTGACCACGAACTTGCTGATTTGCTTTTGAGGGAAAGGGAACTTGAACTCCTTCTTCTTGATTTTTCCAACCGAATGCCAGATTGTCCTTCCATCCTGGATTGTATGTATTTGAGTATGGATCCCTCCTGGATGCATTCCGCTGCCAATTCCCATTAGAATTATTGTGCCAATTCCCTGCAGCATTAGCTTGAGCAATTGTTTCTTCATGTGCAAGATTACAGTTCTGAGCAAAGTACCCTGGATTGCCACAACATCCACACACCACCTCCTATTTGTTACTACTATTCGAGGTTGCAAGTTTTGCCACCAGTGCAGTCAATTTCTCCACATTGGCAGTCAGCTGATTTAATTTTTCCTCCCCTGAATCATCAATAAACCAAACTTTAGCTTGCCGTTTAGCCAAACGGGAGGGTTCCCCAAACTGGCTTCTTGACTCGATGGTGTCTTCAATCATTTTCTTGGCCTTGGCTACTGTATTATTTTGGAACGCCCATTGCTGGATGAATCCATGTGATTTCTATCATTGATGCACATCCCATGGTAGAAATATTGCAGTAATTGAGCCTCTGAATACTTATGATTTGGGCAGCTCTCCACCAACTCATTAAATCTCATCCAGTAATTGCTAAGGGACTCATCAACTTCTTGTTGAATGCTGCTGATCTCCTTTATAACCAAGTTGGTTTTTGTTGAAGGAAAGTACTTCTTCAGGAACAGCTCTTTCATATGCTGCCAGGTGGAGATAGAATTTGGTGGCAATGATGAAAACCACCTATTTGCTGGACCTGTCAGGATATATGGGAAGGCCACCAATTTCAGCTGATCGAGGGTGGCACCCGTGGGTAGGCGCCCCACCTTGTAATTCTTCACATACTCGGAGAGAAAGTTGTGTGGATCATCCCTATCACCCCCATGAAATTTTGGGATGCCATTCAGCCAACCGTTCTTAAGTGGGAATCCGTTGGTTAGAGTCGGTATGACTACTGCTGAGGCTCTATCGTCTATATCATGGCTGCACAAATCCTTCAGCGTGGGCTCTTCTTCTGGGCCCTCTACGTGCTCTCTGTCACCCATTAGTTCTGATTCAGAGACTGAATGTAAAAACTCTATTTCGGAGCTATCGGCCGTTTGGCCAAACGGTCGACTGACAGACTCTGTTTCTGCGAGTTTTCATTACCGTGTTTCCTTGGCTAAGCGTTTGCAGGTCTTCTCGATCTCTGGATCACTAAGTAATTCAGTACCTGAAGATCTGGTCATACACAACACAAGAAAACACCAGTGCACATTAAATAGGAAAAAGAATAAAAATTGTAACCATCCCCGGCAACGGCGCCACTTTGATAGGACTTGTCGTGGGTCTACCAAATACAGTAAATGTACTGCTTAAAACCTGCAATTAAGATGCTAATAAAATATAGCACAGTAGTAGACATGGTCGATCCACAGAGACGGTGATTTAATTCAATTTCCAATTAAAGTGCAAATGAAACCAAACTATTGACTAGTAGTCACCTTTGTGTCTCTTAAGAGACCTTAGAGTTGTCACTTAAATGTAGCAAAATAATAATTAAACTAATAATTAAATAAAAGACTTAAACAGATATCAATTAATAAGAACAAATTTTAGCATTATGTAAATCCACCTTAATCTCATGCATGAAATCATAAACCTTTTACCTTGTCTAATTACTTATGCCATTTCAGTTATAGTATTACCGCGAGTCCCCGCAAATAATCCCAATTCTCCCATAGATTCTCGATAATCCCCCGTGAGTCCCCGCAAATGAATTATTCTCTAACTACGATAATTAAAATACCGCGAGTCCCTGCAAACCTTATTAATTAACAAATATAAGCATTAAGAACTAGAATAACCCGAAACTAATAATTCCTACTGACGATGCATTAGAAATTATTACCCAATTAATCCTGTACTACTCGGCTGGTAGTTGTGCCACTTACTGACTCTACCATATTAAATTAAGTTGATTAGGCTTAATAGAATCTAAGTAATTAGACATATAAACACAGGCAATTTAGAAATATAATTCATTAGACCTTGGATTAATTCCTGGGTTTCATACATGCATAGATTATGGCTTCTTACATAATACCAGAACTAATAAATTAGTTACTCATGATAAAACACAAAAAACACATAATTATAAAAGAATACATTAAAAGAGAGAAAAGAATACTGTACTGGAATTTAAGAATTCGCGATCTGACAACCGCCGGTTTGGCCAAACGGTAGACTGCAAGTCGGGAAAATCCAAAGTTGCGATTGAAACAGAGCAAAACAGAACAGAACAGAGAAAAACAGAGGAGAACTATACTAACGTGAAACTGTATCTTGCGTGAGAATTATTTGTAAACTAAGACACTATTCTCTATAAAACTTGTCTAGAAAACTTCTGTCTAATAACTTGTGTCTAAAAGTACAAGAATAATCCCATATATATAGGGATACAAATCAGCAATTAACCAATCTTCTAATGGAATTAGGAAACCTTCTTCTACTTGGAAAGATAATTAATTAAGTACATGGAGTTTCTTCAAATTTGGTAACTCCCAACTTCTCTCTTTAATTCCTTCTTGGATTGGTAATTGCCCAAAACTTCATTGCTTCTCCTTTAAGTTTTTCCGCATCAACCCTGCGCATGGCTACCCACGGATTTCATTCAACTGCAATCCAATTGGATTGGATTAAATTCCAATTGGATTTGGCCCACTTAGATTGGAATCCAATTTGATTTCGGATGCAGCACAATTGGATTGGATGACAACTCACTAAATTAATTAAGATTCCAATTGGATCAATTTTATCTTCCATGCATCCACTTCCTTATTTTGCTTTGGACTTCGATTTCTCTTACTTTATCGCAAATCGGCCTAACCTTTCTTGCGGGCTTCCTTCTTGATTTAGCCCACAAATCATGTGGGCTTTTCAGGCTTGACTCTACTCCAATTCTTTCACTTTTTTGCACATTCTTTTCTTCTTAGGCCTTATCTCTAAAATTACAAATAAACATTAAAACCTTGGGTAAAAACCCATGAGAACTGCCATAACAAGTGTTAAAATAATATACCTAAAAGGTGAAGATCAGATAGTTATCTCCCTATATTTCTGAAATACACAGTTCACTCATCATTTTTTGGACTAAAGTGTCATAGTAACAAAAAGAACTTAGACCTTGCGTGCTGGATTTGATTTTATTCCTGCCACTTTACTTTGAGATCAAATTTAATAAAGTTTGCATCCTGATTTTTTTTTTTTTTAATTTTTAGGAATGCATCCACTTTTGATGTAGGTGAATTCTGATGTCCCATTATATTCCACTAATGAGAAACGAAGAAAGCTTGAATATTGTTGATTTCTGGGAGTGGTAATAGTTAACAAATTTTGTTAATGAAAGAGTTACCGTGTTTAATGAGAGAGAATTATATACTATAAGCAAGTGTTGATTGCGTACCTGATCACCGAATGTCATGTGTATTTACAGATGCAGTAGCATGCACGTCAGCCAAATTCCAGTAGAATTCTTCATTGCGACAATCAAAATTCTAGTTGGGCTTCTTGAATATTGCCTTATAGCGTCATGATTACTTGTTGGTAAGAGTCATGTTCCTAGTCAGAGTCGGCTACAAGTAGTAGTATCATCCGACTAGGAACATCCATGGGCCTTATTGGGCTTGTCTAATAATGGGTAAGATCGCGGATCAACAATGTCTCATCCCTTCCTAAATATTAATTAATTGTGAACTACACATAATTATATTAGTAAAATTATTTTAAAAAATTCATAATTCAAAATTTAAAACTGGGCTTTTCTAATGAATAAAAAAAACATTTTAGAAACTAAATTATTTTAATGAAATCCATAATACTTAATCACTCTGTTTCAATAAAAGAATTTCATTTAAAAACACTTTTTGATCCTATTGTGTTCTCTTTGACTACGATCATGACCGTGAGAAAAAATAAGACTTACATATGGTATTTATAGATTTGGAAAAAGCATATGATAGAGTAAATAGAGATATTATGCGGTGGATATTAGAAAAGAAAGGGCTAGCAATAGCATACATAGAAACTATAAAAGATATATATGATGATATAACAACATGTGTAAATACACCAATAAGAATTTCATTGATTTTTCAAATAACATAAGCCTGCATCAATGATAAATTTTTGAGCCCAAATCTCTTTACTTTAGTAATTGATGAGATTACTAAACATTTGCGCCAATAGATGAAAAGTGAAGAAATATGCCTAAACTGGCTTGGACATGTACGTAGGAAACTCATAAATGCTCCAGTACGACGGGTAGAAAACAGAGAAGCAACTTTAATATTAAAAAGGGTAGAGGAAGACCTAAAAATAATTGGAAAACCTTTAAAATGTAATATTGGAATGTAAATTAATCAATGTGTCACGGCCATACACAATGGCAAGATATGATCCATATAGCGGACTCTACTTAATGGGACAAATTCCTAGTTGTTGTTGTTGTTGTACATCGACCTTTTGAAAAGTTATATATTTTCAAAATAAAACTTTTCAACTGGAAAAAAAGTAGTATAAGAAAGTATGATGACATTATTGTTAGAGTAATAATACACCCGTTAAAGTAAATTTATATATAAAATTATGTAAATTGATTCCGGCAATAAATTATTCGATAAATATTTGCTCTAATAATAATATTTTGAAAAGGAGTGAGAGCCGTAAAATATGAATGGTATTGGCCATTTCATATTTGATCAAGTGGATTGAATGGCGTTTGGTGTGACTCACCAAAATTTGCGCCTTAGTGCCGAACCTATTGAAAGCACATACTCCCATATGTATTCAGAAGCTAGTAAAGTAGTATTAATTATTAATAATCTAGTGCAAAAGCATCCGTGTCGATAATAAAATTTTTTTAAAATCTGGATTCAACACAATATTAAAATTTTAGAAGGGATTATCATTCAAGTGGATGCTTCCGTCTAATATTCATATCTCACCAAGTTTATTTCATATAGACATAGTTGGGTAACTTATGATAAGTAAGATCAGCAAAAGCTGCGAACTTTGAGCATAATGTTACCAAACTAAGCCAATTGAAATAAAACTATTTGAAGAACTTAAAAGAACTAAATAAAACTAAAGATTGTATCAAAAGCTTCAAAGGAGATAAGCTGAACAAAAGAGAACTAAGAACTAGCAAGAACTCTTGCTAAAAAGAAAAAAAACTAAAACTAATGTGTGAAACTAAAAGCTGAATGCTAAAATGCCTCAAAAGCTCCCCTTTTTATACTAGATAACAATGGCTCTAAAATAGGAAGTAGCATAATCCTCCAAATCTCCCAAGAATATCTCCAGCAATTAACTTCCTTCCAATCAGCATAATATATTCATCAATTATATCCCTACAAATCAGCATTTTGAATTCCTTCCTTATCCCTTTGATTTTCCTTCCTTATCACAAGTTTCTTCAAGTAAGGAAACTGAATATTTACTTCTCTCTTCCCTTATTTCCAGCAATCACTTCCATCCGAGATAATTCTCCAATTTTACTGCTACTGGAATTTTGCATCTTGATTCACTACGGTAACAACTGAAATTTCTCCATGGCTGCCCATTTCCTGCTGCTACCTTCCTTTTGCTCAAACGGACCCCTTTTTTCCTTCTTTTAGCTCACTCCTTTCCTTCTTGACTCAGTCTCTAAACACCTGCTCTTGGCTTCATAAAACAACAAATATACCCGTGAAAAGCAACCAAGAGACGCTAAAATAAAACAACTAAAAGACACTCATCAAATATCCTCACACTTGAATAACGCTTGCCCTCAAGCGTGAAGTGAAGAACCAAAACACAGGCTTACTTTAGTTGCTTTTGCACTGACTCAAAAATAGACACAGAAAATGTCTCAAATAGAAAACAAGAAAACAACTGATGACACAAGACTCACAGGACTTAAAAAAAACCGACTCAACAAGAAAAATCAAAACACACATGTACTGCCTCTTTTCATGATCTTCACACCTACTTGCCCCACATAATTTATGATCATGTATAGCATATATAAACCCCACCAATCCACCAAGCAAATGAACTTATTGCTTTAACACAATCATTCAGTAATTCCCTTAGAAACAGCACTCTATGGAGAGTAAAACACACATTCTCACAATTTAAAAATTAAGGACACTCTCCCTAGTCTATACAGAATGATTCACTGCTTGAAAATCGACCCATCGCCACAGTACCGTATTGAGGGGACACAACTGTTAAGAACAACCCTTTATCTCTGGACACAACAAGGCTTAGGGATTCAAACTTGGTATGGCCCTAATTGGTCCTAGGTCGCCTGCACGAAATAGAAACTTAGTGTGCATACAAAAACAGCATTTCATCCTTCTCAGCATTTGCACAAAGTTGCTTCTCATTTAGGCAAGTAGAGACTCATCTCTTCACCAATTCAGGTCATTACTTCATCTTTTTTCATTCATAATTCAGCCACCAAAACAAAAAAAAAATTCAGCAAGCAATCTCAAGATTTTTTAACATTCACAACACACGATCACTGCTGCACAATTCAGCACTTTGCTTCTTTTCTCTTTTTTTCACACCTTTATTTCAGCACAATAGCATACCAATATAACATTCAACAAGGTTCACATTTTAATACTTGCTTCTCTTGTAGCCATTATATCATCTTTAATTCAGCAAGCACAAATCCAACATTCACATTGCATGCACACTAAAGGGGCAGGAAAGAGAGAATAAAAATTAGGCCTTGGTTCATTTACTAACTCAGAAGAAATACAGTCAAGGATTCAAAGTGGCTTCTATGGATTAATGCATAGGAAAGTTTAGAAAGTAAAGCCAAACTTGGTTATCCTACAATGGTCCCCCATCATCCAGTTGTATCCCACACAATGACCATCTTGACAAGTTAGACCGGCAAACAGTGGGATTCCCACTTCTCATCAAAAATCATTTTAGGCTCAACAACACTCATTTTCAATGGCTAAGAATGGGAAAAAGTAGCCTGATCATGCTAAAGCAATAAAAACATACCCAAACCTCAACCAAAAAGAGTAAACATATGCCAACTCAATCATGTATCCATGGTGCTTATTTCAATGTTTCGATCACAATAAGGGTAGTACTTGACTCAAAACAGACTTAAAAACACAAAAGACAGATCCAGACAGGATCGACACATCCTCACACTTAAATTTGTGCATGTCCTCAGCACAAAACAAGAATAAGACACACACCAACACTAAGAAAATACCATGAACATCTACAAATACTAAATTCACAAACTCACAAAGACAGACCCAAAATAATAAAAACATAGAGACTGAGACAAGGAAGGAGAGATACTTACTCTGCTCAAGTCTGGGCTAAGTGAGCCCGAAGCTAATCAAACTGCAGCTGTATAGCAGCGAGACCTTCAGTGAACTGGTACTGTAAAGTGGAAAAACCTTCTGTGACTTGGAGTTGTAGAGCAGCTTGGTCCTTCTTTAACTCGTCAACTGATTGTTGGACCTGTAAAAATTCTGCACTAGCTGCACGAGAAGGTGGTGGGCGAGCCACATCATGGAAACAAAGGGCCCCATTGGAGGCCACATACAGCAATTATGTGTGCACTAGATATCCAGATGTGAGAGTCACAGAGGTAAGGAAAGGGGTCATGCATGTGTGAGTGGGATCAAACAATTGAGCATTACAAGCAAGCAAACCCACAAAGTGACCAAGGGACAAATGTCTAGTCCTATGGGTTCCAATGTCCCCAAAAACATACCCTACCCAAAATCCCAGGTTCAAAGGAACCTTATCCAGCATGCATAGTAAATATACAACTCATTGGAAGACACAACATGCTGAGCAGAAGTCCTACCAGTCAAATTACGAACAATCAGGTAATGGCAAAACTTAAGTGCAGGACTTTCTATCAAATAAGCCTCGGATTTGGACGGTATAAACTTGCCACCTTTAGGGACTATGCGGGCCCAGGCAGCTTGTTAAGCAAAGGATGGAAATCCAAGTTCAACAGCTTTATATGCGTCAGTGTCCAAATCTTCCTCAGCACAAAAATCCAATAAAATATTGAAGTCATTCACAGAAAATTCATGGGTTTTTCAAAACAGTCTAAAAGAGAGAAAAGGCTTCTCTTTAGTCAACCCTTTTCATTTGGTCATATGCACAGTAGTAAAAAACTCATGCAACATTTCAATAAAAACAGGGCAAATTGGTAAATCCAATAAACAAGACCAGCCAATATTAGAAAATAATTCCAGCACAGTATCCCAAATATTCAATGACTTTAATAGTGAAATATCAGGCAAGTACAAGGGTAATGGGGAATGAGTTTGGACCTGTTTGAGAGCTTCAATTAATCTCATCTTTTGTAGTGAAAGTCAAATTTCTTTTGACTTGTGCTTGCTGGACTATCTGTGCAGGGGGACTATCTGGACTATGTTTTGACTTTGAATTGGTTCTTTCCAACGCAAGGAGGCAGAGGCGGTGTGGGAGGCCGCACGATTTGAACAGCGGACGGAGGGCTTCACCGGCATTGGAATCTGGGCCACCGGAGTTGCATTCTCCATTAAAGGCCGGGCTCTTTTTTTTTTGGTGTGGCCTGGGTGGTGGTGGGTGGGGGTGGGTTTGGGTGAGGGGGTGGGAATTTTTTGTTCGGGTGGGGGTGGGTTCGGGTGAGGGGGTGGGAATTTTTGTTCGGGTGGGGGTGGGTTTTTTGGTTCGGTTTGGGGTGGTGGCTGGTGGATTCGGTTGAGGGGGTGGTTTTGGTGTGGTGATTGGGACCTTAGGCTGGCGGGATTGGGGCTGAGAAATTGAAGGGCCAGCTGGGAGTTTGCCAAGTTGGGTCGAGAGATGGGCAATAGGAAAAGTGGTGGCAAGGGGGGTGGCTTCGAGGACGTTGGGCTCGTCGACTGGTCGGAGCCGAGCTCTTCTCCTGCCGGCGGGTATGGAGGTTGGACAGGAATGGTGGTGAGAAAAGGTGGCGGCGACAGTTCGGTCCAGAGGTAGAAGATGAAGGGAATTGATTAGGTAATTATTTTATTATATTGGTATGTGAAATCGGGTAGGAAATAGGATGAAGTAATTTGATTAGTTGGGTCGGGTGTGAGATTAGGTATTCGGGTTTATTTAGGTTGATGGGTCGGTGGGTTGGGTTGGTGGGTAATTAGGTGGGTGGGTCGCTAATTGGGTTGGTGGGTCGGGTTGGTGGGTAATTGGGTTGGTGGGTCGCTGGAGCTTATTTGTGGATAATTGGCTGGGTTCAATGTGAGTGCAATATTGGCCCACTTCTTCTGTATTGGAATTGTAGTCCCTGGTCCAAATTTGTTGAGATGCCCTTGACCTTCTGATTGCTCCACATTCCACATTTTTTCTTTTCCTTGAATCTTCTGGCCCTGCAATTAATCCTGCATGCAACATTTAAAATATCCAACCCATTCAAAATTTAACTCGAATATCTTCAACCAAATAAAATAAAATAAAATAAATAAAATAAAATAAAATAAAATGAAAAAGAAAAAAAAATTAACAAAAACTGGGTTGCCTCCCAGTAGCGCCATTCTTTTAAGTCTAAGGCTAGACTTAATTGTCTCTTCTCAGTGATTGGGACAAATCGACAGGGAGAGTTCCTCCACAGTCTGTATCTGACCCGGCTCATGATAATGCTTGAGACGCTGTCCGTTGACCTTGAATTGCAGACCGGTTCTGGGGTCTTTTACCTCTATTGCTCCACTCGGGCCAACGGCCACTACCTCTAGTGATCCCTACCACTTGCTCTTCAACTTCCCACTAAAGAGTCGCAGCCTAGATTGAAATCAAGACTTGTTGGCCCACTTTGAACTCCTTCTGTCGGATTAGGCGATCATGCCTCCCTTTAGTGCGTTCTTGATGCCACTTGGCCGTCTCATAGGCATCCTCCCTCAATTCTTCTAACTCTTGTAGCTGGAATTTCCTCTCTTCTCCACATGCTGCTGCATCCATGTTTAATTTCTGGATTGCCCAATAAGAATGATGCTCTAGCTCAACTGGGAGATGACACATTTTCCCAAACACCAGTTGGTACGGCGACATCCCAATTGGGGTCTTGTATGCGGTCCTATATGCCCATAGTGCATCATTCAACTTTTGGCTCCAATCCTTCCTTGATTTATTCACTGTCCTCTCCAGGGTCCGTTTAATCTCTCTGTTAGAGACCTCGTCTTGTCCATTTGACTGCGGGTGGTAAGGTGTTGCAAGCCTGTGTCGCACCCCATACTTCTTCATCAATGCTGCAACGGTTTGGCTACAAAACTGTGTTCCTCGATCACTAATGATTGCCTTCTGCACTCCGAACCTGCAAAAAATATTAGCCTGTAAAAAATCTGCATCAACCTTTGAGTCAGTAGTTCGGGTAGCCTTTGCTTCCACCCATTTGGACACATAGTCAACTGCCAGCAATATATATAACATTCCATTTGATGCAGGGAATGGACCCATAAAGTCCTTCCCCCACACATCAAAAATTTCACAAACCTTTACTGGAACTTGAGGCATCTCATCTCGAACACCTATATTTCCTTCTCGCTGGCATCTGTCACACTTCCTGCAAAAAAGATATGCATCTCTGTTTAATGTTAGCCTATAAAATCCACTGTCCATTACCTTTAGTGCAGTCCGTTTTGGCCCAAAATGGCCTCCATAGGCAAATGAGTGACAGTGTCGAAGAATGTCCTCATGTTCCCACTCTGGAACACACCTTCTAAGGATCTGATCGGGTCTGAGCCTCCACAAGATCGGCTCATCCCATATGTAGTACTTTCTATCGCTTATTAGCTTCTCACGTCGTCCTCGTGAATACTCTGGTGGAAATACCCCTACCATCAAATATTCACGATGTTAGAGTACCAAGGGTCAGGATACTTCTCACCTGTCAGCACGTCAAGCAGAAAATTGCAGGGTGGTGGTTCAGTGTCGGCTTCATAGAGATGTTCCTCCAAAAATGTTTCTTTGATAGGTACTTTCTCTTCCTGAACCAACAGCCTGCTTATGTGGTCTGCCACATGATTCTCTGCTCCCTTTTTGTCCCTTAACTCCCAGTCAAATTCCTGGAGTAACAGGACCCATCTAATCAGTCGAGGCTTCGACTCCTTCTTTGCCAGCAAATGCTTCAAAGCCGCATGATCTGTGTAAACCACCACTTTGGATCCTAGCAAGTACTGTCTGTATTTATCAAAGCCGAAAACAATGGCCAAGAGCTCCTTCTCTGTAGTGGTGTAATTGCATTGGGCCGAATTCAAAGTCTTGGAGGCATAATATATTGCATGGCTCTCATTTCCTATTTTCTGGCCAAGTACCGCTCCTACTGCATAATCGCTTACATCGTACATGAGCTCAAAAGGGTGCTCCTAGTTGGGTGGTTGAATCACTGGAGCTGAAACCAACCTGCCTTTTAAAAGATCAAACTCCTCCTAACGATGAATCCACGGCTCCGGAATCAATTCCTAGCTTTGAGCTTCGTTCCAAGCTTTTCCTTCCTTTCCTTTCTCCTTTCTTCCTCTTCTACTTTCTCCTAGTTTTTCTAGTTTGGTTTTATTTTGGAAGAGTTTGGGCATGGTGTGGGTGAAGAGAAATGACTAGGGAGGGGGTTTTTATAGGCAAAATATGCCAAAAGGCTTGAGCTTATCTTCTTTTTTTTTTTTTCCTTTCTGGCACCCAATCAGTTTTCCCGATTGCTCAATTGGTAAAATTGATTGGAATTAGTTTTCCCCGATCTATAATCGGTTAAAACTGATTCATGAGGCAGTACCAATCGATTTTCTCGATTATGAATCGGTTAAAACCGATTTATTAGGCGGCGGTAATTTTTTATTATTTTTCCAATCGGTATTACCGATTGATGAATCGGTTAAAACCGATGGATTCAAATTCTATCAAAAGAAAATCGGTTTTACCCAACTAAGAATTGGCTAAAACCGATCCTTCTCATTATTATCCATTATCCAATCGGTTTTACCGATCGGAAAATGGTTAAAACCGATCTAACTAATTTTTTTTACTAATTTTCATTTATTTTCTAAGTTTCTTATCTTCTATTTCCTATTTTTGAGAATTCCAAAAGTTCCTAAATCATAATCTTGCTAAACAAATAACATTTCATGAAATTTAGAATTAAAGTATTCAAATTAATGCACATAGATAAAATTTGAAATTTGAAATTTGAAATAAAGAAATTCTTTTTGAAATAAAATATTCTATAAATTTACTAAAGAAATAGTGTTAGCTCTTTTAAAATAGATTCCTATCTCCTAATAAATGTTCATAAAATATTTTTAAATACCTCGATATATTTTTGAGGTGAATTCATGCGCTAAAATTTTACAAGGTCTCACAGAGTGACACTCCAATTTAAGCACCAAAATATTTCTTCTGAGGAATCATATAGAAAACAAACAACCATAAAACAAAAAAAAAGGTTGTGATGTAGATCAAGCATTGAAAAAAAAAAAAAGGCTTAACAGACCTACTTTTGCTATTGAGCAAGGACATACTTAACTGGTTAAGTATCTTTTGTTTATAACACATGACTACCTAGAAGAACATTGATAAACCCGTCGTAGGACTATCAAATGCAGTAAAAATACTGTTAAAAACCTGCACCAATTTAGCTAAATAAAAGGTAGCACAGCAGAGTACAAGGTCGATCCACAGAGACGGCAAATTCAACACAATTTCTAATTAATATGCAAATTAACCAAACTTGACTAGCATTCACTTTTTGTGTCTCCTAGAGACCTTGAATTTGTAGAAATGTGAAATAAGCAAAAGCCAAATATACAAAATAGATTAAGAATCAATTACGAAGAATATCCTAGCATTATGCAATCCACCTTAACCATATGCATGTAATAATAAACCCCTTGTACTGTCTAATTATCCTATGTCGTTTCAGTTATAGATTACCGCGAGTCCCCGCAATCATAATCCAATTCTCCCTTAATGAATCAATAACCCCCGTGAGTCTCCACTGTCAAGGTTATTTCCCTATCTAGTTTAATTAACAGGCCGCGAGTCCCCGCAATCACCGTATTAACTAAGCTAGAAGCATTAAGAATAAGAAGAACCCAAAACCAGTAACCCCCCTCGACAATGCTCAAGAGATTACTACCCAATTAAACCTGTACTACTCGGTCGGTAGTCGTGCCACTCACTGGCCCTACCAGATCTATATTAAGGTGATCAGACTTAATACGACCTTAGTTTTTAGACATATAAACACAGGCAATTATGGAACTAGTTAATTAGACTGGAATTCGTGCTTTGGTTTCATACATGCAATGGTTAAGGTTTCTCACATAATACTAGAATAAGAGAATTTAGCTACTCATAGAATCAAACATCTCACGAAATAGGATTAAAGCAGCCATGAAATGAAGGCAAGGATGGAATATGAAAAAGAGATACTTTACTGAATATTGCTATTGGAGACTCTTCCCGTTTGGGCAATGGGTAGCCTGCCGGAAGGAACTCTCAAATAAAATAGAACTACTGCTAGAATAATGTATCGTGAAATTCTAACTCTATCAGAACTAAAGAAAGAACTCTACGTGAATAAAGAATGGGAAATTAAAATGAATACTGAATGCAAATCTGGATGCCTTCTACCTATAGAGCACCCCTATTTATAGAGAGGAAAACAGTCATCTCTCAGTAAAAATATCCCATCAGTTAAGGAGTAAAGCAATCTTTGACAAAGTAAGCACATCACTCAGATGAAGGAAACAACCGATTGATTTTCTGGAGATTCTTCTGGAGTTTCGGCTTTTAACTTTCACTGCAGTAATTTCTTAAACCTTCTAGAAATTTAGCTTTTACTTCTACTGCAGTAATTTCTGAAACCTTCTAGAACTTTAGCTGCTCTACTGGGCTTCAGTTTTCTCCTTCTTTTTGGGCCACAACCCATGTGACATTCTACCCGAACATCTCTTGCTCCAAAATCCTTGTTTTAGAGTCTTTCCTCCTTATTTGAGCTGTTCTCTAAACCTTCCATAAAACACTAACAACTTGGGCAAAAGCCCGTGAGAACTGCCTTCAAAGATGCTAAAATAATAGTCCAAAACTGGTCAGATCAAACATTGTACATTCCTTGGTCTTACGACACTGATTTGTGTCATTAAAATGACTGTTGCAAAATTATTTGCTACAAATGTGGCGTCACAGTTGAAACGTCAAAGGGTATTTGCGACATGTAATTTGTGTTGCATACACAAATTAGAGACACAATTTTGCAACAAACTTAATCGTGTCATAGCCTTTTTCTGGCATTTTTTTTCACTAGTTGTGCCACAAAATATATGACATTTTTGCATCACTTAATTACTGTCGCATAAATCTTGCGACCCATTACGTGTCATTAGTTGCACTAACGCGTTATTAATATTAATTTGTGTCATTACGGTTAATGTCACATTTATTTGCTACACGTTCCATCATTATTTGAAATGTCATATTGTTATTTTGTGACATAATATCTTATCTATAAAATTTATGTCACATAATAATTGACAACACAATTTACGTCATTAATTTTTTCTGTTGCATAAACTTTGTCAACACAAAAGCATTAATAGAGTAAATAATTCACTATTTGTATTTATAAGATAACTAGAATATTATTCAAAATATAAAATTAGATAGCTGCTAAATGTCAAAGTGGGAATATTATAATTTAAATTCATCACTCAAAATATATAAATAAAAATTACAAATGTCTAAATTTATCTTCCAAGGGTAGAATGCAAATTCCATAAGTCAAATTATCACATTGTGAAGAAGATTATTTTGCCTTCCTCTTGCTCCTCTTAGGACTTTTTCCTTGTTCCTAACAATTTGAACAAAAATAAATTATATTTAACAAATATAGTTGAGAAATTAATAGAAAAGTATAATTTTTTATATTACCTTTGATGAAGTACCATTTGAATGGATGTTTGTGTTGTTCATATCTGTGTTATCTATTTCTTTTCTCTTCTACGAAAATTGATAACAAAAAAGAATATTAATGCACTAAAATAAAACATAAAAGGAAATAAATGAAAATTTGATTATTTACCTCAAGAGTTTCATTAGAGTTCTCTAAATTCATAAATCCTTGCAATGATGACCCATTATTTGAAGCCTGTACGCGTTTAGAATTTGAAGTCCCCGGTACCTTGTAGATTATAATTTAATAATATGAGTATATATATATATATGTGTGTGTGTGTGTGTGTGTGTGTGTAATTAATGAACAAAGTGTTGACTTACATGTGTAGTTTGATCCTCAAATGGGAGAAATCGAGCCTGGACCATCTCCATTTTCGAACACATTTCATCTTTAAATTTTGATAAGTTTTCTTCAAAACCCTTCTGAATACTTGCCACTTGGTCATTAGCTTTGTCTTTCACGGCTTGATCGAATTCTTCTCGGGATATGAAAATCAATTTCTTACTCTTTGAAACAAGACCACTACTGTGCAAACATCCCGGTGCGTCTTTTCCAATAACTTCTTCATAAATCTCATCATGAGCCTGAATATCATCGCGCAAACCTTCTGGAAACTTTTGCATCTTCTCCTTTAAAATAGCCTAATTGCAAAACATAAAATGAAGAAAAACTTAGTTGAAAAAGTGAAAACACTACTCCAATTTAGTATTCCAATAGTAGGTAGTTATTATTAATTGTAAGAGTACTTACTATTTTCTCTGAAGTAAACTTATCAAGTGGTTTTCCACTCTTCCCCACTCTTGTAGCGATAAACAAATTTGGCTTGGATAGTTCTTGACCATATTGCTGTCGGTACTTCAAACAGAGGAATAGAGAAACAAGTTATAACAACATAATACAACACATTTGAATTAAACGACAATTTATGGAAAGTATTATATATATATATATATATATAATACCTCATTTTTAGCACTGTTCGTATCCTTTCTTCCCAGTCTAGACGGCAATTTGACATTCTTTCGACTAGTTTTGTTGTTCTTACTAACTTTATGTAATTCAACAAAATGCCAAAAGTTACATTTTTAAAGAGCGTGTAATATATACATACACACACACACACACACACACACATAATGTTAAACCTGTTTACTAACCTTTACTTTCTCAGTGCTCCAATAGTTCACCAGCACAGGCCATGTATGTAAGTTTGGTTAGGCCTATGTGGGGTATAATGTTTTGCTTTCAATCTACTTTTCCAATCCTTCCAAAGTTTCCCAGGAGGCATCTTTTTTTGTAACTGTCAGGCAAGTTTGTATTCTCCTATGAACAAAAAATAGACATGCATGTAAAAATCAGCTCACTACGACTTAAAAATAGGCTGCTGGATAACTAAGCTCACAGAACATTAGAAATGAAGTTGGAGGTCACAGCAAATGTGAAAACTCCATTGATAAATAATGCCTAAAAACAAATAATAGTACGCAAACATCTATAGGTCTTTTCATTCTCATTTGATAGGGAGACAATGAAAATTTAGGACATGAATTATCAAAAATGAAACAAAATTACAAGTAAAGATATACCTTGACGTCATCCCAAACCATGTCATTTTGCATTTTAGGCACTGCCCTTCAATCTGTATATGAAATGGGTAATTTTTTTCCATCTTTTGCCAGGATTCCCAATTGAGATGATAAATGAACAGCATTGTTCCCAACTACTTCATTATCAGCATCTAGATCCAACATCATGACTTTTCCTGTACCCCACTGGAATCCCAATTTTGCAGGTCCCCTTCTAATTGTTTCTACGAATCATTATTTATTTAGGAATGTAATTAGAAAAAAAAATATTATTTACACATGATTACATAGACGTAAAAAAATTATTAATTTTTAAGTTATGAATATGCACCTTGTTTGTTGGTATCATCATCACCGCTATTTTCTAGTTGGTCATCAGCTCTGTCATCTGATGAGTTGTCCGAATTGGTATCTGAAAATGAGTCATCAGAATTATCATGGTTGTCATTTTGAATCTGAGTATTTTGAGCTATGGCATCTTGCATAGATCCAATAGCATATCGATATTTCTTCCCAAGTGGTGCCATACTAAGCTGCAAATCAATAATCAAAGGTGTTAACTCTAGATATATTTATACACAATATCAACTTCAGAACCAAAAGCTTCAAGAGAATGATAAATACTTTAGCCACCAATGCTTAAAAGAAAGGGAAAAATACCATATATTGACCTGTGAGCCCAAGGATAAAAATAAATAGCAAAAAAAAAGACCCCCCAATAAAACCCAAATAGCCTATAGAATTCAGAAATTGGAAGAGAGAATCAATTGTGGGTTTGAATTGCCCGAACAAATCTGACACAATATCCGAACAGAACAGAAACTTTTAAGCATCTAAACTTTTGAAACAGAAGAAAGCGCAATATCTGATCATCCAGATTCAAACCAAATAAAACAAAACAAAAGAATTTAGCTTTAGAGTTTGTTTCGAAGCAAACGGAGTTTCAGAGTTTTTTCTACAGGGTCATGTCTTAAAATGTTTCAGGGCATGACATTGCCCCATTCTAGGCTCTTTGAAGAATCTAAAATGAGTAGCTTTGCATGTTGAAAGAAAAGATGGAGGGTAGCATGTGTCTCTGAATGGGTGTTTTTGAGGTTTCCTTTAAGGTGGACTGAACTTTTAGCAAATGTTTTAAGCAATTCTGTGTAACTTTGTAAATTATACATAAATTGTGTAAGGTCATTGGTTTGCTGTTAAGTGGGGAAACATGATACATGTGTTACTCATGATTACTAATACTTTGTCTTTGAATGCTATCAGTATTGACAAGCCTACTACTGTTTTGTCTTTCAATGCTAGCATTGTTGATCTCTTCATGATGCTAGAGATTTTTGTTATGAATGCATTTGCAATACCTGTGAATCCTTTCTGTGTATACTAGTCATATCCAACAGTGGTCTAGGTTAAATTTCATGCCCTTCTAGTTCTTTGACTGTTTCGCTAATTTTTATCTACTAGATTGGTTCTTCTAGTAAGAGAGGCAAAGTCTGAAACTACTCGTGGAGGTGGCCGTGGTGTAGGGCGTGGTTTTGGCGGGGTTGTGGTGGACGTGGGTTTGATACGGACTCCGCCAATTTTGATAATGCTTATGGCAACAAGGAGATCTCTGGTGGTCAGGGTGGTGCTCCTGAAGATGCAGAAGGTGGAAAATTTGCTGAAAGGAGAGGAGGCTATGGCGGGCCACGTGGTTCTTTTCGAGGTGGTCGTCGGGGTGGCTTCAGCAATGGAGAAGTTGGTGATGGAGATAGACCACGCCGGGCTTATGAACGTCGCAGTGGAACTGGACGCGGGTAATTAGTTTTTGGTTAATCTGTTAAACTGTAGTTATGTTCTGTTTTATGCGTCTTACACATCTCTTCCCAATCTGAGGTGTAACTAGTGTGCAGAAATGAATTGAAACGAGATGGATCTGGGCGGGGGAACTAGGGAACTGAGACCGATGAGCTTGCTCAGTGAGTGTTTTCTTATACATTTCATTTAGAAATGCCAGGTTGTTTCTAAATGTTACTTATCACTACTACAAGCTTTTAATTGAAATTTGTACTCTCCCATTCGTCTGTCCAGGACTAATGAAGTTCATGAAGGTGAGAAAATTCCTAATGCTTAGAAATTACCCTCAGGGGAGAAGGATACAACAGATAGCAACAAAGAAGCTCCAGCAAATGAATCTGAGGAAAAGGAGCCAGAGAATAAGGTTTCTCTCTTTTGTATAATATCTTTCGTGCCTGAGTATTTTTATTATTGGTGTTTCCTTTACTATTCTTTTTTCGTTTAAACAATCATCATAGGTCAAAAGTAGAAGAAATTTGACATAGCCACTTTAGCCAAGTAGACCAAAATTTCTACTTTGTAGAACCAGAATCACAATCAAACACCGACGTATATTTGTACAATCTAGTGCAATAATAAGAAAGTGCTTCATGTAATGGGAGATTCAGAATATAGTGCATGACATTGACACAAAGTAGGCCATCTATTTTTTTCCTTCTAAGTGCTCAGTAATTGCCACAATGCAACAAAGCTAAAAAAAAGCCAAGCGTGTCATGCCTAAAGTAATATCTTGTAATGACAGATTAGCCTAAAAATTCAAAATCTCATTAACATGGAGCACGCAGACATCAGACCTAGACATCCAAACAGGAATCAGATTGCAATTAAAAACAAGATAGCATTTATGTCCCTGAAAAATACAGAGCACATCGATTGGAACCATAATTACCAACAATGAACGGACATGTTTAAACAGACCCAATTACTCCATCTATAAGAACCAAATCATTCAAAATCTAGAAAGAGGTTACCCAATGAAGACAGGAATGTAGAGGCGGATGTCGAGAGTTGGGGACAGGAACTCTCTCCGATGGAATTGAGATACTAAAATCGGAATCGGCAAGGTGGAGAGCACATCAGATTCCTACAATTCATCAGAGACTAATAAAATATAAACCAATTCATCAGATTCCTACAATTAATCAGAGACTAATAAAATATAGCAACCGAAGTGCTGCAATTTCCAGCACTTCGGTTGCTATTATCTAGTGAGCCTGTTGCTCAGAATTAGTATTTAAACAGGCCTTGTGGCTTTGCAAAAGGCATCAGATAATAAACTATTTTCCTTCCTCTCCAATTCTTCTCGGTTCTTCCCATCCCATTATTCTCTGTTCTTTCCTTTGTCTAGCTCGTTTGCATCACTGTACCTGCTAATGGATTGCCTCATCCAATAACAAGAAAATTTCTTATTTGAATTTGAATTTTGAAGTGTAGTTTCTCTTCTCTCAGGATGTAGCTGTCTCTTGTGCTCTTTTAATCATAAAATTTGCAATTATTATCTGTGAATATTTTCCAATCTTAGTAAGTAGTTATCGTTAATGAACAGTTATACTGTGTCTATTACCTTGCTCTGAACAAAGATGACAATATAGGCTATATGTTTCGAAGTGCCAAATATGGAGTTTTGCGCATGTCATATAACTAAGCTGATATGGAACATGAATTAGAGGGATACTCAAGGAAGGAATACACATCAGCAAGTCTGCAGTAATTTAGTAATTTGGTAATTGTTTAGTTGTTTGATTCAGTGATGTGAGTGCTTGATTCCAGTAAGTAGTTAAGTCAAGTATACTGGCACATTTAATTTGTAGGTAGTTTGTTGAGAAAGAGCGTGCTTTGTTGCTTATCACACTCTAATTTATTTCAACCATTTTAGTTTAATCTTGAGTAAATAAGATTGCTTGCACATTTAATGTCTACAAGGATAGAACTGAAATATCATATGTAAAAAATATAAATAAATAACAGCAAAATCTCAGTGATACTTCTTTTCTTTACTCTCTATATTGTTTTTGCTTAGGCTGCAAGGGTGCCTAACAGTTCCCTCCTCTTTTTTTCATTCTATGGTAGTAAAAACATATCTCTTCCTGCCAAGTTGTACCACTGGATTAAATATTCCAAGTTTCACCATACTTTTTCACAAATTGCTATATACGTTCTAAGAATATAACCTACAAGTTGTGCAGTTGTGTAGTTTGCTCTTCTTTTATGCTTTTTTGCTGCTGTGTTTTTTTCCTTGTGCTCACAGGTCAGTATGATTGTGTTATTCAGGTGTGATTGGGTTGACTATAATTTAGGATTGCGACATGATGAGTTCAATTTCACATTAGTGAACTTTAACCACTTACTATATAGGCAAAATAGGAAAACGGATGAGCCATTTATTCTAGCATCTCAAGCACACCAAGCTTGGTATATTCAAGATCAAGTTGATACAGATTGGCATGTAGCTTTGAAGATGACTCCTCAAGATTTATTCAAATTTCATCCAGAAGTTAATGTAATTGGAGGCAATGAAGATGAGCAGTTTTCTAATCAACAATTAGATTCAGCAGATATTGATGATGAACACGTTTCATGGGTTAGAGCAGATATTGAAGGTGCGACAGTGGCAGGCATAGGCAATCCTATTGGTGGAGCTGATGTTCATGGTTCAGATAATGACGATGAAGACTTTCTAGATGAAGATGATGGACTAGAATACTTTGCGAGCGATAATTTTGACGACTCCAGTGATGATGATGACTTATTTGAAGAAATGGTCCCAGTAAATGAGAATGAAGATGACTAGAGCAGTTTTCGTACTTTTATTTGTTTTCGAGGATCATATTCTTGTATTAGTTCGTTAATTGATTTTTTGCATTTGTTTTGACCTCCAACTTCATTTATGCTATTTTTTAGGGAAGCTTAGCTTAGTTGCATCTTATTTTTCAAGGTACTTGTTTTTGTTTTGAATGCATCTTGTTTATGAAGATCCTCGTTTGCTTTTTGTTCTAATTTTTCAAAGAACTAAAGTTAGTGTTCATTGATGATGATGATATTTGCTCCGCTTTCATTTAGTTTTATTTTTTTTTACTAATTTTTCCATTTTTTGGATTCAGATGTTGTTCTATCATTAAATTAAAATGACACAATTATGCCACCAATTTGTGGCATGCCAATAATATGACGTAATTATGCCTTAATTTTACAACAAATTTATAATTGTATAGTATAATTTTGGCATTTTATGAAGTGTTGCGAAAAAACTATCGTAATTATGAGGCACGTCTATTTAGTGTCACATCTATGTCACAAAATTATGATGCAATAATTAAATAACGCAATAATGTCAGAAATATATGTCACAAATGCATAAATGTGGTATATTTACGACACTTAATGTAATGTCGCATAAGCAAATTGTCGCAATTTTGAGACAAACAAATAAGTGTTGAATCTATGTCACAAAAGTGTGATGCAATAATTAAAATGACTCAAATTATGCCGCTAATTTGTGACATGCTAATAATATGACGCAATTAAGCCACGATTTTGCGGCACAATTATAATTGTGTTGTCTAACTGCGACATTTAATTCAAGTGTAGCAAATAAATTGTCACAATTTTGAGACAAAAAAAAGGATGTCGAATCTATGTCACAAAAGTGTGATGCAATAATTAAAATGACTCAAATTATGCCGCTAATTTGTGACATGCTAATAATATGACGCAATTAAGCCACGATTTTGCGGCACAATTATAATTGTGTTGTCTAACTGCGACATTTAATTCAAGTGTAGCAAATAAATTGTCACAATTTTGAGACAAAAAAAAGGATGTCGAATCTATGTCACAAAATTGCGATGCAATAACTAAATGACGCAAAGTCACAAATATAAGACACAAATGCGTAAGTGTTGTATATTCCCGATACCTACATGTAATGCCGCATGTAAATATGTCGCAATAGGTCAGTTTTCTTGTAGTGCATTGTCTGCTTCTTTTCTTTTGACTTCTTCGGGCAATTTTTTGCATAATGCCCCTTTTTGTTGCAGAAAAAACACCAATCCAACTTCTTATGGGATTTTTTTCCTCCTGAAAATTTTTTGCCTGCTTCTACCTTGTCGCCTTTCTCTTCTGGAAAAATCAGTGGGAATTTGCCGCTTTCTTTTGATGTACTTTTGGTAGTTCTTTTGTTTTTAAGGCCACAACCACAACTTTTTTTAGGACACTTAATCCGTGAATCAGCACAAGCAGCTTCTAATTGCTTTGAGTGAATTGAGAACTTCTCCATCAGTTGTTTCTTCGCACAGAGATCCAATAATATAAGTGTGATCTATTGGAAAATCTGACCAATTTTCAGATTTGTAACCGTCTAATTCTTCGCCTAAATGGACCCGTACTGTTTGCTGGGCAAGAAATTCATCAAACGATTTCAGGAAAACCTGCTTCAAGTCAGCACTGTCTCCTCTGCCAATTGCACAAAACCTTTTGATCATGAAATCAAAATGCTTTTGCAAATCCTTCTTTGTACTTTGCTTTGAAAAACTCTTCCTTTTGCATCTCAAATTTTTCCCTTTGATGCCCCAACAACTCTTCATGGAGTATTCCGATGGCATTGTCAAACGTCTGTTGGACAAACGTTTGTGGGCGACAACTACCAAGACCTATCCAATATGCTTTCAGAAATCCAAGGAATCCAGCAGTAAACCTCCTAAGGATATCAATGTCATCTTTTTTGGTTCAGAGTTTTTTAGCATACAACCATGAGTGAAACTCACTAATGCATTCAAACCATCTATCAGGTGGTAGACCATCCAAAGTGAATGTATTTCCTGACAAATGATGAACCGGAGTAGGGCCAGCTGCCCTCTAGTGATTTCTTTGAGAGTCGTACTCAGGCTCTTTCACGAACGGATCATTTGCATTATCTACCATGTAAACTTGTTGTTTAGTCTGAGACTGTATCTCCGCTAAGGAGTCTGAATCAGCTTCAGAGAAGGATGATGAATATAAAGATGAATCTTCCTTTTGATCAACAATTGCCAATTGGCAACGATCCTTTTGGGAATCATTAGTGATATGTTGTTCAGCCATCTACAATAGCTTATCAATCATTGATAATTCTTGATTCTCTATAAAGAATGGGCTTCAGCTAGTGGGTGGTTTTGGCGATTCTGGTCGAGAAGAGGGTGGTTTTGGTTCTGGGACTGATATTTTTCGTCTCACTATTGCCCTTGGCTGGGTTCTTGGGATGGGTTTTCCAGGTGGGGAAGGACTAGGTTGAAAAACAAATACTTTTCAGAAAATTAAAGCACTTGGGTTAGTTACAACTAAGCAAAAGGGTCCCTCATTATCCAAAGATTCAGCTGTCAAAGTATCAAAAAGACTTTTCTTATGTAGCCAAAATTTTAACCCACACCACTGCAGCATTATGGAATTATATCCCCCACCAATTTGTTAAGGAAAAAGACATTTAACCACCAAAGGTATATTACTGCAAGGGCATATCAACCAATCCTTTCCGCAGTGCAAAAATAAATCAAAAAAATAAAAACGGGCAGCCTGGAAGGAATATAACAGTACCACCACATTATTCAAACGATTAGGAAGAATTAACACATAAGCATGCACTTTTGCGGACCTAAAGAGCCAGAGCACTTGTCTGGGCCTGTGCTAAGTCGAGAACAGAGGTGATGAACAGAACCGTCCGGCTGGAAGCTGCTATTTGCAGAGCTATGGCAAGGAAGTTCTGAAACCAAAAAAAAAAGAAAAATCCTGCAATCCAATTGGACAAAAACAGAGCAAAGATTAAATAATAAAATAAAAACCATGAAACTGAAATCGAACTTAATCAATCAGGAAATTGTGGTAGCGGAAAAGGGAGGAAGAAGGGGAAAGCGGCCGCCGGTGAGTTGCGATTTGGAAATCGCTGCAGCGGTGAACGGAGCGACGTTCGGGTGGCGTTGGGAAGGAGCTCGGCGGGCAGCGGAGTACAGGCGGTGATGGGTTTCTAGAGAACCCTCGCTGCGCCTGTTGACAATGGAGGACAGCAGCTGGAGTCATGGGAATGCTCTGAATCGCGGCGGTTTCGTGTCACCGTGGTGATTTGGGCGGCCTCCCTGACTTTTTTTTTTTTTTTTTCAGATCTGGCCTGCGGTTGCTGCTGGATTTAATCAAATACCTGCGAAATAAAAATAGAGCAAACCCAGAAGTAGAAGAGACGCCATCGGGTGGCTTTGTAGTGGAGGCAGCAGCGGCGCTGGGCAGAAACCCAGCATCGCCGGAAAAAATGGAGGAGGCGGTGGAGATGACAAGTAGAAACGTGTGTGCGGTGGTGGAAAGTAGACATGGGTGAATTGTGAAAATGTGAAAAGAGTGGATTTACCATGTTGTTTCTTTTTTTTAACAGAAAAGAACAAAACTGGCAGATAAATGGAAAAGTTTTTAAAAAATAAAAATAAATAAATAAATAAAACAAAAAAAAAAAAATTTTTTAAATAGAGAGAAATAAAATTAAAACTAGTCCCCGGAAACGGCGCCATTTTGATAGGTGTCGTTTCAACTACCAAAAATATTTATAAAAACCTACTAAAAACTAATATAGCAATAAGTAGGATCGTCTCCATAGGGACTGGCAATTTTATTCCTCCCGTTAATAAAAACATCTAGTCGAAGCATTGATCACAATTAATTCATGCAATTGCTCATTGATTCAAAGATTGTCATGCAAAAGACAAATCAGTTAATTCTAGGGACGATGAACCCCAATGACATCTATCCATTAGACGTGTCAATAGTCTAATGAACTATCAAACCAACTCAAGTAATTCATTCAAATGTGATGAATCACAAGCCCCAAAAGGACCTCTCACTAGCCCGAAGGGAACCCATGCATGCAATATTACAAAAACAATAATTTCAATCCAAAGTATGCATGTAGACATAAATCGACCAGTTAAAGATTGTCGAGATTCAAACTAACCCTTCAGTAGACGTGTCAATAGTCTATGAAGTTCCGGTTAATAAGCAATCTACAAACACAATCCAATTTCCCCTTATTGTATCGGCAATTACCATGGGCTCCCTACGACATAATTGCTTCTCTAATTAATCTAGCTAACAGGCCGTGGGCTCACTACGACACCTTATTATTAACCATATTAACTGCTTTAGGAATTAGGGAAACCTGGCACTAGCAATTCTTATTTGGTTAACTTTAAGAATTATTACCCCATTATCTTTACTACCGATACGATAGCTTCGCCACGTATTAGCCCCTTCCAATAATGATTAATTGGGGGAACTAATTGGCAGTATCCGACTAAACCCAAGTTAGCTACACTTAGATAAAATCATAAATAAGATTTATACATAGCAGATAATTAGGAATTCATGCATTCATACTACCTTGAAAATACTTTTATATCTCACAATTGTAATAACAATTTTGATCAAACTTCAACTAGGAAAGAAAATAATAAAACTAGACTAAGGAAAATAAATAAACTTAACATTAAGAAAATAAATTATTATAGCAGAGAAAAAGTAGGGAGCCGAAGCTCCCTCCTAAAAAGCATAAAATGAGATATATCCTTAATGACACAATGAGCTACCTATTTATAGGAAAAAACTCTCATACTGAATCTTCTAGAAAACCTAATTAGATAAGAACTAAAACTAAGCCGAAGACGGCTAGGAAAGCAAAAAGGGCGCAGCCCTAAATCTCTACACACTTTGGCCTTGTAGTTTGACTTTGATTCAGCTAAATTGATTTCTTCTCCATCCATTCACGTGCAACATTCAATTAATTTTGATTCACTTGTGATCTTGGACTTTAGCTTGGTTTGGACTTGCAATTTGGGCTTCTTCTTCATTTAACTCCTTTGGGCCCGCAAGTAAACATTGGCCTTTTAATTAATTAATTCACATGGCTCACTGAGAATAGATTCCAACCACATATTTTTCAACAGCCTGGCAAAGCACTGATCTCCGGAACTTCTTCTTAATCTCGGCCCCTGTGCAGCTCGTCTACGGTTCAACGGCTCTCGTTTAGGCAAATGGGCCCTTAATTCCGCTCTTTTTGCAACTCTTCTCTCTTTCTACCTTGTTTCCTAAAACCTGTGTTTAACAAACAGAAACACTCCAAACCACAGTGAGCACTGCCAATAAAGACTCTAAAATAAACAAGCTAATGAGAGCCGATCAGGAACGGAGTCCGATGTTAACCCTTTCACTAAAAAATCTGTTAAAGTTTGACCTTTGACAGTGCACCGCGGCTCATAATCAATTCCATACTCACTAAGCTCTACCACCCACTTGGTTATCCGTTCAGATGCTCCCAGGTGCTCCATAATCTGCTTCAAGGCTAAATCAGCGAGGACTGAATTGGGGTAAGCCTTGAAATACGGACGTAACTGCCTAGACGCTGCCACTCACGCAAGAGCCAACTTTTGAAATGCGGTATAATTATGCTCCGTAAACTGTAACACCCAGCTCACAAAATAAACTGGCTTTTTCACCTTTTCTCTTTCAACTAATGCCACGGCACTGACCACCAATGGGGTAAATGCCAAGTACACATAAATTCTCTCCGCCGGCATAGGTATCATCAACCTGGGCAGGTCAGCCAAGTACGCTTTCAGTTCGTTAAAGGCCTTTTGACATTCTTTAGTCCACTGGAACTTATTTGCTTTTTTCAATATCTTGAAAAATGCCAACGACTTTTCAGCAACTTTAGACAAAAACCTGTTCAATGCTGTCACTGGACCAGTCAACCGTTGAACCTCCTTCACTGACGTCGGCAGATAAATTTCTATCACATCTCGCACATTCTCTGGTTGTGGAGCGATTCCTACCTCAGACACCATGTTTCCCAAAAATTTCCCTGACGACGCCCCAAACACACACTTCTTTGGATTAAGGCTCAATCGATATTTCCTCAAAACCAGCAAAACCTCTCTGATATCGGCCAAGAAGCTGAGCTCGTCTTTACTCTTGACCAATATATCATCAATATAAGCTTTCATGTTCCTACCTAGCTTGTCTTTACCAGATGGAGCAGAGTAGAAGATCAAAGATCTTTGGATGGAGCAGAGGAGAAGATGAAGGAGAAGCGGAAGAGGAAAAGAAGGGAGAGAAGAAAGAGAAATCTAAAGGTATGATGAAGGATTGACCGAACCCATGATGAAATCTCTTAGCCACAACTCAGCAGAAATCCATGGAAATCGGCTCTCACATGCGATCAAAAAGCAAAAAGCTTCTCCTTAAAATCTGGCCTTACAAAGATCTTCCACGATCTCTAGTTCCTGAACAAGAATAATAATTAAAAAAAAAAAAAAAAGCACGTACAGAGAAACCGAACGAACAAGAAACTGTTCATCCTCAGATGACATCGGCAAAACGATGTCGTTTTGTCGAACTAATGTCCACAGTATAAAATCTAAATTTCGTAAAAATAAATACAAAATGTTCGTCCACCATTCCTCTCTTATATATGGTTCCTTTGATGAGACGGATGCATTAAAATTAGGGATGGCAACGGGTCGTGTTCGCTGGTTAGCGTGTTCGAGTTTGCGAGTTAGCGTACTGAAATACCTCAATCCTAACCTAAACCTGTTTATTTTCGGATCGTATCGTGTCTAACCTATTTATTTTTGTGCCGTGTCGTGTCAACCTTATTTTGACCCGAATTGACCTATTTATTTTAAAATTCAACATTTGAACTCGAATTCGATCTAAATATAACTCCAATAGTACATTTACCCTATAAAAGTAATTATATTGACATTAAAAAGTATATCATACATGGTAAATTAGGGGTGGCAATAGGGTCGAGTCCCGTGTTTGCAGGATCGGGTGCATGGGTTAGGGTATTTTAACTTTTATATGATATACCATTATGATGCATAATGTCAATAATACCCCCAATACTTCATCATATTTACAAATATACTTTCTAGTTACGAACTTAAACGGGTCATTCAGGTAACCCACGGTTTACTGACGGGTCCTTTGTGTTCGTGTTGAATTTGACCCAAGTTTTTTCAGGGCGTGTCTGACATGCTAAATGCGTGTTAGGTTCATGCCGAGTTATGAATTGCCACCCCTAAGTAAAATCAGTTAGACGAAGGAATCAAACAAGACACTAGAGGGCCTAAGGTGGGGCCCAGGGGGCCCGAGGCCCCACTGAGCCCACCGTAGTACTTTATCTGAGTGATGCGTGTAAAGTGTCTCCAATCAATATAAATTTTTAAACTAACATTAACACAATATTTTTTTCAAAAAAATAAAAGACACTAACACAATTTTAAAATTTTATGTTTTAAGCGTTAAGGTTGTGTGGCTTGTGGGACTTTTTTCTTTTATAGTAATGATACACTACTCAACTAATCTTCTCAAATTTTTCATATCAAGTGAGATGTCATATATTCATTGGTCAATACTATTGTATTAATAACTAATTTATAAAAATCTAGCCAATTGATGCATGATACCTCACTTTTTATGAGAAAATCGAGAAGATTAGTTGCCTGTTGAATAGTGTATCATTACTTCTTTTTTTTTCCATACTCCCTGTGTTGCATGAGAAGGGCATCGATGCCAACACCCCACAAATCTTCGGTATAGAACATTGCCACCAACTCCAGCAAAGTTTAGTGAAAGAAGATTGTCTCAATTGCAAATCTTCAAGATAGAAGATTTTGCCTACAATCACAAATCTTTGATACTAATTCTATTGTATATATATTTTTATGTAGTAAAATCGGTGACACATGATTTTCACCGCGAGGAATATCGTTGACCCATAATTCGATGTTGAAATTCTCAAAATCCCAACAAACAACTAAGCAAACCATATACGACAGTAATCTCATATTTCGACGATAAATTATTCCATACATTCGTTAAAAATATATTATGCAGGCGACACAATTATAAATTCAATGGTAAGAATGCAATTTTCTTAAAAAATGTATAGACAAATAGGGAGTCAAATTTGTTAATACTTCGTTCATATTGATTTGCTTAACTAAAATTACGAGTGCAATATATGTGTAGAATAATTTTCCGATTTCGAAGAACTAGGAAAACCGTTGTGAAGTTGCAGATGCACCCAGCGAAAAGTAGTTTCCTTACTCGTCTTGATGAGAAGAAATAGTAGTATGTTGGGATGGTTAGCAAGGTCCCATACCGCACCATATGCTCTACGCATACTTGATACTCCTAACCTTCAATTGCTTATCCTTCCAAAAATGTCACAAATGGTCACAAATGTCAACTTGAGGCAATATTTGTCAAGTCAGACAATATCAAAATAAAGGGAAAATCGCATTTTTGGTTCTTCTTTTTTTTGTGGTGGCAATTTTGGTCCAGTTTCTTTATTTATGTTATTGGGCAATTTTGGTCCTTTTATCGATGGTAGAAGATTTTGTTGGGTGCCCCCCAACCATTTAATTGGCTGTTCAAAAAAAAAGGATTTTGTTGGTCATTTAGGGGTGATTATGAAAATTTTAAAAATGTTGAGATTAAAAAAATAAGGAATTTTTTTTATACTTATTTTACTGGCCCATAAGTTTTTTGATTTTTCTTTCTTCAAAACAGTTCAAATTACTGTTGACTCTGTGGTTTGATCAACAAAAAATTTTCTATTGTCGGTAAAGGATAAAAATTTCCAAAAAAAGGACATTTGTCATGACAAAAACAGAAGGGACCAAAAGTGCAATTAATAAATTTGGTTACTAGCCTATATTTTGCAATTGTGAGCCAGTTTGATAAAAATTAATACGTATATTTGAATAGTGAATTGATTAAGGTTCTTATATCTAAATACTGGAAATTCGGCTTTCTACCTTGAATCAAAATATTTGATCCGAGTGTTGAATTATTAAAAAGAATTTTATGATTACATTCATTTCTAATACCTATATTAAAAAAAATGATTTTACGATAAAACTTCATATATTTTGTCATATAACTTAAATAGTACCTCAATGGTAACAATGCTAACTCCTTCAATGTATTAATGGGCACCTTGGTACAGTACAGCTATGGCAATGTAATTGGGGAAGTTGCTGTGTTTTTTCGTCAATCCAGGCAACGAATTCCGGGCCTGGAAGACCGCAATAAACTCTCCGGTATTCAACCTCCACCACGCCCGAGGAAAACAGGTGTTCTGCCGGCCGCGGCTTCTCCGCTAGCCAGTTCGATCTGCGCAGGCTCGGCAGCTGAGAATGAAATCGGTGTTTATCACCTTCACCGTAGTCCGTCACCACCACTTTCGTCCCCTCCTCACAGCAGTATTGTGGATCTTTGCACCAAAACTGGAGTTTCAATTATTAAAAAAAAATTCGAATAATTAAATGGGATTGCTTTCTCATAAGCTGCATAAATTGTAAGAAATTAAAGTTCAATTTCGGAAATTATTTTTGAATTAAATTTGGTAATTGTATCTACCTAGTTTGTTCTTGGTGATGATTAATTTTACTCCATCAGATTCAATGGAAATGTCCTATTACAAAAATTATTTTGTCGTAACAGGAGAGTTATGTTATTAATATATTATTTTTATTTTTGATATATTGGCAAATATAATATGTGCCGCTCACAATTAACTTGACATAAGTTAAAAAGAAAATAATAAATTATTTACTTTAAATGTTATACCTTGAAACATATAACAAGTTGAGTATATAAAGAACGAACTAGTATAGTTTTCAGGTGAATTTATAGGGGTATAATCTACTTTCAGCTCTGTGCCTCGGGGTGAGAAAGCTTTTTTGCTTTGCATATGTGCGACAAAAAATTAAATAAGCCTTTAGGCATTCAAGGCGGTAATAAAAGAAAAAGTATTTCGGCTTCGTTATGTTGTTTTGTTTGATATAAAATAATATAAAAAAAATTATTTCGCTACGTTAATATTTGTAGGGAAAAAAAAACATAACAAAAAGAAAAGAACCTGATAGCATGTACCACAGCCGCTGCCATCCAAGAACAGCCTAGAAACTCCAGATACTCTAGCGTGGTTGATTTTTCTCCCATATTCTCCGAGTCCGCAAGCTCCATCAGGTTAATATTTTAGTTTTCGAGTCACAAGGTATAACTCGAAATATGAATTTTTACATAAGATAGAAGGAACATTAAGTTTCTATTATCGTATTTTAATGAGGATTAATTCTTGGAAGATTCCTGATCCGCCAATATTGTACCTACTAATTTAGAGATTAATTGACAGTTCTCACGGGCTTTTTGCTCAAGGATGTATTAATTGTGCAGATTTAGAAGAACAGTCCAATTACAAAAGAGAAGTGTAAAAATATAGATTTTAGAAGCACAAAGAGTCCAAGTAGATCGGGCCGACCTCGTCAGTGGACGACCTGGGGGCCGACCTCATCAGTGAACGACCTGGAGGGCGACGTCAAGTGAGCTCCGCGTCAAGTTGGGATTCAACACTAAGCAAGGGTCCGAGAGCTGCCTTTTGGGTCAAGAAACCCGGAGAAAAGAGAAGGAAATCCGTGTGGAACAAGGAAGCAGAAAAGGAAGGACAATCCATGAAGAAAAGAAGAAATTCGGAAATCAAAAGTACGCAAGATCTCCTTCCAAATCTGAAGTGCTGATTGATTAATCTCCTTATTTGATTAGGAGATATATTTTATTCCAATGACTAGTTGCATAAGTTCTATAAATAGGCAACTTGAGAAAATATTCAAATATCTTTTTCCCTTACGTTTTTACACAACCGCTTTAGTTAGTTTTTGGCTTCGGGTTTCTCTCTGAATTCCGCAGCATAGTAGTCAGTTAATTTAGCTTTTGAGATACTTAATCTTTGCGAAGTTTTGTTCGTTGGTTCAAGGTTCCTGATTGTGCAGGCTACGAGTGGCCAAACTTTGCGAAGTTTTGTTCGTTGGTTCAAGGTTCCTGATTGTGCAGGCTACGAGTGGCCAAACAGGAGGTTGCTCCAGAATTGCAATTGCACCTTATTTCAAGAAAGTATTGCGTATTTTCCCCATGACTTCTATTCTAAGTTATTGCTTCGATTATCAAGTTATGAGTAGCTAAATATATTGTTCTATTGCTATGTATTGAAATCGTAATCCATGCATGTATGAAACCTGAATTAATCTAAGTCTAATTAACTATGTTCTTAAATTAATCAGTGTTCATAAGTATAAGTACTTAGGTTCTATAAAATCCACATTGAGTTAATTTAACCTGGTACCGTTAGTGGGCCCCATTTTATTAAGTGGGCCCCATTTTATTAAGGAAGAGACTCCAACAATTTTTATATTTTTGAAATGACTAACATCTATATTAAGTTAGTCAGCTTCCTAATTGTGTTAACCTCGTTGCCAAACTTGTGTCCATTTTACTGCCCAATCATCTGTAAATGCGGACGACATCCCATGATGGGTTAGCCGATCTGCAAGGATATTCTTCTCCCTCAATATGTAGGTTGGACCTCGTAACGCTTGAGCATGAGAGAAGACACGCATAACCTGAAAAGAAAAATCAACAACTAGACAAAACATGCTAATTAAGGTTTCCATCTAGTCCTGTGTGGTCATCTCTCTTGGCTTCGCTAAGCCAATATCAATAGAATCCACATCCATATCCGAGAATGAAGAATGCGATGCATTGCTAATCCCCCCCGCCGACCCACATCAAGTTTCGCTTTTCGCATTTTGCGCCAAACTCCATCCAATCTTGCACGGAATTTTGATGCAACACCAAACCAAGGATATCGGACAACAAACGCTCAAAACACAGGAGCTGCAAACGGTTTTTCATTGATTCTTTTCTGTCCGCAAATACTAGGAGAGGCAAGCCACAAAGAGGCTGAAAATGGGAGAGAAATTAAAACAATAGATAGTGCCGGATACAGAAATTCTTTTTTGGGTGGACTGGGGTAAAAAACAATGTGTTTAAATAAACATATTCAATGACTAAATTGTAAGCTCGCAACTATAAAACGACAAAAAAATAAATATTCAAAGTTACAGGATTCATTGACTCTTGATAACGCGTCTGTATCCATTAAAAATACTGCAAGATTTGCTCATTTCAATTGTTGAAGATATATCATTCTCAATGTATACAATTAGACTATAAATAAATAATTCACTGGTCTCCAATCCTATTCCGCTAATTAATTTTGCCAAATGAGTGGGTGAACGGTGTTGAGCTTGATTTTGTTACATGTTCAATGTTTTTCTTATTCTTTTTTATTTTTTGATTTTATGTAAGTGGATTCACGATACAGTTATAATTTAGAAGGGATTAACGTACCTTATGTTAGCCTTAGTTATGTTGGACTTAATATTTAGTAGTTACTAGTTTTAATAAAAAAATAAATGGACTAAAATTGACCCACTATATATTGTATAGTTCTATTAAAAAATCTATATAAATTGGGGTGACCCTGCATCCGTCACTGACAATAAATAACTGAATTTTCTAATTATATAAGGGTAAAAAATAAAATAAATAAACATTATGTGTGCAACAAAATCTCCAAAGCACTCCAAAGAGTATCACCGAATGCATATACCAGTTCACAGTAAACCTTGTTAACACTGCTTTATTTTCTTATTGATAATATTATACAAAGAAAGTTACAGCCATTCTTCACACAATATCCTTCATAAACTACATAAATGAGATTATATCTCATTCTCCACGAGTACCATCAACAGAGCCATATTTTTTATACTGTTTTCCACTTTAAAAATACGACTTTTTATTCAAAACACAAACAAACTTAAGTATAGAGTAGTATCGATCCAACAAATTCTGAGTTTCTTGAACTGATCAAGAAAGGAAGATTGGGAACCGATGATTGATTAGGTTGAAATCCCAGTGTCATATGAATGTCCAACCTCCCAATGAGTTGGGATGAAATTATTGAGCTGAACCCATGACTCAGAATTTCTATAGCCAAACACACTGGTTTGGTACCTCAAGGTAATTGGAGGACCCCATGGTGGATTTGTGATTTCAAACACTGCCCCAAATGCCCTACGCATTGGCTTCCATTTCCTGCTATACTCCTGTATAAGTGTCACCGTTCATATTTAAAGTATTAGAAACACAAATCTTTTAGTGGGACGAGAGTGAAAGAGTGGTATTTTATTAAATTACCTGCCAAACTTGGACCGCTGTTATTTCGTAAGCTCCTGGTTGGTACAATGGTACGATTGCAAGGTATTTAGGGTACTTGCTATGGTCGTGGACTTTGAATACTAGGTTATTATTGTATTGGCAGGGAATTCTCTTAAATTGAACGTCAACATCTCCGAAGGGAATGAGATCCTCAGCCATGTCGGGAAGAGCTAAGTTTGCAAAGGCGGATGAGCTCAGAATAAAATCTGTTCTATTTCCTTCGGCGTAGTCCGTCACTACCACCTTTGTTCCATCATTTGAGCACAGATTTGGGAGTGAGCATTTTACCTGAAATTATTTTTTTTAAAACAAATATTTCACATGTGTTTTCCTATAAAATTTTCGTGAAAAGACAAAATTAAGGAATATTATTGTTCTTAATTTGATGTAGGGTTCATTAATTTAATAATTTGAACAAATCTCAAGAGATTTTGATGATTCATTTACAAAAATAAGACTAACGTAAAAATGTAGACAGAAATACGATTATTTTAGTGAAGAAAATTTTACTACGCAATATATAGACATTCGAGCTTACACTTAGATTGGAATTCAAGCGGATTTCCTTTAAAGAAAGAAAGACTTGGATAATTACCTGATAGCAAGCACCACAACCAGCGCCATCCCAGAAAAGGCGAGAGACTCCACTCACTTGCCCATCGTTTACTGTTTTTCCGTACTCCCCAAATCCACAAGCATCAGCTGTTCATATCATATCATATCATATCGATCATTAATTTTACAAATCCAAAAGATTACTAAATTTACACAATTTGAAAAAACACAGAAAAGAAGAAGAAGAAGAAGAAGGGAAAAGCTTGTACGCACATGATTCTGAGGGACCTGAGTTACCATAATAGGTTGCTCTAGAGGAGAGGAAGTCGTCTCCTGATCCGCGATAGCATATTGCAGCCAAGATGGTGCAAAGAAGCACAAAGAGAACATGGACACGGTTTTCGAAATCCATATGTGATTCACCTAAAGTATACAGACAAGTAATGAGGAATGCTTGCCCATGAAGGAGATGAAAAGGGTGTATATATAGGCGGAAATCAAAGCCTCGTTGTTGGCTTGGCTCATGGCCCGCAGGGTCGTCCTATACATTTTAGGCCCTGTACCAATTATAAAAGGGATAACTTTTATATGATGTGAACGATAGTTTGACGTATTTTTTTTTCTTTTATTATTATTTATAAACATGCGATACTCTTTTTTATTTTTTATTTTATAGGTTACATTTTTAAATAAGTGATACTGCAAGCCTTAAAATCAATTCTTTTATTTCACTATATTATCTTCGTTTGTTTGTTTTTTTCTTTTTTTCCTTCTTTTTTTGAAATAAGTGATACATCAACTACTAAACTTGATACATCAGAGGCTATACATACTTTTATTTTTCACTACAAGCAATATTTATTTATTTATTTTTTACAGATAGTCAATACATCAGCATCAAAACTTGATTATAAAATGCTATGAATGATACGATATATAAAATGCACTATGCGATATTTTTAAAGTTAAATTCAATACTCGTATCTTAGAAAGAAAAGTGGCATATGTTTCAAAAAATATTTTAAAAGATGAGCATTGGATCATCTAATAGGTCTGATACAAGTTTTTGTGATATAAAAACTGAGCCCTTGAAATAAAAATATGTATAATTAGAAGTTGAACTCTGATAATTTCACAAATTTAATGTGAAATTATAAAATCGAGAATGAAAGATATATATTGTTTTGGCTACAAAATAATTTGAAAAGAAATTTGGGGACCCTCATAGATTGATTCACCTTTTGCACATGGATAGGGCCGGCCTTGATTCATGATGGAGCGCAATTACTTTATATTTTTTCATGTGTTTACTTTGTCTATGTTTTACTCTCTTTAATTATTTAATTATCAGTAAAATAAATGTATTTTATCATTCACTTAATAAACTACAAATATGTGATTAAATAGGGTTACATTATATTATTAATTATTAAATAAATAAGATACTACAAATTAAAAACTTGTAAATAAAAATTTATGATATCTGTGGATTATCTAGTCTCACTTTGTACCTTTGAGTGAATATCTCTATTTTTGGACCTTTTCGGTTTTCTTGATTCATCATTCAAATCAACCCTTCCACTATAGATTCTGTGGGAGAGTTCAAGTGGAATAAGACCCTCACTGAGTAATCAAGATATAAGACTCTGAATGGGCAAGTATTCACCATGATAGGTAGTGTTTGTCCTAAAGCTTAGAAGGTTTGGTGCAAAATAATAGAAAAGGCTCCAAAGATAAATATAATCAATAATTTAGTAAATTTTTAAAATTTTATTTTATAATGTGGCCTTTTTTTAAGCTGCCAAAAAAAAAAACACCTTCATTAACCCCTTCAAACCAAACTAAAATTTGGAAAGGGAAAAAAAAAAAAAAAACTCACTCTGATATAAGCCTTGAAGAAAAAAGTATTATATTTTAAATGTGGGACTTGAGCTAAAAAAAATAAAAATAAAATCTCACTTTTCTTTTTTTTTTTTTTTGGTGGTAAGGAACAACCGATTAAGTGGATGGTGGGATTAACTACCCTCTTATTAATTCTTGCACAAATGAAAGATTACACCAAAAAATAATAACCCTTATCCTCAAGAATAGCACTATGAACATGGTGTTGTGTGAAGTGTAATGCAATCCATAAAAATGCAGATATTTTACATGACATGAAAGAAATCGTGGCGAGGTCGGACAACTCTTACGTAGGGGCTGCCCTGTTTGTCAAGGAGGAAATAATAACGCACTTTTGCATTAAGCCTTTTCAGACAAAAAATATGGGGTAATATAAAATTTTATAAGTAAAAAATATTATTACACTATATTATATTTATAAAAATAATTGAGCCCCTATAATTATTGGGTCCTGGGCTATCGCTCGGGCTGCCTTGGCCTGAAGGTCGGACTAGATGGTATGGGTGACAATTTAGTCGTGTTTTGTTGACCAATTGGTATAATATGTTTGGTTTGATTTGACATTTTCACATCGTGTCAAAATATACTCAAAAATTGTCTCATAAAAATGACAATTAATGTCATTTTCGTGTTGATAATTCCACAATTTGTTGGGTTTGTATAGGATTTTCTTACCTATCAAAGATTGCCACCCTTCAAAATCCGGATTTGACTTTAAATGGTCTTCTGATAATATCAAATCCAGTAATTAAGCTCGTTTAAATGCCATCAGAAATTTAGTAAATTGAAGTAGATAATAGTGAAATGCTCAACCGTTTCTGTAGCAATGAATCATAATTCTCATGATCAAATTACATTTGTTCCCAAGACAATAACAAAAATAATATTTTCCATAAAAGAGATTCAGAAAGTACATTTGCAGTCGGGTGGCATCTCAATTGGTCATATTTTTCGAGAGGCTAAGTCGGTAACTGATGGATTGGCAACTCTCGCCAGTGGTTCTGGCACCACAGCCTTTTGTGTTTGCTCTCTACCTCGTGAGTTTCGAGGACTAGTTTCTTTGAATGCACAAAATTTTCCTTACTTTAGAGGTTAATATGTAATTTTTTTTGCTCATATATCTTAAAATCATATGATAAATTATATTAAAACCTATATATATTCATCATTGGCGGAGGTAGGGTGGGGGCCCAGGGTCACTGACCCCATATATATACATATATAATTATAGTAAATGTTGTGTATTGTGTGTGTAGTGCCCCAGTCAATATAAATTTTTAAACTAACACTAACACAATTTTTAGAATTTGTGTCTTGCAGTTTAACGTTGTGTGGCGTGTGAGACTTTTTTTTCATATTTATTTAAATATGTTTTCACCATTGAGAATGTGCCCCCTCTAAAAAAATTTCATACTCCGATAGTGATATTCATATCATCATTTCCACTTTGACAAAGCAATATGTATATATGTTCAAAAGGGAAGCACAATGCATGACAGACTCTACTAAACCCTTTGTGCTTCCGTTTTGATATTTCCTATTCTTGACAACCATTTGTTCTTCCGTTTATATCTTGGGCTATTCTTTGCTTCCAAAATTATGAAAAACTTTTTAAGGCTGAATTATATTTACCTCTTTAAATTTTGAATATAATTACAAAATTAATTTAATGGTTAAGATAATTACATTTGCATTATTTTTGAACTGTTCATACTATATAACAAAGTTAATGGAACGTTAAAACTACAAAACGAGTCATCCAGGACGTAAAAATTGTAACAAAAATCATGAAAAACATATAAATTGTACTATATTTCACACACACACATATACATATATATATGTGTGTGTGTGTGTATGCGCGTGCAAGCAATAGATAAGCTTGCAGGGAGTATTTTGTAATTTTATGAAATAACATGGATGATTTTGTAATTGCCCCAAAATTCAGGAAGGTAAATGTAATTCATTCAAAATATTTTTGTCTCAATAGAAGAGTTTTTATTGAAACCTTTGAAATGTTACTTATGAAACTTTGCTAATATAACTATGTGTGGTACATAATTAGTTTACATTCAGAAAGTTAATCGTATGAGTGAAACAAATAGTGACAAAATTAATTTTTTAAAGTACTATACTTTCAAATTCATAAACAATTGTACATTTTCAAAATAAAACTCTTTCATTGAACGAAATAAGTATAAAGAAGTTGATGATATTATTGTACGAGCAATAATTCACCAATTAAAAGTAAATTCATACATAAAATTGCGTAATATATTTGCTCTTCCAAATAATAATTATTTAACAAATTTTTGTTTTAGAAAATTGCTGAATAGAGAACAAGAACATCTGTTTCCTTGGCACAGCTACCAGCCTACAAGCCACAAAAATTTAAAAAAAAAAAAAAAAAAATTTCATGTCGGCGTAAAAAGATCTCAACGAGGCTTTTCGTAATACTTGTCTTCTTCTCTTAATGCTTCTGCTTTGTTTTCCTTGTCTTAATTAATGGTATACAGTTTCTCTAGTGGGCATTGCGTTTAGTGTGATTGCACTTGAATTTGCGCCGAACCAAATGACAGCACATAACTCCAATATGTATTCATAGGCTAGTACAGTATTAATTATTAAAGACATGAATATTTGTGGTAAGAAATACAACATGAATCTATTATTATTTGACACATTTGATCGTTTAACAATGCGCGTATCAATCAGACAACGTGTGTATTAAATTTAGTTTTAATATTACTATTGTATATATATTGATTTTAGTTTATGATGTATAGCGTATTGAAATTATTCATTGGTATATCGATTTAATTATTGATGTACCATATTTATAAATTTAGATGTTGAAATATCGTGTATAGTATCACGCATATATCACAATCAATTTAACCTATTTAGGAATACGTGATTTCTAGTCTTCTACTAGCCATATGCACTATGCTCAGTTCATTTAATCAAATTAAATGCAATAAACATCTTGTCCATTTTCCTTGAATGGACTTTATCTAGTACTCTAATGTGCTTTTACACTTTAAAGAAAGGGTAATTCATACAAAGTTTCTGCGGTTTTGTTCCCGTTATCTTTTGTAGTTTATAAATATGATATTACCTTCTTATTTCTAAACAAAAATGGCACGTTGATGATAGAAAGTATTTTAATACCTACACTCATAAAAAAAAAAAAGGTTATGCTCCTCTTAACAATTTATTTCTTCCTACGTTCTTAATAAGAAAATTCCCAATAAGAGAAAGCCCATCTCCTTTCTAAAGAAAGAACCTTCCACTACCGATACATTTCCAAATAATAACTCTCCTCCGCCAATAAACACCACCAAATTCTTAGAAGTTTCAGTCAACCTTTGAAAGAATGGTAATTTCAACATATTAGATTTTGGCCCTCAACTTTTTTTTCATGTTCATCTTGCAGAAGAAAACAAGTGTACGTAGTTTCCACGCTGATAATGTAAATTTTTTTTTTTTTTATCAGTATGATACTTTAGCTTTAGTTTTAAAATATAAGAAGTTAACATAATTTTTATAAATCACAAGGAGATAATGTCAACAAAGCAAAAAAGGAAAAAAAATATTTGGGGTAAAGCCGATTCGAATTCGATCATTTTTTTTCCAAAGATTTTACGATAATCAAGCAGAGAATTATGTGAAAATATTGTAAATATAATACACAATGCGGCTAGTATAATTCTCAAAATTAGTGTTCGAGATAGCTAATGAATTGAAAATGATCATCAAAACACAAAACAATTAGCTCACACTTAAACGTAATGATCTAAATGGAACAAATTAGCTATTTTAGATATTATATATTGACATTCATAAAAAGTTGTACAGGTGTTAAAGTGGATTCTTCTAGTGGAACAAATGGAGTACATGCTAAATTTGATATCTGTGTCTTCCCAATAATGTTTACATTACATCCATACATTCAATGTTTAATTTGATATACCCAATTTCAACAATTAAATTCGATTCGCAATATTTTAATAATTAAACTAATATGTAATCGCAATATATTAACAATTAACTCTATACATTAGATGTTAAATTTGATATATCACACTTTAGCGGTTAAATTTGATACACGCGTTGTTGGATCATCATACGCATATATATAAGATTTTGCGAATTCCTTTCCATATAGACTCCCAAAATCCAAACGCAACTTAAGGAGGACCTTGACCTTTTTTGTAGACTAGCCAAATTAAATAAGTAGATTGGATAAATTGATTGAGGCCACTGGAACAAGGAAGCATTGGGCTCAACCAATTTCAAATTGAAGAGTTTTATCTTTAGTCTTTTTTTTTTTTTCCCTCGTAAATTGCTGTTGTTATTTAATTAAATCAAAGTACTATATTGCATTACAAATGATTTTTTTTCACTTTACATAATATGAGATGGACACAATAAAATTAGGGGTGGCAACGGGTTGTATTCGCAGATTAGCGTATTCGAGTTTGCAGGTTGGCGTATTGGAATCCTCAATCATAACCTGAACCCGTTTATTTTTTGATCGTGTTGTTTCTAACCCATTTATTTTCGTGTCAACCTTATTTTGACCCGAATTGACTTGTTTATTTTAAAGTTCAACATTTGAACTCGAATTCGATCTAAATATAACTCAAATAGTACATTTACCCTAAAAAAAATAATTATATTGACATTAAAAAGTATATCATACATGGTAAATTAGGGGTGGCAATAGGGTTGGGTTCCGTGTTCGCGGGTTCAGGTGCACGGGTAAGGGTATTTTAGCTTTTATATGATATACCATTATGATGCATAAATAATACCGCCAACACTTCATCATATTTACAAATATCCTTTCTAGTTACAAACTTAAACAGGTCTTTCGGGTAATCCACGGGTTGACCTGAACCCGACCCGCTTACTGACGGGTCCTTTGTGTTCGTGTTGAACTTAATCCGATTCTTTTCGGGCCGTGTCTGAGATGCTAAATGCGTGTTAGGTTTGTGCCGGGTTATGAATTGCCACCCCTAAGTAAAATCACTCATAGGAAGGAATCAAACAAGACACTGGTGAACCTAGGGTGGGGCCCAGGGGGCCCGAGGCCCCACTGACCCCACCCTAGTAGTTTATGCTGAGTGATGTGTGTAATCAATATGAATTTCTAAACTAACATTAACACAATATTTTTTTCAAAAAAAAAAAAAAAAAACTAACACAGTTTAAAAAATTTATGTTTTGAACGTTAACATTGTGTGGCTTGTGGGACTTTTTTGTTTATATTAATGATACACTACTCAACTAATTTACTCAAATTTCTCATAATAAGTGAGGTGTTATATATTCATTGGTCAATAAAGTAGTATTAATAATTATTTTATAAAAATCTAGCCAATGGATGCATAACACCTTACTTGTTATGAGAAAGTTGAGGAGATTAGTTGAGTTACGGATGGCCACGGTCCAGTTTGAACTGGAATCGGACCGGCAGTTTCAGACCCAAAACTGGAACCAGACCCGCCTGAGAAGGTTCCAGTTCCGGTTCCACCTTTGGAAGAACAGGGAACCAGCGGTTCTAGAACCGGCCGAAACCGAGAACCGGAGGTTATTTACTTAAAGTACTAAAAATTATATAACACTTATATTTTTCTTATTATTTAATATTATATTATACATTTATTTATATAGAAAATTCATAATTAGATAATGTAATTATTTTACACTACATATAGTATAATAATATATAAACTCATGGTATAATTTACATTACGTATATTATTAATATATGTAAACATTAAATTAAATTAAATATATATAAATATAAACTAATTATTGAATTAAAATTGCTTCAATTAGAACGGAATCGAAACAATGACGGAATCGGAACCGTGACAGAATCGGTTGTTCCGGAACTGTCTCGGGACCGGAACCGTTTCCCCAAGGTTCCGGTTCCACTTTCTATGGAATCGGAACCGGCGGTTCTAGAACCATGGTTATGTATAAGTTGAATAGTGTATCATTACTTTTTTTTTTTTTCATACTCCCTCTGTTCCATGAGAAGGGTCTAGTTTTAGCACAACAAACTAGACCCTTCTCATGGAACAGAGGGAGTATTTATTTGAAGAGTAATGATACACAACTCAACTAATCTCTTCAACTTTCTCATAGCAAGTGAGGTGTTATGTATTCATTGGTCAATAATGTAGCATTAATAATTATTTTATAAAAGTGTAGCCATAGCAAATTACAGCCAAGATGCTGCAAAGAAGCACAAAGAGAACATGGACACGATTTTTAGGATCCATATATATATGATTCACCAAAATTATACAAACAAGTAATGAGGAAATGCTTGCCGATAAACATTTTAAGGCATTGTGCTAAATATAAAAGGGACAATTTCTATATAACCTGTCAGATAGTTTGACGTGCTTTTTATTTATTATTATTATTTATAAACATGGGATAATCCTTTTTTTTTTTATATAGGTTACACTTTTAAATAAATGATATTCCAACCCTAATCAATACTTTTATTTCAATACAAGCGATATTATCTTCTTCTTTTTTCCTTTTTTCCGAAACAAGTGATACGTCAACAACTAAACTCGATATATATATATATATATATATATATCAGAGACTATATGTGCGTGATACTTCAACCCTGAAAGTCATTAATTTTGTTTTTCACTACATGCGATATTAATTAATTTATTTTTTTAGAGATAGTACATCAGCATCAAAACTTGATATATAAGATAGTCCAAGTGATATATATGCGATACTTTTGATGCTAAACTCAATACTTGAGTCATAGAAAGAAAAGTGTCACATGTTTCTAAAAATTTTCTAAAAAATGCGCGTTGGATCATTTGACAGGTTTGATACAACTTTTTGTGATATAAAGATTAGGTCCTTGAAATAAAAATATGTATAATCAATGAGGTTGAACTCTGATAATTTCACAAATTTAATGTGCCATTAGAAAATTGAGAATGAAAAATATATGTTGTTTTGCCTACAAAATAATTTGGAAATTAAAGAAATTTGGGGACCCTCCTACATTGAGGGAACTTGGCACATGGCTAGGGCCGACCTGGCTCATGGTTGTGCATGATGACTTCACATTTTTCTGTTTACTTTGTCTTGTTTCACTCTCTTTAATTATTTTAATTATCAGTAAAATAAATTTTATTTTATCACTCACTTAATAAACTACAAATATGTGATTAAACAGGGTTACGTTATATTATTATTATTGAATAAATAAGACACGATAAATTAAAAACTTGTAAATAAAAATTTACGATATTTGTGGATTCTCTAGTCTCACTTTGTACCTTTGAGTGAATATCTCTCTTTTTTGTGGGAGAGTTCATCATTCAAATCAACCTACCACTACAGATTTTGTGGGAGAGTTCAAGTGACATAAGGCCTCGAATGACTAATCAAGAGATAAGACTCCGAATGGAGAAGTACTCACCATGATACGCAATGCCTGTCTTGAAGCTTAGAAGCTTCGGCGCAAAATAATAGAAAAGTTATTATTATTATTATTATTATTTTGTAATGTGACCTTTGAGCTGTAAAAAAAAAAATATTTACTTTTGCATTAACCCCTTTCAAACCAAACTAAATTTGGAAAGAAAAAAAGAAAAACTCACTCTTACATCAGACTTTAAAAAAGAAAAATAAATTTAGATTTTAAATGTGGGCTTTGAGCTAAAAAGAAAATAAATAAAATAAAGACTCCATTTTGCATTAAGCCATTCAATCAAAAGTTAGGTGGGTCTTAATATAAAATTTTATAAGTAAAAAATACTAGGCACTACACTATTATATTTATAAAAATAATTGAGCCCCTATAATTATTGGATCTTGAGTCATCGCTCGAGCTGCCTTGACCTCTAGGTCAGGCCAGATGATAGGGGTTGCAATTTAGTTGTGTTTTGTTGACCGATTGGTAAATAATGTTAGGCTTGATTTGACATTTTCATGTCGTGTCAAATATATACTGTATTGTCGAAAGTTGTCTCATAAAAATGACAGTTAATGTCATTTTCGAGTTGATAAATCCACAAATTGTTGGGTTTGTATAGGATTTTCTCACCGTATCAAAGATTACCACCCTTCAAAATCTGAATTTGACTTTAAATGGTCTTCTGATATGATCAATTCCAGTAATTAAGCTCATTTAAATGCCATCAAAAATTTAGTAAACTAGAGAGGATAATGGTGAAATGACCAAAAGTTTCCATAGCAATTTGGTTGATTCTCATTATCAAATTACATTTGTAACAACTTTATTTTTTATTTTTCACGTTGTGCGTGTTTTCTCAAAACAATAACAAAAATAATATTTTCCATAAAAGAGATTCAGAAAGTACATTTGCAGTCAGATGTCATCTCGATTAGTTATTTCGAGAAGCTAAGTCGGAAACTGATGGATTGGCAACTCTCGCCAGTGGTTCTGGCACCATAGCCTTTTGTGTTTGCTCTCTACCTTGTGAGTTTCGAGGACTAGTTTCTTTAGATGCAAAAAATTTTCCTTACTTTTAGGTTAATATGTACTTTTTTAAATCATATATCCTGAAATCATATGATAAATTGTATGAAAACCTATATATATATATATATATATATACACACACTAGAAGGTACATCCGTGCAATGCACGGCTTATGCCCAATAAAATATTAATTTGTATCATAATAATAAATTTTTAATTGTGCACAGGCTAGCATACAAATAGAACAATGAATATGAGAGCTCGTTTAAATTTATCATCTATTAACTTAATTCAATACATTTTTAGAACAATTGGAGTCTACAAAAAAAATATCAAAATCAAGAAAGAAATTTTCCATCCTTAATAGTATATGGTTACCGGTACTCTACCTTCATCCGACATATTCTTGTTATTTTTGTATGTAACTTAACATCCTTCCATTAAGGATCTACTTTAGAATTGTGGAAAATTTTGAGGTTGTTGGAGAAAAAAAATGATTTTTTTTTGGTTGCATATTTAAACTTACTTCTCTACCTTTTTTAAAAACAAGAAATTAATATAACAAAAGCCTGTAAAAGAAAGGAACAATCTAGAGAATACATCAAGATTTATAATTTTACATACATGATACATTGTGAACAAATAGGAAAGAGAATTTTAACACTATAATCCTTCAACTCTTGATAACTAAAAGTTTTCACATAAAAAATTGCACCAACAACAAAACAATTTAAACAAAACAACAAATTAAAGTAATCAACAAAAAACTTAATGGGAAAAGAAAATTCAAGAAAGGATCTATGTAAATCACATATTATTAGATGTGTAAAATGTCATTATTTTTAATAGTAAAATGTAAGAATAAAATTTCTCATTTCGAGAAATTAGTTAACATATTTAGAACAGAATAACTCACTAACCTTGATGCACTTCACAACAATTTAAAAGAGAATTTCAGTGTTGTTTAAGACTAAGAGAACGAAGATGGTTGAAAATATTTCAAAATGCCATTCATAGATTGGATCAAGGAAGGAAAATATACAACTTATTGATATGATAGAAGGTGAAGCAAAGAGGCATACAACATATTATTTCTCTTTGTAATAAATAAATGGTGAAACAAAGAGACAATAGACTTTTCCTATTTTTTAGGAGTTAAAAACTAATACTCTCAATTATCAATTGAGTAATTAACTTCATGGTGAAAATGTTTAGAAAATATAAAGTTGTGAATTTAAGATTATAAGTCTAAAAAAGAAAAAAAATAAAGTTTTTTTTTTTTATAAAAAAAAATTGTATGGAACCTGAAAGTTGGTCTCATGCCTTTTTTTTTATATAAATAAAATCCTAAAATTATATAATTAAAGTTTAAATTTTTGTTGACCTGTTGGTGTATATAAATAATTTTTGTGAGATGTGCTTTTAATAAATATATAAAAAAGTCGAAAAATAAAAGTGCAATGCTCCTATAAAGGAGTGAAAGAGCCACATGTAAAAATAAATAAATAAAGAAATTATTTAATTGAATGGTAGAAAATAAAATAAGTTCACTCAATATTTAACTATTAGATATTAAGCTTATGTGGCATCCACATAAATAGTTAAATTAAAACTGTATTAGACATATATTAGAAAGATGCTTATTAAATTAAAATCCAATGTGACAGTCACATGACAATCTAATATCAAACATATATTAGTTTATATTATATAGGGTAGATATATATATATATATATATATATATATATATATTACTACAACCCTTTGTCTTCGTGCTTCCGTTCTGATCTTGGGCTATTCATTGCCTTGAAAATTATAAAAAAATTTAAGGATAAATTACATTTACCTCTATTAAATTTTAGGTATAATTATGAAATTAATTTAATTATGTGTGTGCGAGCGAGCAATATTTAAGCTTGCAGGGAGTATTTTATAATTTTATGAACTAAAATGGATGATTTTGTAACTATCCCAAAATTCAGGGAAATAAAAGTAGTTCGTCCAAAATATTTTTGTCCAATTAGAAGAGTTATTATTGAAACTTTGAAATATTACTTTTGAAACTTTACTAATATAATTATGGCACAGCTACCAGCCGTAAAAAAATTAAAAATAATTTTTTTTTTCATGTCGGCATGAAGATCTCAACGAACCTTTTTGTAAATTCAATATTTGTCTTGTTCCCCGGTGCTTCATCTTTCTTTTCATTGCCTTAATGGTATACAGTATCTCTAGTCGGCATTGCGTTTAGTGTGATTGCACTAAAATTTGCGTCCAACCAAATGAAAACACATCCTCCAATCTGTAATCATAGGCTAAAAGAGTATTAATTATTAAAGGCATGAATATTTGTTGTAAGAAATACAACACGAATCTATTATTATTTAATGCATATGATAGTTCAATAATGCTCGTATCAATCAAATGATGTGTGTATTGAATTTAGTCTCAACAATACTATCAAGTATATATTATGAAAATACAAATATTGATTTTAGTTTTGAAATATTGCGCGTTGAATTTAGCTATTAATGACGTATTACGAATAAATTTAGCTGCTGAAATATCGTTTATTAGACTCTGTATACACGGTAATGTATCACGCTTATATCACAATAATGTATTTAGGAATAGGTGACTTCTACGACCACTATGCACTTTGGTCAGTTCATCTTATCAAATTAAATTCAATAAACATCTGGTCCGTTTTCCTTTGAAGGGACATTATCTAATACTCTAATGTACTTTTACACCTTAAAGAAAGGGTAATTCATACAAAAGTTTTTGTGATTTTGCTCTATTGACAGTTATTTTTTGTGGTTTACAAATATTATGTTACCTTTTTATTTATAAACTAAAGTGTCACATTGATGAAAACAAATTAGTTGGATATGTGAAAATATTGTAACTATAATACACAATGCGGCTGATATAATTCTCAAAATTAATGTAAGAGATAGCAAATGAATTAAAAATGATAACCAAAACACAAAACAATTAGCTCGCATTTTAATGATCTAATTAAAAGGAACGAATTAGCTATTTTATGTATTATATGGATATCCATAAAAAGTTATACACGTGTTAAAGTGGATTCTCCCAGTGGAACAGAAGGAGTACATGCTAAATTCGATATTCGTGTTTTTCCAATGCTTTTTACATTACACCCATACATTAGATGATAAATTTGATATATGCAATTTCATCAATTAAACTCATAATTATGATGTAACATCAATTGAACTTGATACGTAACATTTTAATAGTTAAACTCATATATAATCATAGTATATTGATAATTAACTCGATACAATTGATGTTAAATTCAATATCTCATACTTTAACGACATGCATAGTTGGATTGTGTTATTTGTCTGTATAAGATTTTGCGAATTCCTTTGCGTACAGATTGCACAAAATCCAAACCAAACTGAAGGAGGCCCTTCACATTTTTTTGTAGACTAGCCCAGTTAAATAAGTAGATTGGATAAATTGATTGAGCCCACAGGAACAAGGTAGCATTGGGTTCACCCAATTTCAAGTTGGAGACTTTTATCTTTAGTCTCGTTTCTCCACCCCAATTACTGTTATTATTTAATTAAATCAAAGTATTCCATTGCAAATGAGCAGGGACGGATCTAGGGGGTGGGCTTAGGGAGGCTTCAACCCACCCCAAAATACCGCCCGGGCGGTATTTTCCTTCAAAATACCGCCCGGGCGATATTTTGGTATTTTGGGGGCGGTATTTTCCTTTAAAATACCGCCCACTTTTGGACGGTATTTTGGGCTGGAAATACCGCCCACTTTGGGCGGTATTTTCGGTCAAAATACCGGCCAACTGGGCGATATTTTGGTAGAAAAATCGCCCACTTTAGGCGGTATTTTCTTATTAAAAAATTTCATCTCCAAAAAAAATTTATTTCCGTGAAAGTTGTAATTGGATTAAGTTGCCTTTGATACAACATTAGAAATGTTAGAAATTGATAAGAGAATAAAAGGACATGAATAATGTATAGATTGTTTTTTTTTTTTTTTGTTAAAACACCAATTTTGCGTAAAAAAAAAAATTTATAGATTGTTTACTTACCGCGTAATATGGATTGTCCTCGTGACTATCGGCCATAATTAGAGTGAAAATGATTTCTTTTATTTTTTTAAAAACCTAAGGGGCATTTTAGATATTTTACAAAAAAATGTTACTGCAAATAGTAAATTGGTTATTGCAAATAACAATTCCTTAGTTTTTAAGTAGCATTTTAGTAATTACATTAAAAAAATTTAATGTTTCATATGACCCTCAATTTTGTGTCATTGGACAAGAGCAAGATACTTATTTAATTGCTAAAATTTTTTCTTTTTTCACATTACCCCTCAAAAATAATTTTCTGAATTTGTCACTGCAAATGAAAATTTTTTTTTTTTTTCACTTGAAGGAATCAAAAAATAAATCAAAAAATTTTGTTTTTTTGGAGGAATCGAGGAAGAACTTCGATCCCAACCCACTAATTAATCCAATAGCGTTCGAAACTTTTTAATAAGTTACTAAACTTATATCATTAATTCCTTACTTATTTTTTAAAGTAAGTTAAGTTGTAATTTCTCCATTTTGGTGTTCAATGAAGATTTAAAAAAACGAACAAGAAAAAAATGCATCCATTTAGGCAATATGATTAAGGAACTTATAAATTATGCACAATCTATATCATAAAAACTGCTTTATTTTCTTACTGATCACAGTAGGAACACAAACAAAGTTACAGCCATTCTTCACACAATATCCTTCATAAACTACATAGATTATACCATCAACATAGTCGTATTTTTTAAACCGTTTTCAACTTTAAAGAAACACGATTATTTATTTAAAACACAGCAAACTTAAACTTAGCACACTTTTAGTATATAGCACTATCATCATATATATATATATATATATATATATATATATATATATCGAGAAACAACACCGATCCTATAAATCCGAGTTTCTTGAAATGTTCATGACAGAAAGATCGGACACTGATGATGATCGATCGATCAGTCTGAAATCCCAGTGTGATGAATTTCCAGCCTTCCAATCATTTGGGATGACATTGTTGAGCTTAATCCAGTAGTTATACTGTCCATTTTCATACGCAATGGCTCGGATCCTCAAGGTAATATCACTACCCAATTGTAGATTTGTGGTGTCAAACACTGCCCCATATGCCCTACGCATTGACCTCCATCTCTTGCGATCCTCCTATAAACAAACATTAATCCCAAGACAAAAAAATCAATAATTTGACTGATTTCTTCTAATTCAAACAATATTTGAAGTATTTTTGTTTAACAGTGAGTTGCTTTAAACTAAATTAAAGTGTGAATAAAGTAGTTCAATATTTATTTTTTATTTGTTGCCCCTAATAGTGTGTGTCAATTTCACATGTCAAATATTGTTAGATTTGAAGCTCAAGACCATTTTGAAACAAAATTTCAAGTTAACGGATCAAATTGAGACAATAGCCCAACTTAAGGGATGAAAATGAAATATTTTCAAGTTAAAGAACCAAAAAGAGACATCAGCCCAACTTAAGGAACCAATGGAGTAATTTTACCTTATTATTAATATTATTATTATTATTATTATAGAGCAATCACCACACTATCAAGCACGAATTACAATAACGGTAACCGCTGTCCCACTTGATACTTAGTCGGGATTCGAACCTGCTACCCCCATTTTATGTTGTACAAAAAACATAGATTTTTTAGCGGAACGTAAGTGAAAGAATACTTTATTACCTGCCACAGTTGAATTGCGGAGATCTCGTAAGTTCCTGGTTGGTACAGCAGAGCGAGGGCTAGGTATCCAGGGAATTTGCTGGGCTCCTTAACTTTGAATTCTAGGTTGTGGTTCTGTTCGCAGGGAACTCTCTGGAATACAACGTCCACAACTCCGAAGGGACGAAAGAGCTTCTCAGCCTTGTTTGGAAGAGCTAATTTGCAAAGGCAGTTGCGCTTAGAATGAAATCTGTCTGGTCTCCTTCACCGTAATCCGTCACCACTACCATCGTTCCATCGTCCGAGTACACTCCTTGGATTGTGTATTTTACCTGAAATTAATTTCTCCACCGAACATTAATTTAGCAGGTGTTTTCGTGTATATTTCATCCGTATCACCACGTGCAGTGAGTGACGTAGGTAGGAAAAAATATATAAGGAGTCTAATTGAACCTCCCCCCTCCTATGACCACATGTCATTTTGGAAGGAATAGTTAAAAATGGCTATTGAACTCTTAATCGATACTCAGTGTATGCAAAATTACATTGTTTCGGTGTTGACCATCACTTTTAGTGGTACTATTTTCGTCCCAAAATAAATGATGTTTTATTTTTATCTTTTTTCGTAGAGATTAATTAAGAAAATTGATAAAATTATAACTCTAACCTTGTATTGGGTTGAGTAAACAATAAACAGACAAAATTTTAAATTTCATGATTACAAGTAATAGCACGAATTCAAGTGGCGAAGGATTGAACGTTTGGTTTAATTACCAGATAACAATCACACAGCCAGCTCCACCACGTTAAAGATTGGAAACTCCAGTCACTTGACCACCATTATCTTTTTTTTCCATACTGTCCAAATCAACAAGCTCCACCTATTCATATCATATCAATCGACAATTTTACGATCCCAAATAATTTAAATTTATCAAATACGTACTTACAAAAAAAAAAAAAGGAACAATGGGAATCATGTCCCTTGGTTTATTGGCAGCAAACTTCTTGCGGAGAGGACTAGAAGAAGAGGAATGGGATGAAGTGGAGGTTAAAGGTGGTGGTTCGGCGGCCTCGGGTTCGGGACTACGCTTGGCTCGCTTTGTCTTCATGGCCGGCCGAGAGGTGGTGGTTGGCGTTGGCTGCTTCATGGCCGCATACTTGCAGCGGTGAGGGTGGGAGGAGGGTGCCGCGGTGGGAGGAGCAGGGGCAGAGGAAAGAGCGGCAGGCTCCTTGAACGGGCGGCGCGGTAGGCTTGGGTCCGTCTCTTGGGCTGATTTGGTCAGTCCGGCGCTTGGGAGCCATCGGCGGAGAAAAAAGGACGGCAGTCGGTGGGCGGCTATGGCTGGGAGGTGAACGGACGGGAAGGTGGCAAGGATTTTTGAGCGGCGGCTAAAACAGAGAACAAAGGAAGAAGATGAAGTTCGTGGGTGAAGTTTTGGGTAAATTAGGTTAATTGAGTGGTGGGTTGGGTAATTGGGTGGTGGGTCAGGTAAGTGGGTGGTGGGTCGGGTAATGGGTTGGTGGGTTTTTCATAATTGGCAATGGGGTCCCTGTAGTTTCAGGACTTCACAATTTTGGCCCCTTAATTTGTAACTTATGGCCCTTGCTCCTAAGAATTGCAGCTCCAGTCCCTGAACTTTGTGAAGCTTCATATTTGGACCCTTGAAGTTTGAATCAATGATGTAGGTGCGGAAAATTGAACCATTGGCCCCTAGACTCCCTGAATGTTGTTGGATTTTGGCCCCCAAAACTTGTACTGAGCCCTTCTGGCCGTAAAATTGCTCCTCCATTCCCTGTAAAAAAATAATTAAATTGTGAAAAAGACAAAAATAAATTAAAAAAAACCGACCAAATTACTTCCTTTTTTTTTCACTAAACTATTACAATAAACTAGGTTGCCTCCTAGTAGCGCTTATCTTTAACGTCTTGGCCAGACGGGGTGCGAACTGATCAATCTATGTGATGCTGGCACTTGGCCAACCACACTTCTTCGACCTCCTGGATCTGACTGGAAGTATAAAATTGCTTCAATCTCTGCCCGTTGACTTTATACTGTTGCCATGATTAAGGATCTCGAACCTCTACTGCACCACTGGGCCAAACTGCTACTACTTCAAATGGTCCATGCCACTTGCTAGACAATTTGCTAGTACCAAATAATCAAATTCTAGACTTGAATAATAACACCTGCTGGCAACTCGAAATTCCTTCTGCCGAATGAGCCGATCATGCCTTGCTTTCGTTCGGTCTTTGTACCATTGGTCCAAATTATATGCTTCCAGCCTAATTTCTTCAAGTTCCTGGAGTGGTACTGTCTTTCTTCACCTGCTGCTATTGCATCCAATTTTATCTTCTGTACTGCCCAGTATGCTTTATATTCTAATTCTACGGGAAGATGACACATTTTTCCAAAAACAAGGCGATATGGAGACAGCCAAATAGGAGTTTTAAATGCAGTCCGATAGGCCCACAAAGCATCAGGTAGCTTCTGACTCCAATCTTTTCTTGAGGTATTAACTATCTTTTCAAGAATCCTCTTGATCTCTCTGTTTGAAGTTTCAGCCTGTCCATTGGATTGTGGATGGTAAGGCGTAGCAAGTCGATGTTGAATTCCATGTGCCCTCAATACTCCGGCTATAGTTCGATTGCAAAAATGGGTACCTTGATCACTGATAATTGCCTTGGGAACACCAAATCAAGGGAGCAATTGACATGTTAAAAATATTGATACGAACGGAAGTAGTCACCAGTGGACCAAGTCATCCGTAACTGCAGCACCAGCCAAGACCAATTCGTCCTCTACGTTGCTATTTTTAGTCATTTACTTAGTTTACATTTTCTGTTTAGGATTTGTTAGCAGCTTTCCCAGGATTGACTGGAGTTGTTTAGCTGATTCTTAGGAAAACTAGTTAGCAGCACTAGTATAAATAGCCATGCATCCCATGTAAGCAAGGATTCAATTTAATTCATAAGCTTCTACTTCCCGTTTCTCTTCCTTAGTATTTTCCGATCGGTGCTCTTTGAGAGTTCCTATCAAAGTGGTATCAGAGTCGTTCGTCCATGGATACACGCAATAAATCCAATGCCGAATTCAAGAATGAGGTGAGTAAGGCGTTAGCTAGACACGAATCCTCCTTTGACCTGCTTCATGAATTCATGAGGTCGGTCACCACCCAACTACAAAATTTGAGCCATCGTGTGGATGGTCTTCATAACCGAAACAACCGGCCACCATCCCCACCCCCTTCCGCCGATGACAACCCTTTTGCCCCACCTCCACCACCGGATCATCACCACAACAACAATCCCAAACTCTTGTTCCCACGGTTTGCAGGCGAAGACCCCCTCGGGTGGATCTACAAGGCGGAACAGTTTTTTGCCTATGCCGCCACACTCACTGACCGACAGCTACTGCTGGCTTCATTCCATCTAGATGGCGAGGCTCTCGAGTGATAGCGATGCGTGGCCAAGCGGAGAGACCCCCCACCGCCCAGCACCTGGGTCGAGTTCACCACAGCACTTTTGGTTCGGTTCGGACCAACCAAATTTGACAACCCGTCGGAGGCCATCACACGTCTTTGGCAGTCCACCACAGTTTCAGCATACCGAACGGCATTCAGCACCTCTCCAACCGCCTCGAGGAGGTCCCGGAATCATTCCTTGTTGGAAGCTTCATCGCCGGACTCAAGAACGACCTTCGCCGGACTTTATTGTTGCTCGACACTCTCAGAGATACGGGGGTCACGGTGCTGGTCGACGGAGGCAGCACTCAACTTCATCGACCAACTCTTGGTCGATCGGCTGCACCTTCCAGTTCAGCGGGAGGACCAATTTCAGGTGACCGTCGCGAACGGGGACAAACTTGCATGCACGGGACTCTGTAAGAATCTCCGACTGACGATTCAAGGCACCACCATCATTGCCGACTTTTACGTCTTGCCGGTAGCCACCTGCCATCTTGTGCTCGGCGTCCAGTGGCTTTGAAATTTAGGCCCAGTCGAGACGGACTATCGGGAGCTCACTATGGCCTTCACCCTCGACGGAATTCACCGGAAACTGCATGGGGTGCGACCCACGCTTCCCAAGCCGCTGGGCCGCAACGAATTCAATCCGCAATTGGATTCAGGTGCGACCCACGCTTCCCAAGCCGCTGGGCCGCAACGAATTCAATCCGCAATTGGATTCAGCTTATTTGCTAAATATCACCCTATCCCATGCCCCGCCCACCCACAACCCTATATCAGCCCACTCCCCCAAACCAACCCACACACCTCTCCCAACCCACACCCAGACCCCAGCTCACCAATCACACCTAGCCCACTAACCCACTTCCCCTCTCACGCCCACCTCTGTCCTCTGGCCCATAAGGACATAACCCACCTCCTTCATATATTTAGGGATATTTTCAGTTCAGTCCCTTGCCTTCCCCCGCATTGCCCCCACGACCATCAGATTGTGTTACAACCCCACTCCAGCCCAGTCACTGTTCGTCCCTATCGCTACCCCCACTACCAAAAATAGGAGATCAAAAAAATTGTTCGGGAGTTGCTCGCCATAGGCCTTATTCGTCCCTCCCACAGCCCATTCTCATCCCCGGTTCTACTGGTAAAAAAATCAGACGAGAGTTGGCATTTTTGCATCGATTATCGTGCATTGAACAAAATAACGGTCAAGGACAAATTTCCAATTCCGGTCATTGATGAATTGTTGGACGATTTTTTTAGCGCTACGAAATTTGATCTCACTGCGGGGTATCATCAGATCCGCATGGCCAACAAGGACATCCACAAAACCGCGTTCCGAACTCACGACGGTCATTATGAGTTTGTCGTCGTGCCATTTGGGCTAACCAACGCCCAGCCACCTTCCAGGCCCTCATGAATGATATATTCCGGCCCCACCTTCGCCGGTTTGTTTTGGTTATTTTTGCTGACATCCTCATCTACTCTACCACCTGGACTCAACACCTTGACCATCTGCAGTCCGTTTTCTCCACCCTCCGAGTTAACCAGTTTTTTCTTAAGGCAACGAAGTGTAGGTTTGGCGTCACGCAGGTGGATTACCTGGGCTACATCATTTCCGCCGAGGGAGTGGCCGTGGATCCCGAGAAAATAAAGGCCATCAACACCTGGTCGACCCCCACAAACCCACCCGCCGTCCGGGGCTTCCTCGGCCTTGCCAGGTACTATCGCAAGTTTATCAAGAATTTCGAAACGATCGCCCGGCCCCTTACCGCGCTGACAACCAAGTCTGGATTTGCTTGGGGGCCGGAAGCAGACCATGCTTTCCGAGAACTCAAGCTCGCCCTCATCTCACCCCCGGTGCTGGCACTCCCGAACTTCACCAGGCCCTTTGTCATCGAATACGACGCTAGTGGTAAAGGAATCGGCACTGTCTTGTCCCAGGACCACAGGACGATAACATTCTTTAGTGCCGCGCTAAAAGGCACCGCTCTGTCCTTATCCGCGTATGAATCCGAAATGTTTGCGGTGGCGGCCCTACCTTATTGGCCGGCAGTTTATAGTCTGGACCGACCAACAGAGCCTTAAGTACCTACTGGAGTAGAAGATCACGACCCACACCCAGGCCCGATGGCTCCAAAAGCTACTGGGCTACGATTACTCCATCGAATACAAACGAGGCCAGGACAATCGCGCGGCCGACGCCCTCTCCCGAGTAATGGAGCTCCACTCCCTTTCCGTTTCCGGTCCCTCGGCAACGTGGTGGCACCAGTTACACGCAGAGGTCCTCCAAGACTCTTTTTACTAGACCTTATCTGGCCCTCGGTTCCAGCAACGGGACGGAGTCTGGTTCTTGCACAATAGAGTCGTTCTCAGTCCCGACTCTTTACTCATTCCACTCATCCTTGTCGAGTCCCACTCAACTCCCTCGGGCGGCCACTTCGGGTTTGCAAAAACCCTTGCCCGCATCCGGACCAGCTTCCATTGGCCCGGACTCCGCTCCTCGATCAAGGACTATGTGCGACGTTGCGACACATGCCAACGCAACAAGAGTGACACGATGAAACAGGCAGGCCTACTCCAACCCCTTCCCATCCCAGACAGGACCTGGACGGACATCTCTCTGGATTTCATCGATGGCTTACCTCCGTCCAGAGGTGCCACGGTGATCATGGTGGTCGTTGATCGGCTATCTAAATACGCCCACTTCATTCCTTTAAAGCATCCCTACTCGCCCCTCACCGTTGCCAAGGCATTCACCAAGGAAGTCATCCGGCTTCACGGGTTCCCCAAATCAATGGTCAGCGACCGTGACAAAATATTTGTCAGCTCCTTCTGGCGGGCACTGTTTCAACTGCAAGGCACTCAATTACGCATGAGCTCAAGCTACCATCCTCAAACCGATGGTCAAACCGAGGCCATCAACCGCACCCTTGGCCAATACCTCCGCTGCTTCGCCGGCACCCAACCCACCAAATGGCTGGAATGGCTTCCGTGGGCCGAATTCAGCTACAACACCTCGGTTCACTCTGCCACCCAGATGACACCTTTTCAGGCGGTATACGGCACCCCGCCACCACGGCTCCTCGACTACGTACCCAGCACCTCCCCGGTCCTGGCCATTGACTCCTTCCTACGTGATCGCACCACCCTCCTGAAGGAGTTACGCCACAACCTCACCCTCGCCAACCACCGTATGAAAATGCAAGCCGACCAGCATCGCCGAGAAGTCTCCTTCGCCATCAGTGACTATGTCTTCCTCAAGTTGCAGCCGTACAGCCAAAAGTCTGTTTCTTTCCGAGCCAACATCAAACTGGCTCCCCGGTTCTATGGACCGTACCAAATCACCGAACGTATTGGCAGTATGGCGTACAGGTTAGCCCTTCCAGCCGATGCACAAATCCAGGATGTATTCCACGTCAGCCTCCTCCGGAAGCACCTGGGGTCTAACCATGTTCAGATTCCGGGACCACTACCACCTCTATTCGGGACAGCACAACCTCTGCCACAGCCGCAGGCTGTCCTCGACTGTCGGATATCCCAAGAGGGACGCTACAGACCGAAAATAGAGGTCCTCATCAAATGGAAGGGCGCTCCGGTCACCGCCGCCACATGGGAAAACCTCCGTCGTTTCCGCCGGTCCTATCCAGACTTCATCCTTGAGGACAAGGATGTTCCGACAGGGGAGGAATGATACGAAGGGAAGTAGTCACCAGTGGACCAAGTCATCCGCAACCGTAGCACCAGCCAAGACCAATTCGTCCTCCACGTTTGCTATTTTTAGTTATTTACTTAGTTTACATTTTCTGTTTAGGATTTGTTAGCAGCTTTCCCAGGATTGACTGGAGTTGTTTAGCTGATTCTTAGGAAAACTAGTTAGCAGCACTAGTATAAATAGCCATGCATCCCATGTAAGCAAGGATCCAATTTAATTCATAAGCTTCTGCTTCCCGTTTCTCTTCCTTAGTATTTTCCGATCGGTGCTCTTTGAGAGTTCCTATCAAATGCCTTCACATCTTTGGCTGTATTTGAGTGTGTGGGCTTGGCCTCAACCCACTTGGACACATAATCTACAGCGAGCAAAATGTAAACATACCCATTGGAAGGTGGAAAAGGGCCCATAAAATCCATGCCCCAAACATCAAATATTTCGCAGACCTTGATTGGGACTTGTGGCATCTCATCTCGGGTACCGATATGTCCAAATTGCTGGCATCTTTCACAAGCTTGACATAATAAGTAACTATCTTTGTTCAAGCTAGGCCAATAAAAACCACAGTCCATTATTTTTCGGGCTGTGTGTTTGTGCCCAAAATGTCCTCCTGAAGGCGAAGAGTGGCAGTGCTATAGAATGCTCTTTTACTCCCATTCTGGTACATATCGTCGGATGATCTGATTAGGACCACACTTCCACATGATTGGATTGTCCCAGATATACCGCCTACTATCACTGATCAACTTCTCCTTCTTCCCTTGAGAAACTTCGAGTGGCAGAACATTAGCAACTAAATAATTTACTATTGGTGCATACCATGGGTCAGGATGGGCTGCTGTTACTGCTGCAAGATGAGTTTTTTCTCCCTGAATCACAGCACTTAGAGCGAAAAGGTGTTCTCCCGAAAATTCTTCGCCAATTTGTTCCTCCTTTTCAGGTAGAGTAGTCGACTCAAATGATCAGCTATTGTGTTCTCAGCTCCTTTGTTATCTTTAAGCTCCCAATCGAATTCCTAGAGAAGCAGAATCCACCTAATCAACCTCGGCTTTGACTCCTTTTTGTGTAGCAGGTGCTTTAAGGCAGCATGATCGGTATAAAATATAACCTTGGAGCCGAGGAAGTATTGTCTGAACTTATCAAATCCAAACACTACTGCTAATAACTCTTTCTCTATTGTGGTGTAATTACATTGGGTAGGATTAAGAGTCTTAGAGGCATAATACATAGCATCTTTCCTTCCCAATTTTCTGACCAAGCACGACACCAACAGCATAATCACTAGCATCACACATCAGCTCGAATGGTTTTGCCCAATCTAGAGGTTGAATGATTGGAGCTGATATCAACTTCTCTTTTTGAGTGTTAAATGCGTCACGACAGTCGTCCGTTAGGGCAAACGGCACATCGTCTTTGAGAAAATTTGTGAGCGGCTGTGCGATTTTGGCAAAGTCCTTGATGAAACGTCTGTAAAAACCTGCATGGCCCAGAAAACCACGAATTTCTTTCACGTTAGTGGGATAGGGTAGCTTGGCAATCAATTCTACTTTGGCCTTGTCCACTTCAATCCCTTCTTCACTGACTTTGTGACCAAGAACAATTCATTCTCGAACTATAAAGTGACACTTCTCATAATTTAGCACTAAGTTCTTCGCTACGCATCGTTCCAAAACCGAATCCAGGTGTTCTAAACATTGATCAAAAGAATCCCCATAGACTATGAAATCATCTGTAAAAATCTCAATGCACTGCTCAATCATGTCTGAAAATATGCTCATCATGCATCTCTGAAAAGTCCCTAGGGCATTGCATAGCCCAAATGGCATTCTCCTGTAGGCATAAGTTCCAAAAGGGCATGTGAAAGTAGTCTTCTCCTGATCCTCCTTGTTCACCCATATTTGAAAATATCCACTACACCCGTCCAGAAAACAAAAGAACATCTTACTAGCCAGACGTTCTAGCATCTCATCAATAAAAGGAAGGGGAAAAAGATCCTTCCTAGTAGCTGCATTTAATTTGCAGAAGTCAATGCACATTCTCCATCCTGTGAGTAATCTCATCGGCACCAGCTCATTTCTCTCATTTGTAACCACTTCAAAACCTCCTTTTTTTGGTACCACATGGACTGGGCTGACCCACTTGCTGTCATAAATAGGATAGATTATCCCCAAGGCCAATAACTTCAGAATCTCCTTTAGAACTACCTCCCTCATATTCGGATTCAACTTTCTTTGAGGGTCTCTTGATGGCTTTGCGTTGGGCTCTAGGAAGATAAAGTGTTGGAAAATATCTGGACTTATTCCAGGAACATCGGCTAAGGTCTACCCAATCGCCTTGATGTGCTTCCTTATGGTTCTTAGCAAACGATCTTCTTGAGCTGGGGTCAATCCCTTGGAAATAATCACTGGCAGTGTATCTCCTTTGCCTAAGTAGGCATATTTTAGATTATCTGGGAGAGGCTTCAGGTCCAACTTCGGGGCCTTTATTGATGATGGAACGGGTCGTTCGGCACCCAGCGGTTTGGGGAAACCATCGCCTGGTCCTGTATACTCTTCACAGCTGCTGCAAGGTTCTAAATTGCCTCACAGACCTCCTCATCACTTAAATTCTGTATATCAACTTCTGTGAGGCTTTGGACAAGTGTTCTTTCTAGTTTATCCTGCAAGAAATTGGTCTCAAGATATTCTTGGACAAGGGGTCAATGACATCTATTCCATATACATTTTCACCATCATCAGGATGTTTCATAGCATTCTCAATGTTAAATTGCCACTTCTTCCCATGGTAATCCAAACAAATTGATCCATTATATACATCTATAACAGTCTTGGATGTCTTAAGAAAAGGTCTACCCAACAACACCCCAACAGATTCTTTAACAGGATGAGTATTCATTTTTATAACATAGAAATCAGCAGGATATACAAAAGAATTAACTTGCACAAGTACATTTTCCAATACCCCCTCAGGATGAACACATGATCTATCAGCTAGTTGAATCACAACCTTTGTTTCAGCTAATTCTACCCCAGATAGAGTCAAGTAAACAGATAAGCGCATGACATTAATAGATGCACCAAGATCAGATATTGCATGCTCAATAACTTTTTCTCCAATCACACATGGTAGAGAAAACATACCTGGGTCCTTGCATTTGGGTGGTAGCTTCTTTTGAATAACGGCGGATACTGTCTTGCCTAAGACCACCTTACTAGCTCCTCTTGGTTTCCCAGCCATGAAGTCCTTCAGAAATTTCCCAATCAAGGGAATTTTTATCGCCTTTAGAAATGGAATGTTGACATCCATTTTTTCGAAAACTTCCAAGTACTCAATTGGGTCCTCTTTCATCTTTCTTGCCTTGGGGCGGAAGCTATTAGGGAAGGGTGGCACTGGCTTGTACACCTCTATGCTTACTGGAATTGGGGCGTGGCTCCTCTTAGGTTCATATTCAGATATGATAACAATTGGTTCTTCAGGTTCTGGTTGATCTGAATTTTCAGCTTCTGGATTACCCGTCGGTTTGGTCAAACGGCCCCCTACTGACTGCGATTTTTTTACTGTAGGCTCCAAAATTTTTCCACTTCGCAGCTGAATTTCGTTCACATTCTCCTTAGGAGGAACCTGTACCTGGGAGGGCAGCTGGTCTTGGTTCCCTCTTAATTCTTGTATTGAAGTAGATAACTGAGATAACACTCCAGCAATCCCATCTATGGCCGTTCGCTGCTCCTTTTGCTGCGCAAATAGCTCTACCATGGCTTCTTCCATTGGTCTGCCTCGTCTTGGATTGTTCTGATTCGGATTAAAATAATTCCTCTGATTTGGGGGCCTGTACATTGGTCCATTACTCCGGTTATTGCTCCCCATATTTGGATTTGAAGCTTGTTGGTTGGGATTCCCCAAAATATGACCAGGAACTTGCTGATTTGCTTCTGAGGGAAAGGGAACTTGAACTCTTTCTTCTTGATTTTTCCAACCGAATGCCGGATTGTCCTTCCATCCTGGATTGTATGTATTTGAGTATGGATCCCTCCTGGATGCATTCCGCTGCCAATTCCCATTAGAATTATTGTGCCAATTCCCTGCAGCATTAGCTTGAGCAATTGTTTCTTCATGTGCAAGATTACAGTTCTGAGCAAAGTGCCCTAGATTGCCACAACATGCACACACCACCTCCTATTTGTTACTACTATTCGAGGTTGCAAGTTTTGCCACTAGTGCAGTCAATTTCTCCACATTGGCAGTCAGCTGAATTAATTTTTCCTCCCCTGAATCATCAATAAACCGAACTTCAGCCTGCTGTTTAGCCAAACGGGAGGATTCCCCAAACTGGCTTCTTGACTCGATGGTGTCTTCAATCATTTTCCTGGCCTTGGCTACTGTATTATTCTGGAACGCCCATTGCTGGATGAATCCATGTGATTTCAATCATTGATGCACATCCCATGGTAGAAATATTGTAGTAATTGAGCCTCTGAATACTTATGATTTTGGCAGCTCTCCACCAACTCATTAAATCTCATCCAGTAATTGCTAAGGGACTCATCAACTTCTTGTTGAATGCTGCTGATCTCCTTTATAACCAAGTTGGTTTTTGTTGAAGGAAAGTACTTCTTCAGGAACAACTCTTTCATCTGCTGCCAGGTGGATATAGAATTTGGTGGCAATGATGAAAACCACCTGTTTGCTGGACCTGTCAGGATATATGGGAAGGCCACCAATTTCAGCTGATCGAGGGTGGCACCCGTGGGTAGGCGCCCCACCTTGTAATTCTTCACATACTCAGAGAGAAAGTTGTGTGGATCATCCCTAGCACCCCCATGAAATTTTGGGATGCCATTCAGCCAACCGTTCTTAAGTGGGAATCCATTGGTTAGAGTCGGTATGACTACTGCTGAGGCTCTATCTTCTGTATCATGGCTGCACAAATCCTTCAGCGTGGGCTCTTCTTCTACGCCCTCTACGTGCTCTCTGTCACCCATTAGTTTTGATTCAGAGATTGAATGTAAAAACTCTATTTCGGAGCTACCGGCCGTTTGGGCAAACGGTCGACTGACAGACTTTGTTTCTGCGAGTTTTCGTAACCGTGTTTCCTTGGCTAAGCGTTTGCAGGTCTTCTCGATCTCTGGATCACTAAGTAATTCAGCACCTGAAGATCTGGTCATACACAACACAAGAAAACACCAGTGCACATTAAATAGGAAAAAGAATAAAAATTGTAACCATGCCCGGCAACGGCACCACTTTGATAGGACTTGTCGTGGGTCTACCAAATACAGTAAAAGTAGTGCTTAAAACCTGCAATTAAGATGCTAATAAAATATAGCACAGTAGTAGACATGGTCGATCCACAGAGACGGTGATTTAATTCAATTTCCAATTAAAGTGCAAATAAAACCAAACTATTGACTAGTAGTCACCTTTGTGTCTCTTAAGAGACCTTAGAGTTGTCAGTTAAATGTAGCAAAATAATAATTAAACTAATAATTAAATAAAAGACTTAAACAGATATCAATTAATAAGAACAAATTTCGGCATTATGTAAATCCACCTTAATCTCATGCATGCAATCATAAACCTTTTACCTTGTCTAATTACTTATGCCATTTTAGTTATAGTATTACCGCGAGTCCCCGCAAATAATCCCAATTCTCCCATAGATTCTCGATAATCCCCCGCGAGTCCCTGCAAAGGAATTATTCTCTAACTACGATAATTAACAGACCGCGAGTCCCTGCAAACCTTATTAATTAACAAATAGAAGCATTAAGAACTAGAAGAACCCGAAACTAATAATTCCTACTGACGATGCATTAGAAATTATTACCCAATTAATCCTGTACTACTCGGCTGGTAGTTGTGCCACTTACTGACTCTACCATATTAAATTAAGTTGATTAGGCTTAATAGAATCTAAGTAATTAGACATATAAACACAGGCAATTTAGAAACATAATTAATTAGACCTTGGATTAGATTAATTCCTGGGTTTCATACATGCATGGATTATGGCTTCTTACATAATACCAGAACTAATAAATTAGCTACTCATGATAAAACACAAAAAACACATAATTATAAAAGAATACATTAAAAGAGAGAAAAGAATACTGTACTGGAATTTAAGAATTCGTGATTTGACAACCGCCGGTTTGGCCAAACGGTAGACTGACTGTCAGGAAAATCCAAAGTTGTGATTGAAACAGAGCAAAACAGAACAGAACAGAGAAAAACAGAGGAAAAATATACTAACAGGAAACTGTATCTTGCGTGAGAATTATTTGTAAACTAAGGCTCTGTTCTCTTGTGGCAAATTTTCAAGAATCATCACTTTTTTTTTCCAAAACTTTATACAAAGAAACAACATCACTTTTTCAACAATTCCAAATTAAAATTTTAAAATTCCCTCTAAATACCTACTCACATAAATTCAAAAAATAACACAATCATTACACTTTTTTATCTCTCACCTACACAATTTTCCAAAAAGAACTTCCCTCTAAAAAATTTTCAATAAAAAATTTCCCTCCAACAAAATTTTCCCTACACAAGCCACAAAAGAACAGAGCCTAAGACACTATTCTCTATAAAACTTGTCTAGAAAACTTCTGTCTAATAACTTGTGTCTAAAAGTGCAGGAATAATCCCATATATATAGGGATACAAATCAGCAATTAACCAATCTCTTAATGGAATAAGGAAACCTTCTTCTACTTGGAAAGATAATTAATTAAGTACATGGAGTTTCTTCAAATTTGGTAACTCCCAACTTCTCTCTTTAATTCCTTCTTGGATTGGTAATTGCCCAAAACTTCATTGCTTCTCCTTTAAGCTTTTCCGCATCAACCCTGCGCATGGCTAGCCACGGATTTCATTCAACTGCAATCCAATTGGATTGGATTAAATTCCAATTGGATTCGGCCCACTTGGATTGGAATCCAATTTGATTTCGGATGCAGCACAATTGGATTGGATGACAGCTCACTAAATTAATTAAGATTCCAATTGGATCAATTTTATCTTCCATGCATCCACTTCCTTATTTTGCTTTAGACTTCGATTTCTCTTACTTTATCGCAAATCGGCCGAACCTTTCTTGCGGGATTCCTTCTTGATTTAGTCCACAAATCATGTGGGCTTTTCAGGCTTGACTCCTCTATTCCAATTCTTTCACTTTTTTGCACATTCTTTTCTTCTTAGGTCTGATCTCTAAAACTACAAATAAACATTAAAACTTTGGGTAAAAACCCGTGAGAACTGCCATAACAAGTGTTAAAATAATATACCTAAAAGGTGAAGATCAGATAGTCATCTCCCTATATTTCTGAAATACATAGTTCACTCATCATTTTTTGGACTAAAGTGTCATAGTAACAAAAAGAACTTAGACCTTGCGTGCTGGATTTGATTTTATTCCTGCCACTTTACTTTGAGATCAAATTTAATAAAGTTTGCATCCTGATTTATTTTTATTTTTTTTATTTTTAGGAATGCATCCACTTTTGATGTAGGTGAATTCTGATGTCCCATTATATTCCACTAATGAGAAACGAAGAAAGCTTGAATATTGTTGATTTCTGGGAGTGGTAATAGTTAACAAATTTTGTTAATGAAAGAGTTACCGTGTTTAATGAGAGAGAATTATATACTATAAGCAAGTGTTGATTGCGTACCTGATCACCGAATGTCATGTGTATTTACAGATGTAGTAGCATACACGTCAGCCAAATTCCAGTAGAATTCTTCATTGCGACAATCAAAATTCTAGTTGGGCTTCTTGAATATTGCCTTATAGCGTCATGATTACTTGTTGGTAAGAGTCATGTTCCTAGTCGGAGTCGGCTACAAGTAGTAGTATCATCCGACTAGGAACATCCATGGGCCTTATTGGGCTTGTCTAATAATGGATAAGATCGCGGACCAACAATGTCTCATCCCTTCCTAAATATTAATTAATTGTGAACTACACATAATTATATTAGTAAAATTATTTTAAAAAATTTATAATTCAAAATTCAAAACTGGGCTCTTCTAATGAATAAAAAAACATTTTAGAAACTAAATTATTTTAATGAAATCCATAATACTTAATCACTCTGTTTCAATAAAAGAATTTCATTTAAAAACACTTTTTGATTCTTTGTTACCCTATTGTGTTCTCTTTGACTATGATCATGACCGTGAGAAAAAATAAGACTTACATATGGTATTTATAGATTTGGAAAAAGCATATGATAGAGTAAATAGAGATATTATGCGGTGGATATGAGAAAAGAAAGGGGTAGCAATAGCATACATAGAAACTATAAAAGATATATATGATGATATACCAACATGTGTAAATACACCAATAAGAATTTCAGTGATTTTTCAAATAACATAAGCCTGCATCAATGATAAATTTTTGAAGACAAATCTCTTTACTTTAGTAATTGATGAGATTACTAAACATTTGCGCCAATAGATGAAAAGTGAAAGAAATACGCCTAAACTGGCTTGGACATGTACGTAGGAAACTCATAAATGCTCCAGTACGACGGGTAGAAAACATAGAAGCAACTTTAATATTAAAAAGGGTAGAGGAAGACCTAAAAAGAATTGGAAAACCTTTAAAATGTAATATTGGAATGTAAATGAATCAATGTGTCACGGCCATACACAATGGCAAGATATGATCCATATAGCGGACTCTACTTAATGGGACAAATGCCTAGTTGTTGTTGTTGTTGTACATCGACCTTTTGAAAATTTATATATTTTCAAAATAAAACTTTTCAACTGGGAAAAAAGTAGTATAAGAAAGTATGATGACATTATTGTTAGAGTAATAATACACCCGTTAGAGTAAATTTATATAGAAAATTATGTAAATTTATTCCGGCAATAAATTATTCGATAAATATTTGCTCTAATAATAATATTTTGGAAATTAGTCAGAGCCGTAAAATATGAATGGTATTGGCCATTTCATATTTGATCAAGTGGATTGAATGGCGTTTGGTGTGACTCACCAAAATTTGCGCCTTAGTGCCGAACCTATTGAAAGCACATACTCCCATCTGTATTCAAAAGCTAGTAGAGTAGTATTAATTATTAATAATCTAGTGCAAAAGCATCCATGTCGATAATAAAAATTTTAAAAAATCTGGATTCAACACAATATTAAAATTTTAGAAGGGATTATCATTCAAGTGGATGCTTCCGTCTAATATTCATATCTCACCAAGTTTATTTCATATAGACATAGTTGGGTAACTTATGATAAGTAAGATCAGCAAAAGCTGCGAGATTTGAGCATAATGTTACCAAACTAAGCCAATTGTAATAAAACTATTTGAAGAACTTAAAAGAACTAAATAAAACTAAAAATTGTATCAAAAGCTTCAAAGGAGATAAGCTGAACAAAAGAGAACTCAGAACTAGCAAGAACTCTTGCTAAAAAGAAAAAAACTAAAACTAATGTGTGAAACTAAAAGCTGAATGCTAAATGCCTCAAAAGCTCCCCTTTTTATACTAGATAACAATGGCTCTAAAATAGGAAGTAGCATAATCCTCCAAATCTCACAAGAATATCTCCAGCAATTAACTTCCTTCCAATCAGCATAATATATTCATCAATTATATCCCTACAAATCAGCATTTTGAATTCCTTCCTTATCCCTTTGATTTTCCTTCTTTATCACATGTTTCTTCAAGTAAGGAAACTGAATATTTACTTCTCTCTTCCCTTATTTCCAGCAATGACTTCCATCCGAGATAATTCTCCAATTTTACTGCTGCTGAAATTTTGCCTCTTGATTCACTACGGTAACAACTGAAATTTCTCCATGGCTGCCTATTTCCTGCTGCTACCTTCCTTTTGCTCAAACAGACCCCTTTTTCCTTCTTTTAGCTCACTCCTTTCCTTCTTGACTCAGTCTCTAAACACCTGCTCTTGGCTTCATAAAACAACAAATATACCCGTGAAAAGCACCCAAGAGATGCTAAAATAAAACAACTAAAAGAGACTCATCAAATATCCTCACACTTGAATAACGCTTGCCCTCAAGCGTGAAGTGAATAACCTAAACACAGGCTTACTTTAGTTGCTTTTGCACTGACTCAAAACTAGACACAAAAAATGACTCAAATAGAAAACAAGAAAACAACTGATGACACAAGACTCACAGGACTTAAAAAAACTGACTCAACAAGAAAAATCAAAACACACATGTACTGTCTCTTTTCATGATCTTCACACCTACTTGCCCCACATAATTTATGATCATGTATAGCATATATAAACCCCACCAATTCACCAAGCAAACCAACTTATTGCTTTAACACAATCATTCAGTAATTCCCTTAGAAACAGCACTCTATAGAGAGTAAAACACACATTCTCACAATTCAAAAATTAAGGACACTCTCCCTAGTCTATACAGAATGATCCATTGCTTGAAAATCGACCAATCGCCACAGTACCGTATTGAGGGGACACAACTGTTAAGAACAACCCTTTATCTTTGGACACAACAGGGCTTAGGGATTCAAACTTGGTATGACCCTAATTAGTCCTAGGTCACCTGCACGAAATAGAAACTTAGTGTGCATACAAAAACAGCATTTCATCTTTCTCAGCATTTGCACAAAGTTGCCTCTCATTTAGGCAAGTAGAGACTCATCTCTTCACAAATTCAGGTCATTACTTCATCTTTTTTCATTCATAATTCAGCCACCAAAACAAAAAAAAAAATTCATCAAGCAATCTCAAGATTTTTTAACATTCACAACACACGATCACTGCTGCACAATTCAGCACTTTGCTTCTTTTCTCTTTTTTTCACACCTTTATTTCAGCACAATAGCATACCAATATAACATTCAGCAAGGTTCACATATTCAATTTTCATACTTCCTTCTCTTGTAGCCATTATATCATCTTTAATTCAGCAAGCGCAAATCCAACATTCACATTGCATGCACACTAAGGGGGCAGGAAAGAGAGGATAAAAATTAGGCTTTGGTTCATTTACTAACTCAGAAGAAATAAAGTCAAGGCTTCAAAGTGGCTTATATGGATTAATGCATAGGAAAGTTTAGAAAGTAAAGCCAAACTTGGTTATCCTACAAGGGTCCCCCATCATCCAGTTGTATCCCACACAATGACCATCTTGACAAGTCAGACCGGCAAACAGTGGGATTCTCACTTCTCATCAAAAATCATTTTAGACTCAGCAACACTCATTTTCAATGGCTAAGAATGGGAAAAAGTAGCCTGATCATGCTAAAGCAATAAAAACATACCCAAACCTCAACCAAAAAGAGTAAACATATGCCAACTCAATCATGCATCCATGGTGCTTATTTCAATGTTTCGATCACAATAAGGGCAGTACTTGACTCAAAACAGACTTAAAAACACAAAAGACAGATCTAGACAGGATCGACACATCCTCACACTTAAATTTGTGCATGTCCTCAGCACAAAACAAGAATAAGAAACACACCAACACTAAGAAAATACCATGAACATCTACAAATACTAAATTCACAAACTCACAAAGACAGACCCAAAATAATAAAAACATAGAGACTGAGACAAGGAAGGAGAGATACTTACTCTGCTCGAGTCTGGGCTAAGTGAGCCCGAAGCTGATCAAATTGCAGCTGTATAGCAGCAAGACCTTCAGTGAACTGGTGCTGTAAAGTGGAAAAACCTTTTGTGACTTGGAGCTGTAGAGCAGCTTGGTCCTTCTTTAACTCGTCAACTGATTGTTGGACCTGTAAAAATTCTGCACTAGCTGCACGAGAAGGTGGTGGACGAGCCACATCATGGAAACAAAGGGCCCCATTGGAGGCCACATACAGCAATTGTGTGTGCACTAGATATCCAGATGTGAGAGTCATAGGGGTAAGGGAAGGGGTCATGCATGTGTGAGTGGGATCAAACAATTGAGCATTACAAGCAAGCAAACCCACAAAGTGACCAAGGGACAAATGTCTAGTCCTATGGGTTCCAATGTCCACAAAAACATACCCTACCCAAAATCCCAGGTTCAAAGGAACCTTATCCAGCATGCACAGTAAATATATACAACTCATTGGAAGACACAACATGCTGAGAAGAAGTCCTACCAGTCAAATTACGAACAATCAGGTAATGGCAAAACTTAAGTGCAGGACTTTTTATCAAATAAGCCTCGGATTTGGACGGTATAAACTTGCCCCCTTTAGGGGCTATGCGGGCCGAGGCAGCTTGCTGAGCAAAGGATGGAAATCCAAGTTCAACAGCTTTATATGCATCAGTGTCCAAATCTTCCTCATCACAAAAATCCAATAAAATATTGAAGTCATTCACAGAAAATTCATGGGTTTTTTGAAACAGTCTAAAAGAGAGAAAAGGCTTCTCTTTAGTCAACCCTTTTCATTTGGTCATATGCACAGTAGTAAAAATGTCATGCAACATTTCAATAAAAATAGGGCAAATTGGTAAATCCAACAAACAAGACCAGCCAATATTAGAAAATAATTCCAGCACAGTATCCCAAATATTCAATGACTTTAACAGTGAAATATCAGGCAAGTACAAGGGTAATGGGGAATGAGTTTGGACCTGTTTGAGAGCTTCAATCTCATCTTTTGTAGTGAAAGTCAAATTTCTTTTGACTTGTGCTTGCTGGACTATCTGTGCAGGGGGACTATCTGGATTATCTGGACTATCTTTTGACTTTGAATTGGTTCTTTCCGACGCAAGAAGGCAGAGGCGGTGTGGGAGGCCGCACGATTTGAACAGCGGACGGAGGGCTTCACCGGCATTGGAATCTGGGCCGCCGGAGTTTCATTCTCCATTAAAGGCCGGGCTCATTTTTTTTTGGTGTGGGCTGGGTGGTGGTTGGTGTGTGGGTGGGGGTGGGTTCGGGTGAGGGGTGGGAATTTTTGTTCGGGTAGGGGTGGGTTTTTTGGTTCGGTTTGGGGTGGTGGCTGGTAAATTCGGTTGAGGGGGTGGTTTTGGTGTGGTGATTGGGACCTTAGGCCGGCGGGATTGAGGCTGAGAAATTGAAGGGCCGGCTGCGGGTTTGCCAAGTTGGGGCGGGAGATGGGCAGTAGGAAAAATGGTGGCAAGGGAGGTGGTTTCGAGGACGTCGGGCTCGTCGACTGGTCGGAGCCGAGCTCTTCTCCTGCTGGCGGCCATGGAGGTTGGACAGGAATGGTGGTGAGAAAAGGTGGCGACGGCAGTTCGGTGCAGAGGTAGAAGATGAAGGGAATTGATTAGGTAATTATTTTATTATATTGGTATGTGAAATTGGGTAGGAAATAGGATGAAGTAATTTGATTAGTTGGGTCGGGTGTGGGATTGGGTATTTGGGTTTATTTAGGTTGATGGGTCGGTGGGTTGGGTTGGTGGGTAATTGGGTGGGTGGGTCGCTAATTGGGTTGGTGGGTCGGGCTGGTGGGTAATTGGGTTGGTGGGTCACTGGAGCTTATTTGTGGAGAATTGGCTGGGTTCAATGTGAGTGCAATATTGGCCCACTTCTTCTGTATTGCAATTGTAGTCCCTGGTCCAAATTTGTTTAGATGCCCCTGACCTTCTGATTGCTCAACATTCCACTTTTTTTCTTTTCCTTGAATCTTCTGGCCCTCCAATTAATCCTACATGCAACATTTAAAATATCCAACCTATTCAAAATTTAACTCGAACATCTTCAACCAAATAAAATAAAATAAAATAAATAAAATAAAATAAAATAAAATAAAATAAAATGAAAAAGAAAAAAAAATTAACAAAAACTAGGCTGCCTCCCAGTAGCGCCATTCTTTTAAGTCTAAGGCTAGACTTAATTGTCTCTTCTCAGTGATTGGGACAAATCGACAGGGAAAGTTCCTCCACAGTCTGTATCTGACCCGACTCATGACAATGCTTGAGACGCTATCTGTTGACCTTGAATTGCAGACCGGTTCTGGGGTCTTTTACCTCTATTGCTCCACTCGGGCTAACGGCCACTACCTCTAGTGGTCCCTACCACTTGCTCTTCAACTTCCCACTAAAGAGTCGCAGCCTAGATTGAAAAATCAAGACTTTTTGGCCCACTTTGAACTCCTTCTATCGGATTAGGCGATCATGCCTCCCCTTAGTGCGTTCTTGATGCCACTTGGCCATCTCATAGGCATCCTCCCTTAATTCTTCTAACTCTTGTAGCTAGAATTTCCTCTCTTCTCCACATGCTGCTGCATCCATGTTTAATTTCTAGATTGCCCAATAAGAATGATGCTCTAGCTCAACTGGGAGATGACACATTTTCCCAAACACCAAGCCGGTACGGCGACATCCCAATTGGGGGTCTTGTATGCGGTCCTATATACCCATAGTGCATCATTCAACTTTTGGCTCCAATCCTTCCTTGATTTATTCACTGTCCTCTCCAGGGTCCATTTAATCTCTCTATTAAAGACCTCGGCTTGTCCATTTGACTGCGGGTGGTAAGGTGTTGCAAGCCTGTGTCGCACCCCATACTTCTTCATCAATGCTGCAACAGTTCGGCTACAAAAATGTGTTCCTCGATCACTAATGATTGCCTTGGGCACTCCGAACCTGCAAAAAATATTAGCCTGCAAAAAATCTGCAACAACCTTTGAGTCATTAGTCCAGGTAGCCTTTGCTTCCACCCATTTGGACACATAGTCAACTGCCAGCAATATATATAACATTCCATTTGATGCAGGGAATGGACCCATAAAGTCCCTCCCCCACACATCAAAAATTTCACAAACCTTTACCGGAACTTGAGGCATCTCATCTCAAACACCTATATTTCCTCCTCGCTGGCATCTGTCACACTTCCTGCAAAACAGATATGCATCTCTGTTTAATGTTAGCCAATAAAATCCACTGTCCATTACCTTTCGTGCAGTCCGTTTTGGCCCAAAATGGCCTCCATAGGCAAATGAGTGACAGTGTCGAAGAATGTCCTCATGTTCCCACTCTGGAACACACCTCCTAAGGATCTGATCGGGTCCGAGCCTCCACAAGATCGGCTCATCCCATATGTAGTACTTTCTATCGCTTATTAGCTTCTCACATCGTCCTCATGAATACTCTGGTGGAAATACCCCTACGATCAAATAATTCACGATGTTAGAGTACTAAGGGTCAGGATGCTTCTCACCTGTCAGCACGTCAAGCAGCAAATTGCAGGGTGGTGGTTCAGTGTCGGCTGCATAGAGATGTTCCTCCGAAAATGTTTGTTTGATAGGTACTTTCTCTTCCGGAACCAACAGCCTGCTTAGGTGGTCTGCCACATGATTCTCTGCTCCCGTTTTGTCTCTTAACTCCCAGTCAAATTCCTGGAGTAACATGACCCATCTAATCAGTTGAGGCTTCGACTCCTTCTTTGCCAGCAAATGCTTCAAAGCCACATGATCTGTGTAAACCACCACTTTGGATCCTAGCAAGTACTATCTGTATTTATCAAAGCCGAAAACAACGGCCAAGAGCTCATTCTCTGTAGTGGTGTAATTGCATTAGGCCGAATTCAAAGTCTTGGAGGCATAATATATTGCACGGCTCTCCTTTCCTATTTTCTGGCCAAGTACCGCTCCTACTGCATAATCGCTTACATCGCACATGAGCTCAAAAGGGTGCTTCCAGTTGGGTGGTTGAATCACTGGAGCTGAAACCAACCTGCCTTTTAAAATATCAAAGCACTTCTTTCAGCAGATTAGTTAGTGGCTGGGCAATTTTTGCAAAATCTTTGATAAATCTTCTATAGAAACCAGCATGCCCCAGAAAGCCACGAATCTCCCTCACACTTGTCGGGTAAGGAAGCTTTGAAATTAGCTCCACCTTTGCCTTGTCCACTTCTATCCCCTCTTGACTGATTTTCTGCCCAAGTATAATTCCTTCCTTTACCATGAAATGGCACTTCTCATAATTTAAGATCAAATTATTCTCCACACATCTTGCCAAAACTAGATCTAGACTCTAAACATTCGTCAAACGAATCTCCATACACTGTGAAGTCATCCATGAAAATCTCGATGCACTTCTCAATCATGTCTGAAAAATACTCATCATGCACCACTGAAAAGTACCCGGTGCATTGCACAGACCAAAGGGCATTCGGCGATATGCATATGTGCCGAAAGGGCATTTAAATGTGGTCTTCTCCTGATCATCTTTGTTCACCCAGATCTTGAAGTACCCACTGTAACCATCTAAGAAACAAAAGAACATCCTTCCTGCCAACCTTTCGAGAATCTCATTAATGAACGGTAGGGGGAAATGGTCCTTCCTTGTTGCCAAGTTCAACTTCCGAAAATCGATACACATGCGCCATCCAGTAAGGAGGTGCATTGGCACTAGCTCATTTTTTTCATTGGTCACCACTTCAAACCCTCCTTTTTTTGGAACAATATGGACCGGGCTTACCCACTTACTATCAGAAATCGGGTAGATGATCCCCATGGCTAAGAGCTTCAAAATTTCATTCAGCACCACCTCTCTCGTATTTGGATTCAACTTCCTTTGATGCTCTCGAGCAAGTTTAGTGTCAGGCTCCAAGAAAATGTAGTGCTAACATATGTCAGGACTGATTCCAGTGATGTCAGCCAAGGTCCACCCAATCGCATTTATATTCTTCCTCAAAATTCGAAGCAATCTGTCCTCCTGGGTCATAGTTAACCCATTACTGATTATGACTGGCAGTGTCTCGCCCTCTCCTAGATAGGCATACTTTAGATTGTCAGGGAGAGAGTTTAGTTCAAGCTCTGGAGCTTTAACTATAGATGGTAAGGGCCTGTCAGCACTCGTCTGCTTGAGCAATTGGATCTGAGGTCTAGTACTAGGTGCTGTCTCAACTGCATATAGGGACATGATTGCCTCCCTGATCTCTTCATCATTCAATTCTCGGGCATCAATATCGGTGAAATTTTGTGTGAGCACGGCCTCCAATTTGTCCTGCAAAAAATAAGTCTCAAGATGCTCTTGGACAAGGGGGTCAATTACATCAATACCATATACATTCTCAACATCAGATGGATATTTCATGGCATTCTCGATGCTAAATGTGTATTTCTCAGCATAATATTCTAAGAATATGGAGCCATTATATACATCAATCAAAGCCCTAGCAGTTTTCAAGAAAGGCCGACCTAACAACACACCCGTAGATTCTTTAGCAGGATCATTATTCATCTTAACAACATAGAAATCCGCAGGGTACACAAAAGAGTTCACACGTACTAACAAATTTTCAAGTACCCCTACAGGGTGCACACGTGACCTATCAGCTAGTTGGATAACTACTTTTGTATCTACTAACTCAACACCAGATAAATTCATGTAAATATACAATAGCATAACATTAATAAAGGCACCCAGATCACACATAGTATGCTCTATTACTCTATCTTCGATAATGCAAGGCAAGGAAAACATACCTGAGTCCTTACATTTAGGTGGAAGCTTTTTCTGAATGACTGCAGAAACATTCTCACCTAGCACCACCTTGCTTGCTCCCCTTGGCTTTCCTGCCATGAACTCCTTCAGAAACTTCCCAACTGGCAGAAGTTTGATTGCATTAAGGAAAGGGATGTTGACTTCCATTTTCTCGAACACCACCAAGTAGTCCACAGGGTCTTCTTTTGGCTTCTTGGCTTTCGGTTTTAATCTGTTTTGAAATGGGGGAGCTCTGTACAGATTCCCCCCTTCAGACTTGGTACGGGGGTGGGAATCTCTATTGGTTCAGCCACTGGTTCAGGTTATGCATCTGGCTGATCAACTTTTGGGACCACGGTTGATTTGGGCAAATCGACCCTTGCTGATGGTGATTTTTTTACTACAGGCTCCAAAACCTTGCCACTCCTCAGAGTGATCTCATTCATGTTCTCCTTAGGTGGAACCTGTACTTGGGAAGGTAACTTGCCCTGATTTCCCCTGAGTTCTTGGATGGAGGTAGATAGTTGAGACATCATCTGTGCTATCCTATCCATTTTGGTTCTCTGCTCCTTTTGTTGCTCAAACAAGTCACCAATTGCATCCTCTATTGATTTACCACCCCTTTGTTGATTTTGATTCTGAAACCCTCTCTGTTGGGGCGGTCGGTACGATGCCCCTTCGTTTCGATTGTTGTTGAAACCTTGGTTAGGGGCTTGCTGATTTGAATGCTGGCCTTGGTTCTGCTCACTTTCTTCTGGAATCTTCCAACTGAACACTGGGTTATCCTTCCATCTAGGATTGTAGGTATTCGAATAAGGATCTCTTCTCTGTTGCTGCCTATTCCAATTCCCTCCATAATCATGTGCATTCCAATTCCCAGCTGCATTTGCTTGAGCAATAGGGTCATTTGGTGCGAGATTGCATTGATGAGCTAGATGACCCTTGTTTCCACAAATCCCATAGAGCTCCTCTTCTGGTTTGCTGTATTGTTGACGTTGCCCTTCTGTTTTGCTGCTACCTGCCGTGGCCATTTTTGCTACTAACTCTGTTAATTTCTCCACATTGGCTGTCAACTTATCTATCTTCTCATCTCCTGTATCATCCACGAGCCTGACTTCGGCATTCCGTTTGACCACACAGACTGGTTCATCAAATTCTCCCCTCGAACCAATGACATCCTCGATGACTTTCCTTGCTTGGGTGACTGTATTGTTCTGGAAACCTCTGCCACTGGAGGAATCTATCAGCTTTCTTTCTTCTCCCGTCATGCCATGATAAAAGTACTGGAGCAGTTGTGCGTTAGTGTATTTGTGGTTCGGGCAGCTCTCCACTAGCTCGTTGAAACGGACCCAGTAATTACTTAGGGATTCATCGTAGTCCTGTCGGATGCTGTTGATTTCCTTCATCGCCGCATTAGTTTTGGTGGAAGGAAAATATTTCTTCAAGAACAGCTCTTTCATTTGCCCCCATTCTGTGACAGAGTTTGCAAGTAGTGAGGAAAACCATCTGTTGGCTTGGCCGGTTAGCACATAGGGAAAAGCTACCAACTTGAGCTGGTCTAAGGTTGCTCCTGTTGGCAACTTACCTACCTTGCAATATTTTACATACTCATCGAGGAAGTTACGTGGGTCTTCCCCCCTGTGTCCATGGTACTTGGGAATCCCATTGAGCCAACCACTTTTTAAAGGAAATCCATTCGGCAAGGTTGGAGGGACTACCGCGGAAGCTCTATCTTCAGTCTGATGGTTGCTTAACTCTTTCAAAGTCGGTTCCCTAACAGGTGGGGTATCCTCCCTTCTTTCTTCATGCCTCTCTTCTTGTCTATCCCCCATTTCAAAGTTTAGAATGGGGTCAGGTTCAGAATTCTCAGAATCAGCTTCAGAGTCACTGTTCATTTGCCTAAAAGGACCACTGTCAGCCTCTAAAGTAGCAGCCTCAGCTACCTTCTTTCGTTCTCATGCTTCTTTTGCTAGCTTCCTAGCAGTCTTTTCAATTTCTGGATCACTCAATAGGATAGGTCTTGAATATCTGCTTATAAACTACACAAGAACATACCCAACATACATCAATAGGAAAAAAAAAAGAATTAAAATTCAAAAGCCGTTCCCCGGCAACGGCGCCAATTTGATAGAGCCTGTCGTGAGGCTACCACAATGCACAAAAATTAGTGCTTAAACCTGCAAGAAATTACTACAAATAGTATAGAATGCAGGGTCAATCCACAGGGAACAGCTGACTTAAACTCTCATATTCCTATCGATTTGAAAAATAGTTTGATTTACAATCACCTTTGTGTCTCAGAGAGACCTTTAAAATTTGTCACTTATAAAAAACTAAAACTTCACAAGAACAAATAAATTATAACTTAAAAGAGTATTTGAATATTATATGAATCAGATCAATCTATGCATGCAATCATTAACGTCATAAATAAATCAAAGAATAATGTATTTGTTGGTTATAGGTTACCGTGGGCTCCCTACGACATAACCAAATCCCCCCTTAGTGTGTCGGTAATCGCCGTGGGCTCCCTACGACACGACTACCTCTTTACTAACCAAACTAACAGGCCGTGGGTTCTCTACGACACCTATTAATTTAATTAGGAGCATTAATTACTAGGAGGACCCAACACTAACACTTCTATCGGGTTAACTTTAGAAGTTGTTATCTATTTATCTTGTACTACCTGACGGTAGGTTTGTCACTAGTTGACTTTACCGGATTAAATAAAAGTTGATCAGACTTTAATTAAATCTAGCATTTAGACTTATGTGCACAAGATAAATAGGAATACAAGAACTTGAACCAGTATTAATCTTATGTTTCATACATGCATAGATCTACTTCATCACATAATGCCGGAATAAAAGAGTTTAGTTACTCATAGTCATGGCAAATACACACATATTTAATGTAAAAGCCATAGGATGAAGCAACAAAGAAGAAGGAAAAGAAATGGAATACTTATTAATAATTGCAGGTCTGAACCAACCCTCTGTTTGGGCAAATAAAGGCCTGAATGAGAACAATTCAGCAACAAGAAACAATTCCAAACTTTATTGTTCCAATTTTTCCTTAATACCAGAACGAGAAACAAAGGAAAAACTAATATAAAACTATTTGAAGAACTTAAAAGAACTAAATAAAACTAAAGATTGTATCAAAAGCTTCAAAGGAGATAAGCTGAACAAAAGAGATTTAAGAACTAGCAAGAACTCTTGCTAAAATATAAAAAATAAAACTAACGTGTGAAACTAAAAGCTGAATGCTAAATGCCTCAAAAGCTCCCCTATTTATACTAGATAACAATGGCTCTAAAATAGGAAGTAGCATAATCCTCCTAATCTCCCAAGAATATCTCCAGCAATTAACTTCCTTCCAATCAGCATAATATCTTCATCAATTATATGCCTACAAATCAGCATTTTGAATTCCTTCCTTATCCCTTTGATTTTGCTTCCTTATCACAAGTTTCTTCAAGTAAGGAAACTGAATATATACTTATCTCTTCCCTTATTTCCAGCAATCACTTCCATCCGAGATAATTCTCCAATTTTACTGCTGCTGGAAGTTTGCCTCTTGATTCACTACGGTAACAATTGAAATTTCTCCATGGCTGCCCATTTCCTGCTGCTACCTTCCTTTTGCTCAAACGGACCCCTTTTTTCCTTCTTTTAGCTCACTCCTTTCCTTCTTGACTCAGTCTCTAAACACCTGCTCTTGGCTTCATAAAACAACAAATATACCAATGAAAAGCACCCAAGAGATGCTAAAATAAAACAACTAAAAGACATTCATCACTGTACTTTGAGAACCATTTTGCCCATCTTAGCAACTGCCTATGGGGAATAGTTTTTTTCTTAAATTCCAGTGTTTTTGGGAATGAGGACATGTCTATCTCTACTTTGAAGTGATTACTGATCAGAAAGAATTCAAACTTTTCAATTCCTCTTTTTACTCCTAGTATCTCCTTGAATGTAGAGTGGTAGTGTAGCTCTGACTCTTTAAACTTGCCGCTTTTGTAGCCACATATTTTTCTTTTTTGACCTCCTTCTTCAAGAAGTACAGCACCCCAGAAATAGTCACTTGCATCTGTTTGGAGAATTTTTGGTGCATCTGAAGGTAGAGCTAGTGGGGGCAACTGTTGGATTAGCTCTTTCAACTTTTTCACTGCCTCAGTGTGCCTTGCTGACCACATTGATGGATTTTTCCTAGGCTATTCCTACAAAATAGAAGAGTAATTGGATAACTACGGGATGAAGTCAACCATATAATTAAGGACTCTAAGAAACTGTTGGATTTCCTGTTTGGTTTTGAGCTGATCAGGGAATTTGAGGAGGTTTTGGGCTAACTGAGGTTGTGGGACAATGGTTTTATCTTTGATAAACATTCCTAAGAAATTAATTTCTTTCTGGGCTAGAATCATTTTTCTGGCTGACAACATAATCTCATATTGATGGACTATATCGGCGAATTTCTAAAGAAGACCCAAATGGGATGCGATATCTTCTGAAAACATAAGTATATCATCAATGTAGATCAGGGCTAATTCAAGAATGGGCTGAAATATTTTTATCATAGCTTGCTGGAACAAGGAGGAGGCGATTTTGAGACTAAATAGCATAACCTTCCATTGGTAGAGATGGTTTGGAATACAGAACACAATTTTGTATCAATCATCAGGATGAATCCCTAGCTGCCAGAATCCTGATTTGAGATCAAATTTAGAAAACCATTCAGCTCTAGACACCTTACTGAATAGTGTTTTCTTATCTAGTAACGGGAACTTGATATCTGCTAGAAAACCATTTAGAGGTTTATAATTCACCACAAGTCTAAGCTTTCCTCGGACTTGTTCAGATTTCTTGTTAACATAAAATGCTTTACAAGCCCATGGTGATTTTGATACCTCAATGAGATTTTCTCAAAGCAACTCCTGGCACTCCTTCACTGCATGCTGCATGAGATCTGGAGGCATTCCAAAATGGCTTGCCTTTGTTGGGTTGATATCTTCGTTCGGACTGAACGGAAGCCGAATGAAGAAGTCCTGGTTACTCCATAGTGGTGCTAGACACTTTTTTAGGAACTCAGTATGTGTATTTGCACAACTTCTGGGGATGATCATCTGCTTCAGCTCCTAAATTTTTGAATACTGGTAATCAATCTGATAGAGAGTTGTAACACACAGAATGGTTTATATCTTCCTTTCCAATAGACACCATCAACACCAATGGTGAATTTGTGCTGAGTTTGCAATTTGCTGTAAATGTCAAAACCTAGAACCATATCTTTTCCAGTTGCAGAATCTCCCAAAACTATAACAGTTAAGCTATATCCTGGGAAAAATTTAAGAGTAACTGACTTGCTGACAAGCTTGGTGGTATAAGAATCTCCGTTTGCCACTTTGAACATCTCGCAACAAGGTTTCTATAACTCACTGGGTAAAAGCTTTGGGTTAAGAATGGAGATTGAGGCTCCAGTATCAAGGAAAGCTATCATGTGAATGGGTTTTGCCCATTTGGATGAAAAAAGTGATACCTTAATCTAGGGGATTACAGGTGGCTCTTTCTGTTAGGAAAATATAAGAGAGATGGTGAAAATTTGAAAGACATAGCTGGAATATGATTCTGAAGTTAAGAAACAACTGTCTGAATAATCATCATGGTTATTAAAGACACATAATAACTTAGGGTTGTATTCATTGTCAACGAAGAAGAGTGACTTAAGATCATGATCATCAAGATCAATTCTCGTGAGTTTCTGGATGGACGCAATCATGTTCTGCTTCTTTTCTTTTGACTTCTTCAGGCAATTTTTTTGCATAATGCCCTTTTTTATTGCAGAAAAAACACCAATCCAACTTCTTATGGGATTTTTTTTCCGCCTGAAAACTTTTTGCCTGCTTCTACCTTGTCGCCTTCCTCTTCTGGAAAAATCAGTGGGAATTTGCCCCTTTCTTCTGATGTACTTTTGGTAGTGTCTTTTCTTTTTAAGGCCACAATCACAAATTTTTTTAGGACACTTAATCCGTGAATCAGCACAAGCAGCTTCTAATTCCTTTGAGTGAATTGTGAACTTCTCCATTAGTTGTTTCTTCGCAAAGAGATCTAATACTGTAAGTGTGATCTATTGGAAAATCTAACCAATTGTCAGATTTGTAACCGTCTAATTCTTCGCCTAAATGGACCCGCACTATTTGCTGGGCAAGAAATTCATCAAACGATTTCTGGAAAACATGCTTCAGGTAAGCACTGTCTTCTCTGCCAATTGCACAAAACCTTTTGATCATGAAATCAAAATGCTTTTGCAAATCCTTCTTTCTAGTGACACTTTGCTTTGAAAAACTCTTCTTTTTGCATCTCAAAATTTTCCCTTTGATGCCCCAACAACTCTTCATGGAGTATTCCGATGGCATTGTCAAACGTTTGTTGGACAAACATTTGTTGGCGACAACCATCAAGACCTATCAAGTATGCTTTTAGAAATCCAAGGAATCCATCAGTAAACCTCCTAAGGATATCAACGTCATCTTCTTTGGTTTAGAGTTTTTTAGCACACAACAATGAGTGAAACTCACTAATGCATTCAAACCTTCTATAAAGTGGTAGACCATCCAAAGTGAATGTCTTTCCTGAAAAATGATGAACCGGAGTAGGGCCAGCTACCCTCTAGGGATTTCTTTGTGAGTCGTACTCAGGTTCTTTCAGGAACGGATCATTGTAATGGACTCCAGATGTATATGATGTCTCTGCATTATCTGCCATGTAAACTTGCTGTTTAGTCTGAGACTCTATCTTCGTTGAGGAGTCTGAATCAGCTTCAGAGAAGAATGATGAATATAAAGATGAATCTTCCTTTTGATCAACAATTTCCAATTGGCAACGATCCTTTTGAGAATCACTAGTGATCTGTTGTTCAGCCATCTACAATAGCTTATCAATCATTGAGAATTCTTGATTCTCTATAAAGAATTGGCTTTAGCTAGTGGGTGGTTTTGGTGATTCTGGTCGAGAAGAGGGTGGTTTTGGTTCTTGGACTGATATTTTGGGTCTCACTGTTGCCATTGGTTGGACTCTTGGGATGGGTTTTGCAAGTGGGGAAGGACTGGGTTGAAAAACAGGTGAACCAACAAAATAACTGCTTATTGGTATTGGCAAGGAATAAGAAGCTGAATGGGAAATGAGATCAGATATAGTGAGTGGAGATTAGAATTGTTTCCTGTTTAGGAATAGAGGTGGAAATAGCTGTTGGTAGTTTTGATCTTGGGCTGCCCTTCTTTTCCTGTCTTTCTCCTAAAAGTACCTGAGTTGGTTTTTCAGACTTTTCTTTTCACTTTCTTTTGCAGAAAAAAGAGAGTTATTAATGTCACACTTTATTGCCATTGACATGAGCTCCTCATGTAGACTCGCAATTCTGGATTGAATTTCTGCAATGGTGTTGGTGAGGAAGTCAATATTGGTTGATACATTCTGGTCAAGGTTTGAGATTTGGGAGGAAATTCTATATAGGAATTCGTTCTGGTAAATAGCATTTTTAGCTAAGAGATGGTTTGGTTTGGCCTTTGGGATCAACAATGTTGGGAGTTGTGATTTTTGTCTGGTGGGTTGGTTATCTTTGGTGTAGCTTTCTGAAGGAGGGAAATCTTCAGGTTGAAACATGACTATTATTGTGTCTGGCTTTGAGGAAGAAGTTGAATTTTGTGAGAAATTTGGTAGGAGGGTACCTGTATTAGATAAGGGTGGGGAATCAAATAGGACATAGTAATCAAACTTGCCACTGGGTTCTCCAAGTAAACCAACTGATGGATCTCCTTGCTCATAATGCTTCTGTAGCATATACTGGGAAGAGACCTTGAAAGGAGTATCATCATCGAACTGCTTTTCTTGGTTCTATTTTTAACAGTAAGAACAATCGCAGAAAGAATCCCATCGAACATGTATGTCTTCATCTTTGAACTGGTACAATGGCCTTCCATCAGACAAAAATGTAATGATGGGTATACTAATTTCTCTTTGGTGTTGTTGAAGAGCAAACTGTGTTGAGAAACAATTGGGCTAAACATGTGGCTTCTCATGTTGGAAGAAGATTTCTATAGTGCCATCTGGAAGGGATTTGTATTTTATTTCTGGGGAATGGAGAGGTTTGTTGCAGCTTTTATGAAATTTATCATAACCTATGATCCACTTCTCACGGAGGAGTTTCACCAGTTCATCTCTGGTGAGTTGTGGTGGCATCTAGATTATATTGGGAACCGAAGAGGATGAATTGACTTCCACCAAGGCCACTTCATTTGATGATGGAAGCATCAAGTCCAAAGCATGATTTTGAACTCCGTACACCATCTGGTAGTGCAACGTTGCTTGGACAGCATCTTGAACCACAAGAGCCTTTAGTAGGTGTGGATCATATAGGCTCATGTTGAAGTTTAGTATCCGTGTCACCATAATCGTTCCCGCATTCAAGGTTGTCTGCACCGTGCCTATACAAGCTTGTTGGTAATGCTTCATTCAAGAATCAAGAAGTGCAATTCTAGCAACCGCAGCTAAACCTCGTCTAGCATTGAGAGTGAAACCAATTCGTACTGCTCCAAAGTGAATATGAGAGTATTCCTGTTTTATCCACAGAGATGGAAACTGATGAGGGATGCATAATGAGATGAATTGTTCTTCATTGGTGGCAACAATATTACATTTTGAGAATTCACTGGCTTGCACATATTCCTTAATAGGAGAATGGGTTTGTTATTCTAGAGAGTAAGTGAGCTCAATAAGAGAAGATATAAAAGAGCATGTTATTTGCAGGACACATTTTACTAAACATAGGACACATTTTAAATTTTTAAGTGATAAAAAGACATAAATACCTTTACCTCTAAAAAATTATTTCTTACTTTAATTTTTTTTAATTTTTAAAACATCATAGTTGTTTGAACCTTCACCGGCAACTATGGCTGACCTGTGGCGAAGGCAGCGAAAGTTCAACAAAGCTTCGCCATAGGCCGGCAAAGGTTATGAACTTCCGATGGCCTGTGGTGGAAGTCTTAAACTTCCGTCACAGGATGTAAGAAGTGTTGTAAATTTTTGCCGGGTGGAAGTCTTCCACTTTTTCCTTTTTTTAAAAAAAAATCTTTTTCTACAATGGAAATGAGAGATGACCTTTGAAAGAATGGGACTCTTTAGTTTATTTTCAATAGTATTATTACAAGTATGATATGAAAATACGTAAACTAATTTTGTTTTTAATGTATCACATATTAAATTTAACCTATGAAATATTGAGTTTTTAAATGTCGATATATCACAGTTATAAATTTAGTTATTTATATATTGCATATTGGTTGCGATGTATTTTCAATAAATATCAGTCAGTATAATGTAATTCCGAGTCGGTAACTTTGGCATCCACTTAGGTCCGTTCAACTTGTCAAATTAAATGCAATAAAAATCTGCTCCATTTTCCCTTTAAGAGACAATTAATATCTAATACACTAAAGTAATTTTACTTGAAGTACTTGACCTTCTCTTTTCTTTTTATTCTTTAGATATTTAAGCTCGTTGTAAATGTTTTACTACTGGGAAAAAAAAAAGAAGCTATCATGCATACTTTCAATTTGTTTGAGTTCTTTTTTTTTTTTTTCCTTCTTCTCTCAAAAGACGTCATTATATTTCTCAAAATGGGTAAAAGGTGTTATTCTCCCCATTTTCTTTGTTTAAAACTAAAGGAATAGACCTCATGTGTATTTTGCGGTCTTTTTCAAAGCGTGTTTTTATCTACCTAAATTGAAAAAAAAAAAGTGAATTATAAATGGAAAACTTCTAAAACCAAGAATTGCAGTAGAATGTCGACAGGTCAATAGACAATCGAGTGAGAGCGAAATGCGCACTTAGTGAAGTTGGACACCTGTATCAATTGTGGGTAGCATTTAGTTTGCTCTTCGTGCAGCATAAATTAAAAGGGCAAAGGTGCAAAATTGCCCCTAACGTTTTCTGTTAGGGGCAATTTTGCCACTAACGTTTATTTTGGGGCAAAATTGCCCCTAACGTTTTCTGTTAGGGGCAAATTTACCCTTTAATTTTTTTCAAATTACATTTACCTCCTCCAAAGTTTGTTTAAATAACAAATAGATATTTTAAGTTTTAAAAAATAACATTTTAGTCCCTTAACCATCCAAACTTGGAGTAAAATATTTTTATCTAATAAGAAAATATATTTAATACGAATAATAATTAATTATTATTGTTCCAAATAAAATTATTCATAAATATCTAAACTTTTAAAAATATTAATTTAAAATGCATATATATTTTTAAAAAACTGAAAAAACATTAAAAAAAAAGAAAAAGAAAAAGAAAAAGAACACCCCAATAAAAATATTCATAAATATCTAAACTTTTAAAAATATTAATTTAAAATGCATATATATTTTTAAAAAACTGAAAAAACATTAAAAAAAAAAGAAAAAAGAAAAAGAAAAAGAACACGCCACGGCCTGGGCATTACAAAGGCCGTGGCGTGTTCTTTTTCTTTTTCTTTTTTCTTTTTTTTTTAATGTTTTTTCAATTTTTTAAAAATATATATGCATTTTAAAAAGATATTTTTAAAAGTTTAGATATTTATGAATATTTTTATTGGGGTGTTCTTTTTCTTTTTCTTTTTCTTTTTTTTTTAATGTTTTTTCAGTTTTTTAAAAATATATATGCATTTTAAATTAATATTTTTAAAAGTTTAGATATTTATGAATAATTTTATTTGGAACAATAATAATTAATTATTATTCGTATTAAATATATTTTCTTATTAGATAAAAATATTTTACTCCAAGTTTGGATGGTTAAGGGACTAAAATGTTATTTTTTAAAACTTAAAATATCTATTTGTTATTTAAACAAACTTTGGAGGAGGTAAATGTAATTTGAAAAAAATTAAAGGGTAAATTTGCCCCTAACAGAAAACGTTAGGGGCAATTTTGCCCCAAAATAAACGTTAGTGGCAAAATTGCCCCTAACAGAAAACGTTAGGGGCAATTTTGCCCCAAAATAAACGTTAGTGGCAAAATTGCCCCTAACAGAAAACGTTAGGGGCAATTTTACACCTTTGCCCTAAATTAAAATACAGGGCCATTTAGTTCAAGAGCACTAATTCAGTTAATATTTTATTTTGATCCACCATTGGATAGAGCCAGCCTTGACTTATGATGGAGCACAATTACTTTATATATATATATATTTGTGTTTACTTTGTCTTGTTTTACTCTCTTTAATTATTTTAATTATCAGTAAAATAAATTTATTTTTTCATTCACTTAATAAACTACAAATATGTGATTAAATAGGGTTACGTTATATTATTAATTATTAAATAAATAAGACACCATAAATTAAAAACTTGTAAATAAAAATTTAGGATATCTATAGATTATTTAGTCTCACTTAGTACCTTTGAGTGAATATCTCTATTTTTGGACCTTTTTTGGTTTTCTTGATTCATCAATCAAATCAACCCTTTCACTACAGATTCTGTAGGAGAGTTCAAGTGGAATAAGGTCTTCACTGAGTAATCAAGAGATAAGACTCCGAATGGGCAAGTACTCACTATGTTAGGTAGTGTTTGTCCTAAAGCTTAGAAGGTTCGGCGCAAAATAATAGAAAAGGCTCCAAAGATAAATATAATGTGATAATTTAGTAAATTTTTTAAAATTTATTTTATAATGTGGCCTTTTTTTAAACTGCCCAAAAAAAAAAAAAAAAAAAAAACCTTCAAGACAATTGCTACTATCAAGAACCTTTCTCCCCCATTAGCTTTTGGAAATGGCCCCATCAAGACAATTCCCCAAGTAGTAAACGGCCACGGACTTATAATCTCCGTCATCTCAGCAGGCGGGAGTCTCACCACATGAGCGTGCACTTGACACTTTTTGCAACTCCTTATGATTTGTTCTGAGTCCTTGAACATAGTCAGCCAGTAAAGTCCTGCAATCATAGCTCGCTTTGCCAGATTACAATAGCCGACATGACTCCCACATCATCCCTGGTGCACTTCGGTAAAAATTTTCTCTAACTCATCTAGACCTACGTACCTAAGAAGAGGCACCAAATAAGATTTTTGATATAACACACCATTTATCAATTCATACCTCAATGCTTCATTTTTTACCTTCATTGTTTCAGCTCATCCATGTGGAAGTACACCACTTTCCAAAAACTCCAAAATTTGAGTTCGCAAATCTTCTGAAGACAAACCAGCTGGAAACACCTCCTTCTTTTCAGTGTTTCGAACAGCCACTTGTTCCACCAACACTGATTTAGTCAAGTGTGAATAAACAAAAGAGGCAAGTTTAGACAAAGCATTTGCGTTGGCATTTTAACTTTGGGGAACCTACACTATTTCAACCTGAGCAATCTCTTTCATGACTTCCTTGGTCTTTTCCAAATACTTCTTCATGATCGGGTCTCTGGCTTCAAACTCTCCTTTAATTTGATTTACAATCAACTGTGAATCACTGCACACTTTTAATTCCTTCACTCCCATGCTCACAGTCAACTCCAATCCAAGAATCAAAGCTTCATACTCAGCCTCATTATTAGAGGTAGGAAATTCGAACCTTAAAGTGTACGTATATTATTCTCCTTGTGGATCTGTTAACATAATTCCTGCTCCAGCCCCTTATTTACTAGAAGTTCCATCCACATAGAGCGTCTATGTATTACCTTCGATATGGACTTCTCATGAGGAACGGAGTCCGATATCAACCCTTTCACTAAAAAATCTGCTAAAGTTTGACCTTTGACAGTGCGCAACGGCTCGTAATCAATTCCATACTCACTAAGCTCTACCGCCCACTTGGTTATTTGTCCAGATGGTCCCGGGTGCTCCACAATCTGCTTCAAGGCTGAATCAATAACGACTGAATTGGGGTAAGCCTTGAAATACAGATGTAACTGCCTAGACGCTGCCACTAACGCAAGAGCCAACTTCTCAAACGCGGTATAATTACGCTCTGTAAACTGTAACACCCTGCTCACAAAATAAACTGGCTTCTTCACCTTTTCTCTTTCAACTAATGCCACAGCACTGACCACCAATGGGGTAAATGCCAAGTACACATAAATTCTCTCCGCCGCCATGGGTATCATCAACCTGGGCAGGTCGGCCAAGTATGCTTTTAGTTCGTTAAAGGCCTTTTGACATTCTTTAGTCTATTGGAAGTTATTTGCTTTTTTCAATATCTTGAAAAATGGCAACGACTTTTCAGCAACTTTAGACAAAAACCTGTTCAATTCTGTCACTTGACCAGTCAACCGTTGAACCTCCTTCACTGACGTCGGCAGACAAATTTCCATCACCGCTCGCACATTCTCTTGTTGTGGAGCGATTCCTACCTCAGACACCATGTATCCCAAATATTTCCCTGATGACGGCCCAAACACACACTTCTTTGGATTAAGGCTCAATCGATATTTCCTCAAAACCAGCAAAACCTCTCTGACATCAGGCAAGAAGCTGAGCTCGTCTTTACTCTTGACCAATATATCATTAATATAAGCTTTCATGTTCCTACCTAGCTGCTCTTTAAAAATTTTATTCACTAATCTCTGGTATGTGGCACATGCATTCTTCAACCCAAATGGCATTGTGATATAACAATATGTTCCCTTATTGGTGATAAACGAAAATTTCTCCTCATCCTCTGGCTCCATGAAAATCTGATGGTATCCTTTGTATGCATCCAAGAAACATAAAAAATGGAACCCAACTATCGAATCCACTAAGATATCTATCTTGGGAACGAGAAATAAATCTTTGGGGCATGCCTTATTCAAATCCTTAATGTCCACGCACAACCTTTATGAATTATCTGGTTTCTTCACCATCACCGGATTTGATAACCAAACCGGATACTCTACCTCTCTGATTAGTCTAGCCCCCAATAGTTTGTCCACCTCGGTATCCATCGCAGCGGCCCTATCAGGTGCATAACTTATTTTCTTCTGCCTAACCGATGCCACCTCTGGATTAACATTCAAATGGTGAGCGATAACGTCGCGAGAGATTCGAGCATGTCATCTGCGAACTAGGCAAACACATCCACAAATTCTATCAGCAGCTTCAACAATTCCATGTCCAATTGTGGTGGAAAATCGTGCCCAACCTTCACATTTTCAACTCAGCTATCTGGACTTCTTTGGCAGGAGCACCAGCTTCAAATACTGGCACCGATTCCCCACTAGAGGCTCCAAATCTACAACTGTGCAAACTTAAGGAGCTGACTCAACATACTTCAATGATGCCATGCAACATTCCTATGCTTGAATCACGTTGCTGCGGAGCTCAGCCACCCCGGGTATCGTAGGTAGCTTGACCATCTAGTGCACAGTTGAGCAAACAGCTTGAAATTGATTCAACCCTAGCCTTCCAAGAAATACAATATATGACATGGGATCATCAATCCCCATGAACTCCAGTGTTTCTGTTTGAGACTTGTACCCATCTCGCAGTGTAATTAGCAATCAAAATTTTCCTACCGGATACACTGTTTTATTGCTAAAGCCAACCGGGGGTGTACGTATACGTTCTAAAGATTCCTTCTTTAACTTGCATCCTTTAAGAACCTCCATCTCCAGAATATTTACCGAGCTCCCAGTATCAACCAAGATTCTTAACACAGGTAGGTCGAGATAATGGCTTCTATGACCACCGTATCATCCATGTCACCATACAACGGGAGATCCACATCCCCAAACTCAATTGGCATTGCTACAAGCAGACTTTTTCTCTTTTGGATGAGGCCATTACCATCTCTCATGCAACGCCTACGCTGGTTCAAAGAATCTTTATAAGCTGGACCACCTCCAATAACATGAATAGTTCCTAAAATGACCAACTCTTTATCATTGTCTTCTTTCTTTGGCTCAGCAGTCGTTGTCAATGGGACCGGACCGGCCTCTTAGGCTGATATGGCCAACTCCTTCGCTCCCATCTCCTGGTTTCCCGGCCCTCCTGAGGCTTTCAATTTGCTCTTTGGGTTGAATGATCTTTGATATCCACTCCGTTCATCATTCGACGTCAAGCGATTCACCCCCCGCAATCCTCAATGTTATGTCCAACCAACTTGTGGTGAACACACCATTTTCCCGAATTGAGAGTAAAGTATTATTGTGGAGATTGATTCAGTGCTTGTGCGGTGTCAGCTACGAAGCCAGCACGTCGACCATCATTCCTATTCTGATGTGGATGAGATGGAACATAATTTTTTCCCGCAAAATCCCTCCATCATTCGATTCCCTTTCCAACCCTCTTATGCCTGCATCCTTTTAAAGCTTTCTCTTTGATTCCTGCTATCCTAGATTCTCATTTGCTCAAATTCTCTTTCCTTCTTTGTCATTTGTGTCTCCTCAACCCGAATGTACCGATTGGCAATTCTCATCAACTATGTGAAAGATGATGGTGTGGTAACAGACACTTCCTTACTCATATCTCCAGCCCTGAGGCTAATAATAAAAGTAGTCATCATCAAAGAATCTGACTTATTCAGCACTGCCACTGACTCTCGATTGAATCAAGTAACATAGTCTGCCAAAGGTTCATCTCTTTCTTGAAATAAATTGATCAGGTGGGATGGCCCTTTGCTATGAACTCAGTGCCTGCAAAATTAGCAAGAAATATGCGAGCAAACTGATCCCACGAGCTAATTGAATTAGAGGGTAAAGTAGTGTACCAATACTGTGCAGCAATGGTAAACGTCAAGGGGAAAGCCATGCATTTGTTAGCCTTTGAAAAATTCCAGACCCTCATGCATCAACAACAGTGGGATAGATGAGCTCGTGGGTCACCCTATCCGTCAAGATAAATTCATCAGGTGTCATCTTCGTGTAAGCCCAGAAATTCCAAGGCTGTACAGGATGGAGCAGAGTAGAAGACCAAAGTTTTTCAGATGGAGCAGAGGAGAAGATGAAGGAGAAGCAGAAGAGGAAAAGAAGGGAGAGAAGAAAGAGAGATCTAAAGGTATGATGAAGGATTAACCGAACCCATGATGAAATCTCTCAGCCACCAACTCAGCAAAAATCCATGGAAATTGGCTCTCACAAGCGATCAAAAAGCTTCTCCGTAAAATCTGGCCTTACAAAGATCTCCCACGACCTCTAGTTCCCGAACAAGAAAAATAATTAAAAAAAGAAAAAAAAAAAGCACGTACAGAGAAACAGCACGAACAAGAAACTGTTCATCCTTAGATGACATCGGCAAAACGACGTCGTTTTGTCGAACTAATGTCCACAGTATAAAAATCTAAATTTCGTAAAATAAATAGGAAATAATTTTTTTCCCCCCTCCCCCTAGCGTGGACATGATTCTTCTTTTATTTTTTTGACCTGTCCCACTTAAGAGGCCCACGTGAACCCCCCTCTCTCCCTAATTTCAAAAGAACCCTTTTTCTTTACAAAATGATCCCTTCTCAGCCATTCTTATTGCAAAAATATCCACTAAGTGGGCAAAAAAAAGGACTAATAAAAGGGCAAAAACGGGACTATCTCACAAAACACAAAAATGACCAAAATGTTCGTCCACCATTCCTCTCTTATAGATGGTTCCTTTGATGAGACAGACGCATTAAAATTAGGGATGGCAACGGGTCGTGTTCGCGGGTTAGCGTGTTCGAGTTTGCGAGTTGGCGTACTGAAATACCTCAATCCTAACCTAAATATTGACATTAACTTGAATTTGATCTAAATATAACTCCAATAGTACATTTACCCTATAAAAGTAATTATATTGACATTAAAAAGTATATCATACATGGTAAATTAGGGGTGGCAATAGGGTCGAGTCCCGTGTTTGCAGGATCGGGTGCATGGGTTAGGGTATTTTAACTTTTATATGATATACCATTATGATGCATAATGTCAATAATACCCCCAACACTTCATCATGTTTACAAATATACTTTCTAGTTACAAACTTAAACTGGTCATTTAGGTAACCCACGGGTTGACCTGAACCGTAGTACTTTATCTGAGTGATGTGTGTAAAGTGTCTCCAATCAATATAAATTTTTAAAATAACATTAACACAATATTTAAAAAAAAAAAAAGACACTAACACAATTTTAAAATTTTATGTTTTAAGCATTAACGTTGTGTGGCTTGTGGGACTTTTTTCTTTTATAGTAATGATACACTACTCAACTAATCTTCTCAAATTTCTCATATCAAGTGAGATGTCATATATTCATTGGTCAATATTGTTTTATTAATAATTATTTTATAAAAATCTAGCCAATGGATGCATGACACCTCACTTTTTATGAGAAAATAGAGAAGATTAGTTGACTGTTGAGTAGTGTATCATTACTTCTTCTTTTTTTCCTTTTTTTTTTTTCCATACTCCCTCTGTTCCATGAGAAGGGCATCGATGCCAACACCCCACAAATCTTCGGTATAGAACATTGCCGCCAACACTGGCAAAGTTTAGTGAAAGAAGATTGTCTCAATTGCAAATCTTCAAGATAGAAGATTTTGGCTACAATCGCAAATCTTTGATATTAATTCTATTGTATATATAATTTTATGTAGTAAAATCGGTCACACATGATTTTCACAGCGAGGAATATCGTTGACCCATAATTCGATGTTGAAATTCTCAAAATCCCAACAAACAACTAAGCAAACCATATACAACAGTAATCTCATATTTCGACGATAAATTATTCCATACATTCGTTAAAAATATGTTATGCAGGTGACACGATTATAAATTCAATGGTAAGAATGCAATTTTCTTAAAAAATGTATAGACAAATAGGGAGTCAAATTTGTTAATACTTCGTTCATATTGATTTGCTTAACTAAAATTACGAGTGCAATATATGTGTCGAATAATTTTCCGATTTTGGGGAACTCGGAAAACCATTGTGAAGTTGCATATGCACCCAGCGAAAAGCAGTTTCCTTACTCGTCTTGATGAGAAGAAATGATAGTATGTTGGGATGGTTATCAAGGTCCCATACCGCACCATATGCTCTACGCATACTTGATACTCCTAACCTTCAATTGCTTATCCTTCCAAAAATGTCACAAATGGTCACAAATGTCAACTTGATGCAATATTTGTCAAGTCAGACAATATCAAAACAAAGGGAAAATCGCATTTTTGGTTCTTCTTGTTTTTTGTCGTGGCAATTTTGGTCCAGTTTCTTTATTTCTGTTATTGGGCAATTTTGGTCCTTTTACCGATGGTAGCAGATTTTTTTGGGTGCCCCCCAACCATTTAATCAACTGTTCAAAAAAAAAAGAATTTTGTTGGTCATTTAGGGGTGATTATGAAAATTTTAAAAATGTTGAGATTAAAAAAATAAGGAATTTTTTATTTTATTTTACTGGCCCATAAGGTTTTTGATTTTTCTTTCTTCAAAACAGTTCAAATTACAGTTGACTCTGTGGTTTGATCAACAAAAAATTTTCTATTGTCGGTAAAGGATAAAAATTTCCAAAAAAAAAGGACATTTGTCATGACAAAAACAGAAGGGACTAAAAGTGCAATTAATAAATTTGGTCACTAGCCTATATTTTGCAATTGAGAGCCAGTTTGATAAAAATTAATATGTATATTTGAATAGTGAATTGATTAAGGTTCTTATATCTAAATACTGGAAATTCGGTTTTCTACCTTGAATCAAAATATTTGATCACTTATGTTTGTTTGATAAATATGCTAATCCGAGTGTTGAATTATTAAAAAGAATTTTATGATTACATTTATTTCTAATACCTATATTAAAAAAAAATGATTTTACGATAAAACTTCATATATTTTTCATATAACTTAAATAGTACCTCAATGGTAACCATGCTAACTCCTTCAATGTATTCATGGGCACCTTGGTACAGTACAACTATGGCAATGTAATTGGGGAAGTTGCTGTATTTTTTCGTCAATCCAGGCAACGAATTCTGGGCCTGGAAGACCGCAATAAACTCTCCAGTATTCAACCGCCACCACGCCTGCGGAAAACAGGTATTCTGCCGGCCGCGGCTTCTCCACTAGACAGTTCGGCACAGGCTCGGCGGCTGAGAATGAAATCGGTGTTTATCACCTTCACCGTAGTCCGTCACCACCACCTTCGTCCCCTCCTCACAGCAGTATTGTGGATCTTTGCACCAAACCTAGAGTTTTAATTATTAAAAAAAAATTTGAACAATTAAATGGGATTGCTATCTCATAAGCTGCATAAATTGTAAGAAATTAAAGTTCAATTTATGAAATTATTTTTGAATTCAATTTTGTAATTGTATCGACCTAGTTTTTTCTTGGTGATGATTAATTTTACTCCATCAGATTCAATGGAAATGTCCTATTACAAAAATTATTTTTGTCGTAATAGGAGAGTTATGTTATTAATATTATTTTCATTTTTGATATCCTTACAAATATAATATGTGCCACTCACAATTAACTTGACATAAGTTGAAAAGAAAATAATAAATTATTTACTTTAAATGTTGTAGCTTGAAACATATAACAAGTTGAGTATATAAAGAACGAACTAGTATAGTTTTCAGGTGAATTTATAGGGGTATAATCTACTTTCAGCTCTGTGCCTCGGTGTGAGAAAGCTTTTTTGCTTTGCATATGTGCGACAAAAAATTAAATAAGCCTTTAGGCATTCAAGGCGGTAATAAAAGAAAAAGTATTTCGGCTTCGTTATGTTGTTTTGTTTGATATAAAATAATATAAAAAAATTTATTTCGCTACGTTAATATTTGTAGGGGAAAAAAAAACAGAACAAAAAGAAAAGAACCTGATAGCATGTATGACAGCCGCTGCCATCCAAGAACAGCCTAGAAACTCTAGATACTCTAGCATGGTTCATTTTTCTCCCATATTCTCCGAGTCCGCAAGCTCCATCAGGTTAATATTTTAGTTTTCGAGTCACAAGGTATAACTCGAAATATGAATTTTTACATAAGATAGAAGGAACATTAAGTTTCTATAATCATATTAATGAAGATTAATTCTTGGAAGATTCCTGATAAGCCAATATTATACCCACTAATTTAAAGATTAATTGACAGTTCTCACGGGCTTTTTGCTCAAGGATTTTATTAATTGTGCAGATTTAGGATAACAGTCCAATTACAAAAGAGAAGTGTAAAAAGATAGATTTTAGAAGCACAAAGAGTCCAAGTAGATTGGGCCAACCTCGTCAGTGGACGACCTGGGGGCCGACCTCGTCAGTGGACGACCTGGAGGCCGACGTCAAGTGAGCTCCGCGTCAAGTTGGGATTCAACACTGGGCAAGGGTCCGAGAGCTGGCTTGCAGGTCAAGAAACCCAGAGAAAAGAGAAGGAAATCCATGTGGAACAAGGAAGCAGAAAAGGAAGGAGAATCCAAGAAGAAAAAAAGAAATTCAGAAATCAAAAGTACGCAAGATCTCCTTCCAAATCTGAAGTGCTGATTGATTAATCTCCATATTTGATTAGGAGATAGATTTTATTCCAATGACTAGTTGCATAAGTTCTATAAATAGGCAACTTCAGAAAATATTCAAATATCTTTTTCCCTTACGTTTTTACACAACCGCCTTAGTTAGTTTTTGGCTTCGGGTTTCTCTCTAAATTCTGCAGCATAGTAGTCAGTTAATTTAGCTTTTGAGATACATAATCTTTGCGAAGTTTTGTTCGTTGGTTCAAGGTTCCTGATTGTGCAGGCTACGAGTGGCCAAACAGGAGGTTGCTCCAGAATTGATATTGTACCTTATTTCAGTAAAGTATTGCGTATTTTACCCATGACTTCTATTCTAAGTTATTGCTTCGATTATCAAGTTATGAGTAGCTAAATATATTGTTCTATTATTATGTATTGAAACCGTAATCCATGCATGTATGAAACCTGAATTAATCTAAGATTAATTAACTATGTTCTTAAATTAATCAGTGTTCATAAGTATAAGTACTTAGGTTCTATTAAATCCACAGTGAGTTAATTTAACCTGGTTAGCGTCAGTGATTTTGCAACTGATTAATTAGGTGATAATTACGTGATAGATTATTAGGTTAGGTTTTTCCAAAATCTTAAAGTCGCTAAATAATTAATTAGGTGACTAGCGTGGACTCGCGGAGAGTACCGAGAAGTTAAGGAGAAACTGGGTTATGACTAGCGGGTGCTCGCGGTAATCTATAACTAATCAGTATAGGATAATTAGACAACGTAAGTGTTATTGATTACATGCATGTGATGAAAGTAGATTACATAATACTAGAATACTTTCTCTATAATTTATACAAGTTAATTGTTATTTCTGTTTCTCTTAAGTATTCGTGACAAACTAAGGGTATATTAAGGGACACAAAGGTGATGACTCATCAAAATAATTATTAAGCATTAATAGATAAAAAGGAGATTAAGAATATCTGTCCCTGTGGATCGATCCTGACTACCATTGTATTAGATTTATTTAATTCTTTGATTGCAGGTTAAAAGCAGCATAATTACTGTGTTTGCAGAGGTACACGACAGCTTTGTCAATTCCAAATTTTAAAAAATTTTTAAAAGAGGAAAACTGAAAAACGTACTTGGAGTCCCTAGGCCATCAGGGGTTTGATAATATGTTGCTCGAGTGGAAATATAGGAAGATCGAGCTACACAGAATGCAGGGAAAAACAATATCCTAACACAGATAATAAAGTATAGCAGAGTTCTGAAAGGCATTGAAATGGCAATCAATCATAATCTTTAGTTTATAGTTTATACTTGAATCTTGCTTGGTTTTTTCAAAACTTTCTCCATAAATTATGGTTTTCTTCGGATATTGCCCTTTCCTAACTAGTATAAGCTAAGGCAAATTGTTCAGACAAAGAGTAAAGCAAAATCATTGGTCAAAATCAACTATTATAGTATAGATAAATTTGTTTGGACAACATAGGGTGGGACCGAATCATCTCGCACACTTTCGGTGTATTGTAATATTGATCCCTACCATAGTCATCCATCACACCTTCAAGTTTATAATTAGTATATATAATTGCCTTAACATTGTGGTATGTGATTAGCACATACACAAATAGTGTCATAAAGGACTTGAATACGGACAATAGGTGTGTCTGTCCTAATTGTTTAGTGTGTGTGTACATTATTACTATTGTAAAGATCATATCTATTAGATTAAGAGGGGGAGGCGAAGGAAGCAAGAGATTGGATGACGTGTGCACGGTCTAATTACTAACTTGTCCTTGAAATAAATAGAAAATGTTAAAATAAAACTCTCGGTATCAAACTGGTTCTCTATGCATCATAACTGTTTGGATACTAACTCGTTATTGAAATGAAAGTTAAGTATACATATATTCCTACACTTGAAAAGTTATACACCTTATACATAGCTTCCACATGAATTGTAGAAAGAAGGAAAAATATTTTTCTTAATAATCAATTCGTATTACATTATTTAGTTTATTACAAGTGGATGTGAATAAAGGAAGAAAGAAACGGCGGCACCCGTCTACGCACAAATATGATAGTTAAAATTAACAGAGGTGGAATTGAACCTTTAACCTTAAATAGTCCATCATACATCACGATTATTTAGTCACGATCGACTCGTTACTAGAGACTGCCTTATTCATTCATTACAACATTAATTATAATGATACCGCTCAACTAACGCACAAAGATATATGTATATTGCTTCCACACTTTCCAACGTTGACCACCTCCGCTCTATGCCCAATTCTGAATATCCACCTAACTAGCTACTTAGAACACTATTTATACAATCCCGCCAGCGAGAGTTCAAATCATCTGTCTCACAATTCGTATCAAATCATGTCTAATTTTACAAAACAACATTATGTTATTTCATTTTAAAATAAAATATCATTATTCCCCTCGTTAAAATTTTAAAACAACGTAACATTATTTTCTTAACAAGTAACACACACAAGACAGAGAATCCGCACTCATTCAACATAGCTTGTGCATATAACATGGTACAGCCCAGAAATTTCTCCCTCAACCAAAATTGCCATTTCTATAAAGAGGTACGGGCCTATAGAACAGATCCTGTTCCAGTAAGGTCGTATTGCCATTCCTATGACATTGATTTTCCCCTCTACCCACACTACTAAGACCAGTACCATTTTACTCCTCCATTTGGCAATTTTACTTGCTCAGGTTTTTCCCTCCGCACACAACCAAGAGGTGCATATCTATATGCAAATTTTCTTTTATTTCTCTTTATTTTTTCTTAATATATAATCATCTGTTGCTAATAAATAATTGTTTTCTTCCTTTTTCCATATAAAAATATTACAGGGTCGAAGGAATATTTTTGCTCGGTGAGCTTTGAGAAAAAAAGGAGGTTGTGGAAATACTGGGATCGAGACTGTGTTGTTGAAGGATCAAGCCATTTTCCGCCATGGTTTCTGCTTGGAGATTGCCATTGTTTTTCATCAAGAAGAAACAGAAGCCGCTGCTGCTGCAAAGCAATTTGCCGCACAAATTAATTAATTAAAGTTTGAAGGTAGATCTCATGTGTATTAATTTTGATTTACCTTTTTTTTTTTTCTGAAAAAGATTCAACCTAGCTATTAGCATTGCACTAGTACTCTTTCCAAAATTTTAAAATCTTATTCCCATTTTGGATATTATTATTTGTATAATAGTCAATATATAGCTCGGGGTATGAAACCCTCTCCAACCCTGCACTTTTCCCTTTTAGTAGTATGGTTGAGAAGTTGTTTTGTCGCTTTTTGTTTTTTTTTTTTTTTCCCCTTTCAAATTGCACTACCTAATCTAACCCCATATATTCTGGCCGGCTAGCCACTGTAACTAGCTAAGCCCCATTTTATTAAGGAAAAGACTCCAACAATTTTTATATTTTTGAAATGACTAACATCTATATTAAGTTGGTCAGCTTCCTAATTGTGTTAACCTCGTTGCCAAACTTGTGTCCATTTTACAGCCCAATCATCTGTAAATGCGGACGACATCCCATGATGGGTTAGCCGATCTGCAAGGATATTCTTCTCCCTCAATATGTAGGTTGGACCTCTTAACGCCTGAGCATGAGAGAAGACACGCAGAAACTCAAAAGAAAAATCAACAACTAGACAAAACATGCTAATTAAGGTTTCCATCTAGTCCTGTGTGTCCATCTCTCCTTGGCTTCGTAATCCACATCCATATCCGAGAATGAAGAATACGATGCATTGCAATCCTCCCCGCCGACCCACAGCAAGTTTCGCTCTTCGCATTTTGCGCCAAACTCCATCCAATCTCGCACGGAATTTTGATGCAACACCAAACCAAGGATATCGGACAACAAATGCTCAAAACACAGGAGCTGCAAACGGTTTTTCATTGATTCTTTTCTGTCCGCAAATACTAGGAGAGGCAAGCCACAAAGAGGCTGAAAAATGGGAGAGAAATTAAAACAATAGATAGTGCCGAATTCAGAAATTCTTTTTTGGGTGGACTGGGGTAAAAAAAAAATGCGTTTAAATAAACATATTCAATGACTAAATTGTAAGATCGCAACTATAAAACGATAAAAAAATAAATCTTCAAAGCGCTCCAAAGAGTATCACCGAATGCATATACCAGTTCACAGTAAACCTTGTTAACACTGCTTTATTTTCTTATTGATAATATTACACAAAGAAAGTTACAGCCATTCTTCACACAATATCCTTCATAAACTACAGAGTACCATCAACAGAGCCGTATTTTTTATACTGTTTTCCACTTTAAAAATACGACTTTTTATTCAAAAGACAAACAAACTTAAGTATAGAGTAGTATCGATCCCACAAATTCGAGTTTCTTGAACTGATCAAGAAAGGAAGATTGGGAACCGATGATTGATCAGGTTGAAATCCCAGTGTCATATGAATTTCCAACCTCCCAATGAGTTGGGATGAAATTATTGAGCTGAACCCATGACTCAGAATTTCTATAGCCAAACACACTGGTTTGGTACCTCAAGGTAATTGGAGGACCCCATGGTGGATTTGTGATTTCAAACACTGCCCCAAATGCCCTACGCATTGGCTTCCATTTCCTGCTATGCTCCTGTATAAGTGTCACCGTTCATATTTAAAGTATTAGAAACACAAATCTTTTAGTGGGACGAGAGTGAAAGAGTGGTATTTTATTAAATTACCTGCCAAACTTGGACCGCTGTGATTTCGTAAGCTCCTGGTTGGTACAATGGTACGATTGCAAGGTATTTAGGGTACTTGCTATGGTCGTGGACTTTGAATACTAGGTTATTATTGTATTGGCAGGGAATTCTCTTAAATTGAACGTCAACAACTCCGAAGGGAATGAGATCCTCAGCCATGTCGGGAAGAGCTAAGTTTGCAAAGGCAGATGAGCTCAAAATAAAATCTGTTCTATTTCCTTCGGCGTAGTCCGTCACTACCACCTTTGTTCCATCATTTGAGCACAGATTTGGGAGTGAGCATTTTACCTGAAATTATTTTTTTTTAAACAAATATTTCACATGTGTGTTCCTATAAAATTTTCGTGAAAAGACAAAATTAAGGAATATTATTGTTCTTAATTTGATGTAGGGTTCGTTAATTTAATAATTTGAACAAATCTCAAGAGATTTTGATGATTCATTTACAAAAATAAGACTAACGTAAAAATGTAGACAGAAATACGATTATTTTAGTGAAGAAAATTTTACTACGCAATATATAGACATTCGAGCTTACACTTAGATTGGAATTCAAGCGGATTTCCTTTAAAGAAAGAAAGACTTGGATAATTACCTGATAGCAAGCACCACAACCAGCGCCATCCCAGAAAAGGCGAGAGACTCCACTCACTTGCCCATCGTTTACTGTTTTTTCGTACTCCCCAAATCCACAAGCATCAGCTGTTCATATCATATCATATCATATCGATCATTAATTTTACAAATCCAAAAGATTACTAAATTTACACAATTTGAAAAAACACAAAGAAAAGAAGAAGAAGAAGAAGAAGGGAAAAGCTTGTACGCACATGATTCTGAGGGACCTGAGTTACCATAATAGGTTGCTCTAGAGGAGAGGAAGTCGTCTCCTGATCCGCGATAGCATATTGCAGCCAAGATGGTGCAAAGAAGCACAAAGAGAACATGGACACGGTTTTTGAAATCCATATGTGATTCACCTAAAGTATACAGACAAGTAATGAGGAATGCTTGCCCATGAAGGAGATGAAAAGGGTGTATATATAGGCGGAAATCAAAGCCTCGTTGTTGGCTTGGCTCATGGCCCGCAGGGTCGTCCTATACATTTTAGGCCCTGTACCAATTATAAAAGGGATAACTTTTATATGATGTGAACGTATTTTTTTTCTTTTATTATTATTTATAAACATGCGATACTCTTTTTTATTTTTTATTTTATAGGTTACACATTTAAACAAGTGATATTGTAAGCCTTAAAATCAATTCTTTTATTTCACTATATTATCTTCGTTTGTTTTTTTTTTCCTTCTTTTTTTGAAATAAATTATACATCAACAACTAAACTCGATACATCAGAGGCTATACATACTTTTATTTTTCACTACAAGCAATATTTATTTATTTATTTTCTACAGATAGTCAATACATCAGCAGCAAAACTTGATATATAAAATGCTATGAATAATACGATATATAAAATGCTCTATGCGATATTTTTAAAGTTAAATTCAATACTCGTGTCTTAGAAAGAAAAGTGGCATATGTTTCAAAAAATGTTTTAAAAGATGCGCATTGGATCATCTAATAGGTCTGATACAAGTTTTTGTGATTTAAAAACTGAGCCCTCGAAATAAAAATATGTATAATTAGAAGTTGAACTCTGATAATTTCACAAATTTAATGTGAAATTATAAAATCGAGAATGAAAAATATATATTGTTTTGGCTACAAAATAATTTGAAAAGAAATTTGGGGACCCTCATAGATTGATTCACCTTTTGCACATGGATAGGGCTGGCCTTGATTCATGATGGAGCGCAATTACTTTATATTTTTTCGTGTGTGTACTTTGTCTATATTTTACTCTCTTTAATTATTTGATTATAGTAAAATAAATTTATTTTATTATTCACTTAATAAACTACAAATATATGATTAAATAGGGTTACATTATATTATTAATTATTAAATAAATAAGATACTATAAATTAAAAACATTTAAATAAAAATTTACTCTGTGAATTATCTAGTCTCACTTTGTACCTTTGAGTGACTATCTCTATTTTTGGACCTTTTCGGTTTTCTTGATTCATCATTCAAATCAACCCTTCCACTACAGATTCTGTGGGAGAGTTCAAGTGGAATAAGGCCCTCACTGAGTAATCAAGAGATAAGACTCTGAATGGGCAAGTATTCACCATGATAGTTAGTGTTGATAAATCCACAATTTGTTGGATTTTTATAGGATTGTCTTACCTTATCAAAGATTGCCACCCTTCAAAATCCAGATTTGACTTTAAATGGTCTTCTGATATTATCAAATCCAATAATTAAGTTCGTTTAAATGCCATCAGAAATTTAGTAAATTGAAGTGGATAATAGTGAAATGCTCAACCGTTTCTGTAGCAATGAATCATAATTCTCATGATCAAATTACATTTGTTCCCAAGACAATAAAAAAAATATATTTTCCATAAAAGAGATTAAGAAAGTACATTTGCAGTCGGGTGGCATCTCAATTGGTCATATTTTTCGAGAGGCTAAGTCGGTAACTGATGGATTGGCAACTCTCGCCCGTGGTTCTGGCACCACAGCCTTTTGTGTTTGCTCTCTACCTCGTGAGTTTCGAGGACTAGTTTCTTTGAATGCACAAAATTTTCCTTACTTTAGAGGTTAATATGTAGTTTTTTTTGCTCATATATCTTAAAATCATATGATAAATTATATTAAAACCTATATATATTCATCATTGGCGGAGGTAGGGTGGGGCCCAGGGCCACTGACCCCATATATATACATATATAATTATAGTAAATGTTGTGTATTGTGTGTGTAGTGCCCCCAGTCAATATAAATTTTTAAACTAGCACTAATAAAATTTTTAGAATTTGTGTCTTGCAGTTTAACGTTGTGTGGCGTGTGAGACTTTTTTTTTCATATTTATTTAAATATGTTTTCACCATTGAGAATGTGCCCCCTCTAAAAAAAATTTCTTACTCCACCAGTGATACTCATATCATCATTTCCACTTTGACAAAGCAATATGTATATATGTTCAAAAGGGAAGCACAATGCATGACAGGACGCTACTAAACCCTTTGTGCTTCCGCTTTGATATTTCCTATTCTTGACAACCATTTGTTCTTCCGTTTATATATTGGGCTATTCTTTGCTTCCAAAATTATGAAAAACATTTTAAGGCTGAATTATATTTACCTCTTTAAATTTTGAATATAATTACAAAATTAATTTAATTAGTTCAGATAAATACATTTGCATTATTTTTGAACTGTTCATACTATATAACAAAGTTAATGGAACGTTAAAACTACAAAACGAGTCATACAGGACGTAAAAATTGTAACACAAATCATGAAAAACATATAAATTGTACTATATTTCACACACACACATATACATATATATATATATATGTGTGTGTGTGTGTGTGTATGCGCGTGCAAGCAATAGATATGCTTGCAGGGAGTATTTTGTAATTTTATGAAATAACATGGATGATTTTGTAATTGCCCCAAAATTCAGGAAGATAAATGTAATTCGTCCAAAATATTTTTGTCTCAATAGATGAGTTTTTATTGAAACCTTTGAAATGTTACTTATGAAACTTTACTAATATAACTATGTTTGATACATAATTAGTTTACATTCAGAAAGTTAATCGTATGAGTGAAACAAATAGTGACAAATTAATTTTTGAAAGTATTGTAAATTCAAACTCATAAACAATTGTACATTTTCAAAATAAAACTCTTTCACTGAACAAAATAAATATAAAGAAGTTGATGATATTATTATACGAGCAATAATTCACCAATTAAAAGTAAATTTATACATTTGCGTAATATATTTGCTCTTCCAATTAATAATTATTTAACAAATTTTTGTTTTAGAAAACTGCTGATTCGAGAACAAGAACATCTTCTTCCTTGGCACAGCTACCAGCCTACAAGCCACAAAAATTAAAAAAGAAAAAAAAGAAATTTCATGTCGGCGTAAAGATCTCAACGAGGCTTTTCGTAAATTCAATAGTTGTCTTCTTCCCTTAATGCTTCTGCTTTGTTTTCCTTGCCTTAATTAATGGTATACAGTTTCTCTAGTGGGCATTGAGTTTAGTGTGATTGCACTAGAATTTGCGTCGAACCAAATGACAGCACATAACTCTAATATGTATTCATAGGCTAGTAGAGTATTAATTATTAAGACATGAATATTTGTGGTAAGAAATACAACATGAATCTATTATTATTTGACGCGTTTGATCGTTTAACAATGCGTGTATCAATCAGACAACGTGTGTATTAAATTTAGTTTTAATATTACTATTGTATATATATTGATTTTAGTTTATGATGTATAGCGTATTGAAATTATTCATTGGTACATCGATTTAATTATTGACGTATCACATTTATATATTTAGATGTTTAAATATCGTGTATAGTATCACGCATATATCACAATCAATTTAACCTATTTAGGAATAGGTGATTTCTACTCTTCTACTAGCCATATGCACTATGGTCAGTTCATTTAATCAAATTAAATGCAATAAACATCTTGTCCATTTTCCTTGGATGGACATTATCTAATACTCTAATGTGCTTTTACACTTTAAAGAAAGGGTAATTCATACAAAGTTTATGCGGTTTTGTTCCCGTTATCTTTTGTAGTTTATAAATATGATATTACCATCTTATTTCTAAACAAAAATGTCACGTTGATGACAGAAAGTATTTTAATGCCTACACTCATTAAAAAAAAAGGTTATGTTCCTCTTAACAATTTATTTCTTCCTACGTTCTTAATAAGAAAATTCCCAATAAGAGAAAGCCCATCTCCTTTCTAAAGAAAGAACCTTCCACTACCGATACGTTTCCAAATAATAACTCTCCTCAGCCAATAAACACCACCAAATTCTTAGAAGTTTCAGTTAGCCTTTGAAAGAATGGTAATTTCAACGTATTAGATTTTGGCCGTCAACTTTTTTTTCAAGTTCATCTTGCAGAAGAATGCAAGTGTACGTAGTTTCCATGCCGATAATGTAAACTTTTTTTTTTTATCAGTATGATACTTTAGCTTTAGTTTTAAAATATAAGAAGTTAACATAATATTTATAAATCACAAGGAGATAATGTCAACAAAGCAAAAAAGAAAAAAAAATATTTTGGGTAAAGCCGATTCGAATTGAATTCGATCATTTTTTTCCAAAGATTTTACGATAATCAAGCAGAGAATTATGTGAAAATATTGTAAATATAATACACAATGCGGCTAGTATAATTCTCAAAATTAGTGTTCGAGATAGCTAATGAATTGAAAATGATCATCAAAACACAAAACAATTAGCTCACACTTAAACGTAATGATCTAAATGGAACAAATTAGCTATTTTAGATATTATACATTGACATTCATAAAAAGTTGTACATGTGTTAAAGTGGATTCTTCTAGTGGAACAGAGGGAGTACATGCTAAATTTGATATCCGTGTCTTCCCAATAATTTTTACATTACATCCATACATTAGATGTTTAATTTCATATACGCAATTTCAACAATTAAATTCGATTCGTAATATTTTAATAATTAAACTAATATGTAATCGCAATATATTAATAATTAACTCGATATGTTAGATGTTAAATTTGATATATCACACTTTAGCGGTTAAATTTGATACACGCGTTGTTGGATCATCATACGCATATATATAAGATTTTGCGAATTCATTTCCATATAGGCTCCCAAAATCCAAACCCAACTTAAGCAGGACCTTGACATTTTTTGTAGACTAGCCAAATTAAATAAGTAGATTGGATAAATTGATTGAGGCCACTGGAACAAGGAAGCATTGGGCTCAACCAATTTCAAATTGAAGAGTTTTATCTTTAGTCTCTTTTTTTTTTTCCCTCGTAAATTACTGTTATTATTTAATTAAATCAAAGTACTATATTCCATTACAAATGATTTTTTTTCACTTTACATAATATGAGATGGACACAATAAAATTAGGGGTGGCAACGGGTCGTATTCGCAGGTTAGCGTATTCGAGTTTGCAGGTTGGCGTATTGGAATCCTCAATCATAACCTGAACCTGTTTATTTTTGGATCGTGTTATGTCTAACCCATTTATTTTCATGTCAACCTTATTTTGACCCGAATTGACCTGTTTATTTTAAAGTTCAACATTTGAACTCAAATTCGATCTAAATATAACTCAAATAGTACATTTACCCTATAAAAATAATTACATTGACATTAAAAAGTATATCATACATGGTAAATTAGGGGTGGCAATAGGGTTGGGTTCCGTGTTCGCGAGTTCAAGTGCACGGGTAAGGGTATTTTAGCTTTTATATGATATACCATTATGATGCTTAAATAATACCGCCAACACTTCATCATATTCACAAATATACTTTCTAGTTACAAACTTAAACGGTCTTCCGGGTAATCCACGGGTTGACCTGAACCTAACCCGCTTACAGACGGGTCCTTTGTGTTCGTGTTGAACTTAATCCGATTCTTTTCGGGGCGTGTCTGAGATGCTAAATGCGTGTTAGGTTCGTGCCGGGTTATGAATTGCCACCCCTAAGTAAAATCACTCATAGGAAGGAATCAAACAAGACACTGACAGACCTAGGGTGGGGCCCAGTGGGCCTCGGGCCCCCACTGACCCCACCCTAGTAGTTTATGTTGAGTGATGTGTGTAATCAATATGAATTTCTAAACTAACATTAACACAATATTTTTTTCAAAAAAAAAAAAAAACACTAACACAGTTTAAGAAATTTATGTTTTGAACGTTAACATTGTGTGGCTTGTGGGACTTTTTTTTTACATTAATGATACACTACTCAACTAATTTACTCAAATTTCTCATAATAAGTGAGGTGTTATATATTCTTTGGTCAATAAAGTTGTATTAATAATTATTTTATAAAAATATAGCCAATGGATGCATAACACCTTACTTGTTATGAGAAAGTTGAGGAGATTAGTTGAGTTAGGGATGGCCACGGTCCAGTTTGAACCGGAACCGGAATGGCAGTTTCAGACCCGGAACTAGAACCGGACCTGCTTGGGAAGGTTCCAGTTCCGGTTCCACCTTTGGAAGAACAGGGAACCAACAGTTCTTGAACCGGCCGAAACCAAGAACCGGAAGTTATTTACTTAAAGTACTAAAAATTATATAGCAGTTGTATTTTGTTATATTTTTCTTATTATTAATATTATATTATACATTTATTTATATATAAAATTCATAATTAGATAATATAATTATTTTATACTACATATAGTATAATAATATATAAACTCATGGTATAGTTTACATTACGTATATTATTAATACATGGAAACATTAAATTAAATTAAAGTATATATAAATATAAACTAATTATTGAATTAAAATTGCTTAATTAGAACGGAATCGAAACAATGACAGAATCGGAACCGTGATAGAATCGGTTGTTCTAGAACTGTCTCGGGAAAGGAACCGTTTCCCCATGGTTCTGGTTCCGGTTCCACTTTCTATGGAACTGAAACCTGCGGTTCTAGAACCGTGGTTATGTCTAGATTGAATAGTGTATCATTACTTTTTCTTTTTTCATACTCCCTCTGTTCCATGAGAAGGGTCTAGTTTGTTATGCTATTTTAGTACAGCAAACTAGACCATTCTAATGGAATAGAGGGAGTATTTATTTGAAGAGTAATGATATACAACTCAACTAATCTCTTCAACTTTCTCATAGCAAGTGAGGTGTTATATATTCATTGGTCAATAATGTAGCATTAATAATTATTTTATAAAAGTGTAGCCATAGCAAATTGCAGCCAATATGCTGCAAAGAAGGACAAAGAGAACATGGACACGATTTTTAGGATCCATATATATATGCTTGCCCATAAACATTTTAGGGCCTTGTGCTAAATATAAAAGGGACAATTTCTATATAACCTGTCAGATAGTTTGACGTGCTTTTTATTTATTACTATTATTTATAAACATGGGATAATCCTTTTTTATATATATATAGGTTACACTTTTAAATAAATGATATTCCAACCCTAATCGATACTTTTATTACAATACAAGCGATATTATCTTCTTCTTTTTTCCTTTTTTTTGAAACAAGTGATACCTCAACAACTAAACTCGATATATATATATACATATATTTATATATCAGAGACTATATATGTGCGATACTTCAACCCTGAAAGTCATTAATTTTGTTTTTCACTACATGCGATATTAATTAATTTATTTTTTTAGAGACAGTACATCAGAATCAAAACTTGATATATAAGATATTCCGAGTGATATATATGCGATACTTTTGACGCTAAACTCAATACTTGCATCTTAGAAAGAAAAGTGTCACATGTTTCTTAAAATTTTCTAAAAAATGCGCGTTGGATCATCTGACAGGTTTGATGCAATTTTTTGTGATATAAAAATTGGGTCCTTGAAATAAAAATATGTATAATCAATGAGGTTGAACTCTGATAATTTCACAAATTTAATGTGCAATTAGAAAATTGAGAATGAAAAATATATGTTGTTTTGCCTACAAAATAATTTGGAAATTAAAGAAATTTGGGGACCCTCCTACATTGAGGGAACTTGGCACATGGCCAGGGCCGACCTGGCTCATGGTTGTGCAAGATGACTTCATATTGTTCTGTTTACTTTGTCTTGTTTCACTCTCTTTAATTATTTTAATTATCAGTAAAATAAATTTTATTTTATCACTCACTTAATAAACTACAAATATGTGATTAAACAGGGTTACGTTATATTATTATTATTGAATAAATAAGACACGATAAATTAAAAACTTGTAAATAAAACTTTACAATATTTGTGGATTCTCTAGTCTCACTTTGTACCTTTGAGTGAATATCTCTCTTTTTTGTGGGAGAGTTCATCATTCAAATCAACCTACCACTACAGATTTTGTGGGAGAGTTCAAGTGGAATAAGGCCTCGGCTGACTAATAAAGAGATAAGACTCCGAATGGGCAAGTACTCACCATGATACGTAATGCCTGTCCTAAAGCTTAGAAGCTTCGGCGTAAAATAATAGAAAAGTTTTAAAAATAAATATAATGCGATAATTTATTGATTTTTTATTTTATTTTATTTTTGTAATGTGCCCTTTGAGCCGTAAAAAAAAATATTTACTTTTGCATTAACCCCTTTCAAACCAAACTAAATTTGGAAAGAAAAAAAAAAAGAAAAACTCACTTACATCAGACTTTAAAAAAGAAAAATAAAGATTTTAAATGTGGTCTTTGAGCTAAAAAGAAAATAAATAAAATAAAGACTCACTTTTGCATTAAGACATTTTAATCAAAAGTTAGGTGGGTCTTAATATAAAATTTTATAAGTAAAAAATACTAGGCACTACACTATTATATTTATAAAAATAATTGAGCCCCATAATTATTGGATCTTGAGTCGTCGCTCGGGTTGCCTTGACCTCTAGGTCAGTCCAGATGATATGGGTTGCCATTTAGTTGTGTTTTGTTGACCGATTGGTAAATAATGTTAGGTTTGATTTGACATTTTCATGTCGTGTCAAATATATACTATATTGTCGAAAATTGTCTCATAAAAATGACAGTTAATGTTATTTCCAAGTTGATAAATCCAAAAATTGTTGGGTTTGTATAGGATTTTCTCACCGTATCAAAGATTACCACCCTTCAAAATCCAAATTTGACTTTAAATGGTCTTCTGATATGATCAATTCCAGTAATTAAGCTCGTTTAAATGCCATCGAAAATTTAGTAAATTGAAGAGGATAATGGTGAAATGATCAAACATTTTCGTAGCAATTTGGTTGATTCTCATGATCAAATTACGTCTGTAACAACTTTATTTTTTATTGTTCGCGTTGTGCATGTTTTCTCAAAAAAATAACAAAAATAATATTTTCCATAAAAGAGATTCAGAAAGTACATTTGCAGTCGGATGTCGTCTCGATTGGTTATTTCGAGAAGCTAAGTCGGAAACTGATGGATTGGCAATTCTCGCCAGTGGTTTTGGCACCACAGCCTTTTGTGTTTGCTCTCTACCTTGTGAGTTTCGAGGACTAGTTTCTTTAGATGCACAAAATTTTCCTTACTTTCAAGTTAATATGTAGTTTTTTTAATCATATATCCTAAAATCATATGATAAATTGTATGAAAACCTATATATATGTATATATATATATATATATATATATTACTACAACCCTTTGTCTTCGTGCTTCCGTTTTGATCTTGGGCTATTCATTGCCTTGAAAATTATAAAAAAATTTAAGGATAAATTACATTTACCTCCATTAAATTTTAGGTATAATTATGAAATTAATTTAATTATGTGTGTGCAAGCGAGCAATATTTAAGCTTGCAGGGAGTATTTTATAATTTTATGAACTAATATGGATGATTTTGTAACTATCCCAAAATTCAGGGAAATAAAAGTAGTTCGTCCAAAATATTTTTGTCAAATTAGAAGAGTTATTATTGAAACTTTGAAATATTACTTTTGAAACTTTACTAATATAATTATGGCACAGTTACCCGCAATAAAAAAATTAAAAATAAATTTTTTTTTTATGTCGGCAAGAAGATCTCAACGAACCTTTTCGTAAATTCAATATTTGTCTTGTTCCCCTGATGCTTCATCTTTCTTTTCATTGACTTCATGGTATACATTTTCTCTAGTCGGCATTGCGTTTAGTGTGATTGCACTAAAATTTGCGTCCAACCAATGAAAACACATCCTCCAGTCTGTAATCATAGGCTAAAAGAGTATTAATTATTAAAGGCATGAATAGTTGTTGTAAGAAATGCAACACGAATCTATTATTATTTAATGCGTCTGATAGTTCAACAATGCGTGTATCAATCAAATGATGTGCGTATTGAATTTAGTCTCAACAATACTATCAAGTATATATTATGAAAATACAAATATTGATTTTAGTTTTGATATATTGCGCATTGAATTTAGTTATTGATGACGTATTACGAATAAATTTAGCTGCTGAAATATCGTTTATTAGACCCTGTATCACGGTAATGTATAACGCTTATATCACAATAATGTATTTAGGAATAGATGACTTCTACGACCACTATGCACTTTGGTCAGTTCATCTTATCAAATTAAATTCAATAAACATCTGGTCCGTTTTCCTTTGAGGGGACATTATCTAATACTCTAATGTGCTATGACACCTTAAAGAAAGGGTAATTCATACAAAAGTTTTTGTGGTTTTGCTCTAGTGACAGTTATTAAACGTGGTTTACAAATATTATGTTACCTTCTTATTTCTAAACTAAAGTGTCATGTTGATGAAAACAAATTACATTAACTGTGTTTTTTTATATATATAATCAAAGTTAGTTTGCTGATTATTTAGTTAGGTAGATTTTGAATGCTAACATGGCATCACTAGTTAGCTAGTTAACTTAATTATTTAAGGGAACACATATATCTATATCTATATATATATATATATATATGCCAGTTTGAAATTGTTAGAACTAATTAGCATATGGATCCTTTGGTTGTATATAGGGAGCTAAGACTCGTTATGTCTTCCTTGGTAACCTTTTCGTTATTTCTTTAAAATTCAAATAAAATGTCACTATACCCCCAACCACTTAATCTGCTGTTCAAATATATATATATATAATTTAAATATGGGATTGGATACCCATTTTATTAATTGCAAATTAATAAAATGAAGAGAAAATATATATATATATATAGAAATTAAAAAAAATATGTTTCTTATAACTTTCTCTCTCTATCAAAATTTTCAGGATTGATACAATTAGGGTTCTTTCATATATCTTAAAATATATAATAATATGTTAAAATGAAAGCATAACAATATACATACAAAAGTGTTTTTTTTTTTTTTTTTTGGTTGCAACGAACTAAACAAAATGTAATGATCTCAAACATAAGTGCCCAAAACTGTAATTTTCCCTGAGAATTAAGAAGAGTAAGAGTTCAAGATTTCATTGATATCAGTCTCATTGTTATATTTAAATATATGTTTTACTAGTTCAATAAGTCGGGTTAAAATAGTATTTTGCTGTCCAAAAATACACACAAATTTGCACTCTTCTTGATAATTTTGTTTCTTCCTACATTCTTAATGAAAAAAACCTTCAAATAATAACTCTCCTCTGCCAGTACACAACTCGAAATTCTTAGAAGTTTCAGTCAGCCTTTGAAAGACTCTATGAACCACAATTCTCACTCTCTTCTCTTGCTTCATCTTCACCATGAGAGATTATCCTTAAATTTTTGTTAGTCTGAACTCTAGATAGAGAAGAATGGTAATTTTAACGTATTAGATTTTGGCCCTCAACTTTTTTTCATGTTCAAGTTGCAAAAGAACGCTAGTGTACGTAGTTTCCGCACCGATAATGTGAATTTTTTTTGTATCCACATGATACTTTAGCTTTAGTTTTAAAATATAAGAAGTTAACATAATATTTATAAATCACAAGGAGATAATTGCCCACAAAGAAAAAAAATTTTTAATTGGGGTCGAGCCGATTTGAATTCGATCATTTTTTCCAAAGATTTTACCATATTCAAGCAGAGAATTATGTGAAAATATTGTAACTATAATACACAATGCGGCTGATATAATTCTCAAAATTAATGTTAGAGATAGCAAATGAATTAAAAATGATAACCAAAACACAAAACAATTAGCTCGCATTTTAATGATCTAATTAAATGGAACGAATTAGCTATTTTATGTATTATATTGACATCTATAAAAAGTGGTACACGTGTTAAAGTGGATTCTCCCAGTGGAACAGAAGGAGTACATGATAAATTCGATATTCGTGTTTTTCCAATGCTTTTTACATTACACCCATACATTAGATAATAAATTTGATATATGCAATTTCATCAATTAAACTCATAATTATGATGTAACATCAATTGAACTTGATACGTAACATTTTAATAGTTAAACTCATATATAATCGTAGTATATTGATAATTAACTCGATAAAATTGATGTTAAATTCAATATCTCACACTTTAACGACACGCGTAGTTGGACTGTGATGTTTGTCTGTATAAGATTTTCTGAATTCTGTAATTGGATTAAGTTGCCTTTGATACAACATTAGAAATGTTAGAATTTGAGAAGAGAAGAAAAGAACATGAATAACGTATAGATTTTTTTTTTGTTAAAAAACCAATTTTACGTAAAAAAAAATGTATAGATTGTTTACTTACCGTGTAATATGGATTGTCCTCGTGACTATCGACCATAATTAGAGTGAAAATGATTTCTTTTATTTTTATAAAAACCTAAGTAGCATTTTAGACATTTTACAAAAAAATGTTACTACAAATAGTAAATTGGTTACTGCAAATAACAATTCCTTAATTTTTAAGTAGCATTTTAGTAATTACATTAAAAAAATTTACTGTTTCATATGACCCTCAATTTTGTGTCATTGGACAAGAGCAATATACTTATTTAATTGCTCAAATTTTTTCTTTTTTCACATTACCCCTCAAAAATAATTTTCTGAATCTGTCACTGCAAATGAGTATTTGTTTTTTTTTCACTTGAAGGAATCAAAAAATAAATAAAATAATTTTGTTTTATTGGAGGAATCGAGGAAGAACTTCGATCCCAACCACTAATTAATCCAATAGCGTTCGAAATTTTTTAATAAGTTACTAAACTTATATCATTAATTCCTTACTTATTTTTTAAAGTAAGTTAAGTTGTAATTTCTCCATTTTGATGTTCATTGAAGATTTAAAAAAACGAACAAGCAAAAAATGCATCCATTTAGGCAATATGATTAAGGAACTTATAAATTATGCACAATCTATATCATAAAAGCTGCTTTATTTTCTTACTGATCACAGTAGGAAAACAAACAAAGTTACAGCCATTCTTCACACAATATCCTTCATAAACTACATAGATTATATCATCAACAGAGTCGTATTTTTTAAACCATTTTCAACTTTAAAGAAAACGATTAATTATTTAAAACACAGCAAACTTAAACTTAGCACACTTTTAGTATATAGCACTATCATCATATACATATATATATCTATATATATATCGAGAAACAACACCGATCCTATAAATCCGAGTTTCTTGAAATGTTCATGAAAGAAAGATCGGAAACTGATGATGATCGATCGATCAGTCTGAAATCCCAGTGTCATATGAATTTCCAGCCTTCCAATCATTTGGGATGACATTGTTGAGCTTAATCCAGTAGTTATATATACTGTCCATTGTCATACGCAATGGCTCGGATCCTCAAGGTAATATCACTACCCAATTGTAGATTTGTGGTGTCAAACACTGCCCCATATGCCCTACGCATTGACCTCCATCTTGCGATCCTCCTATAAACAAACATTAATCCCAAGACAAAAAAATCAATAATTTGACTGATTTCTTCTAGTTCAAACAATATTTGAAGTATTTTTGTTTAACACGTGAGTTGCTTTAAACTAAATTAAAGTGTGAATAAAGTAGTTCAATATTTATTTTTTATTCGTTGCCCCTAATAGTGTGTGTCAATTTCACATGTCAAATATTGTTAGATTTGAAGCTCAAGGCCATTTTGAAACAAAATTTCAAGTTAACGGATCAAATTGAGACAATAACCCAACTTAAGGGATGAAAATGAAATATTTTCAAGTTAAAGAACCAAATAGAGACATCAGCCCAACTTAAGGAAACAATGGAGTAATTTTACCTTATTATTAATATTATTATTATTATTATAGAGCAATCACCACACTATCAAGCACGAATTACAATAACGGTAACCACTGTCCCACTTGATACTTAGTCGGGATTCGAACCTGCTACCCCCATTTTATGTAGTACAAAAAACATAGATTTTTTATCGTAATGTAAGTGAAAGAATACTTTATTACCTGCCACAGTTGAATTGCGGAGATCTCGTAAGTTCCTGGTTGGTACAGCGGAGCGAGGGCTAGGTATCCAAGGAACTTGCTAGGCTCCTTGACTTTGAATTCTAGGTTGTGGTTGTGTTCGCAGGGAACTCTCTGGAATACAACGCCCACAACTCCAAAGGGAAAGAGCTTCTCAGCCTTGTTTGGAAGAGCTAATTTGCAGTTGCGCTTAGAATGAAATCTGTCTGGTCTCCTTCACCGTAATCCGTCACCACTACCATCGTTCCATCATCCGAGCACACTCCTTGGATTGTGCATTTTACCTGAAATTAATTTCTCCACCGAACATTAATTTAGTGGGTGTTTTCGTGTATATTTCATCTGTATCACCACGTGCAGTGAGTGACGTAGGCAAGAAAAAATATATAAGGAGTCTAATTGAACCTCCCCCCTCTTATGACCACGTGTCATTTTGGAAGGAATAGTTAAAAATGGCTATTGAACTCTTAATCGATACTCAGTGTATGCAAAATTACATTGTTTCGGTGTTGACCATCACTTTTAGTGGTACTATTTTCGTCCCAAAATAAAAGATGTTTTATTTTTATTTTTTTCCGTAGAGATTAATTAAGAAAATTGATAAAATTATAACTCTAACCTTGTATTGGGTTGAGTAAGCAATAAACAAACAAAATTTTAAATTTCATGATTACAAGTAATGGTACGAATTCAAGTGGCGAAGGATTGAACGTTTAGTTTAATTCCCAGATAACAATCACCACAGCCAGCTCCACCACGATAAAGATTGGAGACTCCAGTCACTTGACCACCATTTATCTTTTTTTTCCATACTCTCCAAATCCACAAGCTCCACCTGTTCATATCATATCAATCGACAATTCTTCGATCCCAAATAATTTAAATTTATCAAATACGTACTTATAAAAAAAAAAGGAAGGGAAAAAGTTTGTACGCACTTGAGGTTCCTAAGGAACCTGGATTACCATAATACGTTGCTCTAGAGACGTTGTCATCATCTTCTGATCCGCCATGGGATATTGCAGGCGAGATTGCAATAATGGTGCAAAGAAACACCAAGTAAAAATGGACAATAGTTTTAAAATCCATATATGATTCACCTCAATTATATAAACAAGTAATGAGGAATTCTTGTAAAGTTTTAAAATCCATATATGATTCACCTCAATTATATAAACAAGTAATGAGGAATTCTTGTAAAGTTTTAAAATCCATATATGATTCACCTCAATTAGGCGGAAATCAAAGCTTTATGGTTGGCTTGGCTCATTGAGTCAAATTTATTTTATTTTATTCTTTTCGATTAATTACAGTAAAATAAATTTATTTTATTACTTACTTGATTGAAATACAAATAAGTAATTAAATAAAGTTATATTATGTTGTAAATATTAAATAAATAAGACACGATAAATTAAACGCGTGAACTCAAGTTTGGATATTTGTAGTTTCTCTAGTCTTACATGTGTCACTCTGGGAGTGCATATCTCTCATATTTTATTCCCTTTTTATTTTTATTTTATTTCTTTCACCATTCAATTCAACTTACCACTATACAGATTATGTGGGAGAAGTCAAGAGGAATAAGCCTCTGACTACAAAATCAGGAAATAAGACTTCAAATGGGCATGTACACAGGACCAGATAGTGGTAATTAACTTGGTCGTGTTTCTATAGTTGACAAATTGTTTATAGCGGATCAAGTTCGATTTTGTTTTTTTTTTTTGTGCTGTAAAAAATTATCAAATATTGTTTTATTTTCATACATGTGAAAATTCAGGTCGTGTTCGTATTAGTAGATTCGCTTACAAATATGCTAGATTTATATCTAGTTTTTTGTGTCGTGTAAGAAATTGTTTATAAACACGGATTTGACTCCAATTGGCCTTATGATATTATCAAATTCAATAACTAAGCTGCCATCCAAAATTCAGTGAACTAAAGAGTATAGTGAAATGATCAAACATTTTGTTCCGAGCTGTAAAAATTTTATTATTATATATTTTTGGTTAATTCTCATGATCAAATTAGTGTTTTGTACGTAATTTCCTAAAACTATAACAATAATAATCAGGCAAATTACAATATTCTCTCAATCTCTGCGAAAAAGTCATAGTATATGTATTTTTTTTATAAGTATGTTTACCTTCTCTGTATGTGATTTGGTTATAATTACACAAGTATCTCTATTTGAAGCAGAAAATAAAAATGAGTTTTGTGAACTTACTTGTTATATTGGATAATTTTGAACAAATCAATAGGGCATTTGTAATAGTAAAAAAAATTGGAAAGATATTTGTAATTTCACAAAGTTAGCGCACGAAAGGTACATGTTATAATTCGACCTTATAATAATAGAGCAAATATCATGTAAAGCTTATTTATATATGCGACCATTGTTGTATCGGCCTTTTACCGAGATCTTGTTGTTGACTTTTAGGCTCCATTCTCTTGGTAATCCATTTGAGAAATTTTAGTTTTGGCAAGTGAATATTTGTATGGAGGGAATTTCTTTTGAGTATTTGTGTACGAAAGAGAAGAAAAAGTGGTGTTATTTTTTGAATTTTCATGAGTGAAAATTTAAAGGGAATTTAAATTTTGAATTTTGAATAGAGTAAAAAATGAGGTTGTTTCTTTATGTAAAATTTTGAAGAAAAAAGTGATGATTTTCTTGGAATGGAATAAAAAAGAATAGAGTCATAGCTTCATATTCAGCCGTCCAGGCGTCGGTTGCCTGGCTCCGTTCTTTTCCAAACTCAAATGGAAAATTTTTGTTTTAGAAAATGAATATTGTTTTGGAGGCTATTTCTTTTGGGGCTTTGTATAGGGAACAGAGGAAAAAGTGTAATGATTATGTTATTTTTTGAATTTATATAAGTGAAAATTGAGAAGTAATTTTAAATTTTAAATTATGAATTAAGACAAAAATGATGTTTTTTTTTTGTATCAATTATTGGAGGAAAAAAATAAAAAAATGATGATTTTCTTGAAATAAAATAAAAAGAACAGAGCTTAGGTTTTCTGAGGAATTTGTTGTGTTTATAATCTATGTAGAAAACTAACTTTTTCGTAGTCTCTGCTAACTAGTTTTGTTTGGTAAGATGATGTTTGTTATAAAATCTCGTTTTAAGGCATGTTGGTTATGGGTTGTTTCTTAAAACATGTTTTTAGAAGGAAAAAAAATATTCAATGTAAAAAGTTTATTGAAAATGTAGAAATGTGTAGTTAAATTGTAAAGAGTTGTATTGAATGTTGAGAAAATTAAATCAAGCTTAATTAGAAATTTCTGTTTGTAGTAGGATTTAGTAATTACTTCTTTAGTTTGTGTTGGGAAACTAGTTTTGGAGAAGGCTTTAAGTAACTATAACTCTATATACAAAACTCATGGAATATTATTTTCAGTTCAGCTCACAATCTGAAAGGTCAGAGATTTACCCTTTCGGCCCTTTGCCTTCGGGTTGCGTGAGAAGCCGATTTTGGCTATTTTGAGGGAGTCTTTGGCTATTGAGATGTGTTGTTATAAGGGCCGATGTCATAAAAGAAGTCTCTTTGTTTCTGGGTTATTGAGATCTAGGTCATAAGAGATAAAGTGTTCATGCTTATGCGTGTGATAAAGTAAATTTGTAGATGTAAGTCTTTCGAAATCGAACCACGTTAAATTGTGTGTAGTTTCATTATTTGTGTTTGATTTATTTCGTAGTGCTTAATATCATTGCGATAAGGATATTTTTATATCCTACATTGAAAATGATAAAAAGTATATTATAATATGTTAAAGTTACTATGTAAAATAAAAAAGAAATGGGCAAATGACAGTTATCCCCTTGTGTAATAATTAGTGTGATAGTGATATGACTTGTCGTGGGTCTACCAAATACAGTAAAAGTACTACTTAAAACCTGCAATTAAGATGCTAATAAAATATAACACAGTAGTAGACATGGTCGATCCACAGAGACGGTGATTTAATTAAATTTCCAATTAAAGTGCAAATAAAACCAAACTATTGACTAGTAGTCACCTTTGTGTCTCTTAAGAGACCTTAGAGTTGTCACTTAAATGTGGCAAAATAATAATTAAACTAATAATTAAATTAAAGACTTAAAACATATATCAATTAATGAGAAGAAATTCCGGTATTATGTAAATGCACCTTAATCTCATGCATGCAATCATAAACCTCTTAACTTGTCTAATTACTTATACCGTTTCAGTTATAGTATTACCGCGAGTCCCTGCAAATAATCCCAATTCTCCCATAGATTCTCGATAATCCCCCGCGAGTCCACGCAAAGGAATTATTCTCTAACTAAGTTAACTAACAGACCGCGAGTCCCTGCAAACCTTATTAATTAACAAATAGAAGCATTAAGAACTAGAAGAACCCGAAACTAATAATTCCTACTGACGATGCATTAGAAATTATTACCCAATTAATCCTATACTACTCGGTCGGTAGTTATGTCACTCACTGACTCTACCAGATTAAACTAAGTTGATCAGGCTTAATAGAATCTTAGTAATTAGACATATAAACACAAGCAATTTAGAAACATAATTCATTAGACCTTAGATTAATTCCTGGGTTTCATACATGCATCGATTATGGCCTCTTACTTAATACCAGAACTAATAAATTATCTACTCATTATAAAATATGAAAAACATATAATTATAAAAGAAGACATTAAAATAGAGAAGAGAATACTGTACTGGAATTTAAGAATTCGTGATCTGACAACCGCCGGTTTGGCCAAACGGTAGACTGCCCGTCGGGAAAATCCAAAGTTGCAATTGAAACAGAGCAAAACAGAACAAAACAGAGAAAAATAGGGAAAAACTATACTAACGCAAAACTGTATCTTGCATGAGAATTATTTGTAAACTAAGACACTATTCTCTATTAAACTTGTTTAGAAAACTTCTGTCTAAAAACTTGTGTCTAAAAGTGCAGGAATAATTCCATATATGTAGGGATACAAATCAGCAATTAAGCAATCTCCTAATGGAATAAAGAAACCTTCTTCTACTTGGTAAGAGAATTAATTAAGCACATGAAGTTTCTTTCGATGTCATAAAAGAAGCCTCTTTGTTTCTGGGTTATTGAGATCTAGGTCATAAGAGATAAAGTGTTCATGTTTATGCGTGTGATAAAGTAAATTTGTAGATGTAAGTCTTTCAAAATCGAACTACGTTAAATTGTGTGTAGTTTCATTGTTTGTACTTGATTTATTTCGTAGTGCTTAATATCATTGCGATAAGGATTTTTTATATCCTACATTGAAAATGATAAAAATTATATTATAATATATTAAATTTACTATGTAAAATAAAAAAGAAATGGGCAAATGACAGTTATCCCGTTGTGTAACAATTAGTGTGATAGTTATCTCCCTATATTTTTGAAATACACAGTTCACTCATCATGGTAACAAAAAGAACTTAGACCTTGCGTGTTGGATTTGATTTTATTCCTGCCACTTAACTTTGAGATCAAATTTAATCAAGTTTGCATCCTGATTTTTTTTTTGTTTTGTTTTTTTTATTTTTTTTATTTTTTTTATTTTTAGGAATGCATCCACTTTTGATGTAGGTGAATTCTGATGTGGGCCCCATCGTATTCCACTAATGAGAAACGAAGAAAGCTTGAATATTGTTGATTTCTGGGAGTGGTAATAGTCCACAAATTTTGTTAATGAAAGAGTTACCGTGTTTAATGAGAGAGAATTATATACTATAAGCAAGTGTTGATTGCGTACCTGATCCCCGAATGTCATGTGTATTTATAGATGCAGTAGCCTGCACGTCAGCTAAATTCCAGTACAATTCTTCATTGCGGCAATCAGAATTCTAGTTGGGCTTCTTGAATATTGCCTTATAGCGTCATGATTACTTGTTGGTAAGAGTCATGTTCCTAGTCGGAGTCAGCTACAAGTAGTAGTATCATCCGACTAGGAACATCCATGGGCCTTATTGGGCTTGTCTAATAATGGGTAAGATCGCGGACCGACAATGTCTCATCCCTTCATAAATATTAATTAATTATGAACTACACATAATTATATTAGTAAAATTATTTTAAAAAATTCATAATTCAAAATTTAAAACTAGGCTCTTCTAATGAATGAAAAAACATTTTAGAAACTAAATTATTTTAATGAAATCCATAATACTTAATCACACTGTTTCAATAAAAGAATTTCATTTAAAAACGCTTTTTGATTCTTTGTTACACTATTGTGTTCTCTTTGACTATGATCATGACCGTGAGAAAAAAACAAGACTTACATATGGTATTTATAGATTTGGAAAAAGCATATGATAGAGTAAATAGATATATAATGCGGCGGATATTAGAAAAGAAAGGGGTAGCGGTAGCATACATAGAAACTATAAAAGATATATATGACGATATAACAACATGTGTAAATACACCAGTAAGAATTTCAGCGATTTTTCAAATAACATAAGCTTGCATCAATGATAAATTTTTGAGCCCAAATCTCTTTACTTTAGTAATCGATGAGATTACTAAACATTTGCGCCAATAGATGAAAAATGAAAGAAATACGCCTAAACTGGTTTGGACATGTACGTAGGAAACTCATAAATGCTCCAGTAAGACGGGTAGAAAACAGAGAAGCAACTTTAATATTAAAAAGGGTAGAGGAAGACCTAAAAAGAATTGGAAAACCTTTAAAATATAATATGTAATGTTGGAATGTAAATAAATCAATGTGTCACGACCATACACGATGGCAAGATATGATCTATATAGCGGACTCCACTTAATGGGACAAATGCCTAGTTGTTGTTGTTATTGTACATCGAACTTTTGAAAAGTTATATATTTTCGAAATAAAGCTTTTCAATTGGGAAAAAGTAGTATAAGAAAGTATGATGACATTATTGTTAGAGTAATAATACACCCGTTAGAGTAAATTTATATATAAAATTATGTAAATTTATTCCGACAATAAATTATTCGATAAATATTTGCTCTAACAATAATATTTTGTAAAGGAGTGAGAGCCGTAAAATATGAATGGTATTGGCCATTTCATATTTGATCAAGTGGATTGAATGGCGTTTGGTGTGACTCACCAAAATTTGCGCCTTAGTGCCGAACCTATTGAAAGCACATACTCCCATCTGTATTCAGAAGCTAGTAGAGTAGTATTAATTATTAATAATCGAGTGCAAAAGCATCCGTGTCGATAATAAAAGTTTTATAAAATTTGGATTCAACACAACATTAAAATTTTAAAAGGGATTATCATTCAAGTGGATGCTTCCGTCTAATATTCATATCTCACCAAGTTTATTTCATATAGACATAGTTGGGTCACTTATGATAAGTAAGATCAGCAAAACCTGCGAGCTTTGAGCATAATGTTACCAAACTAAGCCAATTGAAATAGGCAAAAGCATAACATAGCAATAAAACCAAAACTTTTTCAAAATAGAGAAAGAAAGAGACTTAGAAAGACATGGGGAAAGAAAGTGCAGGATTTAAGAAAAAGCAAGCTCAGGGAAGAATTTTTTACATTACAACACCTTGCCTTTTATAGGCAAATTTTCACCTAGAAAACACATACTAAAAGTGAAGTAGTTGTAACACTTAATGCTATAGAATGCATTAGGTGTCCAAATTTGAATTTTTACCCACCTAGGGTCCTACCTTATTAATACAGACAGTATTATCCTTACACATCACATGACTATTGACATAATATATAAACAGTGCACTATCATAGCAGAAGTGCATTATTTCACACCAAATGACTTGTTACACATGCAAAAGATAAGATAGAATCATGACACCTTGATTTTTGGATCTCGTTCAACAAACAAGACTTCTTCAGAAAGAATCTTGACTGTATGATCTTTCCATCCAGTCATCCCATTCATATTCTCCAAATCTCTTTTCACTCCTTGATCTTTTGAATAACAGTTTTTCCATTTCCATCTCAAGAAGTTGACGGTCAAAGTCTCCAGAGTCTTCTGATCTTTTTGACGGGGTTGCTTTCTCACCTTCTGATTAGTATTCTTTAGGCATTTGACTATCTTGAAACTCATTATTGAAATCTGCCTCTTCTTCAGCTTCATCTTTAGTCTGAACTGGAGTCTCATCATCCATTGGTGGAACTGCTCTTCCTGATCTGCTTGGGTTTTCCCTGAGAGTTCATGGTGGTGGATTATAACATTTCCTGTGAATATGTTCATAACTGTACATTTGGAGAGCTTCTTCTATGTCAATCTGATAATCTTTGGGATACAATCTCCAACTTGATTCATTGATGATGAAAGAGGTTTGTGTGGTGTGGTTCATCCTGAACAAATGTTCTTGATATTTGTTGAAAAAATCAAGACCATGTTGGTCAAGAAAATCAATAACCAGCTGGTTCGGGTATATGGGATATTTTTGAAATGGTAGGAGAAAGACTGAGCATAAACCTTATTGGTCTTTTCATGGATATACAAAGGATGATAGAGAGTGTAGATAGTATGTGGATTACCAAATGACATGAATGGGATGAAGTCATTTAACTTGGTTCTGGTCTTGGAGGAGTCAAACTCTTTCATGTGGGATAAAAACTAAGATTTCCATGCAGAGATTGGCTGAAACCATTTCATGAAGGTAATGAAATGGACATGGCGAGTGTGATCACAAAGGGCTCGAAAGGTATTGGGATATCAAAGGCTATCCCAATTATCCATGTGGCACAGAAATACCACAGAAAACAAAGGGTGGTTGAGTCAACTTCTGAAGGATAAATTCTAAACAAATGGGAAAATTGGTGACCGGGGTGAATACTCAGAGGAGCAATAGGAGAGGTAAGACCATGATACCTGAGTAATTGGAACTGATAATTGAAAACTTTTGACTGAAGTCTTCCTTGGAGAGTTTTTGTGGTGATGAGTGGCTTGGCATCATGAGGTAAATCCATAAGAAGATCAAATGGGTCATCTATGGGAGGTGGCTGGGACGATTGAATGTAATAGGAGGAGGGTTGAGTTGGCTGGTATGTTGATTGTGCCATTATTCAGACTTTGGAAGGAAGATCGGAGATAGAAAAGGTGTTTGGCTGGGTGTATTTGGGTCTGGAAAGCATGTCTGCTAGGACATTGTTTTTGCCCTTTAAATAGACTGCTGTGAAGCTGTACTTTGAGAACCATTCTGCCTCTCTTAGCAACTGCCTGTGGGGAATAGTTTTTTGCTTAAATTCCAGCATTTTTGGGAATGATGACATGTCTATCTCTACTTTGAAGTGATTACTGATCAGAAAGAATTCAAACTTTTCAATTCCTCTTTTTACTCCTAGTATCTCCTTGAATGTAGAGTGGTAGTGTAGCTCTGACTCCTTAAACTTGCCGCTCTTGTAGCCACATATTTTTCTTTTTTGACCTCCTTCTTCGAGGAGCACAACACCCCAAAAATAGTCATTTGCATATGTTTGGAGAATCTTTGGTGCATCTGAAGGTAGAGCTAGTGGGGGCAACTATTGGATTAGCTCTTTCAACTTTTTCACTGCCTTAGTGTGCCTTGCTGACCACGTTGGTGGATTTTTCCTAGGCTGTTCCTGCAATATAGAAGAGTAATTGGATAACTATGGGATGAAGTCACCCATATAATTAAGAACTCTAAGAAACTGTTGGATTTCCTATTTAGTTTTGAGCTGATCAGGGAATTTGAGGAGGTTGTGGGCTAAGTGAGGTTGTGGGACAATGGTTTTATCTTTGATAAACATTTCCAAGAAATCAATTTCTTTCTGGGCTAGAATCATTTTTCTGGCTGACAACATAATCCCATACTGATGGACTATATCTGCGAATTTCTAAAGAAGACCCAAATGGGATGCGATATCTTCTGAAAACATGAGTATATCATCAATGTAGATCAGGGCTGATTCAAGAATGGGCTGAAATACTTTTATCATAGCTTGCTGGAATAAGGAAGGGGCGATTTTGAGACCAAATTGCATAACCTTCCATTGGTAGAGATGGTCTGGAATATAGAACACAATTTTGTATCAGTCGTCAGGATGAATCCCCAGCTGCTAAAATCCTGATTTGAGATCAAATTTAGAAAACCATTTAGCTCTAGACACCTTACTGAACAGTATTTTCTTATCTAGTAATGGGAACTTGATATCTGCTAGAAAACCATTTAGAGGTTTATAATTCACCACAAGTCTAAGCTTTCCTCGGACTTGTTCAGATTTCTTGTTAACATAAAATGCTTTACAAGCCCATGGTGATTTAGATACCTCAATGAGATTTTCTCGAAGCAACTCGTGGCACTCCTTCACTGCGTGCTACATAAGATCTGGAGGCATTCCAAAATGGCTTGCCTTTGTTGGGTTGATATCTTCATTCGGTCTGAATGGAAGCCGAATGAAGAAGTCCTGGTTACTCCATAGTGGTGCTAGACACTTTTTTAGGAACTCAGTATGTGTATTTGCACAACATCTGGTGATGATCATCTGCTTCAGCTCCTCAATTTTTTAATACTGGTAATCAATCTGATAGAGAGTTGTAACACTACATAATGGTTTATATCTTCCTTTCCAATAGACACCATCAACACCAATGGTGAATTTGTGCTGAGTCTAGAACCATATATTTTCCAGTTGCAGAATCTCTCAAAACTGTAACAGTTAAGCTACATCCTCGGAAAAATTCAAGAGTAATTGACTTGCTGACGAGCTTGATGGTATAAGAATCTCCGTTTGCCACTTTGAACGTCTCGCAATAAGGTTTCTATAACTCACTGGGTAAAAGCTTTGGGTTAAGAATGGAGGTTGAGGCTCCAGTATCAAGGAAAGCTATCATGTGAATGGGTTTTACCCATTTGGAGGAAAAAAGTGATACCTTAATCTAGGGGATTACTGGTGGCTCTTCCTATTAGGAAAAGATAAGAGAGATGGTGAAAATTTAAAGGACATAGGTGGAATCTGATTTTGAAGTTGAGAAATCACTGTCTAAATAATCATAATGTTTATTAAAGACACATAATAACTCAGGGTTGTATTCATCATCAACGAAGAAGAGTGACTCGAGATCATGATCATCAAGATCAATTCTCGTGATTTTCTGGATGGACGCATTCATGTTCTGCTTGTTTTCTTTTGACTTCTTCGGGCAATTTTTTGCATAATGCCCCTTTTTGTTGCAGAAAAAACACCAATCCAACTTCTTAAGGGATTTTTTTCCTCCTGAAAAATTTTTGCCTGCTTCTACCTTGTCGCCTTCCTCTTTTGGAAAAATCAGTGGGAATTTGCTGCTTTCTTCTGATGTACTTTTGGTAGTGTCTTTTCTTTTTAAGGCCACAATAACAATTTTTTTTAGGACACTTAATCCGTGAATTAGCACAAGCAGCTTCTAATTGCTTTGAGTGAATTGTGAACTTCTCCATCAGTTGTTTCTTCGCACAGAGATCCAATACTGTAATGTGATCTATTGGAAAATCTGACCAATTCTCAGATTTGTAACTGTCTAATTCTTCGCCTAAATGGACCCGCACTGTTTGCTGGGCAAGAAATTCATCAAACGATTTTAGGAAAACCTGCTTCAAGTCAGCACTGTCTCCTCTGCCAATTGCACAAAATCTTTTGATCATGAAATCAAAATTCTTTTGCAAATCCTTTTTTCTAGTGACACTTTGCTTTGAAAAACTCTTCTTTTTGCATCTCAACGTCATCTTCTTTGGTTCAGAGTTTTTCAGCATACAACCATGAGTGAAACTCACTAATGCGTTCAAACCATCTATCAGGTGGTAGACCATCCAAAGTGAATGTCTTTCCTGACAAATGATGAACTGGAGGAGGGCCAGCTGCTCTCTAGTGATTTCTTTGAGAGTCGTAGTCAGGCTCTTTCACGAACGGATCATTATAATGGACTCCAGATGTATATGATGTCTCGACATTATCTGCCATGTAAACTTGCTGTTTAGTCTGAGACTCTATCTCCGTTGAGGAGTCTAAATCAGCTTCAGAGAAGGATGATGAATATAAAGATGAATCTTACTTTTGATCAACAATTGCCAATTGGCAACGATCCTTTTGGGAATCACTAGTGATCTGTTGTTCAGCCATCTACAATAGCTTATCAATCATTGAGAATTCTTGATTCTTTATAAAGAATTGGCTTCAGCTAGTGGGTGGTTTTGGTGATTTTGGTCGAGAAGAGGGTGGTTTTGGTTCTGGGACTGATATTTTGGGTCTCAATGTTGCCCTTGGCTGGGCTCTTGGGATGGGTTTTGTAGGTGGGGAAGGACTAGGTTGAAAAATAGGTGAACCAACAAAATAACTACTTGTTGGTATTGGCAAGGAATAAGAAACTGAATGGGAAATGGGATCAGATATCGTGAGTGGAGATTAGAATTGTTTCTTGTTTTGGAATAGAGGTGGAAATAGCTATTGGTAGTTTTGATCTTGGGCTGCCCTTCTTTTCCTCTCTTCATCCTGAAAGTACCTGAGTTGGTTTTTCAGACTTTTCTTTTCACTTTCTTTTGCAAAAAAAAGAGAGTAATTAATGTCGCACTTTATTGCCATTAACATGAGCTCCTCATGTAAACTGGCAATTCTGGATTGAATTTCTGCAATGGTGTTGGTGAGGAAGCCAATATTGGTTGATACTTTATGGTCAAGGTTTGAGATTTGGGAGGAAATTCTAGATAGGAATTTGTTCTGGTAAATAGCATTTTCAGTTTGCCAAATCAAAACTTTTTCAGCTGAGAGATGGTTTGGTTTAGCCTTTGGGATCAACAATGTTAGGAGTTGTGATTTTTGGCTGGTGGGTTGGTTATCTTTGGTGTAGCTTTCTAAATGAGGGAATTCTTCAGGTTGAAACATGACTATTATTGTGTCTAGCTTTGAGGAAGAAGTTGAATTTTTGAGGAATTTGGTAGGAGGGTACCTGTATTAGGTAAGGGTGGGGAATCATAGAGGACATAGTAATCAAACTTGCCACTGGGTTCTCCAACTAAACCGACTAATGGATCTCCTTGCTCATAACGCTTCTGTAGCATATACTGGGAAGAGACCTTGAAAGGAGTATCATCATCGAACTGCTTTTCTTGGTACTGTTTTTAACAGTAAGAACAGTTGTAGAAAGAATCCCATAAAAAATCTAATGATGGGTATATTAATTTCTCTTGGGTGTTGTTGAAGAGCAAACTGTGTTGAGAAACAATTGGGCTAAACATGTGGCTTCTCATGTTGGAAGAAGATTTCTGTAGTGCCATCTGGAAAGGATTTGTATTTTACTTCTGGGGAATGGAGAGGTTTGTTGCAGCTTTTATGAAATTTATCATAACCTGTGATCCACTTCTCAAGGAGGAGTTTCACCAGTTCATCTCTGGTGAGTTGTGGTGGCATCTAGATTATGTTGGGAACCGTCTACTTCATTTGATGATGGAAGCATCAAGTCCAAAGCATGATTTTGAACTCCGTACACCATCTGGTAGTGCAATGTTGCTTGGACAGCATCTTCTGCCATTTCAAGACCTGGGACATGGACTTAAACCACAAGAGCATTTAGTAGGTGCTGATCATGCAGGCTTATGTTGAAGTTTAGTATCCGTGTCGCCATAATCGTTCCTGCATTCAAGGTTGTCTGCACCGTGCCTATACAAGCTTGCTGGTAATGCTTCATTCGAGAGTCAAGAAGTGCAATTCTAGCAACCGCATCTAAACCCCGTCTGGCATTGAGAGTGAAACCAATTCGTACTGCTCCAAAGTGAATATGAGAGTATTCCTGTTTTATCCACAGAGGTGGAAACTGATGAGGGATGCATAATGAGATGAATTGTTCTTCTTTGGTAGCAACAATATTGCATTTTGAGAAGTCGCTGGCTTGCACATATTCCTTAATAGGAGAATGGGTTGGTGGTTTTATGAATTGAGCAACTTTGGGTAAGAAGGATGAAGGCTTTTTGGAAAATACTTGGTATGGGTTCATTAGCGGAATTTGGGATTCTGGGATTTGTTCTTCTAGAGAGTAAGTGAGCTCAATAAGAGAAGATATAAAAGAGCATGTTATTTACGGGACACATTTTACTAAACATAGGACACATTTTAAATTTTTAAGTGATAAAAAGAAATAAATACCCTTACCTCTAAAAAAAAATTTCTTATTTTAATTTTGTTTAGTTTTTAAAACATCATAGTTGTTTGAACCTTCGCCAGCAACTATGGCTTAGCTGTGACGAAGGCAACGAAAGTTCAACAAAGCTTCGCCATAGGCCGGTGAAGGTTCTGGACTTCCTCTGGCCTGTGGCAGAAGTCTTAAACTTCTGCCACAGGATGTAAGAAGTGTTGTAAATTTTTGCCGGGCGGAAGTCTTCCTCTTTTTCCTTTTTTTAAAAAAAAAATCTTTTTCTACAATGGAAATGGGAGATGACCTTTGAAAGAATTGGACTGTTTAGTTTAGTTTCAATAGTATTATTACATGCATGTATGTTTTGAAAATACGTAAACTAATTTAGTTTTTAATGTATCACATATTAAATTTAACCTATGAAATATTGAGTTTTTAGCTGCCGATATTTCACAGTTATAAATTTAGTTATTTATATATTGCGTATTGGTTGCGATGTATTTTCATTAAATATCTATCAGTATAATGTAATTCCGAGTCAGTAACTTTGGCATCCACTCAGGTCCTTTCAACTTGTCAAATTAAATGCAATAAAAATCTGCTCCATTTTCCCTTTAAGAGACAATTAATATCTAATACACTAACGTAATTTTACTTGAAGCACTTGACCTTTTCTTTTCTTTTTATTCTTTAGATATTTAAGCTCGTTGTAAATGTTTTACTACTAGAAAAAAAAAAAAAAGCTATCATGCATACTTTCAATTTGTTTGAGTTCTTTTTTTTTTTTTTTTCCTACTTCTCTCACAAGACATCATTATATTTCTCAAAATGGGTAAAAAGTGTTATTCTCCCCCATTTTCTTTGTTTAAAACTAACGGAATAGACCTCATGTGTATTTTGCTGTCTTTTTGAAAGCGTGTTTTTATCTACCTAAATTGAAAAAAAATATGTGAATTATAAATGGAAAACTTCTAAAACCCAGCATCGCAGTAGAAGGTTGACAGGTCAATAGGCAATCGAGTGAGCGCGAAATGCGCACTTAGTGAAGTTGGACACCTGCAGCAATTGTGGGTAGCATTTAGTTTGCCTTAACGCAGCATAAATTAAAATACAGGGCCATTTAGTTCAAGAGCACTAATTCAGTTGATATTTTATTTTCATCCACCATTGGATAGAGCCGGCCTTAACTCATGATGGAGCACAATTACTTTATATATATGTATATATATATATATATATTTGTGTTTACTTTGTCTTGTTTTACTCCCTTAAATTATTTTAATTATCAGTAAAATAAATTTATTTTATCATTCACTTAATAAACTACAAATATGTGATTAAATAGGGTTACGTTATATTATTAATTATTAAATAAATAAGACACCATAAATTAAAAACTTGTAAATAAAAATTTAGGATACTGTAGATTATTTAGTCTCACTTTGTACCTTTGAGTGAATATCTCTGTTTTTGGACCTTTTTTGGTTTTCTTGATTCATCATTCAAATCAACCCTTCCACTACAGATTCTGTAGGAGAGTTCACGTGGAATAAGGTCTTCACTGAGTAATCAAGAGATAAGACTCCGAATGGGCAAGTACTCACTATGATAGGTAGTGTTTGTCCTAAAGCTTAGAAGGTTCGGCGCAAAATAATAGAAAAGGCTCCAAAGATAAATATAATGTGATAATTTAGTAAATTTTTAAAAATTTATTTTATAATGTGGCCTTTTTTTAAGCTCACAAAAAAAAAAAAAAAACCCTTCAAGACAATTGCTACTATCAAGAACCTTTCTCCCCCATCAGCTTTTGGAAATGGCCCCATCAAGACAATTCCCCAAGTAGTAAACGGCCACGGACTTATAATCTCCGTCATAAGTAGGCGGGAGTCTCATCACATGAGCGTGCACCTGACACTTTTTGCAACTCCTTATGATTTGTTCTGAGTCCTTGAACATAGTCGGCCAATAAAGCCCTGCAATCATAGCTCGCTTTGCCAGATTACAATAGCCGACATGACTCCCACATCGTCCTTGGTGTACTTCGGCCAAAATTTTCTCTGACTCATCTGGACCTATGTACCTAAGAAGAGGCACCAAATAAGATTTTTGATATAACACACCATTTATCAATTCATACCTCAATGCTTCATTTTTGACCTTCATTGCTTCAGCTCATCATATGGAAGTACACCACTTTCCAAAAACTCCAAAATTTGAGTTCGCAAATCTTCTGAAGACAAACCAGCTGGAAACACCTCCTTCTTTTCTATGTTTCAGACAGCCACTTGTTCCACCAACACTGATTTAGTCAAGTGTGAATAAACAGAAGAGGCAAGTTTAGACAAAGCATTTGCGTTGGCATTTTAACTTCGGGGAACCTGCACTATTTCCACCTGAGCAATCTCTTTCATGACTGGCTTGGTCTTTTCCAAATACTTCTTCATGATTGGGTCTCTGGCTTCAAACTCTCCCTTAATTTGATTTACAATCAACTGCGAATCACTGCACACTTTTAATTCCTTCACTCCCATGCTCACAGCCAACTCCAATCCCAGAATCAAAGCTTTGTACTCAGCCTCATTATTAGAGGTAGGAAATTCGAACCTTAAGGCGTACGTATATTATTCTTCTTGTGGACCTGTTAACATAATTCCTGCTCTAGCCCCTTATTTACTAGAAGTTCCATCCACATAGAGCGTCTATGTATTACCTTCGACATGGACTTCTCATTAGGAACGGAGTCCGATGTCAACCCTTTCACTAAAAAATCTGCTAAAGTTTGACCTTTGACAGTGCGCCGCGGCTCGTAATCAATTCCATACTCACTAAACTCTACCGCCCATTTGGTTATCCATCTAGATGCTCCTGGGTGCTCCATAATCTGCTTTAAAGCTGAATCAGTAAGGACTAAATTGGGGTAAGCCTTGAAATACAGACGTAACTGCCTAGACGCTGCCATTAACGCAAGAGCCAACTTCTCAAATGCGGTATAATTACGCTCCGTAAACTGTAACACCCTGCTCACAAAATAAACCGGCTTCTTCACCTTTTCTCTTTCAACTAATGCCATGGCACTGACCACCAATGGGTAAATGCCAAGTACACAAAAATTCTCTCCGCCGGCATGGGTATCATCAACCTGGGCAGGTCGGCCAAGTATGCTTTTAGTTCGTTAAAGGCCTTTTGACATGCTTTAGTCCACTGGAACTTATTTGCTTTTTTCAATATCTTGAAAAATGGCAACGACTTTTCTGCAACTTTAGACAAAAACCTGTTCAATGCTGTCACTCGACCAGTCAACCGTTGAACCTCCTTCACTGACGTCGACAGACAAATTTCCATCACCGCTCGCACATTCTCTGGTTGTGGAACGATTCCTACCTCAGACACCATGTATCCCAAAAATTTCCCTGACTATGCCCCAAACACACACTTCTTTGGATTAAGGCTCAATTGATATTTCCTCAAAACCAGCAAAACCTCTCTAACATCGGTCAAGAAGCTGAGCTCGTCTTTATTCTTGACCAATATATCAACAATATAAGCTTTCATTTTCCTACCTAGCTGCTCTTTAAAAATATTATTCACTAATCTCTGGTATATGGCACGTGCATTCTTAAACCCGAATGGTATTGTGATATAACAATATGTTCCCTTATTGGTAATAAACGAAAATTTCTTCTCATTCTCTGGCTCAATGAAAATTTAATGGTATCCCTTGTATGCATCCAAGAAACATAAAAATGGAACCCACCTATCAAATCCACCAAGATATCTATCATGGGAACGAGAAAGAAATCTTTGGGGCACGCCTTAGTCAAATCCTTAAAGTCCACACACAACCTTTATGAATTATCTGGTTTCTTCACCATCACCGGATTTGATAACCAAACCGGATACTCTACCTCTCTGATCAGTCTAGCCCCCAATAGTTTGTCCACCTCGGTATCCATCGCAGTAGCCCTATCAGGTGCATAACTTCTTTTCTTCTGCCTAACCGATGACATCTCTGGATTAACATTCAAATGGTGAGCGATAACGTCACGAGAGATTCGGGCATGTCATCTGCGAACTAGGCAAACACATCCACAAATTCTGTCATCAGCTTCAACAATTCCATGTCCAATTGCGATGGAAGATCATGCCCAACCTTCACCATTTTCAACTCAGCTATCTGGACTTCTTTGGCAGGAGCTCCAACTTCGAATACTAGCACCGATTCCCCCACTAAAGGCTCCAAATCTGTAACTGTGCAAACTTGAGGAGCTGACTCAATATACTTAAATGATGCCATGCAACATTCCTGTGCTTGAATCACGTTGCTGCGGAGCTCGGTCACCCCGGACATCGTAGGTAGCTTGACCATCTGGTGCACAATTGAGCAAACAGCCTGAAATTGATTCAACCCTAGCTTTCCAAGAAATACAATATATGACATGGGATCATCAATCCCCATGAACTCCAGTGTTTCTGTTCGAGACTTGTATCTATCTCGCAGTGTAACTGGCAATCGAATTTTTCCTACTATTGCTAAAGTCGACCGAGGGAGTACGTAGACATTCTAAAGATTCCTTCTTCAACTTGCATCCTTCAAGAACCTCCATCTCCAGAATATTTACCGAGCTCCCAGTTTCAACCAAGATTCTTAACACAAGTACGTCAAGATAATGACTTCTATGACCACCGGATCATGCATGTCACCATACAACGGGAGATCCACATCCCTAAACTCAATTGGCATTGCTGGCAGCAGACTTTTTCTCTTTTGGATGAGGCCATGACCATCTCTCATGTAACGTCTACGCTGGTTCAAAGAATCTTTATAAGCTGGACCACCTGCAATAACATGAATAGTTCCTAAAATGACCAACTCTTTATCATTGTTTTCTTTCTTTGGCTCAACTGTCGCTGTCAATGGGACGGGACCGGGCCTTTTAGGCTGATATGGCCGACTTCTTCGCTCCCATCTCCTGGTTTCCTGGCCCTCCTGAGGCTTTCGATTTGCTCTTTGGGTTGAATGATCTTTGATATCCACTCCGTTCATCATTCGACGTCAAGCGATTCACCCCCGTAATCCTCAATGTTATGTCCAACCAACTTGTGGTGAACACACCATTTTCCTGAATTGAGAGTAAAGCATTGCTATGGAGGTTGATTCAGTGCTTGTGCGGTGTTAGCTATGAAGCCAGCACGTCGACCATCCTTTCTATTCTGATGTGGATGAGATGGAACATAATTTTTTCCTGCAAAATTCCTCCATCATTCGATTCCCTTTCCAACCCTCTTATGCCTGCATCCTTTTAAAGCTTTCTCTTTGATTCCTGCTATCCTAGATTCTCATTTGCTCAAATTCGCTTTCCTTCTTTATCATTTGTGTCTCCTCAACCCGAATGTAACGATGGTGTGGTAACAGACACTTCCTTACTCATATCTCCAGCCCTGAGGCTATTAATAAAAGTAGTCATCATCAAAAAATTTGAGACCACCACTGACTCTCCATTGAACCAGGTAACATAGTCTGCCAAAGGTTCATCTCTTTCTGGAAATAAATTCATCAGGTGGGATGGCCCTTTGCTATGAACTGGGTGCCTGTAAAATTAGCAAGAAACATGCGAGCAAACTGATCCCACGAGCTAATTGAATTAGGGGGTAAAGTATTGTACCAATACTGTGCAGCAATGGTAAACGTCAAGGGAAAAGCCATTCATTTGTTAGCCTCCAAAAAATTCCAGTCCCTCATGCATGAACAACAGTGGGATAGATGAGCTCATGGGTCACTCTATCCGTCAAGATAAATTCATCAGGTGTCATCTTCGTGTAAGCCTAGAAATTCCAAGGCTTTACCGGATAGAGCAGAACAGAAGACCAAAGATTTTTGGATGGAGCAGAGGAGAAGATGAAGGAGAAGCGGAAGAGGAAAGGAAGGGAGAGAAGAAAGAGAGATCTAAAGGTATGATGAATGATTAACAGAACCCATGATGAAATCTCTCAGCCACCAACTTAGTAGAAATCCATGGAAATCGGCTCTCACAAGCGATCAAAAACCAAAAAGCTTCTCCGTAAAATCTGGCCTTACAAAAATCTGCCACGATCTCTAGTTCCCGAACAAGAATAATAATTAAAAAAAGAAAGAAAAAAAAAAGAAGCACGTACAGAGAAACCGAACGAACAAGAAACTGTTCATCCTCAGATGACATCGGCAAAACGACGTCGTTTTGTTGAACTAATGTCCACAGTATAAAAATATAAATTTCATAAAAATAAATACGAAATAATTTTTTCCCCCCTCCCCCCAGCGTGGACAGGATTCTTCTTTTATTTTTTCCCCCCTCTCTCCCCATTTCAACAGAACCCTTTTTCTTTACAAAATCATCCCTTCTCAGCCATTCTTATTACAAAAATATCCACAAAGTGGGCAAAAATGGGACTATCTCACAAAACACAAAAATGACGAAAATGTTTGTCCACCATTCCTCTCTTATATATGGTTCCTTTGATGAGATGGACGCATTAAAATTAGGGATGGCAACGGGTCGTGTTCGTGGGTTAGCGTGTTTGAGTTTGTGAGTTGGCGTACTGAAATACCTCAATCCTAAGCTAAACCTGTTTATTTCGGATCGTATCGTGTCTAACCTATTTATTTTTGTGCCGTGTCATGTCAACCTTATTTTGACCCGAATTGACCTGTTTATTTTAAAATTCAACATATGAACTGGAATTCAATCTAAATATAACTCCAATAGTACATGTACCCTATAAAAGTAATTATATTGACATTAAAAAGTATATCATACATGGTAAATTAGGGGTGGCAATAGGGTCGAGTCCCGTGTTTGCAGGATCGGGTGCATGGGTTAGGGTATTTTAACTTTTATATGATATACCATTATGATGCATAATGTCAATAATACCCCCAACACTTCATCATATTTAGAAATATACTTTCTAGTTACAAACTTAAACGGGTCATTCAGGTAACCCACGGATTGACCTGAACCCGACCGGTTTACTGACGGGTCCTTTGTGTTCGTGTTGAATTTGACCCAAGTTTTTTCAGGCCGTCTCTGATATGCTAAATGCGTGTTAGGTTCATGCCGAGTTATGAATTGCCACCCCTAAGTAAAATCACTTAGACGAAGGAATCAAACAAGACACTGGAGGGCCTAGGGTGGGGCCCAGGGGGCCCAAGGTTCCACTGACCCCACCGTAGTACTTTATCTAAGTGATGTGTGTAAAGTGTTCCCAATCAAAATAAATTTTTAAACTAACATTAACACAATATTTAAAAAAAAAAAAAAGACACTAACATAATTTTAAAATTTTATGTTTTAAGCGTTAACGTTGTGTGGCTTGTGGGACTTTTTTCTTTTATAGTAATGATACACTACTCAACTAATCTTCTCATATTTCTCAAATTAAGTGAGATGTCATATATTCAATGGTCAATACTGTTGTATTAATAATTATTTTATAAAAATCTAGTCAATGGATGCATGACACCTCACTTTTTATGAGAAAATCGAGAAGATTAGTTGACTGTTGAGTAGTGTATCATATTACTTCTTTTTTTCCTTTTTTTTTTTTCCATACTCCCTCTGTTCCATGAGAAGGGCATCGATGCCAACACCCCACAAATCTTCGGTATAGAACATTGCCGCCAACACCGGCAAAGTTTAGTGAAAGAAGATTGTCTCAATTGCAAATCTTCAAGATAGAAGATTTTGCCAACAATCGCAAATCTTTGATATTAAATTCTATTGTATATATATTTCTATGTAGTAAAATCATTGACACATGATTTTCACCGCAAGGAATATCGTTGACCCATAATTCGATGTTGAAATTCTCAAAATCCCAACAAACAACTAAGCAAACCATATACGACAGTAATCTCATATTTCGATGATAAATTATTTCATACATTCATTAAAAATGTATTATGCAGACGACACGATTATAAATTCAATGGTAAGAATGCAATTTTCTTAAAAAATGTATAGACAAATAGGGAGTCAAATTTGTTAATACTTCGTTCATATTGATTTGCTTAATTAAAATTACGAGTGCAATATATGTGTAGAATAATTTTCCGATTTTGGGGAACTCGGAAAACCCTTGTGAAGTTGCAGATGCACCCAGCGAAAAGCAGTTTCCTTACTCGTCTTGATGAGGAGAAATGGTAGTATGTTGGGATGGTTAGCAAGGTCCCATACCGCACCATATGCTCTACACATACTTGATACTCCTAACCTTCAATTGCTTATCCTTCCAAAAATGTCACAAATGGTCACAAATGTCAACTTGATGCAATATTTGTCAAGTCAGACAATATCAAAATAAAGGGAAAATCGCATTTTTGGTTCTTCTTGTTTTTTGTCATGGCAATTTTGGTCCAGTTTCTTTATTTCTATTATTGGGCAATTTTGGTCCTTTTACGGGTGGTAGAAGATTTTGTTGGGTGCCCCCCCCCCCCCCCCCCCAACCATTTAATCGGCTGTTAAAAAAAAAAAAAGGATTTTGTTGGTCATTTAGGGGTGATAAAATTGTAAAAATGTTGAGATTAAAAAAATAAGGAAATCTTTTATTTATATTTATTTTACTGGCCCATAAGTTTTTTGATTTTTCTTTTTTCAAAACATTTCAAATTACTGTTGACTCTGTGGTTTGATCAACAAAAAAATTTCTATTGTAGTTAAAGGATAAAAATTTCCAAAAAAAGGACATTTGTCATGACAAAAATGGAAGGGACCAAAAGTGCGATTAATAAATTTGGTTACTAGCCTATTTTTTGCAATTGTGAGCCAGTTTGATAAAACTTAATACATATATTTGAATAGTGAATTGATTAAGGTTCTTATATCTAAATACTGGAAATTCGGTTTTCTACCTTGAATCAAAATATTTGATCACTTATGTTTGTTTGATAAATATGCTAATCCGAGTGTTGAATTATTAAAAAGAATTTTATGATTACATTCATTTCTAATACCTATATTAAAAAAAATGATTTTACAATAAAACTTCATATATTTTGTCATATAACTTAAATAGTACCTCAATGGTAATAATGCTAACTCCTTCAATGTATTCATGGGCACCTTGGTACAGTACAACTATGGCAATGTAATTGGGGAAGTTGCTGTGTTTTTTCGTCAATCCAGGCAACAAATTCTGGGCCTGGAAGACCGCAATAAACTCTCCAGTATTCAACCTCCACCACGCCCGTGGCTTCTCTGCTAGCCAGTTCTGCGCAGGCTCAGCGGCTGAGAATGAAATCGGTGTTTATCACCTTCACCGTAGTCCGTCACCACCACCTTCGTCCCCTCCTCACAGCAGTATTGTGGATCTTTGCACCAAATCTGCAGTTTTAATTATTAAAAAAAAATTCGAACAATTAAATGGGATTGCTATCTCATAAGTTGCATAAATTGTAAGAAATTAAAGTTCAATTTAGGAAATTGTTTTTGAATTAAATTTTGTAATTGTATCGACCTAGTTTGTTCTTGGTGATGATTAATTTTACTCCATCAGATTCAATGGAAATGTCCTATTACAAAAATTATTTTTGTGGTAATAGGAGAGTCATGTTATTAATATTATTTTCATTTTTGATATCCTTACAAATATAATATGTGCTGCTCACAATTAACTTGACATAAGTTGAAAAGAAAATAATAAATTATTTACTTTAAATGTTGTACCTTGAAACATATAACAAGTTGAGTATATAAAGAACGCTAGTATAGTTTTCGGGTGAATTTATAGGGGTATAATCTACTTTCAGCTCTGTGCCTCGGTGTGAGAAAGCTTTTTTGCTTTGCATATGTGCGACACAAAATTAAATAAGCCTTTAGGCGTTCAAGGCGGTAATAAAAGAAAAAGTATTTCAGCTTCGTTATGTTGTTTTGTTTGATAAAAAATAATATTAAAAAATTTATTTCGCTACGTTAATATTTGTAGGGGTAAAAAAACAGAACAAGAAGAAAAGAACCTGATAGCATGTATGACAGCCGCTGCCATCCAAGAACAGCCTAGAAACTCCAGATACTCTAGCGTGGTTGATTTTTCTCCCATATTCTCCGAGTCCGCAAGCTCGATCAGGTTAATATTTTAGTTTTCGAGTCACAAGGTATAACTCGAAATATGAATTTTTACATAAGATAGAAGGAACATTAAGTTTCTATTATCTTATTAATAAAGATTAATTCTTGGAAGATTCCTGATCCGCCAATATTGTACCTACTAATTTAGAGATTAATTGACAGTTCTCACGGGCTTTTTGCTCAAGGTTTGTATTAATTGTGCAAATTTAGGAGAACAATCCAATTACAAAAGAGAAGTGTAAAAAGATAGATTTTAGAAGCAGAAAGAGTCCAAGTAGATCGGCCCGACCTAGTCAGTGGACGACCTGGGGGCCGACCTTGTCAGTGGACGACCTTGGGGCCGACCTCGTCAGTGGACGACCTGGAGGCCGACGTCAAGTGAGCTCCGCGTCAAGTTGGGATTCAACACTGAGCAAGGGTCCGAGAGCTCGCTTGCGGGTCAAGAAACCCGGAGAAAAGAGAAGGAAATCCGTGTGGAACAAGGAAGTAGAAAAGGAAGGAGAATCCAAGAAGAAAAGAAGAAATTCGGAAATCAAAAGTACGCAAGATCTCTTTCAAATCTGAAGTGCTGATTGATTAATCTCCTTATTTGATTAGGAGATAGATTTTTTTCCAATGACTAGTTGCATAAGTTCTATAAATAGGCAACTTGAGAAAATATTCAAATATCTTTTTCCCTTACGTTTTTACACAACCGCTTTAGTTAGTTTTTGGCTTCGGGTTTCTCTCTGAATTCCGCAGCATAGTAGTCAGTTAATTTAGCTTTTGAGATACTTAATCTTTGCGAAGTTTTGTTCATTGGTTCAAGGTTCCTGATTGTGCAGGCTACGAGTGGCCAAACAGGAGGTTGCTCCAGAATTGCAATTGCACCTTATTTCAGTAAAGTATTGCGTATTTTCCCCATGACTTCTATTCTAAGTTATTGCTTCGATTATCAAGTTATGAGTGGCTAAATATATTGTTCTATTATTCTGTATTGAAACCGTAATCCATGCATGTATGAAACCTGAATTAATCTAAGTCTAATTAACTATGTTCTTAAATTAATCAGTGTTCATAAGTATAAGTACTTAGGTTCTATTAAATCCATAGTGAGTTAATTTAACCTGGCAGCGTCAGTGATTTTGCAACTGATTAATTAGGTGATAATTACGTGATAGATTATTAGGTTAGGTTTTTCCAAAATCTTAAAGTCGCTAAATAATTAATTAGGTGACTAGCGGGGACTCGCGGAGAGTACCGAGAAGTTAAGGAGAAACTGGGCACTACAAGAAAAGTGACCTATTGCGACATAGAAAATGTGTCGCTAAAAGTCTATTTAGTGTCGCAAATACTAATTTACGACACATTATGCATCTCTTGTTATTGAGTCGCAAAAGGTGGTGTAGGAAATTTGTGGCGCTTTGTTTTCACTTGTGCCGCAAATGTATCGCACTTTTTGCATCACTAAATTAATTGTCACTTAAAAGTCACGACACATTATGCGTCAATTGTCCTAGTGACGCACACTAATTTACGACCTTTATTTGGGTCATTAAAATGAGTGTCGCAAGATTATTTGCGACAGATGTGGCGTCACATTTAAAACGCCAAAGGGTATTCGCGACATGTAAATTGTGTCGCTAAAAGTCAATTTTGTGTAGCAAATACTAATTCGCTACACATTATGCATCTCTAGTTATTGAGTCGCAAAAGGTGGTATAGCAAATCTGTAGCATTTTTTTCACTTGTGCCGCAAATGTATGACACTTTTGCATCACTAAATTAATTGTCGGTTAAAATTTGCGACACATTATGATTCATTTGTGTTAGTGACGCACCCTAATTTACGACACTAATTTGTGTCATTAAAATGACTGTTGCAAGATTATTTGCTACAAATGTGGCGTCACATTTGAAACGTCAAAGGGTATTTGCGACATGTAATTTGTGCTGCATACACAAATTAGAGACACAATTTTGCAACAAACTTAATCGTGTCATAGCCTTTTTCTGGCATTTTGTTTTCACTAGTTGTGCCACAAAAGATATGACATTTTTGCATCACTTAATTACTGTCGCATAAATCTTGTGACCCATTACGTGTCATTAGTTGCACTGACGCGTTATTAATATTAATTTATGTCATTACGGTTAATGTCACATTTATTTGCTACACGTGCCACCATTATTTGAAATGTCATATTGTTATTTTGTGACATAATATCTTATCTGTAAAATTTATGTCACATAATAATTGACAACACAATTTACGTCATTAATTTTTTCTGTTGCATAAACTTTGTCAACACAAAAGCATTAATAGAGTAAATAATTCACTATTTGTATTTATAAGATAACTAGAATATTATTCAAAATATAAAATTAGATAGCTGCTAAATGTCAAAGTGGGAATATGATAATTTAAATTCATCCCTCAAAATATATAAATAAAAATTACAAATGTCTAAATTTATCTTCCAAGGGTAGAATGCAAATTCCATAAGTCAAATTATCACATTTTGAAGAAGATTATTTTGCCTTCCTCTTGCTCCTCCTAAGACTTTTTCCTTGTTCCTAACAATTTTAACAAAAATAAATTATATTTAACAAATATAGTTGAGAAATTAATAGAAAAGTATAATTGTTTATATTACCTTTGATGAAGTACCATTTGAACGGATGTTTGTGTTGTTCGTATCTGTGTTATCTATTTCTTTTCTCATCTACGACAATTGATAACAAAAAAGAATATTAATGCACTAAATTAAAACATAAAAGGAAATAAATGAAAATTTGATTATTTACCTCAAGAGTTTCATTAGAGTTCTCTAAATTCATAAATCCTTGCGATGATGACCCATTATTTGAAGCCTGTACGCGTTTAGAATATGAAGACCCCGGTACCTTGTAGATTATAATTTAATAATATGAGTATATATATATATATGTGTGTGTGTGTGTGTGTGTGTGTGTGTGTGTGTGTGTGTAATTAATGAACAAAGTGTTGACTTACATGTGTAGTTTGATCCTCAAATGGGAGAAATCGAGCCTGGACCATCTCCATTTTTGAACACATGTCATCTTTAAATTTTGATAATTGTTCTTCAAAACCCTTCTGAATACTTTCCACTTGGTCATTAGCTTTGTCTTTCACAGCTTGATCGAATTCTTCTCGGGATATGAAAATCAGTTTCTTACTCTTTGAAACAAGACCACTACTGCGCAAACATCCCGGTGCGTCCTTTCCAATAACTTCTTCATAAATCTCATCATTAGCCTGAATATCATCGCACAAACCTTCTGGCAACTTTTGCATCTCCTCCTTTAAAATAGCTTAATTACAAAACATAAAATGAAGAAAAAATAGTTAAAAAAGTGAAAACACTACTCCAATTTAGTATTTCAATAGTAGGTAATTATTATTAATTGTAAGAGTACTTATTAAGTGGTTTTCCACTCTTCCCCACTCTTGTAGCGATAAACAAATTTGGCTTGGATGGTTCTTGACCAAATTGCTGTCGGTACTTCAAACAGAGGAACAGAGAAACACTAAATCGAGACGGTTGTAATCCATACATACTGTTATCCATTAAACACACAATTCTTCAAAACCTTTATTTGCTAATTTAAAAACTAATAAACAATAATTTTGTATATATAAAAAAATATCTCCAAAATGTAAATAAATATTCACTAAAATTGCACCATACTTATACAATCAGTATACATCTAAACATTCCCGATGTATTTGATAAGTGCAACACACTGCTTTGATAAAAACTAAAGAAGATACAATGCATCAATATGATATCTAAACAGTTTGATTGTTTCATAAAGAAAATACTAGCTTCTAATTGGAGAAAGCTAAGAAAGTGTCGAGCAATAGAATAACGCAAGCATAAATACCACCAGTTTGGAGCTAACTTCCATCCATTCATCTTCAGAGTCTTGAAAAAAACAATATAATGTTTTCAATAAAAGCATCTACGAACTTCTATACTAACCTTTACAAAAATCACAACATAGTTAATCTATAATATTGAATCACACAAACAGACTGTAAAGAATCGTCTGACCAGACAGTTAAGAGAGAACATGTACAGAAATAACTGAGTAATTCACATGACATAACTCATATCTCCATTCAGCAATAGAACTTGCTTGAAGGAGCTACATTGGAAAGCAATATTTTCCTTCTAGACAAAATTTGCTTTAAATCTATATTCACACTTAAGTGAAAAACAACAAAATGCATTTTTGAAAGAATACATAATTCAGAAACAATTACCTTATCTGCATCATTCTCATACTCCGTAAAGAACTTCGAGCAAGCCTTCTACAATTTTTGGGCCAATAAATAATAACATATATGAAAGGAATTATATTTTTCAAAATGAAAACTAGTACTGGACACAATATACAAGATTAAGTACAATAGTAATTAAGTTTATACTAGCATGCCCCTACTTGCACTATTTGCACCTATATGTCTCTACCAATAGAAGTATATTTTCCTCAAATGTTCAACATCAAATGTATATTTAGGGAGGATAATCTCGATGCACTTCTCAACACATTCCCAATCAATCTCTTTCTACCAAGCTTAATCACCTCACCCTAATTTTGTGGTTACTTGTATGGTCCAAAAGTAAATTTTCAAGTTCAAATAATCAACTTTCAGCAGTCATTCCATGACAAACTCTGAAAAGCCCACTGTCCAATCAATCAAAGTAGATTTATTATCATGTTTAATAACTAAATAGACAAATTTTATCAATAAGTATATGAATTTATACCAAAATCGTACTGGTCCAAGGCATTTTCCACCATAAATTTCTTAAATCTCAATTTCCACTAGTAACAATGTAACAAATCAACATGCATATCATCTTTATATTGTTGTCGCATGAAAGTGTCTCAACTTTGACCTTAATAAATAGGACTCATAGAAATTGCTTGTAACAAGACACATACAGTATTAAGGTTAAAATTTTGCAAGGCACTAGTTATTATACATATGTAGCTAAGAGACCTATTTCTACAAATTTTTTACATTTTTAAGGAAGACCTTTTGTGAGCTTTATAATCCTTAAGTGTAGGACGTGAGGGTGCTTCTATATTTTCTAAAAAAGTTGTTAGCCAGTCAAGACCTTACTTCTTGCCCCATTTACAACCCCCCCCTAAATATGCATACCCAATACGTAAGCATCATACACACAATTCCAACATTAAAAACAGAATTCTGAACCTAATCTTTTAGCATTTTAGTGAAAACTATGAGAGTACACTTCTCACCTTCAATAATTTCATCAATACTTGTATAGCTAATGTACAGACATAGTTTACTAAATATAAAACATAGAGCATCTCACTTGACTTATAATTATAAATTTAGCCCCAATCTTATTGACCTAACAAAATGCAAACCAGGTTCTACAGGTGGTATTATCTATTTCTCAAACAAAATAAATTCAGAACTAGAAAGAAGAACATACTTTAACATCAGCAGCAATAGAGTGATGGAAAGAAAGATGACTATTAGTGATACCAACTTTGCAGGGTGTCATTTTTGATCTGTGCTTGAGCAAATCCCCCATCCTAGTCATATTCTTCTCCCTACCCAAAAAATCATACAATTATGCAACTTTTAAGAGAGTTTCATTCATTTATGCATATCACAATCTCAAGGCTGACACTACAACAGAACAATTCTGAAATTTATTCACAAACTCATATGTGAACAATAATTTCGATAGAGGAATTTCCACAAACACATGATGCCCATGTTAAGTTAAGAAGCCTAATGCAAACCACTAACATCCATGAACTAAAATGCCAAAATCAATTATCTAACACATATACACAATACAAAAATTCATTTTACAACCAACCTATATGCATTAATTGAGAAACCTTAAAAGAGAGAATTAGAACAATGGAATATGAAAAACTGATAGTTGATTTGCTAACCAAACTTGCCAAAATGCAAGCTGCCGTCACATTTAGTAGGCCCAATTGCCAAATTCAACTTAAATTCACTGTAACGTTTCAATACTTTGCTCATAAGAAATTGTAGAAGCTTAGGAAAAAATTCCAAGCATGCATGCTCATGTTTTCCATTCCATGAGACCATCCTTACAAGCCCAACATTTACAGTGTATTAACTAGTTTTTTGACACTTAGTACTAAGAATTAAATTAATTCTACATAGCTGTCTGCAATTTTATCAATAATATATATCAAACCCATTAACATATATGTGAACCCAAGTTCAATTTCTACATAAGTAGGCATGCTATAGAGTTCTTACCTCTTTAGCCTGTCAAATTCTGCCTAAAACTCAAGTTCAAAACTCATCCGAATCTGTATCCCAATCCCAAGTCCCAATGTCCTTGTGAACCTTCTTGGCCCCTTTCTAGCCTTCTTCTGTTTATCTTCAGATTTCATGGTTCAGAGAGTTTGAGAAGATGAACAAATTGATTTATGGGTGTGGGAAGGAATTTAAAGTAGAGATGGGAGGGGAGCGAGGTCTCTTCTTTGAGAAATTTGTTGAACAGACGAATGTTTCAAATACGCTCATGGATTTCTTACGAATTGGGGGATGGAAGAGTGCTAGGTATCGTCTTTGGGGAAGAACCTCTTAACCGTGCCTGTGGCTTTTTGTTTACGGGGCGCCGACGAAGAGAGAAAGAAGTAAAAGGTTTAGGGAGAAGAGGGGGAGTTCTGGTCGGTTGAGAGAGAGAGAGGAATTGAGGAAAAGATTATTTTTCTAATTTCCTATATATATGTATACGTGTTTTGCTCATTTTCCCCCAATTTTTTTAGGTGTAATTCAATTTACATCTACAACTACACATGGTGTAGTTGTTAAGATGCAAATTTTCTTCTCAAAAAAAATTAAAAAACCAAATTTATTTTCTCTTCTTTCTCATTAATTTAATTTTATCTACTAATTTAACCCACTAATTTTAATATTCTTATGAAGGGATCCTTCTTTAATTTTATTTGATCAAAATTTGATCCATTAACTTTCACTATTCTTAGTTTAATTATTTTTCCTTTTCTTTAAACATATATTGTTAATTATACATAATTAGTTAATTTTGTTTTAAACATTCTAATAGTTTATTTAAAATTTTCTCTAATACTTAACCCAAGCTGTATTAGTAAATTTTTACTTTTAGTTTGAAAGTTTCTCATATCTTTTTGAGACTTATAATTACCATAACATATGATATTTGTTTTCATTTTAAATTTAGAACTTTTAGTTTTAGTTTGGTCAGGAGAATTTTAAACTAATTATAAAATTTTAAAGTTTCATATTTATGGTTTTTAATCCTCAAATCACTTTAAAAGTAAATTTCAATCCACATTTTATAATTTACTATGTTCATCTAGGCAAGTGTGAGTTATGTTTCTTACATGTTTTAACGTTCCTAGAAAACTATGGGCCTTATAAAAATTGTAGAGCTTCAATCCAACGAAAGAGAGAGATGATGGATGTAAATAGCAGGAAAGGAAATGGCCTTGAAGTGCTTGAACGATGAAGTTTCCCACGTTTTAATTTTTATCTTTACTTTTTTGTGAGACAAAATTTTATATTATCTTTAATAATTGTCTCGATTATTTATATTTAAAACAATTTAATTTTTCTGTCTCAATTTATTTGTCTTAATTAATTAGGTTGAGACAATTATTTTTTATTGTCTTAAATAATTGTCTTAATTAATTTCGTTTCACACAATTTATTTTTCTGTCCCTAATACGTGTCTCAATAAGTTCTATTTGAGACAACACACCTACAACTGTTCTAATTATTATGTCTCAATTTAATTATTGAGACAGTAACTATAACTGTCTCAAATTGATGGTATTTGAGACGATTTTCTCATACTGTCTCAAAAATTTGTCTCAAATACCATGTTTTCTTGTAGTGAAATAGGATTAATATGGATACTAATAGTGTTATTTACATATATTCACACATATTTAATTAGTATTTAAAAAAATTATTATAAATATAAAAATAAGTATAGTATGTAATTTGATTATATTATAAGATTAATTCTCAAAAGTAACCATTTTAGCTTTAAAATATAAATGATACTTATAAAAAAAAATGTTAGTTCTGAAAAGTAACAATTTGGGTTCAAATAAATAAGTGGTACTTTTTATAATTACAAAATTTTCATTTCAAAAGTATAAGTTTGATTCTCAATAGTAACTTTGTTAGAATCAAAGTTATAAGTGATACATTTTTAAATAGATTATTCAAAACAAAAGTATAAAGCTAGTTCTCAAAAGTAACACTTTTAGGTTCAAAAGTAATTTGTTTCAAATCAAAATTATAACTGATACTTTTAAAACTACACTATTCATTTCAAAAGTATAAGTTTTATTCTCAAAGTAACACCCTTGTGTTTAAAATTATAAATTTTATTCTCAAAAGTCACTTGTTTACTATAAAAGTTGTAAGTGATATTTTCAAAAAATAAATTGTTTATTTCTAAAGCATATGTTTAATTATCAAAGGTATTTTTAGTTTCAAAATTAAAAGTGATACCTTTTAGCGAAAAATTATAATTTCAGAATAATAAGTTTAATTGTCAAAAGTAACCCTTTTAGCTCAAATGTATAAGTGATACATTATAGAATAAACTCTTTATTAATTTCTAAAGTATAAATTTACTATCAAAAGTAACTTGTTTACAATCAAAGTTACAAGTGATGCATTTTAAATTACACTCTTCATATTCGAAAGTATAAGTTAATTTATCCAAAGTAACATTTTCTCGTTCAAAAGTATAAGTGATACTATTCCATTAAAAGGGGTCCATCTTTATTTAGGTACAATTTATTATGAATTTCAAGGTACAATACCTAAAATACTTAATTTGTCACCATATCTTTTTTAAAATACAAATAATTTAATTAATTCTTTTCTCTAAAATTAATCTAATTTTGGTTGAAAATTTTTGGTTTTAACTTGAAATATTTAATTTCATTTTGACTTTTATGATTGATATAATATTTTTTTTATAATTTTGATTCAAAATCTTTAATTATTTACTTATTTATTTTATATTTTGCTGTCCATATCTTTAACTAATCTTAATTATTACATTGTAAACTTTATATTTTTGAAGTTTTTTTTTCATTATAAATTTGTATAACCAAAATCTTAAAATGTCTTATGAATTCAATTTACTAATTGGATCAAGCTTATTATATTCTTACAATTTGTCATAATTTATAAATATTGTATCATGTCCCCTTAATTTTATGTTTTTACCCCCATAGTTTTTAATAAAGATATTATTTTTATAAAAAGTTTGACTAACTGAAAGCATTATTAATTAATATTACTCAAATATTTGCAAGTTGGCTCATAAAATACAAGGCCTGTCGTTTATTTTGTTGGCCCATATGATAATGACAATTTTGAACAGCCGACTTATTATGGGCCCTTAGAAGCCCAGATGACTACTCTTACAGAAGCCACGATCGAGAACTTCGGGTCGGTTCATCATCGGAGCGCTCTACCTTCACTCCCCCTTCGATTTTGGACTTCGGAGCTGCTTCTCCGTTCATCCATAACCATGTTCATTTTTGATCTTTCTCTGATGCAATTGAGTAATTTTACGTCAAATTCTATGTCGGATACGTTGAAATGATAGCTTAATCGTGTATGTGATGAACTTATCCATGTTTTCCCTTTTGAGTTTGATCTCCCATGGATCGCCTCAGTTTGAATTGTGGAATACTAGATATGATTTTGTCTCCTTTTTCTGGGGGTTGCATCAACGGACAATTTTACATATATGGGTCAACTATTTTGAGAATTGTAGCCTGTATTTTGTTGCTTGTGTTCATATAGAAGCTCGGTTTGAGCAATACCTTGTTTTGGTTTTAGGAATGCAGTACATATTGCAAGTTTTTGTTCATTTTTGTGTTCCTTAGATGCTTTAGCTATTGTTTTTGCCTTTAGATACTGGGACTGAAAGCATTCCTGTACTTATTTTTGTTTCTTTTCCACAAATTGGAAAGTTAATTCCATCTTTTTTTACTCTTGGAGAATCAGGGTTGTGAGTGAGGGGGAAATTGATTAGGAAATATGCACCAGAGGACGGCTGCGTTTGGTTCAAATGGTAGTTAACATTAGGTGAACCTTTGAGATTTCTAAAATGTTCCAATTCGGTGTCTTGATTTTGAAATGAGGTAATTTGGTTGAACGGCTGTGAACCCACTGTTTAAGAAACCTTGACTTCTTTCATTAAGAACTTTTGAATTTGTCTATTTTTCGGTAGATTTGAAGGACCTAATTGTTGGATTGTTTATTTAATTACTTAATTTCATTTTAATGTCCCTGAGTGCTGCAGAAATTTCTGGGTGTCTCCACTGTTAGGGAATGGATTGCCAAACTAAGAGCTCATTTTGTGTGCACTTGATGCTTGTTGAAGAATCAAGCATCTTCTTTTATTTTATTTATCTTTTGTTTATTGAAATGGAAACCAAGACCCAGACCAATAGGCATCTTTATATCTTTTTTTCGTAAATGCAACCTGCCTTACCTTCACATAAGGACCCATCTTGTCTTTTTGGAAATGAGCCATGGTGTCTCCCACGTGTCTCTGGTTTAGAAACTTAGCCATATGGGTTAACTTATTGGTCAGTGCCATTTTTATTTTGCTTGTTTTCTTTCTCAGAATTTTGGTATATGGAAGCTCAGACTATTCAATCCAGTTGGATTATTGAATTTTGATATTTTTATGATTTTACTTCAGTAGTTGATGAAGTCAAGAGCTAGTAGAATTTTTTTCAAGTGTATTGAAAGATGTTTAAACTTCGACACATGATCTTGGTATATGTTTTAGATGTTTGCTTGTTAGCTTTTTCAAGTTGGTAAAAAGATGGTTTAACTCTTTCAAAAAGATGTTTAAACTTCAACACAGGAGCTTGGTATATGTAAGAAATGCGTAATCAACCTCTTAAAGCTGTTTGCCAATTATCGACAGCTTTAAGAGGTTGATTACGCATTTCTTACATTTTAATCATGCTTAAAATTTTTGTTTGATCTATTAATGACATTAGTCATTGCAGGGAACATTTGCGTGTACTACAACGTACCAATCGGCGTTTGTCGAGTTATGAGAGGCAAAAACTTCACAGTGAATATTTTCCCACCTGGTTTAAAAGTCATGTAAGTTCACAAATTAATTTAAGACATTTGCGGTCTACTATTACTTTGAATAGTTTAAAGAGTACATCTAGTTATATTACCTTTTTTGTTACAACTTACAGGTAACCGAAAAGATGAAAGCTGGTAGTGGTAATAATATGCACCAAGATATTCCGTGCTTATCTATGGGACCAAGTAAATGGGTTCGGCGTTATACTAGGTATGTTATAAATGGCTTACGTTTTCATACTAAGCAGCGGGAGCTAAGGAGGAAAACTCATAATAGTGGTGTGTTCTTAAATGCAACTACGAGTAGTTTCTCGAGTACTAAGGACAAAAATCCTATATCTGGAGACGTTCCATTTTATGGTGTTTTGAAGGATATAATAGAAGTGAGGTACACCAATGATTTGAAATTTGTGTTATTCAGGTGTGATTGGGTTGACTACAATTTAGGATTGCGACATGATGAGTTCAATTTCACATTAGTGAACTTTAACCACTTACTATATAGGCAAAATAGGAAAACGGATGAGCCATTTATTCTAGCATCTCAAGCACACCAAGCTTGGTATATTGAAGATGAAGTTGATACTGATTGGCATGTAGCTTTGAAGATGACTCCTCAAGATTTATTCAACGTTCATCCAGAAGTTAATGTAATTGGAGGCAATGAAGATGAGCAGTTTTCTAATCAACAATTAGATTCAGCAGATATTGATGATGAACACGTTTCATGGGTTAGAGCAGATATTGAAGGTGCAACAGTGGCAGGAATAGGCAATCCTATTGGTGGAGCTGATGTTCATGCTTCAGATAATGACGATGAAGACTTTCTAGATGAAGATGATGGACTAGAATACTTTGCAAGCTATAATTCTGACGACTCCAGTGATGATGATGACTTATTTGAAGAAATGGTCCCAGTAAATGAGAATGAAGATGACTAGAGCAGTTTTCATACTTTTATTTGTTTTCGGGGATCATATTTTTGTATTAGTTCGTTAATGGATTTTTTACATTTGTTTTGACCTCCAACTTCATTTATGCTATTTTTTGGGCAAGCTAAGCTTAGTTGCATCTTATTTTTCAAGGTACTTGTTTTTGTTTTGAATGCATCTTGTTTATGAAGATCCTCGTTTGCTTTTTGTTCTAATTTTTCAAAGAACTAAAGTTAGTGTTCATTGATGATGATGATATTTTCTCCGCTTTCATTTAGTTTTATTTTTTACTAATTTTTCCCCTTTTTGGATTCAGATGTTGTTCTGTCATTAAATTAAAATGACGCAATTTATGCCACCAATTTGTGGCATGCCAATAATATGATGTAATTGTGCCTTAATTTTACAATATATTTATAATTGTACAATATAATTTTGGCATTTTATGAAGTGTTGCGAAAAAACTATCGTAATTATGAGGCACATCTATTTAGTGTCACATCTATGTCACAAAATTATGATGCAATAATTAAATAACGCAATAATGTCAAAAATATATGTCACAAATGCATAAATGTGGTATATTTACGACACTTAATGTAATGTCACATAAGCAAATTGTCGCAATTTTGAGACAAACAAATAAGTGTTGAATCTATGTCACAAAAGTGTGATGCAATAATTAAAATGACTCAAATTATGCCGCTAATTTGTGACATGCTAATAATATGACGCAATTAAGCCACGATTTTGCGGCACAATTATAATTGTGTTGTCTAACTGCGACATTTAATTCAAGTGTAGCAAATAAATTGTCACAATTTTGAGACAAACAAATAAGTGTTGAATCTATGTTACAAGTGTGATGCAATAATTAAAATGACTCAAATTATGCTGCTAATTTGTGACATGCTAATAATATGACGCAATTAAGCCACGATTTTGCGGCACAATTATAATTGTGTTGTCTAATTGCGACATTTAATTCAAGTGTAGCAAATAAATTGTCACAATTTTGAGACCAAAAAAAGGATGTCGAATATATGTCACAAAAGTGTGATGCAATAATTAAAATGACTCAAATTATGCCGCTAATTTGTGACATGCTAATAATATGACGCAATTAAGCCACGATTTTGCGGCACAATTATAATTGTGTTGTCTAACTGCGACATTTAATTCAAGTGTAGCAAATAAATTGTCACAATTTTGAGACAAAAAAAAGGATGTCGAATCTATGTCACAAAATTGCGATGCAATAACTAAATGACGCAAAGATGTCACAAATATAAGACACAAATGCGTAAGTGTTGTATATTCACGACACCTACATGTAATGCCGCATGTAAATATGTCGCAATAGGTCAGTTTTCTTGTAGTGTTATGACTAGCGGGTGCTCGGCGTAATCTATAACTAATCAGTATATGATAATTAGACAACGTAAGTGTTATTGATTACATGCATGTGATAAAGGTGGATTACATAATACTAGAATACTTTCTCTATAATTTATACAAGTTAATTGTTATTTCTGTTTCTCTTAAGTATTCATGACAAACTAAAGGTCTATTAAGGGACACAAAGGTGATGACTCATCAAAATAATTACTAAAGCAATAATAGAAAAAAGGAGATTAAGAATATCTGTACCTGTGGATCGATCCTGACTACCATTGTATTAGATTTATTTAATTCTTTGATTGTAGGTTAAAAGCAGTATAATTACTGTGTTTGCAGATGTACACGACAGTTTTGTCAATTCCAAATTTTAAAAATTTTAAAAAGAGGAAAACTGAAAAACATACTTGGAGTCCCTAGGCCATCAGGGGTTTGATAATATGTTGCTGGAAATATAGGAAGATCGAGCTACACAGAATGCAGGGAAAAACAATATCCTAACACAGATAATAAAGTATAGCAGAGTAGTTCTGAAAGCCATTGAAATGGCAATAAATCATAATCTTTAGTTTATAGTTTATACTTGAATCTTGCTTGGTTTTTTTCGAAACTTTCTGCATAAATTATGGTTTTCTTCGGATATTACCCTTTCCTAACTAGTATAAGCTAAGGCCAATTGTTCAGACAAAGAGTAAAGCAAAATCATTGGTCAAAATAAATTTGTTTGGACAACATAGGGTGGGACCGAATCATCTCTCACACTTTCGGTGTATCGTAATATTGATCCGTACCATAGTCATCCATCACACCTTCAAGTTTATAATTAGTATATATAATTGCCTTAACATTGTGGTATGTGATTAGCACATACACAGATAGTGTGATAAAGGACTTGAATAAGGACAATAGGTGTGTCTGTCCTAATTGTTTAGTGTGTGTACATTATTACTATTGTAAAGATCCTATCTATTAGATTGAGAGGGGGAGGAGAAGGAAGCAAGAGATTGGATGACGTGTGCACGGTCTAATTACCAACTTGTCCTTGAAATAAATAGAAAATGTAAATATAAAACTCTCGGTATCAAACTGGTTCTTTATGCATCATAACTGTTTGGATACTAACTCGTTATTGAAATGAAAGTTTAAGTATACATATTTTCCTACACTTGAAAAGTTCTACACCATATACATAGCTTCCACATGAATTGTAGAAAGAAGGAAAAATATTTTTCTTAATAATAAATTCATATTACATTATTTAGTATATTACAAGAGGATGTGAAGAAAGGAAGAAAGAAACGGCGGCACCCGTCTACGCACAAATATGATAGTAAAAATTAATAGAGATGGAATTGAACCTTTAACCTTTAAACAGGCCATCATACATCACGATTATTTAGTCACGATCGACTCGTTACTAGAGACTGCCTCATTCATTCATTACAACATTAATTATAATGATAACGCTCAACTAACGCACAAAGATATATGTATATTGCTTCCACACTTTCCAACGTTGACCACCTCTGTTCTATGCCCAATTCTGAATATCCACCTAACTAGCTACTTAGAACACTATTTATACAATCCCGCCAGCGAGAGTTCAAATCATCTGTCTCACAATTCGTATAAAATCATGTCTAATTTTACAAAACAACATTATGTTATTTCATTTTAAAATAAAATATCATTATTCCCCTCGTTAAAATTTTAAAACAACGTAACATTATTATCTTAACAAGTAACACACAATCAGTAAATACATCGAGACAAAGAATCCGCACTCATTCAACATAGCTTGTGCATATATATATATGGTTGATGTTATACATACATGGTACAGCCCAGAAATTTCTCCCTCAACCAAAATTGCCATTTCTATAAAGAGGTACGAGCCTATAGAACAGATCCTGTTCCAGTAAGGTCGTATTGCCATTCCTATGGCATTGATTTTCCCCTTTACCCACACTACTAAGACCAGTACCATTTTACTCCTCCAATAGGTGCATATCTATATGCAAATTTTCTTTTATTTCTCTTTATTTTTTCTTAATATATAATCAACTGTTGCTAATAAATAATTTTTTTCTTCCTTTTTCCATATAAAAATATTACATGGTCGAAGGAATATTTTTGCCCGGTGAGCTTTGAGAAAAAAAGGAGGTTGTGGAAATACTGGGAATCGAGACTGTGTTGTTGAAGGAGCAAGGCATTTTCCGCCATGGTTTCTGCTTCGAGATTTCCATTGTTTTTCATCAAGAAGAAACAGAAGCCACTGCTGCTGCAAAGCAATTTGCCGCACAAATTAATTAATAAAAGTTTGAAGGTAGATCTCATGTGTATTAATTTTCATTTACCTTTTTTTTTTTTGAAAAAGATTCAACCTAGCTATTAGCATTGCACTAGTACTCTTTCCAAAATTTTAAAATCTTATTCCCATTTTGGATATTATTATTTGTATAATAGTCAATATATAGCTCGGGGTATGAAACCCTCTCCAACCCTGCACTTTTCCCTTTTAGTAGTATGGTTGAGAAGTGGTTTCGTCGCTTTTTTTTTTTTTTTTTTTTTTTTTCCCCTTTCAAATTGCACTACCTAATCTAACCCCATATATTCTGGCCGGCTAGCCACTGTAACTAGCAAAGCCCCATTTTATTAAGGAAGAGACTCCAACAATTTTTATATTTTTGAAAGGACTAACATCTATATTAAGTTGGTCAGCTTCCTAATTGTGTTAACCACGTTGCCAAACTTGTGTCCATTTTACAGCCCAATCATCTGTAAATGCGGACGACATCCCATGATGGGTTAGCCGATCTGCAAGGATATTCTTCTCCCTCAATATGTAGGTTGGACCTCGTAACGCCTGAGCATGAGAGAAGACACGCATAAACTGAAAAGAAAAATCAACAACTAGACAAAACATGCTAATTAAGGTTTCCATCTAGTCCTGTGTGGCCATCTCTTCTTGGCTTCGCTAAGCCAATATCAATAGAATCCACATCCATATCCGAGAATGAAGAATACGATGCATTGCTAATCCTCCCCGCCGACCCACAGCAAGTTTCGCTCTTCGCATTTTGCGCCAAACTCCATCCAATCTCGCACGGAATTTTGATGCAACACCAAACCAAGGATATCGGACAACAAACGCTCAAAACACAGGAGCTGCAAACTGTTTTTCATTGATTCTTTTCTGTCCGCAAATACTAGGAGAGGCAAGCCACAAAGAGGCTGAAAAATGGGAGAGAAATTAAAACAATAGATAGTGCCGGATACAGAAATTCTTTTTTGGGTGGACTGGGGTAAAAAAAAAAATGCATTTAAATAAACATATTCAATGACTAAATTGTAAGATCGCAACTATAAAACGATAAAAAAATAAATATTCAAAGTTACAGGATTCATTGACTCTTGATAACGCGTTTGTATCCGTTGAAAATACTGCAAGATTTACTCATTTCAATTGTTGAAGATATATCATTCTCAATGGATACAATTAGACTATGAATAAATAATTCACTCGTCAGCAATCCTATTCCGCTAATTAATTTTGCCAAATGAGTGGGTGAATGGTGTTGAGCTTGATTTTGTTACATGTTCAATATTTTTCTTATTCTTTTTTATTTTTTGATTTTATGTAAGTGGATTCACGATACAGTTATAATTTAGAAGGGATTGACTGTACCTTATGTTAGCCTTAGTTATGTTGGACTTAATATTTAGTAGTTACTAGTTTTATTAAAAAATAAATGGACAAAAATTGACCCACTATATATAGTATAGTTCTATTAAAAAATCTATATAAATTGGGGTGACCCTACATTCGTCACTGACAATAAATAACTGAATTTTCTAATTATATAAGGGTAAAAAATAAAATAAATAAACATTATGCGTGCAACAAAATCTCCAAAGCACTCCAAAGAGTATCACCGAATGCGTATACCAATTCACAGTAAACCTTGTGTTTATTTTCTTATTGATAATATTATACAAAGAAAGTTACAGCCATTCTTCACACAATATCCTTCATAAACTACATAAATGAGATTATATCTCATTCTCCACGAGTACCATCAACAGAGCCGTATTTTTTATACTGTTTTCCACTTTAAAAATACGACTTTTTATTCAAAACACAAACAAACTTAAGTATAGAGTAGTATCGATCCCACAAATTCGAGTTTCTTGAACTGATCAAGAAAGGAAGATTGGGAACCGATGATTGATCAGGTTGAAATCCCAGTGTCATATGAATTTCCAACCTCCCAATGAGTTGGGATAAAATTTTTGAGCTGAACCCATGAGTCAGAATTTCTATAGCCAAACACACTGGTTTGGTACCTCAAGGTAATTGGAGGACCCCATGGTGGATTTGCGATTTCAAACACTGCCCCAAATGGCCTATGCATTGGCTTCCATTTCCTGCTATACTCCTGTATAAGTGTCACCGTTCATATTTAAAGTATTAGAAACACAAATCTTTTGGGGGGTGAGAGTGAAAGAGTGGTATTTTATTAAATTACCTGCCAAACTTGGACCGCTGTGATTTCGTAAGCTCCTGGTTTGTACAATGGTACGATTGCAAGGTATTTAGGGTACCTGCTACGGTCGTGGACTTTGAATTCTAGGTTATTATTGTATTGGCAGGGAATTCTCTTAAATTGAACGTCAACAACTCCGAAGGGAATGAGATCCTCGGCCATGTCGGGAAGAGCTAAGTTTGCAAAGGCAGATGGGCTCAGAATAAAATCTGTTCTATTTCCTTCGGCGTAGTCCGTCACTACCACCTTTGTTCCATCATTTGAGCACAGATTTGGAAGTGAGCATTTTACCTGAAATTATTTTTTTTAAACAAATATTTAACATGTGTTTTCCTATAAAATTTTCGTGAAAAGACAAAATTAAGGAATATTATTGTTCTTAATTTGATGTAGGGTTCATTAATTTAATAATTTGAACAAATCTCAAGAGATTTTGATGATTCATTTATAAAAATAAGATTAACGCAAAAATGTAGACAGAAATACGATTATTTTAGTGAAGAAAATTTTACTACGCATAGACATTCGAGCTCACAGTTAGATTGGAATTCAAGTGGATTTCCTTTAAAGAAAGAAAGACTTGGATAATTACCTGATAGCAAGCACCACAACCAGCGCCATCCCAGAAAAGGCGAGAGACTCCACTCACTTGCCCATCGTTTACTGTTTTTCCGTACTCCCCAAATCCACAAGCATCAGCTGTTCATATCATATCATATCGATCATTAATTTCACAAATCCAAAAGATTACTAAATTTACACAATTTGAAAAAACAAAAAGAAAAGAAGAAGAAGAAGAAGAAGAAGGGAAAAGCTTGTACGCACATGATTCTGAGGGACCTGAGCTACCATAATAGGTTGCTCTAGAGGAGAGGAAGTCGTCTCCTGATCCGCCATAGCATATTGCAGCCAAGACGGTGCAAAGAAGCACAAAGAGAACATGGACACGGTTTTTGAAATCCATATGTGATTCACCTAAAGTATACAAACAAGTAATGAGGAATGCTTGCCAATGAAGAAGATGAAAAGGGTGTATATATAGGCGGTAATCAAAGCCTCGTTGTTGGCTTGGCTCATGGCGCGCAGTGTCGTCCTATATATTTTAGGCCCTGTACCAATTATAAAAGGGATAACTTTCATATGATGTGAACGATAGTTTGACGTATTTTTTTTCTTTTATTATTATTTATAAACATGCTATACTCTTTTTTATTTTTTATTTTTTATTTTATAGGTTACACTTTTAAACAAGTGATATAGTAAGCCTTAAAATCAATTCTTTTATTTCACTATATTATCTTCGTTTGTTTTTTTTTTTTTCCTTCTTTTTTTGAAATAAGTGAAACATCAACAACTAAACTCGATACATCAAAGGCTATACATACTTTTATTTTTCACTACAAGCAATATTTATTTATTTATTTTCTACAGATAGTCAATTCATCAGCAGCAAAACTTGATATATAAAATGCTATAAATGATACGATATATAAAATGCTCTATGCGATATTTTTAAAGTTAAATTCAATACTCGTGTCTTAGAAAGAAAAGTGGCATATGTTTCAAAAAATGTTTTAAAAGATGCGCATTGGATCATCTAATAGGTCTGATACAAGTTTTTGGGATATAAAAACTGAGCCCTTATAAAAATATGTATAATTAGAAGTTGAACTCTGATAATTTTACAAATTTAATGTGAAATTATAAAATCAAGAATGAAAAATATATTTTCCATAATTTACTTTATATTTTTTCGTGTGTTTACTTTGTCTATGTTTTACTCTCTTTAATTATTTGATTATCAGTAAAATAAATTTATTTTATCATTCACTTAATAAACTACAAATATGTGATTAAATAGGGTTACATTATATTATTAATTATTAAATAAATAAGATACTACAAATTAAAAACTTGTAAATAAAAATTTACGATATCTGTGGATTATCTAGTCTCACTTTGTACCTTTGAGTGAATATCTCTATTTTTGGACCTTTTTGGTTTTCTTGATTCATCATTCAAATCAACCCTTCCACTACAGATTCTGTGGGAGAGTTCAAGTGGAATAAGGCCCTCACTGAGTAATCAAGAGATAAGACTCTGAATGGGCAAGTATTCACCATGATAGGTAGTGTTTGTCCTAAAGCTTAGAAGGTTCAGCACAAAATAATAGAAAAGGCTCCAAAGATAAATATAATCGATAATTTAGTAAATTTTTTAAATTTTATTTTATAATGTGGCCTGTTTTTGAGCTGCCAAAAAAAAAAAACCTTCATTAACCCCTTCAAACCAAACTAAAATTTGGAAAGGGGAAAAAAAAAAAACTCACTCTGATATCAGCCTTGAAGAAAAAAGTATTAGATTTTAAATGTGGGACTTGAGCTAAAAATAAATAAAAATAAAATCTCACTTTTCTTTTTCTTTTTTTTTGGTGATAAGGAACAACCGATTAAGTGGATGGTGGGATTAACTACCCTCTTATTAATTCTTGCACAAACGAAAGATTACACCAAAAAAGGGGACATAATGACCCTTATCCTCAAGAATAGCATTGTGAACAGGGTGTTGTGTGAAATGTAATGCAATCCATAAAAATGCAGATATTTTACAAGACATGAAACAAATCCCAGCGAGGTCGGACAGTTCTTACGTAGGGGCTGCCTTGTTTGTTGAGGAGGAAATAATAACTCACTTTTGCATTAAGCCTTTTCAGACAAAAATTATGGGGTAATATAAAATTTTATAAGTAAAAAATATTATTACACTATATTATATTTATAAAAATAATTGAGCCCCTGTAATTATTAGGTCCTGGGCTGTCGCTCGGGCTGCCTTGGCCTCAAGGTCGGACTAAATGGTATGGGTGACAATTTAGTCGTGTTTTCTGACCAATTGGTATAACATGTTTGGTTTGATTTAACATTTTCACATCGTGTCAAAATATACTCAAAAATTGTCTAATAAAAATGACAATTAATGTCATTTTCGTGTTGATAAATCCACAATTTGTTGGGTTTGTATAGGATTTTCTTACCTATCAAAGATTACCACCCTTCAAAATCCGGATTTGAATTTAAATGGTCTTTTGATATTATCAAATCCAGTAATTATAATTAAGCTCGTTTAAATGCCATCAGAAAGTAAATTGAAGTGGATAATAGTGAAATGCTCAACCGTTTCTGTAGCAATGAATCATAATTCTCATGATCAAATTACATTTGTTCCCAAGACAATAACAAAAATAATATTTTCCATAAAAGAGATTCAGAAAGTACATTTGCACTCAGGTGGCATCTCAATTGGTCATATTTTTCGAGAGGCTAAGTCGGTAACTGATGGATTGGCAACTCTCGCCAGTGGTTCTGGCACCACAGCCTTTTGTGTTTGCTCTCTACCTCGTGAATTTCGAGGACTAGTTTCTTTGAATGCACAAAATTTTCCTTACTTTAAAGGTTAATATGTAGTTTTTTTTGCTCATATATCTTAAAATCATATGATAAATTATATTAAAACCTATATATATTCATCATTGGCGGAGATAGGGTGGGGGCCCAAGGCCACTAACCCCATATATATACATATATAATTATAGTAAATGTTGTGTATTGTGTGTGTAGTGCCCCCAGTCAATATAAAATTTTAAACTAACACTAACACAATTATTAGAATTTGTGTCTTGCAGTTTAACGTTGTGTGGCGTGTGAGACTTTGTTTTTTCATATTTATTTAAATATGTTTTCACCATTGAGAATGTGCCCCCTCTAAAAAAAATTTCTTACTCCGCTAGTGATATTCATATCATCATTTCCACTTTGACAAAGCAATATGCATGACAGGACGCTACTAAACCCTTTGTGCTTCCGTTTTGATATTTCCTATTCTTGACAACCATTTGTTCTTCCGTTTATATCTTGGGCTATTCTTTGCTTCCAAAATTATGAAAAACCTTTTAAGGCTGAATTATATTTACCTCTTTAAATTTTGAATATAATTACAAAATTAATTTAATTAGTTCAGATAATTACATTTGCATTATTTTTGAACTGTTCATACTATATAACAAAGTTAATGGAACGTTAAAACTACAAAACGAGTCATACAGGACCTAAAAATTGTAACACAAATAATGTAAAACATATAAATTGTACAATATTTCATATACATACATACATATATATATATATGTATATTGTGTACATATATATGTATGTGTGTGTGTGTATGCACGTGCAAGCAATATATAAGCTTGCAGGGAGTATTTTGTAATTTTATGAAATAACATGGATGATTTTGTAATTGCCCCAAAATTCAAGAAGGTAAATGTAATTCGTTCAAAATATTTTTGTCTCAATAGAAAAGTTTTTATTGAAACCTTTGAAATGTTACTTTTGAATTTTTACTACTATAACTATGTGTGGTACATAATTAGTTTACATTCAGAAAGTTAAACGTATGAGTGAAACAAATAGTGACAAATTAATTTTTGAAAGTATTGTAAATTCAAACTCATAAACAATTGTACATTTTCAAAATAAAACTCTTTCACTGAACAAAATAAGTATAAAGAAGTTGATGATATTATTATACGAGCAATAATTCACCAATTAAAAGTAATTTATACATGAAATTGCATAATATATTTGCTCTTCCAATTAATAATTATTTAACAAATTTTTGTTTTAGAAAATTGCTGATTCGAGAACAAGAACATCTTCTTCCTTGGCACAGCTACCAGCCTACAAGCCACAAAAATTAAAAAATTAAAAAAGAAAAAAAAGAAATTTCATGTCGGCGTAAAGATCTCAACGAGGCTTTTCGTAAATTCAGTAGTTGTCTTCTTCCCTTAATGCTTCTGCTTTGTTTTCCTTGCCTTAATTAATGGTATACAGTTTCTCTAGTGGGCATTGCGTTTAGTGTGATTGCACTAGAATTTGCGTCGAACCAAATGACAGCACATAACTCCAATATGTATTCATAGGCTAGTAGAGTATTAATTATTAAGACATGAATATTTGTGGTAAGAAATACAACATGAATCCATTATTATTTGACGCGTTCGATCGTTTAACAATGCGCGTATCAATCAGACAACGTGTGTATTAAATTTAGTTTTAATATTACTATTGTATGATATTGATTTTAGTTTATGATGTATAGCGTATTGAAATTATTCATTGGTATATCGATTTAATTATTGATGTATCACATTTATAAATTTAGATGTTGAAATATCGTGTATAGTATCACGCATATATCACAATCAATTTAACCTATTTAGGAATAGGTGATTTCTAGTCTTCTACTAGCCATATGCACTATGGTCAGTTCATTTAATCAAATTAAATGCAATAAACATCTTGTCCATTTTCCTTAAATGGACATTATCTAATACTCTAATGTGCTTTTACACTTTAAAGAAAGGATAATTCATACAAAGTTTCTGCGGTTTTGTTCCCGTTATCTTTTGTAGTTTATAAATATGATATTACCTTCTTATTTCTAAACAAAAATGTCACGTTGATGACAGAAAGTATTTTAATGCCTACACTCATAAAAATAAAAAAAAAGGTTATGCTCCTCTTAACAATTTATTTCTTCCTACGTTCTCAATAAGAAAATTCCCAATAAGAGAAAGCCCATCTCCTTTCTAAAGAAAGAACCTTCCACTATCGATACTTTTCCAAATAATAACTCTCCTCCGCCAATAAACACCACCAAATTCTTAGAAGTTTCAGTCAGACTTTGAAAGAATGGTAATTTCAAAGTATTAGATTTTGGCCCTCAACTTTTTTTTCATGTTCATCTTGCAGAAGAATGCAAGTGTATGTAGTTTCCACGCCGATAATGTAAATTTTTTTTTTTTTTATCAGTATGATACTAGCTTTAGTTTTAAAATATAAGAAGTTAACATAATATTTATAAATCACAAGGAGATAATGTCAACAAAGAAAAAAAGAAAAAAAGAAAAAAAATATATTTGGGGTAAAGCCGATTCGAATTTGATCATTTTTTTCCAAAGATTTACGATAATCAAGCAGAGAATTATGTGAAAATATTGTAAATATAATACACAATGCGGCTAGTATAATTCTCAAAATTAGTGTTCGAGATAGCTAATGAATTGAAAATGATCCTCAAAACACAAAACAATTAGCTCACACTTAAACGTAATGATCTAAATGGAACAAATTAGCTATTTTAGATATTATATATTGACATTCATAAAAAGTTGTACATGTGTTAAAGTGGATTCTTCTAGTGGAACAGAGGGAGTACATGCTAAATTTGACATCCGTGTCTTCCCAATAATTTGTACATTAAATCCATACATTAGATGTTTAATTTGATATACGCAATTTCAACAATTAAATTCGATTCGCAATATTTTAATAATTAAACTAATATGTAATCGCAATATATTAATAATTAACTAGATACATTAGATGTTAAATTTGATATATCACAGTTTAGCGGTTAAATTTGATACACGCGTTGTTGGATCATCATACGCATATATATAAGATTTTGTGAATTCCTTTCCATATAGACTCCCAAAATCCAAACCCAACTTAAGGAGGACCTTGACATTTTTTGTAGACTAGCCAAATTAAATAAGTAGATTGGATAAATTGATTGAGGCCACTAGAACAAGGAAGCATTGGGCTCAACCAATTTCAAATTGAAGAGTTTTATCTTTAGTCTCTTTTTTTTTTCCCTCGTAAATTACTGTTATTATTTAATTAAATCAAAGTACTATATTCCATTACAAATGATTTTTTTTTCACTTTACATAATATGAGATGGACGAAGTAAAATTAGGGGTGGCAACGGGTCGTATTCGCAGGTTAGCGTATTCAAGTTTGCAGGTTGGCATATTGGAATCCTCAATCATAACCTGAACCTGTTTATTTTTGGATCGTGTTGTGTCTAACCCATTTATTTTCATGTCAACCTTATTTTGACTCGAATTGACTTGTTTATTTTAAAGTTCAACATTTGAACTCGAATTCGATCTAAATATAACTCAAACAGTACATTTACCCTATAAAAATAATTATATTGACATTAAAAAGTATATCATACATGGTAAATTAGGGGTGGCAATAGGGTTGGGTTCAGGTGCACGGGTAAGGGTATTTTAGCTTTTATATGATATACCATTATGATGCATAAATAATACCGCCAACACTTCATCATATTTACAAATATACTTTCTAGTTACAAACTTAAACGGGTCTTTCGGGTAATCCACGGGTTGACCTGAACCCGACCCGCTTACTGACGGGTCGTTTGTGTTCGTGTTGAACTTAATCCGATTCTTTTCGGGCCGTGTCTGAGATGCTAAATGCATGTTAGGTTCGTGCGGGGTTATGAATTGCCACCCCTAAGTACAATCACTCATAGGAAGGAATCAAACAAGACACTGGCGGACCTACGGTGGGGCCCAGTCGGCCTCGGGCCCCCACTGACCCCACCCTAGTAGTTTATGCTGAGTGATGTGTGTAATCAATATGAATTTCTAAACTAACATTAACACAATATTTTTTTCAAAAAAAAAAAAAAAACACTAACACAGTTTTAAAAATTTATGTTTTGAACGTTAACATTGTGTGGCTTGTGGGACTTTTTTTTTTATATATTAATGATACATTACTCAACTAATTTACTCAAATTTCTCATAATAAGTGAGGTGTTATATATTCATTGGTCAATAAAGTAGTATTAATAATTATTTTATAAAAATCTAGCCAATGGATGCATAACATCTTACTTGTTATGAGAAAGTTGAGCAGATTAGTTATGTTAGGGATGGCCACGGTCCAGTTTGAACCGGAACCGGACCGGCAGTTTCAGACCCGGAACTGGAACCGGACTCGCCTGAGAAGGTTCTAGTTCCGGTTCCACCTTTGGAAGAACAGGGAACTAGCGGTTCTAGAACCGGCCGAAACCGAGACCGGAGGTTATTTACTTAAACTACTAAAAATTATATAGCACTTATATTTTGTTATATTTTTCTTATTATTAATATTATATTATAAATTTATTTATATATAAAATTCATAATTAGATAATATAATTACTTTATACTACATATAGTATAATAATATATAAACTCATGGTATAATTTACATTACGTATATTGTTAATATATGTAAACATTAAATTAAATTAAAGTATATATAAATATAAACTAATTATTGAATTAAAATTGCTTCAATTAGAACGGAATCGAAACAATGACGGAATCAGAACCGTGACAGAATTGGTTGTTCTGGAACTGTCTCGGGACAGGAACTGTTTCCCCAAGGTTCCGGTTCCGGTTTCACGTTCTATGGAACCGGAACCGTCGGTTCTAGAACCGTGGTTATGTCTAGATTGAATAGTGTATCATTACTTCTTTTTTTTTTTTTTTTCATACTCCCTCTGTTCCATGAGAAGGGTCTAGTTTGTTGTGCTATTTTAGTACAACAAACTAGACCATTCTAATGGAACAGAGGGAATATTTATTTGAAGAGTAATGATACACAACTCAACTAATCTCTTCAACTTTCTCATAGCAAGTGTGGTGTTATGTATTCATTGGTCAATAATGTAGCATTAATAATTATTTTATAAAAGATTAGCATTGCAAATTGCAGCCAAGATGCTGCAAAGAAGCACAAAGAGAACGTGGACACGATTTTTAGGATCCATATATATGATTCACCAAAATTATACAAACAAATAATGAGGAAATGCTTGCCCATAAACATTTTAGGGCATTGTGCTAAATATAAAAGGGACAATTTCTATATAACCTGTCAGATAGTTTGATGTGCTTTTTATTTATTATTATTATTTATAAACATGGGATAATCCTTTTTTTTTTTTTTTTATAGGTTATACTTTTAAATAAATGATATTCCAACCCTAATCGATACTTTTATTTCAATACAAGCGATATTATCTTCTTCTTTTTTTCCTTTTCTTCCGAAACAAGTGATACGTCAACAACTAAACTCGATATATATATATATATATATATATATATCAGAGACTATATATGTGTGATACTTCATCCCTGAAAGTCATTAATTTTGTTTTTCACTACATGCGATATTAATTAATTTATTTTTTTAGAGATAGTACATCAGCATCAAAACTTGATATATATGAGATACTCCGAGTGATATATATGCGATACTTTTGACTCTAAACTCAATACTTGCGTCTTAGAAAGAAAAGTGTCACATGTTTCTAAAAATTTTCTAAAAAATGCGCGTTGGATCATCTGACAGGTTTGATGCAACTTTTTGTGATATAAAAATTGGGTCCTTGAAATAAAAATATGTATAATCAATGAGGTTGAACTCTGATAATTTCACAAATTTAATGTGCCATTAGAAAATTGAAAATGAAAAATATATGTTGTTTTGCCTACAAAATAATTTGGAAATTAAAGAAATTTGGGGACCCTCCTACATTGAGGGAACTTGGCACTTAGCCAGGGCCGACCTGGCTCATGGTTGTGCACGATGACTTCATATTTTTCTGTTTACTTTGTCTTGTTTCACTCTCTTTAACTATTTTAATTATCAGTAAAATAAATTTTATTTTATCACTCACTTAATAAACTACAAATATGTGATTAAACAGGGTTACTTTATATTATTATTATTGAATAAATAAGACACGATAAATTAAAAACTTGTAAATAAAAATTTATGATATTTGTGGATTCTCTAGTCTCACTTTGCACCTTTGAGTGAATATCTCTCTTTTTTGTGGGAGAGTTCATCATTCAAATCAACCTACCACTACAGATTTTGTGGGAGAGTTCAAGTGGAATAAGGCCTCGACTGACTAATCAATAGATAAGACTCTGAATGGGCAAGTACTCACCATGATACGCAGTGCCTGTCCTAAAGCTTAGAAGCTTCGGCGCAAAATAATAGAAAAGTTTTAAAAATAAATATAATGCGATAATTTATTATTATTATTATTTTTTTTTTTTTTGTAATGTGACCTTTGAGCTGTAAAAAAAATATATTTACTTTTGCATTAACCCCTTTCAAACCAAACTAAATTTGGAAAGAAAAAAAGAAAAACTCACTCTTACATCAGACTTTAAAAAAGAAAAATAAATTTAGATTTTAAATGTGGGATTTGAGCTAAAAAGAAAATAAATAAAATAAAGACTCACTTTTGCATTAAGCCATTTCAATCAAAAGTTAGGTGGGTCTTAATATAAAATTTTATAAGTAAAAAATACTAGGCACTACACTATTTATAAAAATAATTGAGCCCCTATAATTATTGGATCTTGAGTCGTCACTCAGGCTGCCTTGACCTCTAGGTCAGGCCAGATGAATGGGTTGCAATTTAGTTGTGTTTTATTGACCGATTGGTAAATAATGTTAGGTTTGATTTGACATTTTCATGTCGTGTCAAATATATACTGTATTGTCGAAAATTGTCTCATAAAAATGACAGTTAATGTCATTTCTGAGTTGATAAATCCACAAATTGTTGGGTTTGTATAGGATTTTCTCACCGTATCAGAGATTACCACCCTTCAAAATCCAAATTTGACTTTAAATGGTCTTCTGATATGATCAATTCTAGTAATTAAGCTCGTTTAAATGCCATCGAAAATTTAGTAAACTGAAGAGGATAATGGTGAAATGATCAAACGTTTCCGTAGCAATTTGGTTGATTCTCATGATCAAATTACATTTGTAACAACTTTATTTTTTATTTTTCGCGTTGTGCGTGTTTTCTCAAAACAATAACAAAAATAATATTTTCCATAAAAGAGATTCAGAAAGTACATTTGCAGTCGGATGTCGTCTCGATTGGTTATTTCGAGAAGCTAAGTCGGAAACTGATGGATTGGCAACTCTCGCCAGTGGTTCTAGCACCACAGCCTTTTGTGTTTGCTCTCTACCTTGTGAGTTTCGAGGACTAGTTTCTTTAGATGCAAAAAATTTTCCTTACTTTCAGGTTAATATGTAATTTTTTTAATCATGTATCCTAAAATCATATGATAAATTGTATGAAAACCTATATATATATATATATATATATATATATATATTACTACAACCCTTTGTCTTCGTGCTTCCGTTCTGATCTTGGGCTATTCATTGCCTTGAAAATTATAAAAAAAATTTAAGGATAAATTACATTTACCTCCATTAAATTTTAGGTATAATTATGAAATTAATTTAATTATGTGTGTGCGAGCGAGCAATACTTAAGCTTGCAGGGAGTATTTCATAATTTTATGAACTAATATGGATGATTTTGCAACTATCCCAAAATTCAGGGAAATAAAAGTAGTTCGTCCAAAATATTTTTGTCCAATTAGAAGAGTTATTATTGAAACTTTGAAATATTACTTTTGAAACTAATATAATTATGGCACAGTTACCAGCCATAAAAAAAAATTAAAAATAAATTTTTTTTTTTTTCATGTCGGCATGAAGATCTCAACGAACCTTTTTGTAAATTCAATATTTGTCTTGTTCCCCTTATGCTTCATCTTTCTTTTCATTGCCTTAATGGTATACATTTTCTCTAGTCGGCATTGCGTTTGTGATTGCACTAAAATTTGCGTCCAACCAAATGAAAACAAATCCTCCAATCTGTAATCATAGGCTAAAAGAGTGTTAATTATTAAAGGCATGAATATTTGTTGCAAGAAATACAACACGAATCTATTATTATTTAATGCGTCTGATAGTTCAACAATGCGCATATCAATCAAATGATGTGTGTATTGAATTTAGTCTCAACAATACTATCAAGTATATATTATGAAAATTCAAATATTGATTTTAGTTTTGATATATTACGCATTGAATTTAGTTATTGATGACGTATTACGAATAAATTTAGCTGCTGAAATATCGTTTATTAGACTCTGTATACACAGTAATGTATCACGCTTATATCACAATAATGTATTAGGAATAGGTGACATCTACGACCACTATGCACTTTGGTCAGTTCATCTTATCAAATTAAATTCAATAAACATCTGGTCCGTTTTCCTTTGAGGGGACATTATCTAATACTCTAATGTGTTTTTACACCTTAAAGAAAGGGTAATTCATACAAAAGTTTTTGTGGTTTTGCTCTAGTGACAGTTATTTTTTGTGGTTTACAAATATTATGTTACCTTCTTATTTCTAAACTAAAGTGTCACGTTGATGAAAACAAATTACATTAACTGTGTTTTTTTATATATAAACAAAGTTAGTTTGCTGATTATTTAGTTAGGTAGATTTTGAATGCTAACATGGCAGCACTAGTTAGCTAGTTAACTTAATTATTTAAGGGAACACATATATCTATATCTATATCTATATATATATATATATATTTATTTATATATGCCAGTTTGAAATTGTTAGAACTAATTAGCATATGCATCTTTTGGTTGTATATAGGGAGGTAAGACTCATTACGTCTTCCTCGGTAACCTTTTGGTTATTTCTTTAAAATTCAAATAAAAGGTCACCATACCCCAACCACTTAATCGGCTGTTTGAAAAAATATATATATATAATTTAAATACGGGATTGGATATATATATAAATAGAAATAAAAAAAATATGTTTCTTATAACTTTCTCTCTCTATCAAAATTTTCACGATTGATACAATTAAGGTTCTTTCATATATGTTGGAATATATAATAATATGTTAAAATGAAAGCATAACAATATACATACAAAAGTGTTTTTTTTTTTTTTTTTTTGTTGCAAGGATCTAAACAAAATGTAATGATCTCAAACATAAGTGCCCAAAACTATAATTTTCCCTGAGAATTAAGAAGAGTAAGAGTTCAAGATTTAATTGATATCAGTCTCATTGTTATATTTAAATATATGTTTTACTAGTTCAATAGGTCGGGTTAAATAGTATTTTGCTGTCCAAAAATACACACAAAGTTGCACTCTTCTTGATAATTTTGTTTCTTCCTACGTTCTTAATAAAAAAAAAACCTTCAAATAATAACTCTCCTCTGCCTACACACAACTCGAAATTCTTAGAAGTTTTAGTCAACCTTTGAAAGACTCTGTGAACCACAATTCTCACTCTCTTCTCTTGCTTCATCTTCACCATGAGAGATTATCCTTAAATTTTTGTTAGTCTTAACTCTAGATAGAGAAGAATGGTAATTTGAACGTATTAGATTTTGGCCCTCAACTTTTTTTCATGTTCAAGTTGCAGAAGAACGCTAGTGTGCGTAGTTTCCGCACCGATAATGTGAATTTTTTTTGTATCCACATGATACTTTAGCTTTAGTTTTAAAATATAAGAAGTTAACATAATATTTATAAATCACAAGGAGATAATAGCCCACAAAGAAAAAAAATTTTAATTGGGGTCGAGCCGATTCGAATTCGATCATTTTTTCCAAAGATTTTACCATAATCAAGCAGAGAATTATGTGAAAATATTGTAACTATAATATACAATGCGGCTGATATAATTCTCAAAATTAATGTTAGAGATAGCAAATGAATTAAAAATGATTACCAAAACGCAAAACAATTAGCTCGCATTTTAATGATCTAATTAAATGGAATGAATTAGCTATTTTATGTATTATATTGACATCCATAAAAAGTTGTACACGTGTTAAAGTAGATTCTCCCAGTGAAACAGAAGGAGTAGGTGCTAAATTCGATATTCATGTTTTTCCAATGCTTTTTACATCACACCCATACATTAGATGATAAATTTGATATATGCAATTTCATCAATTAAACTCATAATTATGATGTAGCATCAATTGAACTTGATACGTAACATTTTAATAGTTAAACTCATATATAATCGTAGTATATTGATAATTAACTCGATACAATTGATGTTAAATTTAATATCTCACACTTTAACGACACGCGTAGTTGGACTGTGATGTTTGTCTGTATAAGATTTTGCGAATTTCTTTCCGTACAGACTGCACAAAATCCAAACCAAACTGAAGGAGGCCCTTCACATTTTTTGGTAGACTAGCCCAATTAAATAAGTAGACTGGATAAATTGATTGAGCCCACAGGAACAAGGTAGCATTGGGTTCACCCAATTTCAAGTTGGAGACTTTTATTTAATTAAATCAGAGTACCATATTCCATTACTAATGAGCAGGGACGGATCTAGGGGGTGGGCTTAGGGAGGATTCAGCCCACCCCAGTCCCTGCAAAATCCATTAGTACTTTTGTATTGATTATGTTAATGGAGGGTGGTGGGCAGATCCAGCCCTCTCAATCACATAGGCCTCCTGCCAGATTTGAAGACAATAATTAATTGTTGTTGCAATTTAGTGCAGGAAATAGCAATAATTGTTTTAAATTAGGTTGTTCTTTCCTTTTAAAGCCGAACCTTAGAATTGATGGTTTAGGGCATGTTCTTTTTATTTCGTTTTGAAAACGGTTTTGATTTCAACAGTAAATTTAATATATTTTAATCATATTTCATCATTTTCAATACACTTTTTACATTATAAAAATATTTTTCAAAACTTATTTTCAAAATCGTTTTCAAAACGTCCAAAAAGAACAGGCCCTTAGTTTTTGGGACATACTATTTGCAGTAACATTTTCCTGTGAATAGTTTATTTTGCCCTTTAGGTAAAAAAAAAAACACATTTACACTCTACGTATTTACACTCATTCGTTTTTCACTCACACGTGTATGTATACATTTTTTTACATAAAGTTTTTTTGTTAAAAAAAAAAAAACCCCGTCTGGCCCAAAATTTTGCCCAAAAAACCACAAAATAAACGAGATTTTTCTAGAATCTCACCCCCTATTTGCAGTAACATTGTTGAAAATACCGCCCACTTCTGAAATACCGCCCACTTCTAAAATTATAACTCTAACCTTGTATTGGGTTGAGTAAACAATAAACAAACAAAATTTTAAATTTCATGATTACAAGTAATAGTACGAATTCAAGTGGCAAAGGATTGAACGTTTGATTTAATTACCAGATAACAATCACCACAGCCAGCTCCACCACGATAAAGATTGGAAACTCCAGTCACTTGATCACCATTTATCTTTTTTTCCATACTCTCCAAATCCACAAGCTCCACCTATTCATATCAATCGACAATTTTACGATCCCAAATAATTTAAATTTATCAAATATGTACTTATTAAAAAAAAAAAAGAAGAAGGGAAAAAGTTTGTACGCACTTGAGGTTCCTAAGGAACCTGGATTGCCATAATACGTTGCTCTAGAGACGTTGTCATCATCTTCTGATCCGCCATGGGATATTGCAGGCGAGATTGCAATAATGGTGCAAAGAAACACCAAGAAAAAATGGACAATAGTTTTAAAATCCATATATGATTCACCTCAATTATACAAACAAGTAATGAGGAATTCGTGTAAAGATTAGAGATGAGAAGGGCCTATATATAGGTGGAAATCAAAGCTTTATGGTTGGCTTGGCTCATTGAGTCAAATTTATTTTATTTTATTCTTTTCGATTAATTACAGTAAAATAAATTTATTTTATTACTCACTTGATTGAAATACAAATAAGTGATTAAATAAAGTTATATTATGTTGTAAATATTAAATAAATAAGACAATAAATTAAACGCGTGAACTCAAGTTTGGATATTTGTGGTTTCTCTAGTCTTACATGTGTCACTCTGGGAGTGCATATCTCTCATATTTTACCCCCTTTTTATTTTTATTTTATTTCTTTCACCATTCAATTCAACTTACCACTATACAGATTATGTGGGAGAAGTCAAGAGGAATAAGCCTCTAACTACAAAATCAGGAAATAAGACTCCAAATGGGCATGTACACAGGACCAGATAGTGGTAATTAATTTGGTCGTGTTTCTATAGTTGACAAATTGTTTATAGCGGATCAAGTTCGATTTGATTTTTTTTTGTGCTGTAAAAAATTATCAAATATTGTTTTATTTTCATACATGTGAAAATTCAGGTCGTGTTCGTATTAGTAGATTCGCTTACAAATATGCTAGATTTATGTCTAGTTTTTCGTGTCGTGTAAGAAATTGTTTATAAACTCGGATTTGACTCCAATTGTCCTTATGATATTATCAAATTCAATAACTAAGCTGCCATCCAAAATTCAGTGAACTAAAAAGTATAGTGAAATGATCAAACATTTTGTTCCGAGTTGTAAAGATTTTATTATTATATATTTTTGGTTAATTCTCATGATCAAATTAGTGTTTTGTACGTAATTTCCTAAAACAATAACAATAATACTCAGGCAAGTTACAATATTCTCTCAATCTCTGTGAAAAAGTCATAGTATATGTATTTTTTTGATAAGTATGTTTACCTTCTCTGTATGTGATTTGGTTATAATTACACAAGTATCTCTATTTGAAGCAGAAAATAAAAATGAGTTTTGTGAACTTACTTGTTATATTGGATAATTTTGAACAATTCAATAGGGCATTTGTAATAGTAAAAAAAATTGGAAAGATATTTGTAATTTCACAAAGTTAGCGCACGAAAGGTACATGTTATAATTCGACCTTATAATAATAGAGCAAATATCATGTAAAGCTTATTTATATATGCGACCATTGTTGTATCGGCCTTTTACCAAGATCTTGTTGTTGACTTTTAGGCTCCATTCTCTTGGTAATCCATTTGAGAAATTTTAGTTTTAGCAAGTGAATATTTGTATGGAGGGAATTTCTTTTGAGTATTTGTGTACGAAAGAGAAGAAAAAGTGGTGTTATTTTTTGAATTTTCATGAGTGAAAATTTAAAGGAAATTTTAAAATTTGAATTTTGAATAGAGTAAAAAATGAGGTTGTTTCTTTATGTAAAATTTTGAAGAAAAAAGTGATGATTTTCTTGGAATGGAATAAAAAAGAATAGAGTCATAGCTTCATATTCAGCCGTCCAGGCGTCGGTTGCCTGGCTCCGTTTTTTTCCAAACTCAAATGGAAAATTTTTGTTTTAGAAAATGAATATTGTTTTGGAGGCTATTTCTTTTGAGACTTTGTATAGGAAACAGAGGAAAAAGTGTAATGATTATGTTATTTTTTGAATTTATATAAGTGAAAATTGAGAGGTAATTTTAAATTTTGAATTATGAATTAAGACAAAAATGATGTTTTTTTTTTTGTATAAATTATTGGAGGAAAAAAATAAAAAAATGATGATTTTCTTGAAATAAAATAAAAAGAACAGAGCTTAGGCTTTTCTGAGGAATTTGTTGTGTTTATAATCTATGTAGAAAACTAAGTTTTTCGTAGTCTCTGCTAACTAGTTTTGTTTGGTAAGATGATGTTTGTTATAAAATCTCGTTTTAAGGCATGTTGGTTATGGGTTGTTTCTTAAAACATGTTTTTAGAAGGAAAAAAAATATTCAATGTAAAAAGTTTATTGAAAATGTAGAAATGTGTAGTTAAATTGTAAAGAGTTGTATTGAATGTTGAGAAAATTAAATTAAGCTTAATTAGAAATTTCTGTTTGTAGTAGGATTTAGTAATTACTTCTTTAGTTTGTGTTGGGAAACTAGTTTTGGAGAAGGCTTTAAGTAACTATAACTCTATATACAAAACTAATGGAATATTGTTTTCAGTTCAGCTCACAATCTGAAAGGTCAGAGATTTACCCTTTCTGCCCTTTGCCTTCGGGTTGCGTGAGAAGCCGATTTTGGCTATTTTGAGGGAGTCTTTGGCTATTGAGATGTGTTGTTATAAGGGCCGATGTCATAAAAGAAGTCTCTTTGTTTCTGGGTTATTGAGATCTAGGTCATAAGAGATGAAGTGTTCATGCTTATGCGTGTGATAAAGTAAATTTGTAGATGTAAGTCTTTCGAAATCGAACCACGTTAAATTGTGTGTAGTTTCATTATTTGTGTTTGATTTATTTTGTAGTGCTTAATATCATTGCGATAAGGATATTTTTATATCCTACATTGAAAATGATAAAAAGTATATTATAATATGTTAAATTTACTATGTAAAATAAAACAGAAATAGGCAAATGACAGTTATCCCCTTGTGTAATAATTAGTGTGAGTGTGATAGGACTTGTCGTGGGTCTACCAAATACAGAAAAAGTATTGCTTAAAACCTGCAATTAAGATGCTAATAAAATATAGTACAGTAGTAGACATGGTCGATCCACAGAGACGATGATTTAATTCAATTTCCAATTAAAGTGCAAATAAAACCAAACTATTGACTAGTAGTCACCTTTGTGTCTCTTAAGAGACCTTAGAGTTGTCACTTAAATGTAGCAAAATAATAATTAAACTAATAATTAAATAAAAGACTTAAACATATATCAATTAATGAGAAGAAATTCCGGTATTATGTAAATGCACCTTAAGCTCATGCATGCAATCATAAACCTCTTAACTTGTCTAATTACTTATGCCGTTTCAGTTATAGTATTACCGCAAGTCCCTGCAAATAATCCCAATTCTCCCATAGATTCTCGATAATCCCCCGCGAGTCCACGCAAAGGAATTATTCTCTAACTATGTTAACTAACAGACCGCGAGTCCCTGCAAACCTTATTAATTAACAAATAGAAGCATTAAGAACTAGAAGAACCCGAAACTAATAATTCCTACAGACGATGCATTAGAAATTATTACCCAATTAATCCTATACTACTCGGTCGGTAGTTATGCCACTCACTGAGTCTACCAGATTAAACTAAGTTGATCAGGCTTAATAGAATCTTAGTAATTAGACATATGAAGACAAGCAATTTAGAAACATAATTCATTAGACCTTAGATTAATTCCTGGGTTTCATACATGCATCGATTATGGCTTCTTACATAATACAGAACTAATAAATTAGTTACTCATTATAAAACATGAAAAACATATAATTATAAAAGAAGACATTAAAATAGAGAAGATAATACTGTACTGGAATTTAAGAATTCGCGATCTGACAACCGCCGGTTTGGCCAAACGGTAGACTGCCGGTAGGGAAAATCCAAAGTTGCGATTGAAACAGAGCAAAACCGATAAAAACAGGGGAAAACTATACTAACACAAAGCTGTATCTTGCATGAGAATTATTTGTAAACTAAGACACTATTCTCTATTAAACTTGTTTAGAAAACTTCTGTCTAAAAACTTGTGTCTAAAAGTGCAGGAATAATTCCATATATGTAGGGATACAAATCAGCAATTAACCAATCTTCTAATGGAATAAAGAAACATTCTTCTACTTGGTAAGAGCATTAATTAAGCACATGAAGTTTCTTTCGATGTCATAAAAGAAGCCTCTTTGTTTCTGGGTTATTGAGATCTAGGTCATAAGAGATGAAGTGTTCATGCTTATGCGTGTGATAAAGTAAATTTGTAGATGTAAGTCTTTCGAAATCGAACCACGTTAAATTGTGTGTAGTTTCATTGTTTGTGCTTGATTTATTTCGTAGTGCTTAATATCATTGCGATAAGGATATTTTTATATCCTACATTGAAAATGATAAAAACTATATTATAATATATTAAATTTACTATGTAAAATAAAAAAGAAATGGGCAAATGACAGTTATCCCGTTGTGTAATAATTAGTGTGATAGTTATCTCCCTATATTTCTGAAATACACAGTTCACTCATCATTTTTTGGACTAAAGTGTCATGGTAACAAAAAGAACTTAGACCTTGCGTGTTGGATTTGATTTTATTCCTGCCACTTAACTTTGAGATCAAATTTAATCAAGTTTGCATCCTGATTTTTTTTTTGTTTTGTTTTGTTTTTTTTTTTTAAATTTTTAGGAACGCATCCACTTTTGATGTAGGTGAATTCTGATGTGGGCCCCATCGTATTCCACTAATGAGAAACGAAGAAAGCTTGAATATTGTTGATTTCTGGGAGTGGTAATAGTCCACAAATTTTGTTAATGAAAGAGTTACCGTGTTTAATGAGAGAATTATATACTATAAGCAAGTGTTGATTCCTGCACGTCAGCCAAATTCCAGTACAATTCTTCTTTGCGGCAATCAGAATTCTAGTTGGGCTTCTTGAATATTGCCTTATAGCGTCATGATTACTTGTTGGTAAGAGTCATGTTCCTAGTCGGAGTCAGCTACAAGTAGTAGTATCATCCGACTAGGAACATCCATGGGCCATATTGGGCTTGTCTAATAATGGGTAAGATCGCGGACAGACAATGTCTCATCCCTTCCTAAATATTAATTAATTGTGAACTACACATAATTATATTAATTAAATTATTTTAAAAAATTCAGAATTCAAAATTTAAAACTAGGCTCTTCTAATGAATGAAAAAACATTTTAGAAACTAAATTATTTTAATGAAATCCATAATACTTAATCACTCTGTTTCAATAAAAGAATTTCATTTAAAAACGCTTTTTGATTCTTTGTTACACTATTGTGTTCTCTTTGACTAGGATCATGACCGTGAGAAAAAAACAAGACTTACATATGGTATTTATAGATTTGGAAAAAGCATATGATAGAGTAAATAGAGATATAATGCGGCGGATATTAGAAAAGAAAGGGGTAGCGGTAGCATACATAGAAACTATAAAAGATATATATAACGATATAACAACATCTATAAATACACCAGTAAGAATTTCAGCGATTTTTCAAATAACATAAGCTTGCATCAATGATAAATTTTTGAGCCCAAATCTCTTTACTTTAGTAATCGATGAGATTACTAAACATTTGCGCCAATAGATGAAAAATGAAAGAAATACGCCTAAACTGGTTTGGACATGTACGTAGGAAACTCATAAATGCTCCGTAAGACGGGTAGAAAACAGAGAAGCAACTTTAATATTAAAAAGGGTAGAGGAAGACCTAAAAAGAATTGGAAAACCTTTAAAATATAATATGTAATGTTGGAATGTAAATAAATCAATGTGTCACGACCATACACAATGGCAAGATATGATCTATATAGCGGACTCCACTTAATGAGACAAATGCCTAGTTGTTGTTGTTGTTGTACATCGAACTTTTGAAAAGTTATATATTTTGGAAATAAAACTTTTCAATTGGGAAAAAGTAGTATAAGAAAGTATGATGACATTATTGTTAGAGTAATAATACACCCGTTAGAGTAAATTTATATATAAAATTATGTAAATTTATTCCGACAATAAATTATTCGATAAATATTTGCTCTAACAATAATATTTGTAAAGGAGTGAGAGCCGTAAAATATGAATGGTATTGGCCATTTCATATTTGATCAAGTGGATTGAATGGCGTTTGGTGTGACTCACCAAAATTTGCGCCTTAGTGCCGAACCTATTGAAAGCACATACTCCCATCTGTATTCAGAAGCTAGTAGAGTAGTACTAATTATTAATAATCGAGTGCAAAAGCATCCGTGTCAATAATAAAAGTTTTAAAAAATTTGGATTCAACACAACATTAAAATTTTAAAAGGGATTATCATTCAAGTGGATGTTTCCGTCTAATATTCATATCTCACCAAGTTTATTTCATATAGACATAGTTGGGTCACTTATGATAAGTAAGATCAGCAAAAGCTGCGAGCTTTGAGCATAATGTTACCAAACTAAGCCAATTGAAATAGGCAAAAGCATAACATAGCAATAAAACCAAAACTTTTTCAACATAGAGAAAGAAAGAGACTTAGAAAGACATGGGGAAAGAAAGTGCAGGATTTTATTGAAAGAAAAAGCAAGCTAAGGGAAGAATTTTTTACATTACAACACCTTGCCTTTTATAGGCAAATTTTCACCTAGAAAACACATACTAAAAGTGAAGTAGTTGTAACACTTAATGCTATAGAATGCATTAGGTGTCCAAATTTAAATTCTTTACCCACCTAGGGTCCTACCTTATTAATACAGACAGTATTATCCTTACACATCACATGACTATTGACATAATATATAAACAGTGCACTATCATAGCAGAAGTGCATTATTTCACACCAAATGACTTGTTACACACGCAAAAGATAAGATAGAATCATGACACCTTGATTTTTGGATCTCGTTCAACAAACAATACTTCTTCAGAAAGAATCTTGACTGTATGATCTTTCCATCCAGTGATCCCATTCATATTCTCCAAAGCTCTTTTCACTCCTTGATCTTTTGAATGACAGTTTTTCCATTTCCATCTCAAGAAGTTGACAGTCAAAGTCTCCAGAGTCTTCTGATCTTTTTGACGGGGTTGCTTTCTCACCTTCTGATTAGTATTCTTTAGGCATTTGACTATCTTGAAACTCACTATTGAAATATGCCTCTTCTTCAGCTTCATCTTTAGTCTGAACTGGAGTCTCATCATCCATTGGTGGAACTGCTCTTCCTGATCTGCCTGGGTTTTCCCTGAGAGTTCATGGTGGTGGATTATAACATTTCCTGTGAATATGTTCATAACTGTACATTTGGAGAGCTTTTTCTATGTCAATCTGATAATCTTTGGGATACAATCTCCAACTTGATTCATTGATGATGAAAGAGGTTTGTGTGGTGTGGTTCATCCTGAACAAATGTTCTTGATATTTGTTGAAAAAAATCAAGACCATGTTGGTCAAGAAAATCAATAACCAGCTGGTTCGGGTATATGGGATATTTTTGAAATGGTAGGAGAAAGGCTGAGCATAAACCTTATTGGTCTTTTCACGGATATACAAGGGATGATAGAGAGTGTAGATAGTATATGGATTACCAAATGACATGAATGGGATTTAGTCATTTAACTTGGTTATGGTCATGGAGGAGTCAAACTCTTTCATGTGGGATAAAAACTAAGATTTCCATGCAGAGATTGGCTGAAACCATTTCATGAAGGTAATGAAATGGACATGGCGAGTGTGATCACAAAGGGTTCGAAGATATGGGGATATCAAAGGCTATCCCAATTATCCATGTGGCACAGAAATACCACAGAAAACAAAGGGTGGTTGAGTCAACTTCTGAAGGAAAAATTCTAAACAAATGGGAAAATTGGTGACCAGGGTGAATACTCAGAGGAGCAATAGGAGAGGTAAGACCATGATACCTGAGTAATTGGAACTGATAATTGAAAACTTTTGACTGAAGTCTTCCTTGGAGAGTTTTTGTGGTGATGAGTGGCTTGGCATCATGAGGTAAATCCATAAGAAGATCAAATGGGTCATCTAGGGGAGGTGGCTGGGACGATTGAATGTAATGGGAGGAGGGTTGATTTGGCTGGTATGTTGATTGTGCCATCATTCAGACTTTGGGAGGAAGATCGGAGATAGAAAAGGTGTTTGGCTGGGTGTATTTGGGTCTGGAAAGCATGTCTGCTAGGACATTGTTTTTGCCCTTTAAATAGACTGTTGTGAAGCTGTACTTTGAGAACCATTCTGCCTCTCTTAGCAACTGCCTGTGGGGAATAGTTTTTTGCTTAAATTCCAGCATTTTCGGGAATGATGACATGTCTATCTCTACTTTGAAGTGATTACTGATCAGAAAGAATTCAGACTTTTCAATTCCTCTTTTTACTCCTAGTATCTCCTTGAATGTAGAGTGGTAGTGTAGCTTTGACTCCTTAAACTTGCCGCTCTTGTAGCCACATATTTTTCTTTTTTGACCTCCTTCTTCGAGGAGTACAACACCCCAAAAATAGCCATTTGCATTTGTTTGGAGAATCTTTGGTGCATCTGAAGGTAGAGCTAGTGGGGGCAACTGTTGGATTAGCTCTTTCAACTTTTTCACTGCCTCAGTGTGCCTTGCTGACCACGTTGGTGGATTTTTCCTAGGCTGTTCCTGCAAAATAGAAGAGTAATTGGATAAATATGGGATGAAGTCACCCATATAATTAAGAACTCTAAGAAATTGTTGGATTTCCTGTTTAGTTTTGAGCTGATCAGGGAATTTGAGGAGGTTTTGGGCTAAGTGAGGTTGTGGGACAATGGTTTTATCTTTGATAAACATTCCCAAGAAATCAATTTCTTTCTGGGCTAGAATCATTTTTCTAGCTGACAACATAATCCCATACTGATGGACTATATCTGCGAATTTCTAAAGAAGACCCAAATGGGATGCGATATCTTCTGAAAACATGAGTATATCATCAATGTAGATCAGGGCTGATTCAAGAATGGGCTGAAATATTTTTATCATAGCTTGCTGGAATAAGGAAGGGGCGATTTTGAGACCAAATTGCATAACCTTCCATTGGTAGAGATGGTCTGGAATATAGAACACAATTTTGTATCAGTCGTCAGGATGAATCCCCAGCTGCTAAAATCCTGGTTTGAGATCAAATTTAGAAAACCATTCAGCTCTAGACACCTTACTGAACAGTATTTTCTTATCTAGTAACGAGAACTTGATATCTGCTAGAAAACCATTTAGAGGTTTATAATTCACCACAAGTCTAAGCTTTCCTCGGACTTGTTCAGATTTCTTGTTAATATAAAATGCTTTACAAGCCCATGGTGATTTAGATACCTCAATGAGATTTTCTCGAAGCAACTCGTGGCACTCCTTCACTGCGTGCTACATAAGATCTGGAGGCATTCCAAAATGGCTTGCCTTTGTTGGGTTGATATCTTCGTTCGGTCTGAATGGAAGCCGAATGAAGAAGTCCTGGTTACTCCATAGTGGTGCTAGACACTTTTTAGGAACTCAGTATGTGTATTTGCACAACATCTGGTGATGATCATCTGCTTCAGCTCCTCAATTTTTGAATACTGGTAATCAATCTGATAGAGAGTTGTAACACTACAGAATGGTTTATATCTTCCTTTCCAATAGACACTATCAACACCAATGGTGAATTTGTGCTGAGTCTGCAATTTTTTGTAAATGTCAAAATCTAGAACCATATATTTTCCAGTTGCAGAATCTCCCAAAACTGTAACAGTTAAGCTACATCCTCGGAAAAATTCAAGAGTAATTGACTTGCTGACGAGCTTGATGGTATAAGAATCTCCGTTTGCCACTTTGAATGTCTCGCAACAAGGTTTCTATAACTCACTGGGTAAAAGCTTTGGGTTAAGAATGGAGGTTGAGGCTCCAGTATCAAGGAAAGCTATCATGTGAATGGGTTTTGCCCATTTGGAGGAAAAAAGTGATACCTTAATCTAGGGGATTACTGGTGGCTCTTTCTATTAGGAAAAGATAAGAGAGATGGTGAAAATTTGAAGGACATAGGTGGAATCTGATTTTGAAGTTGAGAAATCACTGTCTGAATAATCATAATGTTTATTAAAGACACATAATAACTCAGGGTTGTATTCATCATCAACGAAGAAGAGTGACTCAAGATCATGATTATCAAGATCAATTCTCGTGATTTTCTGGATGGACGCAATCATGTTCTGCTTCTTTTCTTTTGACTTCTTCGGGCAATTTTTTGCATAATGCCCCTTTTTGTTGCAGAAAAAACACCAATCCAACTTCTTAAGGGATTTTTTTCCTCCTGAAAAATTTTTGCCTGCTTCTACCTTGTCGCCTTCCTCTTTTGGAAAAATCAGTGGGAATTTACCGCTTTCTTCTGATGTACTTTTGGTAGTGTCTTTTCTTTTTAAGGCCACAATCACAACTTTTTTTAGGACACTTAATCCGTGAATCAGCACAAGCAGCTTCTAATTGCTTTGAGTGAATTGTGAACTTCTCCATCAGTTGTTTCTTCGCACAGAGATCCAATACTGTAAGTGTGATCTATTGGAAAATCTGACCAATTGTCAGATTTGTAACCGTCTAATTCTTCGCCTAAATGGACCCGCACTGTTTGCTGGGCAAGAAATTCATCAAACGATTTCAGGGAAACCTGCTTCAAGTCTGCACTGTCTCCTCTGCCAATTGCACAAAATCTTTTGATCATGAAATCAAAATGCTTTTGCAAATCCTTTTTTCTAGTCACACTTTGCTTTGAAAATCTCTTCTTTTTGCATCTCAACGTCATCTTCTTTGGTTCAGAGTTTTTCAGCATACAACCATGAGTGAAACTCACTAATGCGTTCAAACCATCTATTAGGTGGTAGACCATCCAATGTGAATGTCTTTCCTGACAAATGATGAACTGGAGGAGGGCCAGCTGCCCTCTAGTGATTTCTTTGAGAGTCGTAGTCAGGCTCTTTCATGAACGGATCATTATAATGGACTCCAGATGTATATGATGTCTCGGCATTATCTGCCATGTAAACTTGCTGTTTAGTCTGAGACTCTATCTCCATTGAGAAGTCTAAATCAGCTTCAGAGAAGGATGATGAATATAAAGATGAATCTTCCTTTTGATCAACAATTGCCAATTGGCAACGATCCTTTTGGGAATCACTAGTGATCTGTTGTTCAGCCATCTACAATAGCTTATCAATCATTGAGAATTCTTGATTCTCTATAAAGAATTGGCTTCAGCTAGTGGGAGGTTTTGGTGATTCTGGTCGAGAAGAGGGTGCTTTTGGTTATGGGACTGATATTTTGGGTCTCACTGTTGCCCTTGGCTGGGCTCTTGGGATGGGTTTTGTAGGTGGGGAAGGACTAGGTTGAAAAATAGGTGAACCAACAAAATAACTGCTTGTTGGTATTGGCAAGGAATAAGAAACTGAATGGGAAATGGGATCAGATATCGTGAGTGGAGATTAGAATTGTTTCTTGTTTTAGAATAGAGGTAGAAATAGCTATTGGTAGTTTTGATCTTGGGCTGCCCTTCTTTTCCTGTATTCCTCCTGAAAGTACCTGAGTTGGTTTTTCAGACTTTTCTTTTCACTTTCTTTTGCAGAAAAAAGAGAGTAATTAATGTCGCACTTTATTGCCATTGACATGAGCTTCTCATGTAAACTGGCAATTCTGGATTGAATTTCTGCAATGCTGTTGGTGAGGAAGTCAATATTGGTTGATACTTTCTGGTCAAGGTTTGAGATTTGGGAGGAAATTCTGGATAGGAATTTGTTCTGGTAAATAGCATTTTCAGTTTGCCAAATCAAAACTTTTTCAGCTGAGAGATGGTTTGGTTTAGCCTTTGGGATCAACAATGTTAGGAGTTGTGATTTTTGGCTGGTGGGTTGGTTATCTTTGGTGTAGCTTTCTAAATGAGGGAAATCTTCAGGTTGAAACATGACTATTATTGTGTCTGGCTTTGAGGAAGAAGTTGAATTTTTGAAGAATTTGGTAGGAGGGTACCTGTATTAGGTAAGGGTGGGGAATCATAGAGGATATAGTAATCAAACTTGCCACTGGGTTCTCCAACTAAACCGACTGATGGATCTCCTTGCTCATAACGCTTCTATAGCATATACTGGGAAGAGACCTTGAAAGGAGTATCATCATCGAACTGCTTTTCTTGGTACTGTTTTTAACAGTAAGAACAATTGTAGAAAGAATCCCATAAAAAATCTAATGATGGGTATATTAATTTCTCTTTGGTGTTGTTGAAGAGCAAACTGTGTTGAGAAACAATTAGGCTAAACATGTGGCTTCTCATGTTGGAAGAAGATTTATGTAGTGCCATCTAGAAGGGATTTGTATTTTACTTCTGGGGAATGGAGAGGTTTGTTGCAGCTTTTATGAAATTTATCATAACCTGTGATCCACTTCTCAAGGAGGAGTTTCACCAGTTCATCTCTGGTGAGTTGTGGTGGCATCTAGATTATGTTGGGAACCGTCTACTTCATTTGATGATGGAAGCATCAAGTCCAAAGCATGATTTTGAACTCCGTACACCATCTGGTAGTGCAACGTTGCTTGGACAGCATCTTCTGCCATTTCAAGACCTGGGATCTGGACTTGAACCACAAGAGCATTTAGTAGGTGTTGATCATGCAGGCTCATGTTGAAGTTTAGTATCCGTGTCGCCATAATCGTTCCTGCATTCAAGGTTGTCTGCACCGTGCCTATACAAGCTTGCTGGTAATACTTCATTCGAGAGTCAAGAAGTGCAATTCTAGCAACCGCATCTAAACCCCGTCTGGCATTGAGAGTGAAACCAATTCGTACTGCTCCAAAGTGAATATGAGAGTATTCCTGTTTTATCCACAGAGGTGGAAACTGATGAGGGATGCATAATGAGATGAATTGTTCTTCATTGGTAGCAACAATTAATATTGCATTTTGAGAAGTCACTGGCTTGCACATATTCCTTAATAGGAGAATGGGTTGTGGTTTTATGAGTTGAGCAACTTTGGGTAAGAAGGATGAAGGCTTTTTGGAAAATACTTGGTATGGGTTCATTAGCGGAATTTGGGATTCTGGGATTTGTTCTTCTAGAGAGTAAGTGAGCTCAATAAGAGAAGATATAAAAGAGCATGTTATTTGCGGGACACATTTTACTAAACATAGGACATATTTTAAATTTTTAAGTGATAAAAAGACATAAATACCTTTACCAAATTTCTTATTTTAATTTTTTTAAAATTTTAAAACATCATAGTTGTTTGAACCTTCGCCAGCAACTATGGCTGACCTGTGGCGAAGGCAGCGAAAGTTCAACAAAGCTTCGCCATAGGCCGGCGAAGGTTCTGGGCTTCCTCTGGCCTGTGGCGGAAGTCTTAAACTTCTGCCACAGGATGTAAGAAGTGTTGTAAATTTTTGCCGGGCGGAAGTCTTCCTCTTTTTCCTTTTTTTAAAAAAAAAAAATCTTTTTCGACAATGGAAATGGGAGATGACCTTTGAAAGAATTGGACTCTTTAGTTTAGTTTCAATAGTATTATTACACGTATGTTATGAAAATACATAAACTAATTTAGTTTTTAATGTATCACATATTAAATTTAACCTATAAAATATTGAGTTTTTAACTGCCGATATATCACAGTTATAAATTTAGTTATTTATATATTGCGTATTGGTTGGGATGTATTTTCATTAAATATCTATCAGTATAATGTAATTCCGAGTCAGTAACTTTGGCATCCACTCAGGTCCTTTCAACTTGTCAAATTAAATGTAATAAAAATCTGCTCCATTTTCCCTTTAAGAGACAATTAATATCTAATACACTAATGTAATTTTACTTGAAGCACTTGACCTTTTCTTTTCTTTTTATTCTTTAGATATTTAAGCTCGTTGTAAATGTTTTACTACTGGAAAAAAAAAAAAAAGCTATTATGCATACTTTCAATTTGTTTGAGTTCTTTTTTTTTTTTTTTTCATTCTTCTCTCACAAGACGTCATTATATTTCTCAAAATGGGTAAAAAGTGTTATTCTTCCCATTTTCTTTGTTTAAAACTAACGGAATAGACCTCATGTGTATTTTGCAGTCTTTTTGAAAGCGTGTTTTTATCTACCTAAATTGAAAAAAAAATGTGAATTATAAATGGAAAACTTCTAAAACCCAGCATCGCAGTAGAATGTTGACAGGTCAATAGGCAATCTAGTGAGAGCGAAATGCGCACTTAGTGAAGTTGGACACCTGCAACAATTGTGGGTAGCATTTAGTTTGCCTTAACGCAGCATAAATTAAAATACAAGGCCATTTAGTTCAAGAGCACTAATTCAGTTGATATTTTATTTTGATCCGCCATTGGATAGAGCCGGCCTTAACTCATGATGGAGCACAATTACTTTATATATATATATATATATATATATATATATTTTTTGTGTTTACTTTGTCTTGTTTTACTCTCTTAAATTATTTTAATTATCAGTAAAATAAATTTATTTTATCATTCACTTAATAAACTACAAATATGTGATTAAATAGGGTTACGTTATATTATTAATTATTAAATAAATAAGACACCATAAATTAAAAACTTGCAAATAAAAATTTAGGATATCTGTAGAGTATTTAGTCTCACTTTGTACCTTTGAGTGAATATCTCTGTTTTTGGACCTTTTTTGGTTTTCTTGATTCATCATTCAAATCAACCCTTCCACTACAGATTCTGTAGGAGAGTTCAAGTGGAATAAGGTCTTCACTGAGTAATCAAGAGATAAGACTCCGAATGGGCAAGTACTCACTATGATAGGTAGTGTTTGTCCTAAAGCTTAGAAGGTTCGGCGCAAAATAATAGAAAAGGCTCCAAAGATAAATATAATGTGATAATTTAGTAAATTTTTAAAAATTTATTTTATAATGTGGCCTTTTTTTAAGCTGCCAAAAAAAAAAAAAAAAAACCCCTTCAAGACAATTGCTACTATCAAGAACCTTTCTCCCCCATCGGCTTTTGGAAATGGCCCCATCAAGACAATTCCCCAAGTAGTAAACGGCCACGGACTTATAATCTCCGTCATAAGTAGGCGGGAGTCTCACCACATGAGCGTGCACCTGACACTTTTTGCAACTCCTTATGATTTGTTCTGAGTCCTTGAACATAGTCGCCCAGTAAAGCCCTGCAATCATAGCTCGCTTTGCCAGATTACAATAGCCGACATGACTCCCACATCGTCCTTGGTGTACTTCGGCCAAAATTTTCTCTGACTCATCTGGACCTATGTACCTAAGAAGAGGCACCAAATAAGATTTTTGATATAACACACCATTTATCAATTCATACCTCAATGCTTCATTTTTGACCTTCATTGCTTCAGCTCATCATATGGAAGTACACCACTTTCCAAAAACTCCAAAATTTGAGTTCGCAAATCTTCTGAAGACAAACCAGCTGGAAACACCTCCTTCTTTTCTATGTTTCAGACAGCCACTTGTTCCACCAACACTAATTTAGTCAAGTGTGAATAAACAGAAGAGGCAAGTTTAGACAAAGCATTTGCGTTGGCATTTTAACTTCGGGGAACCTGCACTATTTCCACCTGAGCAATCTCTTTCATGACTTGCTTGGTCTTTTCCAAATACTTCTTCATGATTGGGTCTCTGGCTTCAAACTCTCCCTTAATTTGATTTACAATCAACTGCGAATCACTGCACACTTTTAATTCCTTCACTCCCATGCTCACAGCCAACTCCAATCCCAGAATCAAAGCTTTGTACTCAGCCTCATTATTAGAGGTAGGAAATTCGAACCTTAAAGCATACGTATATTATTCTCCTTGTGGATCTGTTAACATAATTCCCGCTCCAGCCCCTTATTTACTACAAGTTCCATCCACATAGAGCATCTATGTATTACCTTTGACATGGACTTCTCATTAGGAACGGAGTCCGATGTCAACCCTTTCACTAAAAAATCTGCTAAAGTTTGACCTTTGACAGTGTGCCGCGGCTCGTAATCAATTCCATACTCACTAAACTCTACCGCCCACTTGGTTATCCGTCTAGATGCTCCTGGGTGCTCCATAATCTGCTTTAAAGCTGAATCAGTAAGGACTGAATTGGGGTAAGCCTTGAAATACGGACGTAACTGCCTAGACGCTGCCATTAACGCAAGAGCCAACTTCTCAAATGCGGTATAATTACGCTCCGTAAACTGTAACACCCTGCTCACAAAATAAACCGGCTTCTTCACCTTTTCTCTTTCAACTAATAGCATGGCACTGACCACCAATGGGGTAAATGCCAAGTACACAAAAATTCTCTCCGCCGGCATGGGTATCATCAATCTGGGTAGGTCGGCCAAGTATGCTTTCAGTTCGTTAAAGGCCTTTTGACATGCTTTAGTCCACTGGAACTTATTTGCTTTTTTCAATATCTTGAAAAATGGCAACGACTTTTCTGCAACTTTAGACAAAAACCTGTTCAATGCTGTCACTCGACCAGTCAACCGTTGAACCTCCTTCACTGACGTCGACAGACAAATTTCCATCACCGCTCGCACATTCTCTGGTTGTGAAGCGATTCCTACCTCAGACACCATGTATCCCAAAAATTTCCCTGATGACGCCCCAAACACACACTTCTTTGGATTAAGGCTCAATCGATATTTCCTCAAAACCAGCAAAACCTCTCTGCCATTGGCCAAGAAGCTGAGCTCGTCTTTATTCTTGACCAATATATCAACAATATAAGCTTTCATTTTCCTACCTAGCTGCTCTTTAAAAATATTATTCACTAATCTCTGGTATATGGCACCTGCATTCTTAAACCCGAATGGCATTGTGATATAACAATATGTTCCCTTATTGGTAATAAACGAAAATTTCTCCTCATTCTCTGGCTCCATGAAAATTTGATGGTATCCCTTGTATGCATCCAGGAAACATAAAAATGGAACCCACCTATCAAATCCACCAAGATATCTATCCTGGGAACGAGAAAGAAATCTTTGGGGCACGCCTTAGTCAAATCCTTAAAGTCCACACATAACCTTTATGAATTATCTGGTTTTTTCACCATCACCGGATTTGATAACCAAACCGGATACTCTACCTCTCTGATCAGTCTAGCCCCCAATAGTTTGTCCACCTCGGTATCCATCACAGCGGCCCTATCAGGTGCATAACTTCTTTTCTTCTGCCTAATCGATGCCACCTCTGGATTAACATTCAAATGGTGAGCGATAACGTCACGAGAGATTCGGGCATGTCATCTGCGAACTAGGCAAACACATCCACAATTCTGTCATCAACTTCAACAATTCCATGTCCAATTGCGATGGAAGATCATGCCCAACCTTCACCATTTTCAACTCAGCTATCTGGACTTCTTTGGCAGGAGCTCCAACTTTGAATACTAGCACCGATTCCCCCACTGGAGGCTCCAAATCTGCAACTGTGCAAACTTGAGGAGCTGACTCAATATACGTCAATGATGCCATGCAACATTCCTGTGCTTGAATCACGTTGCTGCGGAGCTCGGTCACCCCGGACATCGTAGGTAGCTTGACCATCTGGTGCACAATTGAGCAAACAGCCTGAAATTGATTCAATCCTAGCTTTCCAAGAAATACAATATATGACATGGGATCATCAATCCCCATGAACTCCAGTGTTTCTGTTCGAGACTTGTATCCATCTCGCAGTGTAACTGGCAATCGAATTTTTCCTACCGGATACACTGTTTTATTGCTAAAGTCGACCCAGGGAGTACGTATACATTCTAAAGATTCCTTCTTCAACTTGCATCCTTTAAGAACCTCCATCTCCAGAATATTTACCGAGCTCCCAGTTTCAACCAAGATTCTTAACACAAGTACGTCAAGATAATGACTTCTATGACCACCGGATCATCCATGTCACCATACAACGGGAG